>CM035846.1:234313636-234995139 GCA_020510985.1 Pholidichthys leucotaenia
TCATGAACCAAGCCGGTGTTTCCTATAGGCTCGGTTCTGACCATTCTCTGTGGCTTGGGTATCGAGTGGTTTATGTATTGCTATCTTTTGAGTTCTGGTTGTGTTTATGTATTTGTTCCTTTTCTTTTCTGTGCCTGTAGCCACCGCTCTGGCCAACAGCCGTTAGGCAGCCTCTTTGACCTACTTTCATGTGGGCGCTGTCTAACACTCGCCAGTCCGGCCATGCCACCTCTCTCTCTTGACAGCCAGTTGATTCCACTCCTGTCACTGATTTTCCCGTGCCTCGCCCTGGTGCACCCAATCTGTTGTCCAGCAGTGCTTGTACTTTGGCGGTCTTTGCCAGTCAAGCATTGCTGGACCATTGAGCTGTGCTATACGGATGTTAATCACTGTATGTGCCTCGTCATATTCATCAAAGTTACGGATTAGCCACTTCCTCATCTAGCCATGGATTCCCGGCGTCCTCTGAGCGATGTCAGCTCTGGTATGCCATTGTGGTTAATCCGTTTCTCCACCTGCGTTCGCTGGGAGATGCCGGCCCCGGAATCTCATGTCTGAAGGAGATAGTGTTATAGACGTCATGTAGACATGGAAATCTCCCTGTTTGAAGAAGAAGAAGAAGAAGAAGAAGAAGAAGAAGAAGAAGAAGAAGAAGAAGAAGAAGAAGAAGATTGTTCAGAACTCCTTATAAGAACTCCTTATACAAAGATATAGAGTAAAGAAGATGAAGAAGAGTTTGTCAACCAAGAAGAATTCTGACTTTTGATACATAGAGTGATGTTTACTGAGTGAAGTATGTGGTGGAAAGGACTACAGGTCCTGACCAGATAGAGTGATGATATAGTGTGAGTGGAGTATGTGGCGGTGATGCACCTGTGGGCTGGTTGCCAACCGCCAATCAAATCTAAAAGAAGAAGAAGAAGATCTACTGTTATAAGAAAGAAGAGCTCCTGACGATAGAGTGAAGACCTGGGGAATGGGGAGTGGGACCAGACAGAGTGTTGTGGACATCATATAGATATGGAAATCTCACTGTTTGAAGAAGAAGAGGAGGAGGAAGATTGCTCAGAACTCCTTGTGGGACCTCCTTGTGGAGTGGTGACTGGATGGAGTGTTGTGGGCCACATGTGGACATGGGGGTCTCGCTGTTTGGAGAAGAGGAGGGGGAAGAGGATTGTTCGGAGCTCCTTGTGGGAGCTCCTTGTACGAGGATGTGAAGTGGGGGGGGACGGGGAGGAGGTTGCCAGCCGAGAGGAGTTCTGGCATTTGATGCATGGGGTGGTGTTTGCTGGGTGGAGTGCACAACGGTGGGGACTGCAGCTCCTGACCTGGTGGAGTGATGGTGTGGAGTGGGATGAGTGGCGGTGGTGCACCTGTGGGCTGGTTGCCAGCCGCCAATCAAATCTAAAAGAAGAAGAAGAAAGAAGAAGAAGGAGTATGAGTACGTGATAGACCAGCCTTGGTGGATGACATCTTGGCCGTAGTACGTGGCACGTGTCACTGCTGGGATGTGTAGAGTGATGATATAGAGTGAAGTGATATAGAGTAAAGTACGAGGAGACGAAGAAGAGTGATGTCTGAAGATAGAGTTGAGGTTCGACTGGACACAGCAATGATGATAGAAAGACTACAGCTCCTGACCAGGTAGAGTGATGATATAGGACCAGTCCAGGTCACAGTCCAAGGACGGATATTTTTTTCACACATAAGGAGTTGTTCAGAACTCCTTATACAAAGATATAGAGTGATGATAATCAAGTCAGTGGTGGTAATGCACCTGTAAGCTGGTTGCCAACTGCCAATCAAATCTAAAAGAAGAAGAAGAAGATCGCATTGTTGTTAATTGATCAGATTCTATGTCCATCACTTGATATCCATGTGTGGCTGCTGATTGGTCTAATTTACAAGTGCCTCGCATCAGTACCATGTAACAATAGCCTATCAGAGGAATTGTTTTGGCATGTGACTATGCAAACACCAATGAGGAGGTACTTAAGAAGTAATTAGCTCAGTCAAAATGTCTGGGAAAAAAGTTTGAGAGTGGCGCTCATAAAATTATTGAGAAGAAAAGCACTTAGAGAAAATTAATTGCTCAAAAAAATCCCGAAGCATAAAGGATTTTTCTAAGCTGGAGCATCGAGCGGAAGAGGCTGCTAATTACTGCAGAGGAGACAGGTGGGCCATTAACCTGTGCATGTTTTTCAATTTGCTGCTGTTGTACACTGAATCAGGAATACTTCACTGATGTAATTTTATGCCGAAGGCAGTATCTGTCACACTGTAAAAAGGGAAATCTCAGTAAAATAAAATTTCCTAAATCAAGGCTTTATGCTTGTTTTTCTCTCACAAGATAATTTTGACAAGATAATAATTATTTTTTGTTGTGCAGTTTTCTGTAAGATTTTATTTGTTTTATGAAAGTTTTTTACTTGTTTAAAGCAATTTAATCTTACTTTGTTGGTAGATTATTTTTTTGTAATTTTAACTACAATTATCTATTGCCAGAATTTTTTTTGTTGTTGTTGTTTATTTTAAGTAACATTATCTGCCAACAGAGCAAGAAAATTTGACTTATCAAATTGTGTAAAACAAGTTAAAACTATTGGAAAGCATGTAAAATTTTCTTACACATAAACTGCACAGCAAGAATAAATATATTTTATTTAATCTTTGTTTATACAGGGCAGTTCTACTGAGAGGAAACCTCTCCTTTTTAAGGGCACCCTGTTAACACTCACACAGTTACACATTCACACCAGGAAGCTGCCCATTACAACCACAGACTGGCCTGTGGCCACTGAGCAGCTCCACTGGAGCAGTTGGGGTTAAGGGTCTTGCTCAGGGGCACCACAGTGGGGTTAAGGAGTGTGGGATAAACACTTCTATGTTATCTGTCCCACCCAGATCTAATCCTGCCGGTCCAGGGTTCGAACCCATTCACCAGTCTACATCCCTAGCCATTAGGCCACCACTGCCCTTTCTTGTCAGACAAAAAAACAAACATAAATAGCCTTAATTTATTTCATTTTACTTATATTTGACTTTTTGCTGTGTAGCTGTTTTCTAGCTCAGTTGCATTATTTCAAAAAGAGAAACAAAAAATAGGCTGTAATGGCTCAGGAGATAGAGCAGGTTGACAAATAACCGGAGAGTTGGTGGTTCGAATCCCACTTCCCCACTTTGCTGTTGTGTCCTTGAGCAAGACACTTTACCCACCATGCCTCCAGTGTGTTCATGGTTCATGACACTGATGTATGAATGCAAATAAATGTTCAGTGGTGGTTGGAGAGGCCGTTGGCATGGATTAACAAAACGGAATGCCATGTGTGCACACAACGGAAATAAGCTATAGTCAGCTTGCTCCTTCTGTAATTGATAGCATGGTAGATAGTGTTACAGCTTCTCTGCATCAGACTCTAGACTTGGTGGCCCCTTTAAAAAAGAAAAAGTCTAATCAGAGATTTCAAACTCCTTGCTTTAAAACAGAAACTCGTGGCTAAAAACAGAAGACTTTATCAATTAGAAAGAAAATGGCGCTCCACTAATTTAGATGAACTCTATTTAGCTTGGAGAAATCATCTTTTAATTTATAAAAAATCTCTGAGAAAAGCTAGAACGAGTTTTTATTCTGCATTAATAGAAGAGAACAAGAATAATCCCAGGTTTCTTTTCAGCACTATAGTCATGCTGACAGTCAGGACTCTGTCAATGCTAGCATTCCCTTACAGCTTACGAGTCAGGACTTTATGAACTTTTTCAATAATAAAATTTCATCTATCAGAGATAAAATCAGTCAGATTCTTCCCACCGTTAACTTAAATACAGTAACTACTGCAACTCCTTCAACTGACATCTGTTTGGATCAGTTTACTCCAACTGACCTTTTAGAGTTAGACAAAATAATTTCCTCATCCAAGCCTTCAACTTGTCTTTTAGACCCTATTCCTACCAGGTTATTTAAAGAAGTCTTCCCATTTATTGGTAGCTTTATTCTTCAAATAATCAATTCTTCATTAACTTTAGGCCATATACCACGGGCTTTTAAAACTGCTGTAATTAAACCCTTACTCAAAAAGCCAATGCTGGATCCAGGAGTTTTAGCTAACTATAGACCAATCTCTAATCTCCCTTTCATTTCAAAAATCTTAGAAAGAGTTGTTGCTATGCAATTATTTGACAACTTGCAGGGAAATGGTTTATTTGAAGAGTTTCAATCTGGGTTTAGAATCCATCATAGTACTGAAACAGCCTTAGTGAAGGTCACTAATGACCTCCTGATCGCATCTGATAATGGACTTGTTTCTGTACTTGTCCTTTTAGACCTTAGTGTAGCTTTTGATACTATTGATCATAATATTCTACTTGATAGATTAGAACACTATGTTGGACTTAATGGAATCTCCTTGCAATGGTTTAGATCTTATTTATCTGATGGGTTCCAGTTTGTTCACGTCAATAATGAGTTTTCTTTCAACTCAAAGCTCAGTCATGGAGTTCCACAGGGATCTGTGCTAGGCCCTACTCTTTTTAGTTTATATATGCTTCCGTTAGGCAACATTATTAGAAAGCACTGTATACATTTTCATTGTTATGCAGATGACACACAATTATACCTGTCAATGAAGCCAGATGATAGTAATCAGTTAGCCAAATTAGAAGCCTGCCTTAAGGAAATCAAAGCTTGGATGACTTGTAATTTCCTGCTATTAAATTCAGATAAGACTGAAGTCATTCTTGTTGGTCCAAGAAACCTTAGAAATACCTTTCCAAATCAAACTCTTAGTTTGGATGTGGTTACCCTTTCTCTTAATAGTTCTGTGAGGAACCTTGGAGTTATTTTTGATCAAGATCTGATTTTCAATTCACATATTAAATTTGTTTCTAAGACTGCTTTCTATCATTTGCATAATATTGCCAAGGTTAGGAGCATCTTGTCTCAGAGTGATGCTGAGAAACTGATCCATGCTTTTGTTAGCTCTAGGTTAGATTATTGTAGCTCTCTATTATCAGGTTGTCCTAAAACATCTCTAAAAAGTCTTCAGTTGATCCAAAATGCTGCAGCAAGAGTTTTAACAGGTACTAGAAGGAGAGATCATATCTCTCCGGTTCTGGCCTCCCTTCATTGGCTTCCCATAGAGTTTAGAATTAAGTTTAAAATCCTTCTTCTCACTTTCAAAGCTCTAAACAATCAGGCCCCTTTTTATTTAAAAGATCTGATATTATCCTATTATCCTAACAGAGCACTACACTCCCAAAATGCTGGATTACTTGTAATACTGAGAATCTCCAAAAGTACAATGGGGGGCAGAGCCTTCAGGTATCAAGCTCCTCTCTTGTGGAACCAGGTGCCAATCTAGATTCGGGAGTCAGACTTGATCTCTGTTTTTAGGAATAGGGTTAAACCTTCCTTTTTGATATAGCCTACAATTAGGGAGGGGCCATATGTTTCTGAACCCTCCCTTAATTATGTTGCTATTAGGTTTAGACAGCTGTGGGACCTCCAGTAATTGCACTGGGCTTCACTCCTTTCTTCACTCTCAATGAAATATGTTTTTTTTTTGTTTTTTTTTTGTTTTTTTTGCTGGTCATTAACATCTGTTTGTTCTCTCCCATAGATTGATTCCCCATCGTGTCATGGCGGCCTCTGGGCCGTCATTGGCATTATTAACTCCAGCTGCGCACAGATCCACAGGTGTTAATCAGCAGCTGTTAAAAGCCAGCGTTGCTGACAGCCCGGCACGGAGTCGTCTGTCCTCCTCGTCTGAGAAAGAACCAGAACTCCGTTCTCTGGCCTCGTCAAGGTATTCTCTTGTCTCGTCAGAATCTGTCTCGTCAAGAATTGTCTTGTCAAAAACTGCCTCGTCAGAAACTGTCTTGTCAGAAGCTGTCTTGTCAGAAGCTGTCTTGTCGGAAGCTGTCTCGTCTCAAGCTGTCTCGTCAGAAGCTGTCTCGTCAGGAACGGTCTCGTCAGGAACTGCCTCGTCAGAATCTTCTCTGGCCTCGTCTAGAACGTCTCTCGCCTCGTCAAGGACTTCAGTTCAAAGTCAAGTACGTAAGAGAGCTGTTTGCTACTCTACTCCTAACCTCTACCCCTGTGCACAGGTGGACTCCCTTGGCGGCGGACCTGCGTCCCCAGCTGACGGGGTTACGCCAACTCGCACACATAGCGGTTCACTACCACCACGACTACCGGTACGTCTGGCTCCACAAATTCCTGAATTGTTACTGTATCAGTTACAGGAGTACTGGCCACCATTACCGGTGGAGTTTGTGTCATCGTCATCTGTTGTGTCATCGTCACCATGCTCTGTGGAATCACTCGCCTTGTCATCGTCTGAATTATCATCGTCACCACGTTCTGTGGAATCACTCGTCTTGTCATCAGCTGGTTTGTCATCGCCCCGGTCTGTGGTGTCACAGCCGGAGTCACTGGAAGACCTGTCCTCGTCTCAGTCCCAGGTGGAAGCCCCAGCTCGTTCCTGGACGCCTTCACCTCCACGTTGCACGGCCGCTGGTTCTCAGCAGGACGTAACCTGTGCTTCTCCCAAGTAAGCCTCACTACTGATAGCTTGTCATTAGCGTGGGACAAAAGTAATTGTCTGTGCTTATATGTTCCAGGGTTGCCGGGTCTCCGTCCAGAGTGCTCAGTTCCAGTGACCAGGATACTATCCACGCGCTCACACTTGCACTACACACCCTTTCACTCTAATAAAGATTATTGTTCACTAATTTGCCCGTGTCAGTGTCTGTCTCCTGGGTCCCGAAACATGTCACATCGTGCTGTTTGCTCTCTACATGTCTGTTCTTTTCATCTTCTCTATCCCCTCACCCCCCAGCCAGTCGCAGCAGATGACTGCCCCTCCCTGAGCCTGGTTCTGTTGGAGGTTTCTTCCTGTTAAAAGGGAGTTTTTCCTCTCCACTGTTGCCAAGCGCTTGCACACAGGGGATTGCCTGATTGCTGGGGTCTTTCTGCAATTGTGGGGGTTTCCCCTTCAGTTGAAAGTGCTATGAGATGACTGTTGTTGTGAAATGGCGCTATATAAATAAAGTTGAATTGAATTGAATTGAATTGAATTGGCAGCCATGTTTCAGTCAGTTTGTCCCAGGGCAACTGTGGCTACAGTAGTAGCTTACCACTATCATTGTCTGTGGAGTGAATGAATAACAGACTCATTGTAAAGTGTCTTGGGGTACACATTTTTAAACTGAGATTCTGTGTTCTGTAAAATCTGAAATTTCTAGGTATACAGTGTTGTATTTTTTTTTCCTTGTAGTATTAAACATGACATTGAATATTTTTTAAGGTATTATCAAGGTAAAAGAAAAAAATCCCAGTATTATGACAACACTGTTGTCCACAACATCATGGCACCGAGCAATAGTTAAAACTCTCTGTCCCTTATTTTTCTGTGAGAAAGTTGGGAACCCTGCTCACGGTAGGGATGGTTGATACCAGCAATTTTCCATTCGATACAATACAATTAAATTATGGGACTTTTTCTTTGATACTGACACTGATACTTTTTGCCCCTTAAAGGAAAATCACATTATTGCAGTTTCATTAACAAGTTTATTGCAAGGGTAACATGAAATATGAATAAAACTCATGAACATAAATACTTGAAAGAAATGGTTATAAAATTATAATAAATAGAACAATGAGCAAGGTATATAAAAATAAAATGCATTTTTTTTCAATTATAATAAAAATAATTAAGACTTAAAATTAATGCTAAATTAATTCAATTTCTTAATTTGGTGAAGATTCTCAGTCATCAAGGCCAGTAAGCATGCTGTATGAAAGCTCAGTAAAGCTGTTATGTCTGGAAATAAGGGCGGACACGCCCACGTGTTGAGCTTAGCTTTACTGAAGGTTGGCACAATAGGGTGGTACAGAACAGTGTGTGGTTGGTAGTAGGTAGGGTGCCAAGTGAAAGGGCTGGCCCTGGGCAGCCGTATAATATAACCTTCTAATCTGGGGTAAGCCTTCTAATCATGGCTTCGTTTATCAGGGACTTTGAGGAAGCAGTGGCTAGCACCATTGATTTACTGATGCCATCCAGCTTCATTATACACTCTTGAGCTGACCAGTTGTCGGGGCCTACAAAGCTGATGGTTTCCATGCTGGACGGGGGGCCAGAGAGGTGAGTAGCCAAATCCACGGCCTGTACCAGCTGTTTAGTTGTGTTGTAAGCTGGTCGGCCGCTTCTAGCTGGGATGCTATCTCCATCACCTTGAATAGTGGAACAGCGTCCGGTGCTCCTAGTAGCTTCTCCCGTAGCTTTGCTTTGGTGGTGTGCTCTGCTAATTCGTCTCGCATTTTCCTCTTCTCCAGGTGTCCAAACTCACCCGTGCTAGCCATACAGCGGAGCTTGGCAATGTACTGCTGGACTGACTCCTCCGTTGGCTGTCGGTGCTGTCGAAACCTAATTCATGCGGCCATAACGTTTTGTGGAGTGGTAAAATGTCCGGCAAAAAAGTCACATAGTCATCATGGGTGTCTGTGGGTCTCAGTGTTCGAAAGATGTGCTGTCCCTCATTGCCGATGCTACGTGCTAGCATAACTGTTAGGCTAGCTTTGCTAGCCTTCACTTGGTCGATGGCGGCTATGAATGTTTTTAAGATTCACACCAACGAGACCAAGGGATAGGTGGGTCACCAGCTAAAGTGAGAAACAGCGGCTGTGGTGTAATTCATTTTTTTATCCTCGTCACCAATGTTATGTCTGGAAATAAGGGTGGACACGTCCGCATGATGAGGTTAGCTTTATTGAAGGTTGGCACAATAGGGTGATACAGAACAGTGTGTGGTTGGTAGTAGGTAGGACGCCAAGAGAGGGGGCTGGCCTGAGCAGCCATATAATATACCCTGCGGTGCTGTGATGTCACACATGTGTACGTTCTACCTCAGTGCAGTGCATCACCGTTTCACATACACCACAAAGTTAACTGGATTAAAGTAGTTTTTACTTGTGAAATGTTTCACTATTCATCCAAATTCTATTGTAATACCAAGCAGCATATATGTGTAATATTTTTCATAATGCAATGTTTTTGGTTTTTATTTATTTATTTTATTTTTACACTATTATTTCACAAACTTAAGTAGTGCTTATTTTGTTAACTTTTCAAAATTATGCTGCCTGGTATCACCATAAAACATGGATGAATGGCATAACATTTCAGAAGTAAAAAATACATGAATCCAGTTGACTGAGCTTTCATACAGTATTCAAGTTCTTAAATTGAAAGATCAATATATTGCTCAAGAACCTGCATTAAATCATGATCAGCATCACTAGAAGCATCATCATCATCCTCAATATCACCAGCAACATAACCCATGTCCATCCATACTGTTGTCTCAGCCAGCCATACTTTTTCTGCCACCCGCAATGGCTGCTCTGCGTGGGAGTCAGTGAGTGCTTGACTAGGCTGCACAGTGTGCAGTGAGTCTTCGGCTCTGACATCTGATAGGCTTCCATAATCATGTGACATGGCAGACCATCTCTAAAATATGCCTGGGCTGGTTTTTCACCGGTTTTCACACATAAATTTAATACCTAAAACTCTCAGAACTGAAAACAAATTGCAAGTTATGTATTAACATGGTGGTATTGCGATATTTAAAAAAGTATCAACTCCAAACTATCGACCAGCTGGTATCGAAGTATTGATACTAGAGTGTCGATACACCCATCCCTAGCTCAGGGGCCCCTCTGCACCTGCGCGTGTGCAGTCAAAATTTTCTGATTATGTTGTCAGTGCACGTTGACTTTGGCCAAGATCCAACCTCCCCTTCAAGAGGTAGCAATGCCAATACAGCATACAAAGACAAAGAGGAAGATGAATTAAAAAGAAACATAACAAGACGAGGCTAGTGAAAGAAAAAGAAAAGCTGATTAGAGGTAAAAGGAGTAAACGGGAGTTTCTTTCCTCTCCTTTGTGCAGTTTGCTATTGTAGTTGCTTGTCATGTACGTGCGCTTTTACGCACGCACGAATGAGAAGAGCTGAGCCCACTTGCTGGTGAAGAGTGTGTTTTATTTACAGCGAGTCAAAAGCAACAAGTGTCCAACATAAGAGTCCAAAAATGATAAGCAACACAGCAGGCGAATAATGTTCAGCAGAGAAAGGTTTGACTATGAGGAAAGCAGTTCATGTCAGGCCCAGGGAGAAACTGACTGCTGGAGAGAAACAAGAGACATGAACTGGGAAATGGAGGACTTACATGAGTGGGTTGGAGCGCAGCTGGGCTCTGGGAAAAAAAACAACACCAAACGTAGTCCCATGGAAAATAGTCCAAACACAAGAAGTAGACTGAACAGGGCACTGACTGCAGGCAGGATGCTGACTAACGCTGTGACAATAAGTGAATGAACTGATAGGAGATAAATACACAGTGAACTAATGGCGCAGAGTGAATACAGGTGAGTGGCTGCACAGGTGTGCTGATTACTGGCTGCTCACTGCAGCAACAGGCTGAGCAGCCAATGGGGAAGTGCCTGCAGGAAGAGGGAGAGGCAGAACAAAACACAGAATAATTCTAGACAATAAGTGGACAAAATAAGGAGACAGAATACAACAACAACCTGTGTCTGAGGTCTAGCATGACATAGAAACTCAGACACATGACAGAGCCTCCCCCTCAAGGGGTGGATTCCAGTCACCCCCCGGTAACACCAGAAGAACCCCCCCCCCCAAAAAAAGGAGAACAGCAAAAAAGATAAAAACACAGAGGGAGGGAGGTGGGGGAATCCCGGCTAAGAGGGAAAAACAGTCAGCTCACATATACCCTTGTGCCCCAGCAAACCTCTAAGCCCCCACAGTCACAGGGCCCCCAGGGTTCAGGTGGCCGGCCAAAGTCCCAGACCCAGCAGGCAGCCTGCAGAACAGTGTCAGGTGGCCTGTCAGAGCAAATGGGCCACCCGACCTAGAGACTTAGTCCTTTGGGTGGCTGGTCAGTGTTGTTGAGCCACCGGGACTGGAGGGATGAACAAGGAGGCGGTCTTCCCACCAGGAGGCTAAAAGGCAGGAAGCCCGACCGGAAAAGGAAAACCCAAATGGCTTCTGGTGGCAAGGAACGGTGGACCAAGACGGCGCCCGGCAAAGGAGGAAGAAATCCCCCGAAGGCCTCTGACAGAGGGAAAAAGGCCTCGGCATTCCCAGGCTGGCCGGCGACACCTTCTGTGCCCCCAGCTTGGGACGTGGCTGCACCTGCGGTGGCTCCGGACCGGAGCTTTGCAGCACCCGCGGTGGACCCAGGCTGGGCCAATGCTGCACCCATGGTGGCCTCCACAACGGGGGAAGCTGGGATCACGGCACCCTTGGGCGGCTAACCTGGATCTCCGGCGGCCTCAGGTGGTTTTGGACGCTCTCCAAAGGCCTTGGGTGGAAGCTCAGAGACAGTGGAGAAGGAGACAGGGTCAGGGTCACCGGCAGCAGCAGAGCCCAGCAAGGTGAGCTCGGGAACAACGGCGAGCTGCCCCTGGCTCCCCTCACCAAGAGTCAGGCAAGATAGCTCCAAAACAGGCAGGAAATAAACTATAACGCATACTCACCTGAACTCAGGCTCCACAGCTATCCAGGACTCCGATGATCCAGGAAATGACAGTTCATCAGGCTGGGGGGGGGGGCACTGCACCCAAGGAGGTCTTGAGTTGCAACGGAGCCCCCACGTCAATCTCCACCGGGGAAACTGGACTGTCATTGTTTCCGATGGGCTGGACCGGATCTACAGGACCCCCTAGCAGTGGTGGATCCTCTCCGGCGACCCAAGGAGAAGGCTCAGGAGCAACAAGAGAGGAGAAGTGGTTAAGGTCACCGGCAGCGGCGGAGCATGGCGAGGTGAGTTTAGATGCAGCTAAAGGCTGCACCTGACTCTCCTCAGCAAGAGCCAGGCAAGATTGCTCCAACTCAAAAAGGAGAGAAACAAATGAGAACACTTGCCTGGACTCAAGCTCCATCACTGTCCAGGACTCCGTTAGCTGGATGGGTGACTCTGCTGCAGCGGCCCCTGCAGCAGGCGAGATGGTGGTTGCAGTCTCAAGGTCCCCAGACAAAGTTTCCCATGCAGGTAACTCATCCAGCGTGGCGGCTGGGGGCTGCCTCACCGCCGACCCTGGGATAGGATCTTCCAGGGCCTCAGGCTTCTCCTCCGTCTGGCGGCTAGGTTCATGGACTGGTGAACTCACACACGCATACAGAAAGGACACGGAGAGAACTGGTGAGGGGTTGTCACATGCCGCTGGTGCAGAGAACTCAGGAGACTGCAGGACCTGAGTCTCTTGACCAGGGAACAGGCAAAATTGTTCATTAGTAATGGGAATAGAATGAAAAGGAACTTGCCTGTTCTCCTTGTTCTCAGTGTTTCCAGCGGTGTCAGGAGCACTCTCATCCTTCTCCGTTTCCATGATGGGCCTGGGCTCCTCTATATGCAGCAGAGAAGCCACTCAAACAGGCACAGAGGTGGATGAGTTTGGGCAAAAAACTGCCCCACCCACCTTGGCAGAGGTAAAGGCTATGGAGGAGGTGGCTGTAGGCAAGGCAGCAGCAGGAAATAGCGGCCCTGCTGCTGTATTCCCCTCCTCCAGTGAAAGAGGAGTTGCTGGCTGGGTGATGGTACAATTCTTAAGGCAAGACCTCTGAGAACAGCGACGATGTGGAGGAACAGGTGATTCCACAGTCAGCATGCGGTCGAGTTCCAGCGTGGGCTCAGATCCCCTCGGGGAAAACTCCTCCATCGCCCGGAGACCTCCCTCCGGGATCAGCGAGAACTTGGGAAAGACGGCAGAGACAGATGGAGATGTGGTTACAGCAGCTGACAGTTCATCAGGAATCAGACAAGCAGTCTCAGGTGAAAGCAAGAGTGACTGAATAAGCACTTGCCTGAATTCATGGGAGGTGATGACGTCAGCTGTCATCCCGAGGTCAGGCTCGTCGTAGAGAGGAGGAAGCTTCGGGGTCGGAGCGCGCTTGACTTCAAGAGAATAGAAGAGGCTGGAGGCTTCTTAAGGCGTACTCGCCTCTTCTTAGTAAGGATCGGCTCCGGTGTCGGAACCTCCTCCACCGGCAGGGAGTTTATGCGGCTAAGCATGTCTGTAGCCTCCAAGTGACTCCATAGGCTAGAGAACGTCTTCATTACCCACGCCGCATTGTCCCAACTCTCCCGAACCCTCCTTGGGGAGAGAGAAGCCTGCATCTGCGCCAAGAGGTCCTCCAGGAGGGACACCACCTGTTACTCCATTCCATTGAGGTGGCCCATGGCAATATAGAACTCAGGTGGGTGAAAAACACACAGGAAAAGGTGAGGGGAAAAAAAGTAACACACTACTTCGCCGCTGGGCTCTTTTCTGGGCACAGCGTTCTGTCATGTACAGGCACTTTTACGCATGCACGAATGAGAAGAGATGAGCCCACTTGCTGGTGAAGAGTGTGTTTTATTTACAATGAGTCAAAAGCAACAAGTGTCCAACATACGAGTCCAAAAATGATAAGCAACACAGCAGGCGAATAATGATCAGCAGAGAAAGGTTTGGCTATGAGGAAAGCAGTTCATGTCAGCCCCAGGGAGAAACTGACTGCTGGAGAGAAACAAGAGACGTGAACTGGGAAATGGAAGACTTATATGAGTGGGTTGGAGCGCAGCTGGGCTCTGGAAAAAAAACAAAAAAACAACACCAAACATAGTTCCAGGGAAAATAGTCCAAACACAAGAAGTAGACTGAACAGGGCACTGACTGTGGGCAGGATGCTGACTGTGGGCAGGATGCTGACTAACGCTGTGACAATAAGTGAATGAACTGATAGGAGATAAATACACAGTGAACTAATGGCGCAGAGTGAATACAGGTGAGTGGCTACACAGGTGTGCTGATTACCGGCTGCTCACTGCAGCAACAGGCTGAGCAGCCAGTGGGTAAGTGCCTGGAGGAAGAGGGAGAGGCAGAACAAAACACGGAATAATTCTAGACAATAAGTGGACAAAATATGGAGACAGAATACAACAATAACCTGTGTCTGAGGTCTAGGACATAGAACCTCAGACACATGACAGTTGCTAAAATGTGCATGGCTCTTGTTTTTTTTTCCTTTTTATATCTGGTGACTGGTGACATTGAATTCATAATCAAGTTTAAAATCCTTCTTCTTACTTTCAGAGCTCTTAACAATCTGGCCCCCCAATATATAAAAAATCTGATATTACCTTACCATCCTAACAGAGCATTACGCTCCCAAAATGCTGGCTTACTTGTGGTGCCCAGAATCTCCAAAAGTACGGTGGGAGGCAGAGCCTTCTGCTACCAAGCCTCTTCTCTCTGGAACCAGTTACCACTCTGGGTCCGGGAGTCAGACTCGGTCTCTGTCTTTAAGAACAGGGTAAAATCCTTCCTTTTTAATATAGCCTTTGTTTAAGGAGGGTATTTGTGTCTTTTAACCCCACTCTTGTTCTATTGTTATCTGATCCAACTGCTGGTTGACCTCCAATATTGTACTTGGCATCTTACTGCTATATTCTTTATGTCTGTCCTTCCATCCTCCCTATCCCCTCATCCCCAGCCAGTCGCAGCAGACGACTGCCCCTCCCTGAGCCTGGTTCTGCTAGAGGTTTCTTCCTTCCAAATGGGAGTTTTTCCTCTCCACTGTCGCCTAGTGCTTGCTCATAGGGGATCGTCTGATTGCTGGGTTTTTCTGTGACTGTGTGATTTTTTGTTGTTGTTTTTTATCTGCACTGTGGCGCCACGAGACGGCTTTTGTTGTGATGTGGCGCATTATAAATAAAGATGAATTGAATTGACTAAACTGGCACATCAACGCATTTGCCCTACCTATAGGGCTGCTATGAAACTACAAATGTGTAATGGTTATGCTCATGCATCAAACAGTTAGCCTAGTAGATAGAAAAAAAATATGCCTATATACAGCCATGTGTGCACCAGCATTGTTCCACTCGTCGGCCTCCGTTGGTCTATGATGACCATGGAAGAGAATCCTAAACGTCTACTCTGCTGGAACAGCACCGCCTGTGGCTGAACAGGCCGATGCGCGAATGACAGTCCCTGTCACACAGGTCACACTTGTGGGTGGTCTCCGTGCTGCTGGGTCTATGGCGGTTCTTCCTGCGGGTCCTTTTTTCATCTGCTGCAGCAGTCAGTCTCTCTTCACCCGCCTTGAGCTGTCTGGTCAGGGTGCCTCTCCATTTGGAGCGGTCCGTTGCAAGGTCCTCCCAGCGCTCTGTGTTGATATCCAGGGCCTTCATGTCTCTCTTGCAGACGTCTCTAAAGCACAGCTGTGGGCGGCCAACGTCTCTCCTGCCAGTTGCCAGTTCTCCATAGAGGACGTCTTTGGGGATTCTGCCATCCTCCATACGGTGAACGTGGCCTAGCCAGCGGAGCCTGCGCTGCCTGAGTAGAGTGAACATGGAGGGAAGGCCGGCGCGGGACAGAACTTCTCTGTTGGGCACTTTGTCCTGCCAGGATATGTCCAGGATGTGACGAATGCAGCGCAAGTGGAAGGAGTTCAGTCTCTTTTCCTGCCGGGCGTATGTTGTCCACGTCTCACTCCCATAGAGCAGTGTGCTGATGACGCAGGCGTTGTACACTGCCATCTTCGTCTTGACAGAGAGTTTGGGATTCTCCCACACTCGTGTGGTGAGGCGAGCGAGTGTGAAGGCTGATTTTCCAATCCTCTTGTTGATCTCTGTATCAAGGGAGAGGTTGTTGCTGATCGTGGACCCCAGGTACGTGAACTGATTCACGACCTCCAGCTTGTAGTCATCAATGGTGATGGTTGGTGGTGCTTCCGTGCCTTGCGCCAAGACGTTAGTCTTCTTCAGGCTGATGGTAAGCCCGAAGTCCTTGCATGCCTGGGAGAAGCGGTCCATCAGGGTCTGAAGCTCCTGCTGTGTGTGGGTTGCGACTGCAGCGTCGTCTGCGAACAGCATGTCTCTGATTAGAGCCTTGCGTACTTTGGTTCTGGCTTTCAGGCGGGCGAGGTTGAAGAGCCTGCCGTCAGATCTTGTGTGCAGGTAGATTCCTTCTGTTGCTGTGCTGAAGGCATGCCTCAGGAGCATAGCAAAGAAAATCCCAAAGAGGGTTGGCGCAAGTACACAGCCCTGTTTCACTCCGCTGCGTATGTTGAATGGCTCTGAGACGTTGCCATCGTGCTGCACTATCCCCTGCATGTTGGTGTGAAACGATTTGATGAGGCTTTGCAACTTTGGTGGGCATCCTATCTTTGGCAGGATCTTGAAAAGGCCCTCTCTGCTGACCAGATCGAACGCTTTGGTGAGGTCGATGAAGGCGACGTACTGGTGCATGCATTATAGACGTGCAGAGCGGAGGTGGAACACAAACAAAGCATTGGGTAGATGGCTAGATATCCTTACAACCCTGTTAGCAATAGCCTATGTGGCACTGCAACAATTCATCACTGGGGGCATACAGTGGTGTGAAAAAGTGTTTGCCCCTTCCTGAGTTCTCATTTTTTTGTATGTTTGTCACACTTACTGTAAATGTTTCAGATCATCAAACAAATTTAAATATTAGACAAATATAACACAAGTAGGGCAGCGCGGTGGAGGAGTGGTGCGTCAGCACAGCAACTCACCCTTGGCCGGGGGAACCCGGGTTCGATCCCAGCCTCTGACCAACAGTGATCTGTGTGGAGTTTGCATGTTCTCCCCGTGTCTGCGTGGGTTTACTCTGGGATTTCTCTGGTTTCCTCCCACATGCCAAAAACATGCAAGCTAGGTTAATTGGAATCAAACTGGGGATTCTAAATTGTCCTTAGGTATGACTGTGAGAGTGAATGGTTGTCTCTCTCTCTCTGTGTTGGCCCTGCGATGGACTGGCGATCTGCCCAGGGTGTATCCTGCCTCTCGCCCAAAGATACTGGGATAGGCTCCAGCCCCCTGTGACCCAAAAAAGGATTAAGCGGAAGAAGATGGATGGATGGGTGGATAACACAAGTAAACACAAAATGCAGTTTTTAAATGAAGGTGTTTATTATTAAGGGAAACAAAAATCCAAACCTACATGGCCCCGTGTGAAAAAGTGATTGCCCCCTAAACCTAATAACTGGTTGGGCTACCCTTAGCAGCAGCAACTGCAATCAAGCGTTTGCAATAACTAGAAATGAGTCTTTTACAGCACTGTGGAGGAATTTTGGCACACTCATCTTTGAAGAATTGTGTTAATTCAGCCACATTGGAGGGTTTTTGAGCATGAACCGCCTTTTGAAGGTCATGCCACAGCATCTTAATCGGATTCAGGTCAGGACTTTGACTAGGCCACTCCAAAGTCTTCATTTTGTTTTTCTTAAGGTGACTTGCTGGTGTGTTTTGGATCATTGTCCTGCTGCAGAATCCAAGTGTGCTTCAGCCTGACGTCATGAACTGATGGCCGGACATTCTCCTTCAGGATTTTTTGGTAGAAAGCAGAATTCATGGTTTCATTTACCATACCAAGTCTTCCAAGTCCTGAAGCAGCAAAACGGCCCCAGACCATCACACTACCACCACCATATTTTACTGTTGGTATGATGTTCCTTTTCTGAACTGCTGTGTTATTTTTATGCCGGATGTAATGGGACACACACCTTCCTATAAGTTCAACTTTTGTCTCGTCAGTCCACAGAGTGTTTTCCCAAAAGTCTTGGGGAACATCAAGATGTTTTCTAGCAAAACTGAGAGGAGCCGTTATGTTCTTTTTGCTCAGCAGTGGTTTTCGTCTTGGAACTCTGCCATGCAGGCCATTTTTGCCCAGTATCTTTCTTATGGTGGAGTCATGAACACTGACCTTAACTGACACAAGTGAGGCCTGCAGTTCTTTGGATGTTGTTGTGGGATCATTTGTGACCTCTTGGATGAGTCGTCACTGCGCTTTTGGGGTAATTTTGGTTGGCCGGCCACTCCTGGGAAGGTTCACCACTGTTCCATGTTTTCTCCATTTGTGGATAATGGCTCTCACTGTGGTTCACTGGAGTCTCAAAGCTTTAGAAATGGCTTTATAACTTTTTCCAGACTGATAGATCTCAAATACTTTGTTTCTCATTTGTTCCTGAATTTCTTTGGATCACAGCCCGATGTCTAGTTTTTGAGGATCTTTTTGTCTACTTCACTTTGTCAGGCAGATCCTATTTAAGTGATTTTTTTGATTGAGGACAGGTGTGGCAGTAATCAGACCTGGGTGTGGTCAGAGAAATTGAACTCAGCTTTCCAAAGATGTGATAAACCACAGTTACTTTATGTTTTAACAGAGGGGCAATCACTTTTTTCACACAGGGCTATGTAGATTTGGATTTTTTTTAACCCTTAATAATAAACACCTTCATTTAAACATTGCATTTTGTGTTTACTTGTGTTATCTTTGTGTAATATCTAAATTTGTTTGATGATCTGAAACATTTAAAGTAGAACTGAACTCACCTTTTTGCCAAAAAAGTAGAATAGCAGATTAATTCCTTATTACCTATTGTATTTTTCAACACATAAAAGAAAATTTTAGGCCGTGCGATGGCCAAGCTATAAGCCGATAAACTTTTGCCTCTGGCTGGCAGTGCCAAACAAACCGGAAGTAGTGCAGACGACGTCACGAGTGTGACCCTTATCAAAACAACAATGGCAGATGATAGCAGTTCCAGCAGTCAAGAACACCAGAGTTTTCAGAGTGAAGAGGCATTCAGGATCGGTGACAAGACAGAGGATGATGCAGGAGTGTCAAGTGAACAGGAAGAGAGCGAGGGAGGCATCGAACCGTACAGATTCGAGCCAGAATTTTCGGGGGATTCCAGCACCGACTCAGACCGCAGCAGTGATGGGAAGGAGAGTCGCTTATTGAATACAGAATGGTGAGTCTTTACTTTGGCATATTTGGGGTGTCAGGATAAGGAAAATTAACAATAAAAAAGAAAGGGAAAAAAAACATCAGCATTTTTCCAACTTATTACAGTTATCCCTCACTTATCGCGTTTAATGCGGTCTTCCTTCGCTGGGCATAGGCGCTCGGCAGGGAGCGAAGCTGGGTAAAACATCTCCGCCAATCAGCTTGCGAGATAAAACGTCTCGGCCAATCAGCTTGCGAGGTAAAACGTCTCGGCCAATCAGCTTGCGAGATTCCCGAGCGGGCTGGGGAGCCGGGGAGAGCGGGCTTTCCGTGTTGATACCTGATGTTCCAATGTAGTCTCCCTGCCTTCTCATTAGAACATCAGGTATCAACACGGAGAGCCCGCACAGCTCAAAATCTACCTCTCTGACCACCGCTCCACTCCTCTCCGCCCACCTCTTCACCGCTCGGGAATCTCGCAAGCTGATTGGCCGAGACGTTTTACCTCGCAAGCTGATTGGCCGAGATGTTTTACCCAGCGAAGGAAGACCGCATTCATTGTTCTTTATCGCTCGTGTTGCTTAGTGGCACTTTTTGCTGTTCTCTTGTGCCTTTTTGTGCAAAATAGTGCTTGTGACGCCCTTGGGGGGGGGGGGGGTGACGCTACTTCGCGGTTTTTCACTTTTCGCGGTCGGTTCTGGTCCCCATTAAACGCGATAAGTGATGGATCACTGTATATCTAGAAACGCATCGCTTCCCGGTCACTTTTCCTCCCCCTTTCTTTTCTTTCGTCGCCATGACAGCTTTCCTTGGCCACTGAACAGATCTTCCCAGGTGTTGGAAGTGTTTTGTAGTCGACTATCACGACAAAATGCACCAAAAACAACCAGTGTCGACGTGCTCGTAATGGTAAACATGAGGACTGGGTCACACTCGTGACGTCACGCGGAACTCCGGCTGCGCTTCGGCGGATTTGTCTGATTTTTCAGGGCGGGAAATTCTAAATCGCGATTTTCTCCAAGATTCCGGGATTTGTGGAGGGGGTGCCAATGATAAATTATCTTTATAATTGTATGTACTATCACCCAGTGCCGTTCAATGCCGTTCAGTTCAGTTCTACTTTAAGTGTGACAAACACAAAAAAATATGAAAGGGAGTGGGCAAACGCTTTTTCACACCATTGTATTAGGTATAACAGATAAAAATGGGCCTGCTTATGAGCACTGAATTAAAACAGATGAGTGCTGATCTGCTACTTCAGCAGAACAGACAATTACACAAAAGTCTGTCACTTTAGTTCAAAAATATCTCAGCAAGCTTAACTGAGTGAAAAACACCCAGTGTTCCCTATAGAGTTTTTGCGTAGGCTCGTAAAATTCACGTGACTCGCGGGGGTAAACATAAACACGCTGTAGGTGCCGCCATCTTGGATGGCAAGAGCAGCAGTTGCACTGTGACAACCCAGGCGTAACTTGTACTGTTTAGCGATCAGAATGAGTGAGGAGAACACACAGTCACAGTCTGACATAATAACATCCCTATCATCCTCTTCAACAACTGACACCGTGGCCTCTGACACTGTGTCTGCGATGTCTCTGTGAGATTCAGTGGAGTCATTGTCAGCAGTCATAACAGCAGACAAGTGTTTTTAATCTTGCTCCCGTGCGCTCCTCTGGTGTGCCGAAATGCCTCAGTTGAACGGAGTGGGGGGGGGGATAACCCCCACGGACAAGCAGAGCGCACAGCTGGAGCAATTAGCAGAACAATGACTGCCAGTAATCTGCTCAGCGGGGATGATTTGGGGGCAAACGATGAAATGATATCTTTCAAAGACGAAGGGGAGCAGGAGGAAAAGATATCGGAAAACGTGTCAGCGGAAAGGGATCTGGATGATGTGAAGTCTTTGCTGGTGAACGAGTCGGAAAACAACAGCAGCTCCTCGGACTCGGAGGTGAGTGAAGCACGCTGCGTGTTTTTTTTGTTTTTTTTAAAGGCTCTCCACGGCGCGCCGCGTTAAAACGTACCTGATTTTATGCACATTTACAATAGTTTTCTTCCCTTTCATGTGTGCATTGTCCTTTGTAGCAAGCAGAGAGGCGCCCCCAAACCAGAAAGTTTTTTTTTTTTTTTGTTACTTATTTGTACCTGTAGGTAGATTTGGTTTGCAGTCTGGTGACAAGCCACCGGCCGCTGCGTGCGCGAGCGCCCTAAACCTACATGTTTTTGGTATGCGGGAGGAAACCGGAGAAATCCCGGAGTAAACCCACGCAACACGGGGAGAACATGCAAACTCCACACAGCTCACTGTTGGTCGGGGGCTGGGATCGAGCCCACGGTCTCATGATCCCCCGGCCAAGGGTAAACTGTGCTGCCACAGTGCTAAACCACTGCGACACCATGCAGCCTGTTATGAGAAAGCGAGAGATTACGTCAGTGAAGGTAATTATTCAAAAATCCAACTTTTTTTTTTTTTTTTTTTTGCATTTCACACCGGCCATTTAATTCCCCGCTTATCCCCTTATCAGGGGGAACAACAGGAGTACACCATTTTGCCGAGTTTGTAGGTACACGTGAGCTATGTGGTTTGTTTCACCCTGCTGCTGCTGTTTCTTGCCATCCAATATGGCGGCACACTCTAACGGGTCAGTGCGGCACGCCCCCTGACGTCATATGCAAAAACTCAATAGGCAATTAGTTTTTAACTGCTGAAAAAACAAAACTGATAATCAGAAAATTATAAGCTGAGCATAAATTTGCTGTAGTGAAAATCTTCATATTTAATACCAGGATACTGTATATAGAATACTAGGGATAAGGATAATGTTTTGTCTGTCTTCAGCAGAATCCTGAACCACATCAGTCATAATCTAACAGCTGTTTCCTGTGACCCATGGCATTTACAATGGCATTTTAACCTACAGAAATATCAACATAAAACATTTTAAAACAGAAACTGTGTGATATGTGATAAAAGGGCATTTGTCCTTTACCATGATTCAAGATTCAAAGATTTTATTTGTCAATACTACAATACATACAGGACATACAGGAGAACTGAAATGCCATTTCTCTCTCTTCAGTGGTGTGAACAATATAAAAAAAAAAAGGAATAAGGAAGGAATGGGGAGGAAGGATGATCTATTCACCTGACAGGGTGTCATGTATCAATAAGATGATTCAATAGCATTACTGTTTTTGGCTCAGGTGTGCCTTGGAATGACTGACAAAGTCTGCATCCACTGCATCCAGTAGTAAAAGATACAGTGGTGTGAAAAAGTGCCCACTTCCTGATTTCTCTTTTTTTGTGTGTGTTTGTCACACTTAAATGTTTCAGATCATCAAACAAATTTAAATATTACACAAAGATAACACAAGTAAACACAAAATGCAGTTTTTAAAGGAAGGTGTTTATTAAGGGAAAAAAAAATCCAAACCTACATGGCCTGTGTGAAAAAGTGACACCCCACCATCCCCATTAAAACATAAATTAACTGTGATTTACACATCTTTCGAAAGCTGTGTTCAGTTTCTCTAGACAGACCCATACCTGATTACTGTCACACCTGTTCTCAATCAAGAAATCACTTAAATAGGACCTGCCTGACAAAGTGAAGTAGACCAAAAGATCCTCAAAAACTAGACATCATGCTGTGATCCAAAGAAATTCAGGAACAAATGAGAAACAAAGTATTTGAGATCTCTCAGTCTGGAAAAGGTTATAAAGCCATTTCTAAAGCTTTGAGACTCCAGTGAACCACAGTGAGAGCCATTATCCACAAATGGAGAAAACATGGAACAGTGGTGAACCTTCCCAGGAGTGGCCGGCCAACAAAAATTACCCCAAGAGCGCAGTGACGACTCATCCAAGAGGTCACAAACAATCCCACAACAACATCCAAAGAACTGCAGGCCTCTCTTGCCTCAATTAAGGTCAATGTTCATGACTTCACCATAAGAAAGAGACTGGGCAAAAATGGCCTGCATGGCAGAGTTCCAAGACGAAAACCACTGCTGAGCAAAAAGAACATAAAGGTTTGTCTCAGATTTGCCAGAAAACATATTGATGATCCTCAAGACTTTTGGGAAAACACTCTGTGGACTGATGAGACAAAAGTTGAACTTTTTGGAAGGTGTGTGTCCCATTACATCCAGTGTAAAAGTAACAGCTTTTTCAGAAAACAAACATCATACCAACAGTAAAATATGGTGGTGGTAGTGTGATGGTCTGGGGCCGTTTTACTGCTTCAGGACCTGGAAGACTTGCTGTGGTTAATGGAACCATGAATTTTGCTTTCTACCAAAAAATCCTGAAGGAGAATGTCTGGCCATCTGTTTGTGACCTCAGGCTGAAGCACACTTGGATTCTGCAGCAGGACAATGGTCCAAAACACACCAGCAAGTCTACCTCTGAATGGTTTAAGAAAAACAAAATGAAGACTTTGGAGTGGCCTAGTCAAAGTCTTGACCCGAATCTGATTGAGACGTTATGGCATGACCTTAAAATGATGGTTCATGCTCGAAAACCCTACAATGTGGCTGAATTAACACAATTCTTCAAAGATGAGTGTGCCAAAATTCCTCCACAGCGCTGTAAAAGACTCATTGCCAGTTATTGCAAATGCTTGATTACAGTTGTGGCTGCTAAAGGTGGCCCAAGCAGTTATTAGGTTTAGGAGGAAATCACTTTTTCACACAGGGCCATGTAGATTTGGATTTTTGTTTCCCTTAATAATAAACACCTTCATTTAAAAACTGCATTTTGTGTTATCTTTTTCTAATATTTAAATTTGTTTGATGATCTGAAACCTTTAAGTGTGACAAACATACAAAAAAATTGAGAAATCAGGAAGGGGGCTAACACTTTTTCATACCACTTTAGATGCTTCTGGTTTTCACTCCGGGTATTTAAAGCTATATCATAATAGTGCCTGTGACACTGATATTACCTTTAGTGCTCATTTAATACATACAGAGTTTTGCAAACAGGCTTTTTCTTACTCTGCCCCATCAGTCTGAAACAAACTCCAACAGGATCCAATTTGATTCCACGGGATGGGATCGGGGGGAGTAAACTTAATTTAAAGACAATGGAAAAGTTTTTTTAAAATCATTTTTATAGTTGAGTAATTAATGTCATAACAGTACTTTTACTTGGTTACAATATCTGGCTACTGTACCCACCTCTGACTGGCTTTGCAAGTCAGAGGCATCTATTATGCTGGACTGTGCAAGTAATTGACTATTATTCAGCTTCCCATGACCAACACCGTCCTAAGTCCTAAATTAGAGCCATTTATGCATTGTTTTCACATAGTTTATGTGTAGTTTGTCCAATAAATCCTTGTTTTATTAAAATCCTGATACCCTATGTATTTGTGTAGTGGTGTGAAAAACTTTTTGCCCCCTTCCTGATTTCTCTTTTTTTTTTTTTGCATGTTTGCCACACTTAAATGTTTCAGATCATCAAGCAAATTTAAATATTAGACAAAGATAACACAAGTAAACACAAAATGCAGTTTTTAAATGAAGGTGTTTATTATTAAGGGAAACAAAAATCCAAACCTACATGGCCCTGTGTGAAAAAGTGATTGCCCCCTAAACTTAATAACTGGTTGGGCCACCCTGAGCAGCAGCAACTGCAATCAAGCATTTGCAGTAACTAGTAATGAGTCTTTTACAGCACTGTGGAGGAATTTTGGCCCACTCATCTTTGCAGAATTGTTGTAATTCAGCCACATTGGAGGGTTTTCAAGCATGAACCGCGTTTTGAAGGTCATGCCACAGCATCTGAACCAGATTCAGGTCAAGACTTTGACTAGGCCACTCCAAAGTCTTCATTTTGTTTTTTTAAGCCATTCAGAGGTAGACTTGCTGGTGTGTGCTGGATCATTGTCATGCTGCAGAATACAAGTGCGCTTCAGCTTGAGATCACAAACAGAGGGCCGGATATTCTCCTTCAGGATTTTTTGGTAGACAGCAGAATTCATGGTTCCATTTACCACAGCAAGTATTCCAGGTCCTGAAGCAGCACAACAGCCCCAGACCATCACACTACCATCATTATATTTTATTGGTGGTATGATGTTCCTTTTCTGAAATGCTGTGTTACTTTACGAATGTAATGGGACACACACCTTCCAAAAAGTTCAACTTTTGTCTCGTCAGTCCACAGAGTATTTTTCCAAAAGTCTTGGGGATGATCAAGATCTTTTCTGGCTAAATGAGAAATCAGGAAGGGGGCAAACACTTTTTCACACCACTGTATATTCAGCAACAGTAAGAAACAGAAGCTTCCCATCTTCAATACAAACATTCTCATTTTCTCTCAAATTTCATGCCCCATGACCATGCAAAATATGAGAGAGAGAGCGAGAGAGAGAGAGAGCTTATTTTTGTTTTTAATTTCATATTTTAGCCTTAATTCTTTGCAGTACATCCCCAGAAAATTAAAAGTGAGACATGTTAATAAATAAACAAATAGGTAAATAAATTGACTGACTGCCCAAACGTCTCCTGATAGCTCTGAGAAGCCATTGTTAGCACACTATTGCTCTAATTAGACTCATGAGTTGATTCTTTGTGGTTGTTGTTGATTTCTGGGAACCAGACAGGCATGAAGATGATGAAAAGGTAAAAAGTTTTCCTTCACATATTCACTGAGTGACAGGACATGCTGTGCTTAGACTTCAAATGACTCAAATAACTTGTTGGCAGTCTAAAGCAAATGGGTAAAAAAATACTGGCTAATTATATTGACATACTATGTCAGGAAGGAGGTGAAATTTACTTAATTGCACAGAAAAATGTCATAAAAGTGTTAAGGCATTTGTTTCTTATCTAAACCAGTCTCAATCAAATGCTGTTTCACAGCAGAGATAGATGGAAGCCCTTTAAAATAATCCTGAGTTCTGTACTATGAAGCAGGTTCAACATACCAGTTATCTGGATTCACTAACGTAGACATTCTGGATCAGGATTATCTGTACTACGAACGCGGTTATCAACTCAATTAATAAACCTTGGGTTAATCTATCTGGCCACGTGCATACATAAAAGAGGCAGTGATTGCAACAGATGACCAATAGAAGAATGATCAGACAGCAGAGTAGAGTACGTCACTGATGAAGAACGTGTCAGTTTAAATAAATAGCTAAGAGTATGTCGGTATGTAATACAGGCTAAAAGAAATCACTGCAGCAGTCAAAGTAGGACAGAAGCTCTGCAAAAAAAGGGGTTAACCTTGGTTGAGGTAAAAAACAAAAAAAAAACATTTGCTGACTACAGTTCTTGGTCTGGATGTGGACCACAGGCAACCTACTGGTGATCCCAGCATTAGGGGTGCTTGACTGAAAAAAAATATCTGTGTCGCTTTAACTTATGTTCCTTCACAGCATTAACTCTACAGGTTTCACAATGGCTAGGGCCTTTAGAAATGAAGGGGTTATACCAGTGGTGGACCCTCAGGGCCAGCAAAGCCTTCTCTGCTGGCCCAAACACTATCAGAATTACATTTACAACGTACATTCTTATATTTGTTTCATGGAGATGTATTCAATTATTCCCAATTGTCTATTCTCTTCATTTTGTAGCTTTTCTCTTGGTTGCACACCTTCCAGTGTGGCAGTTCGTTTTAACCCCACAACAGATTAAGGACACTCAGCCCCCTTGTCTCTGTTTTTCCCTGCTGCACTACTGAGATGCAATGTGCCATTCATGTATTTGTGATGCAAACATGCATGTATTGTGATGTAATGCGCCATTCTGTATAGTGGTCATACGGCTTGTCCTTACTGTGCTTTTTCTGAGCATCTTACATATGTAGATGTGCTTTGGTGTATTAATGTCTACAGGTAGACGCGTTTCTTCTGTCTTACCTCTGTGATGTTAATGATTGCCTTTCATCCATTGTACCCAGGCGTCCTGTCCTCACTGTGACCTAGAGACTCAGATCAATATGTAGATGTGCCTGTTAGCCTCTTTGTCCTGCACTTGGAGCGAGGTCTAATCTGCCCATTGTGATGTATGTCTCACAAATGCAAATATCTCCTGCCTGTTCTGTTATCCCTTTGATCATTCTAACTGTGGGGTATGTCCCTTTGATGTATTGTTATGGTCAAGTATTTAAGCTGCAACTCTGTAACGCAATCTCTCTCTCTCAATCTGACTTCAGCCCTGCTGCAGGACACAGACTTTGTGTCCGCTTCTCTGAGAGCCGTGAGCTCGCTCCCGGCGCGCACGCACGGCGCCGGGAGAGGAGCTTGTGACGGCGGTATGATTAATAAAACTTCCTTAAAACCACAGCATCGCTGCTTATTTTTGTATGCCGCCGCACTGGTGACCCCGCTTGAAAGCACACGCTTTGTGCAAAGCAACTTCTGGTCTGGACCGCGACACTGGTGACCGCTTCATGCTTCACGGTGAGATCTGCACGCCTGAGATCTGCACATCCACGCTGGACCGGCCGCTCTCACAGAGAGCGCACGCACCTCGTCCTCTCTCCACGACGGCAACCTCCAGGGCCGACGGAGAGCACAGCGCGTGGAACCGTACGCACCATGGCCGCACGAGCGACAACGATCGTCTCCTCCCTCTCACCGCTCCAACGCAGCTGCACGAGCCCAGGGCACAAAGATCGTCTACTGCCTCGCACCGCTCCAACGCATCTCCACGAGCCCGAGGCACAAAGATCGTCTATTGCCTCGCACCGCTCCAACGCGTCTCCACGAGCCCGAGGGACAGAGATCGCCTACTTCCTCGCACCGCTCCAACGCACCACGACCGAACGACGCAACAGTTCAACCTGGATTTTTATCGGCGCCGTCTGCGCCGATCTCCACCAAGTTTCTGCACCCTGACTCGCCACTCCAGCGGCCCACCCACGCACTGAACCCCCGCGCACGCATCGGGGAGTTACGAGGACGGCGCATCACGCACGGGACAAGTAACGGCTCCAGAGACCGCCATCATCCTCCGCCGCTGCTCACAGAAACTTCAGGGCTGCCCGTCACCTGAAGCAAGCACGCAGCTCGCCACTGGATTTTTTTAACGGTCTCAGCCACGGCACAAAGGGATTTCAGCCGTCAGCTGTTCCCGGGGGCTTTGGGGTTGCTTCGGCACCTAAAGCCAACACGCCAGTCCCTCTGCTTTGTTTACTTTTTTCTCTTACAGCCGCTCCTGCTTTTCTTCATGGCCACGAGAGGAGTCAGAAACTAATTTTTCTTCTTGTGATCTCCGCACGTGCAACAGGACAACCCCTCGACGTCGCGGAGCAGCAAGCAATATTTGCACGGCCCAGACGTTTTCATTGTCTCCGGCCGGCTTTTACTCCCCTCCCTCCCCCTCCGCCTGCAGCGAGCTTCTCCCACAGCTCGCTCACACAGATGGATTATCGAGGTCGCGGCCCCCTGCCGCATCCTCTGGGGGGGAGCGTGTGGCGGTTCGTTTTAACCCCACAACAGACTAAGGACACTCAGTCCCCTTGTCTCTGTTTTTCCCTGCTGCACTACTGAGATGCAATGTGCCATTCATGTATTTGTGATGCAAACATGCATGTATTGTGATGTAATGCGCCATTCTGTATAGTGTTCATACGGCTTGTCCTTACTGTGCTTTTTCTGAGCATCTTACATATGTAGATGTGCTTTGGTGTATTAATGTCTACAGGTAGACGCGTTTCTTCTGTCTTACCTCTGTGATGTTAATGATTGCCTTTCATCCATTGTACCCAGGCGTCCTGTCCTCACTGTGACTTGGAGACTCAGATCAATATGTAGATGTGCCTGTTAGCCTCTTTGTCCTGCACTTGGAGCGAGGTCTAGCTAATCTGCCCATTGTGATGTATGTCTCACAAATGCAAGTATCTCCTGCCTGTTCTGTTATCCCTTTGATCATTCTAACTGTGGGGTATGTACCTTTGATGTATTGTTATGGTCAAGTATTTAAGCTGCAACTCTGTAACGCAATCTCTCTCTCTCAATCTGACTTCAACCCTGCTGCAGGACACAGACTTTGTGTCCGCTTCTCTGAGAGCCGTGAGCTCGCTCCCGGCGCGCACGCACGGCGCCGGGAGAGGAACTTGTGACGGCGGTATGATTAATAAAACTTCCTTAAAACCACAGCATCACTGCTTATTTTTGTATGCCGCCGCACCAGCAGTGTAATACATGTTAGAGTTTTTTTTGTTTTGTTTTGTTTGTTTGTTTTTTTTTTGTCCAATCATATTTCAGCCATCTATGTTGCCAGGGTCAAGCAAATCTGCCTTGGACCTTCAGGAATTAACAGTGTGGCTCTGTAGGCTACATTAACTGTTAAACTTACCCTGTTGCTTTAACCAATCAGATGTCTTCTGTACATCCAGGGGTACGCATAGAAGACATTCGACAACGTCGGCATTTTCACATCTTTTGACTGGATGGTTAGACTCCTCCAACCACAACACAGAGGATCCTAGCTAGCAAAACACCAGTGCAAGGACTTGCTTAAGCAGCTACAGTATACTGTATCTGTTTAACTATAATAGCTGTTTTAACACCCACAATGAGTGACAGGGGAGAGGAAAAGGATTTGGTCGCTGATATTTAAAAAAAAATCAATTTTTCAGACGGACTTTTCAAGAAAAGCTGGTAATTGTGAAGAGAGGTCAGCCAACCCCGAAGCTAGCAGGCTTGTCTCAGCCAGGGAAAGGATTTGTCCGTCACTTCCATATTGGCATTGAGCAGTATCCATGAATTACAGGCTTTGAGGAGCGCTGCAAAAAATTTTGCTGGGAAAGCCTGTTGATGCAATTGATCGAGTATTTACTTGGAGCAAGACAGGGTTTGCAAACTTGAGCTGTCTTTCACATCATGACGATTTTGGCAGCGTTTGCCAAACGTATAAAAATTGGTCTAAAACGTTGGCATATGCCGAAATTTGTTTGGCCGTATGCATCATGTATCCATAACGACTTGTACATATACAAAACATATTAGTAACTTATATAGAATATTTCCATAACTTATTGTTGTGTTGGGTTCTTTTATAAATAAAGACTGCTGCTTTGGGTGAACACGGAGCCTCCTTTATTGACTGGCTGCAACACATTAACACACGAACTCCGCCATATTATTCTCTATCATGCTGTACACTTGACAACATCCGGTCTGTGTCGCCCCCTAGTGGCTCCACATATGTAATGCCTAGATTACACCACATCCCCCTTACTGAAGCTAGGTTGACCCCTTTTAGCTGAAAACACAAAATACATTTTTATATGAGATCTTTTTCCATTCCCTTTTGTCAACTAACTATGACAGCATAAATTTAACACATCACCCCCTTTAACAAATCTGTAACATTTCTTTTTTTTTTTCACATTGTTGCCATGTAAGAACATATTATGCAAAGGCCTCTTATTTTCTATTTAAGGAAGGCATTTTTAGAACTCAACTCTGCTTTCACGAATATTAACATGCAACTCTACAGATCCAGTCTCTTTGGTTTTATCACTTCTCTACCAGACCTGGTTCTAACAACACCTGGTGTTTCCTGTGCATTGGGCTCAGAAACAGTTTCTGTAGGAGTGTCTTTTCCATTTGACTGGGTCCGTTGTGGTTCCATCTCAGTCTCTGGTATCGACATAGGCACAAGATGAGTGCGGTTCCTCCTGATTGTCCCTTGTGGTCCACTGATGACATAGGACCGTGGAGTTTTGTGGACAGATGTCACTGTGCCCTGTGCTTTCGCATCTTTAATCCAAACAGAGTTTCCGGGTAACAGTTTATCCAAATCACTCGTTCTGTGTCTTTTGTTGAAACATTCTGTTTGCCTCATCCGTCTCTCCTTTTCCACGTGACGAATTTGTTGCAGATTCGGCACGCATGGCTGCAAGGCCTCTGGAAGCATTGGCAGGGTGGTACGAAGCCTACGCCCCATGAGAAGCTGTGCTGGGCTGTAGCCATTTGCCAACGCTGTGGTTCTGTAGGCTAACAGTGCTCTGTATGGATCACTGGCTTTCTTGATAAGATTTTTGACTGTTCTGACAGCTCTTTCTGCCTCACCGTTACTTTGGAGGTACCTGGGACTACTGGTCATGTGCTCAAAACAGTACTCCTTTCCAAAGTCTTCCATTTCCTGACTTGCGAACTGCGGGCTGTTATCCGTGATCAGTATCTCTGGTATTCCGTGACGTGCAAACATAGACTTTAAATGCACAATGACATTGGCAGAGCGAGTTGGGCTGAGCTGGGCAATCTCTATATACCTAGAGAAGTAGTCCACAAAGAACAGGTAGTTTTTGTCTTGTAGCGTGAACAAATCAGCTCCCAACTTCTGCCATGGCCTTTCTGGTAAATCTGTGGGCATTAAAGGCTCTCTCACATTAACTCTTTCCTGTATGCACTGTCTACATTTGAGTACAGCTTCACTGATCTGGTTGCTTAAACCTGGCCACCATACAGCCTGACGGGCGCGCTCTCTGCATTTAACCACCCCCTGGTGGCCCTCATGTATCTTATCCAAAACTGCATTTCTCATGTTAGCAGGGATAACTAACCTCGTGCCTCTCAGTAGTAGTCCGTTATGCACACTCAAAACGGCTCTATCAGACCAGTAGTGCTTCACCGCTCCCTGTAGCTGGTTACGATCCGGCCAGCCTTCTGTGCAGTATTTCATGACTTGTGAACAGACGCTGTGGGACTGCAGTTGCTCTTGGAGATCTGCAAGATATTTGCTGCTTGTAGGGAGTCCCTCTAGCACAGAGTCAACATAAATGTTAGTGTCCTCCATAAGATCTGTGTCTGTGTGAGTAACACTGTTTGTGAGCGGTAAGCGTGAGAGCGTGTCGGCAGTGGTGAGACTTTTGCCCGGGATGTGCTTTATAGTGTATGAGTACCTCATTAGGCGCATACGAAATCTCTGTATACGTGGTGGAAGCGCATCCAAAGCTTGTCCTCCCAGTAGACTCACTAGTGGCTTATGATCAGTTTCTAGTTCAAAGTGCAGACCCAGGATAAAGTCATTGAATCTTTCGCAGGCCCACGTGAGAGCCAGCGCTTCTTTTTCCAGCTGGGCGTAGCGCTGCTCTGTAGGTGTCAATGATCGAGAAGCGTAAGCAACTGGTGACCACATGTCTCTCTCCTTCTGTAGCATGACTGCCCCCAATCCGTATGAAGAGGCATCTGCAGATATTTTCTGTGGTTTGTTTGGGTCATAGAGCTGCAATACAGGAGCAGAGGACAGTTCTTGTTTGAGATTACAAAACGCATTTTGTTGTTCATGCCCCCAGTACCACATGTTCTTTGTTGAAAGCAAGTCTCTCAATGGTTTGTCCTTTTCAGAAAGGTTCGGAATGAACTTCCCCAGCTGGTTCACCATTCCGAGAAAGCTCCTAAGCTCACTCACGTTGCTTGGCTCTTTCATGTCCTGAACAGCTTGGGTTTTGTCTGGATCTGGCCTCATTCCTTCTGCTGAAACAATAAACCCAAGAAATTTGACCTCTCTTTTGCCAAACTCACATTTTGACATATTCAACGTAACGCCGGCTTTCTCCGCGCGCTTCAAGACAGCGTGCAGTCTTGCGTCGTGCTGCTCCTTCGTGGATCCCCAGACCAGGATATCGTCCACGTGACAGACGACTCCATCGAGACCCGATGTAACCTCTGTCACCATCATGTTTTGGAAATGTTCAGGAACACTGGAAATACCAAATGGCAAACGGCTGAACTGGTATCTGCCAAATGGCGTAATGAATGTGGTGAGAAAGGCCGACTCTTTAGACAGTGGTATTTGCCAAAATCCCATATTTGCATCAAGCTTTGAAAAATACTGAGCACCTGTGAGCATGCCTAGCGTTTGGTCCACAGACGGGAGGATGTATCTTTCGCGACACACTGACTCGTTTAAAGGTGTCATGTCCACACAGATACGCACCTTTTCTTTGTCCTTTTTGGGAGCTACAACCATGCCACAGCACCAATCTGTTGGCTGCTCCACGCGACTGATGACTCCCAACTTTTCCATCCTCTCGAGCTCTTCTTTCACTTTACCCATGAGCGGCAGTGGCACACGCCTTGGCACCTTGAGCGAAAAGGGCTTAGCATCAGGTTTCAGTTTAATTGTGTATGGCTTTTGAACAAGCCCAAGTCCATCGCATAACTTGGGGTACGCTTTTCTCACTGTCTCTTGGTCTATAGTGTCAACTCTGGCAATTAGTTTCAGTCTCACAGAAGCTGTTCTACTCAGTAGTGCCATGCGCAGATTTTTGACAATATAGATTTTCTCAGTAGCGCTCTTGTCACCGTATGTAATAGTCTCTGTCATAGACCCCAACACGGTTAGTGCAGTTCCACCCGGTCCGTAGAGTGGTTTTTGTGCCTTTTCCAACTGTTCATTTTTCTTCTTGAAGATTTCAAATGTTTGGTCAGAAACCGCTGTGACGTCCACTCCGGAATCTAACTTAAAAGTCACTTTATTTCCTCTCACGTTTATGTCTGCCAGCCATGGATCCTCCCCTAGATCCACTTCACCCAGAAAAAGTCCATCTGCATTGTCAGTGACCTCATTCACAGTTGGGTTGGACCTACAGACTCTAATATAGTGTCCACGTTTTTTACAGTTATGGCATTCCGCGTTTTTAGCTGGGCACTGTACTGCTGCATGTGCTGGTGCTTTGCCACACTTGGAACAAACTTGACTGTCTTGTTTTGTCTGCTGAGGCCTTGAGGACTTAATCTGTTTTTGTTCCTTGATTATGAACTTGTTTGGCTTGGCTTTTCTGATGTGTACCGCATCCACGGCTGTTCTGTTAATGCTAGTTTCACCTCTTAGGTCAGTTTGTTGTCGTTTTATTTCTTCAGATTGTCTTGCCATTGTTATAGCTTTAGCTAGGGTAAGATCTTTGTCAAGCTGCATTCTTTCTGACAGCGACGAATCTTTCAGACCCACTACAAGCCTGTCTCTCAAGAGGTCATCATGAAGTGCACCGTACTCACAGTTTTCTGCCAGCGCGTAGAGTGCTGTTATGAACGAGTCTACTGGTTCTGCCGGCTGTTGCACTCGCTTGTTGAATTTTGCTCGTTCATAAATCACGTTCTTTCTGGGAACGAAATGTCTATCAAAGGCTGTTTTAACGGCATCGTACTGCTGGCGCTGCACACTCGTTAGCTCGAGCCCTCTTAGCACGTCGTCAGCCTCATCTCCCATGCAATAAACCAGCGTATTTCCTTGGTTCACCTCTGCTGAGTTATTCAGGTTACTTGCCAGTCTAAAACGCTCAAAACATCTTATCCACTTTTCCCACTCTTGGGGTCTCGCAAAGTCGAAGGGCTCCGGTGGTTTAATGGTGAAGGTTGCCGCTGGAGTAGCCGCCGCCATTACTGGATCAATTGGCGCAGCTGCAGCTCTTTGAACTTCGTCTGGCGTAGCCGCTAGCCGGTTGCAAAGCTGACTTTTCTCACCTCAAAGCGCACCAACTTCTGACACCATGTTGTGTTGGGTTCTTTTATAAAAAAAGACTGCTGCTTTGGGTGAACACGGAGCCTCCTTTATTGACTGGCTGCAACACATTAACACACGAACTCCGCCATATTATTCTCTATCATGCTGTACACTTGACAACATCCGGTCTGTGTCGCCCCCTAGTGGCTCCACATATGTAATGCCTATGTAACCGGGTCATATTTATGGATCTTTGTTGATTTGATTTGCGTTTAAATATTTTGATTTGAACTTGACTCAACAGGAAGTGACTTCAGGGTGTGGGCGGGATATGCCAGGTAGAGGATTTTGAATATCTGGGGTTTTTTCGGTTGGGAAAACGGTTCAGGAGACCGGATTTGAAAAGCAAGCAAGACGAGGAATAATCTTCATAAAGAAACACTGTAAGTTCACCAATGCAGTTAAAATATATTGTTACTCTTAACGAACACGGTGAATTATGTCGAGGAGGATGTAATAAAGTCGGCCTAGTAACAGATAAGACATAGATTGACCTACAGATTTGCTGCCTGACTAGCATGGTATACCGTGGCTGAACATAGTGCCTATCCAAGAGGATATAGTTTAAAATATCAGGCTATGTACGATGTAAGCATGAGTGTAAATGTAAAAGTGTGTTGTTTGCTACTCTGGTCACAATGTTATGATGTGTTTTTTTGTTTTACACGGTGACGAGTACTGAAACATTTTATACTGTCAATCAAACCAGGGAGACTCGGGTGTCCTGTGAAGATCAGTCAGTGATCACGCGCTGGTGTGGCGTCGTGTGTATGTTGTAAGTGAAAAGCTTTTCTTGTTAAGTTTTGAGCATATTTGGAGTGTGAACTTAAGGTTTGTGGTGTACTAAAGCTATTATGTGCCTTTCTCATTTCCAGTATCACCACTACCGTTTGTACGGAATTATTTGGGATCATTAGTTTACTGAGCATTTTATCAGATTGTATTTTTCTTTGTTAGTAATCCACCATTTTGTTTAAGATCCGCCTCCTGTGTGTTTGAGGCAGTACAAACTGTAACACAAACATGAGAGTTTTATACAAAGAGACAATTTGTACATTTCATTTTATTTTATTTACATTTAAAAATTATTGTAAATCTTTTCATTCTGAAGCGTGCTGCTCTTTATTTTCGATATATCAGATAAAACCCATAAAATACATTTGTTGTTCAGTGTGTATTATTTCCCGGCAACAAATTTTGGTACCAGGAGTGGGGTCAATTATCTGATAGTTTAGAGTGGGTTGGAGTACAGTAAACGGTAGTGGTGATACGAAGCAGACTAGATCGGCTGGACGGTTGGAGCCTGACGGGGTGCAGACGGAGAGACCGGCCGGAGTGATCGTGGACCTTGGATCAGCGGAGAGGACTCGGGGCCAAGAGACTGCAATTCCCGGGGTTCCATCAGACTGGACAGTTCAACACAATATCCTCGACTACTTGTAAGAGAGACTTTTGAACATGGAAGAGGGCGCAGTGGGAGGCGTTGAAAACAGAGGCGTTGAGGACTCCTCTGCGAGCAGAAATGCTGAGGTATCACCTGAAAACAGAGACCTTTTAGAACAGGTTTCTTAACTGAAACGTAAACAAACTGAAGCCTTGACAGCCATCGCGGCTTTGAGTGAGGAACCACAGAGATCCTATGTTTATGTACCTAGAGAACGGCAAATCCCCCCTTTCAGTGGTGATTATGATAAGGATGGTCGTTCTGTTGAGGATTTTATTGAGGAGGTTGAGCGTGTAGTGCATTCTAGATACCAATCAAACAGTGACCGGTATGACTTCATAATGTCACTTCTAAAGGGTGCAGCTCTAGAGGAGATGCGATTTCGTAGTGGGGGGAAATCACTACCCGTTGCTGACCTGTTCAAGTACCTCAGAGAAGCCTTTAGAGATAAAAGATGCACCGCTCAGCTCTTACATGACCTATACAGTCGAAAACAAAAAGATGGTGAAGATATCCTTGGCTACTCACATGCCTTGTGTCAGATTTTGAGAACGATCTCAAAGCACGACGCAAATGCCTTAGCTAATGAGCAGAAAGTTCTTAGGGATCAGTTCACTGAAGGCCTTAGTGATCCACTCCTTAAGCGAGAACTGAGGAAGTTTGCAAGACAGAAACCAGACTCCACTATGATACAGGTCCGAGAAGAAGCCTATTTTTTTTTTTTTTTTTTTCTCTCGGCGCCACACGAGTCGGCTGCCTTTTGCAACAGCGGCTCGATTCCGAGTCTTTTTCCCTTCCTCTCTCTTCTGATCCGTCTTTTTTTTTTTTTTTCACCCCACTTATATCACGGACACACAGATCGTCCTAAATGTCTCCTGAGCCGGTGGACGGAGCCACTGTCTATAGCAGGATACGATACAGCAGAGAACAGCTGCTAGCATTCAACCGCCACCCGGTCCCATTGGAAAAACTCGACATACCGAGTGAACTGAGGCGAAAACGCCGCGGCTGCCGGGCTGGAGTAAGGCGGAGGACAAAAAATATAAGGTACAGACCCTCCCTTCCATCTGTTGTCATGGGAAATGTACGGTCGATACTGGGAAAGTTAGATGAGCTAGCGGCTATCTCCCGTTATGATAGCACATACCGGGAGTGCTCTCTCCTTTTGTTTACTGAGACGTGGCTAACTGAACTAGCAGCAGATGCTAACATTGAGCTGGAGGGTTTTCACATGATACGAGCTGACCGAACACCAGACAGTGGCAAAACTAGGGGCGGTGGAGTGATCATGTATGTTAACAACAACTGGTGCAGACCGGGACATATCACTGTTAAACAACGACACTGCAGCAAAGACATTGAGTTGCTAGCTGTTAGCATGAGGCCTACATATCTCCCGAGAGAACACTCACACGTGATCTGCATTGTTGTTTATGCAAATCCGACGGCGAACGCTGGGACAGCACGTGACGTCATCCATTCAGTAACCAGCAGGCTGCAGACAGAACACCCAGATGCTCTTCTCCTCATCTCAGGCGATTTCAACCATGTTTCACTGTCTCCCATTCTACCCACGTTCACCCAGTATGTCACATGCCACACTAGAGACAATAAAACACTGGATTTATTCTACGCAAACACTAAGGAGGCGTACACCTCATCACAACTACCCCCACTCGGGAGATCGGATCACAACTTGGTTCATCTCCGGCCGGTGTACAAACCCCTAGTGCACAGACAACCTCCGGCCATGCACACTGTGGAGTTATGGTCTGAGGAGACAATGGACACCCTAAAGGGCTGTTTTGAAGCCACCGCCTGGAAGCAGCTCTGCGATCCACATGGTGAGGACATCGATGGCCTCATTCACACCTTCACGGGCTACCTCAGCTTCTGTGTGGACAAATCCGTTCCCACCAAGACCATACGGCGTCACTCAAACAACAAACCCTGGATCAACCCTGAGATAAAAACACTTCTGAGAGAGAAGAAGAGGATCTTCAGGTCGGGGAACAGGGAGATGCTGAAGTCCGTACAGAGGGAGCTGAGGAGAAAGATCAGAGAAGGCAAGGACAGCTTCAGGAAGAAGATGGAGGACAAGCTGCAACAGAGCGACATCAGCGGGGTCTGGAGAAACCTCAAAACCATCTCGGGGCTCCAGAATACCTCCCCCCAGGCCACAGGGGGCAGGGAGTGGGCGAACAACCTGAATCTGTTTTTCAATAGATTTGACCAACCGCCCTCCCCCCTGACTGCACAACAACCACTGCTGCCTCTAAAGAAATCAAGTCCTGCTGCCCACTCCCCACTCTACCAACACCCCCCCACTCCCAACACACAGCCCCCCATCCTGACCCTGACCAGGACCCAGGTGAGGACGGAGCTGAGGAAGATCAAGGCGAGGAAGGCGCCGGGACCGGACGGCATCAGCGCAAAGCTCCTCAAGTCCTGTGCAGACCAGCTGTGTGGGATTGTGACGTATATCTTCAACATGAGCCTGAAACTGGGGAGGGTACCACAGCTGTGGAAAACATCTTGTGTGGTACCTGTACCAAAAACTTCCCACCCCAAAGACCTGAACAGCTACAGACCGGTGGCCTTGACGTCCCACTTGATGAAGACCCTGGAGAGACTGCTCCTTGCTCACCTCCGCCCCCTGGTGGAACCAGCGATGGATCCACTCCAGTTCGCCTACCAGCATGGCATTGGGGTGGAGGATGCGGTGATCTTCCTCCTTCACCGTTCTCTGTCCCACCTGGAGAAGCCCGGGAATATGGTGAGGATCATGTTCTTTGACTTCTCCAGTGCTTTCAACACCATCCAACCGATGATCCTGAAGGACAAGCTGCTGCGCGCAGGGGTGGACCAGCACCTGTCATCATGGATCCTGGACTACCTCACGAACCGGCCTCAGTTTGTGAGAACCCGGGACTGTGTGTCCGACACGATCATCAGTAGCACGGGGGCCCCCCAGGGAACGGTGCTGGCTCCCTTCCTGTTCACTCTTTATACTGCGGACTTCTCACACAACACAACACACTGCCATCTACAGAAGTTCTCTGATGACTCTGCGATCGTTGGCCTCATCTCCAATGGAGATGAAGCTGAGTACAGAGGGCTTATCCAGGACTTCGTGGACTGGTGCCATCGGAACTGCCTCCAGATCAACGCGAGGAAAACTAAGGAGCTGGTGGTGGACTGCCGCAGGCATGGGCAGCCCCTCACAGTACCAGTAAATATACAGGGAACAGACATCGAGATGGTGACATCCTATAAGTACCTGGGTATTCATCTGAACAATAAACTAGACTGGTCACACAATACTGATGCACTCTACAAGAAGGGACAGCGCAGGCTGTTCCTGCTGAGGAGACTCAGGTCTTTTGGTGTACAAGGGGCGCTGCTGAAGTCATTCTATGACACGGTGGTGGCATCAGCCATCACTTTTGGAGTGGTCTGCTGGGGCAGTGGCATTACTGCAGCCGATAGGAAGAGACTGAACAAACTGATTAAGAAAGCTAGCTCTGTCCTGGGGCAGCGCCTTGATCCGATGGAGGAGATAGGAGAGAGAAGGACGGTGGCTAAACTGTCATCTCTGCTGGAGTCCGAGTTCCACCCTATGCAGGACATACTGAATGCACTGAGGAGCTCATTTAGCAGCAGACTACATCATCCCAGGTGCACAACCGAGAGGTTTCGTAGGTCCTTCCTACCAACGGCTGTCAGACTGTACAACCTAAGCAGGGCTGCTCGCAGAGATAGCAAAAAGACGTAACAAACTAATAGTTTTTTGAATGCAAAAGATGCAATAGACTTACACAATGGTCCTCTCCGGCATACAACTAGGAACATACCGGTCGCTATGGAGGGTGAGAATATGTATGGGCACATAATCATACCATGTAGGATAACTAAGTAGACGGTTATGCTGTTTCATTCCATCTAGCAACAATGCTCTGCACTGTGTGTGTTTATATATTTGCATATTTATTCCATCTAGCTACAATGCTCCGTACTGTGGGTGTTTATATATTTATATATCTACATATTATTCCATCTAGCTACATTGCTCCGCACTGTGTGTGTTTATATACTTGCATATTTATTCCACCTAGCTGCAATGCTCCGTACTGTGGGTGTTTATATATTTACATATTTATTCCATCTAGCTACAATGCTCTGCACTGTGTGTTCATATATTCATATATTTATTCCATCCAGCTACAATGCTCTGCACTGTGTGTCTGTGTGTGTGTGTATATATATATATTTTATAGTAATACGTACATATGTTTATTAGCTGCTCTTGCTTGCTTGTTTTTTTTTTTCTTGCCTTCTGATTGTTGCTCTGAGTGTTGCTATCCCTGTGCTGTTGCAATCCTGGAATTTCCCCGTTGTGGGACTAATAAAGGCTTATCTTATCTTATCTTATCTTATCTTATTTGTGGTCAGTGGAGGATGCTAGCCATTCCAGATCTTCTAAAAGCCGAAGTAAAGGAGACAGTGGAGATAGAGAGACCCAGTGCAGTGCCATAACGGCTCAGGAACAGCAAGTGGGAACTGTGGGTGATCTTTTCAAAGTAGTAGCAGAGCAAGGGAAGCAGATCAGTGAGCTGGCTGCTGCGGTTAAGACCCTAACTATGCAGAGAACAAATTCAAGTGAACAGACCAATACCCGCCGTCGAGCTCAGTTGAAATTTACAGATGATGGAAAACCCATCTGTCTTAAATGTCAAGGGGAGGGGCATATAGCCAAGAATTGCACCCAGAAGCAAAAGGCACAGCAAAGCGGTCAGAATCAGGGAAACTAGAGGCCCCGGTCGCCGTGAGTCAAGCGATTAGGGGGAACACTTCAGACTCAGTTAAAGCACAGATTACTCAGGATCAGTTACTGGCCCGTGCAGTAGGAACATGTCCCACGGTAGAGATTAACATACGTGGTGTGGTAACCCGTTGCTTACTAGATACGGGCAGCCAGGTCAGCACCATAACTGAACAGTTTTTCCGTCAGCATTTGTGTGGGGAGGATGATGACATGGTGACTACAGCGGGGTGGTTAAGGTTGACTGCTGCTAATGGATTAGAAATCCCATATTTAGGATATCTTGAGTTAGAGATTGAGACCATGGGACTGAAAATACCTGATTGCGGTTTCCTCGTTGTGAAAGACCCACCGAATTCAGAAACTGCAGGGATTGTTGGCATGAATATCATTAGCCGCTGCCGTCAACTGGTGCATGCTGAGTTTGATACTGTCCTTGGGGGGAAACTCGATTCAGACTGGAGAAGTGCCTTTCAGCAGGTTCAGATATGTACAGTCACTAGGCGGAGTGTGGCTAGGCTGGTAGGTAGGGATGGAGCCCACATCCCCTCAGCATCAGTAGTTACAGTCATGGCAAAAGGGTTTCCCAAGGTACAAGAGGGTAACGGCTTGAGATTACTAGAGCTGGGGAACATAACTTTGCCAAGTGGTCTGGTTGTCCTACCCACATTGGTTGAAGCTAGCAGTAATACTGTCCCAGTGCAAGTAGTGAATCTTTCATCGGAGGATGTGTGGCTAAACGCGAGGACCCGGCTTGGGGTATTTTCCCCTGTGGAGTGCTTAAGTGACGAACCCCCAGTTAAAGTAAAGTTTAACCGTATTTCAGCAAGTATCGAACATGTCTCAGTTGATCAGCCTAGTGCCCTTGATGCCAGCACCTCGTCTGTCTTGGACAAATTAGACATTGGAGGGAGTAAAGAGCAACAGGATCAATTGAAAACTGTGCTGGCCAAGTATGTTAATGTTTTTGCTGTCGATGATGATGACTTGGGGTACACAGACAGAGTCAAACATGACATAAACCTAGTGGATGATGTACCTGTGAGCCTACCCTATCGGCGAATTCCACCCAACCAATACACAGAGGTTAAAGAGCACATATCCAAGCTGTTGAAAAAGGGGATAATCAAAGAGAGTTGTAGCTCTTACGCATCTCCTGTGGTGGTAGTGAGAAAAACTGATGGTAGTATACGGCTATGTGTGGATTTCCGTAAGCTTAACCAGAAGACACGAAAAGATGCTTTTCCACTGCCGCGAATTGATGAGAGTTTCGATGCTTTGCAGGGAGCAAAGTTTTTCTCAACAATTGACTTAGCAAGTGGGTACCACCAGGTGGCAGTAAAAGAGCATGACCAACATAAAACAGCCTTCACAACCCCTTTTGGTCTCTTTGAGTACTTGCGCATGCCCATGGGTGTCTGTAATGGTCCAGCAACGTTTCAAAGATTGATGCAAACTGCGATGAATGATTTGATTTTCCAAATAATGCTGGTGTTTTTGGATGACATTTTGCTGTTTTCCAAGACATTCACGGAGCACCTAGAAAGAGTTGACATAGTCTTGAAACGACTACAAGATACCGGTCTTAAAGTCAAACTAGAGAAATGTCACTTTCTGCAGCAGAAGGTTAAGTTTTTAGGTCACCAGGTTTCAGCAGATGGAATTGAAACAGACCCAGGTAAAATAGAGGCAGTGAAGCAATGGCCAGTGCCTACCACACTGAAAGAGTTGCGCTCATTCCTAGGCTTTTGTGGTTATTATAGGCGATTTGTTGAGCACTTTTCCCAGATAGCTAGCCCGCTTCACGACCTGGTGAATCTCTGTTTGAATTCAGGGCCTCCTTCCAAGGTGAATCAATGGATGTGCAGTCTATGGACGCCGCAATGCCAAAGCTCGTTTGATATTCTGAAACAGAAACTCACTAGCGCCCCAGTACTAGGGTATGCGGATTTTACTCGTCCCTTTATTGTTGAGACAGATGCCAGTAATCAAGGGTTGGGAGCAATATTGTATCAAGAACAAGGGGGAAAGAAAAGAGTAATTTCATATGCAAGCCGTAGGCTCAGAAATGCAGAGAGGAATGACAGAAATTATAGCAGTATGAAATTAGAACTTCTAGCTCTGAAATGGGCAATATCAGAAAAATTCAGAGGCTACCTACTAGGTTCTAAATTCACGGTCCTTACTGATAACAATCCGTTGTGTCATCTCAACACTGCTAGATTAGGAGTACTAGAACAGCGATGGGTGGCTCAGTTAGCAGTGTTTGATTTTGATGTTCAGTATCGGCCTGGCCGGTCTAACCGTGCTGCTGATGCATTATCTAGGCACCCGTTTGCAGGGGAGCAGGAACCAATGTCGGACGACATGGATTATGATGGGTGTGTGGCTATCTGCAATGTGATACAGAAAGGGACAACACTTGGCACTGAGCTAACCAGTGCTGGTCTTGAGAGTTGCAGGATTAGGCAAATGCGGGCGAACGAAAAGGGAGATGGTTCCGGTTCTGGAGCCCAGGGTAATACTCCTACCTTACCTGGCTACTCAAAAGAGGAATTAAGGGAATTTCAGGGGCAGGATCCAGTACTGGGAGTTTTTAGAAGGTTTTGGGACGGCAAAAGTAAACCTAACTTTCAGGAGAGGAAAGACCTTGAAAAACCAGTGCTCTCTTTATTGAAACATTGGCCACATATTAGGGAGAAGGAGGGACTGCTTTATCGGGTGATTGAGGATGTGAGGTATGGGGAACGTTTTCAACTACTAGTGCCAGGCTGTTTAAAGTCTCAGGTGTTAGAGAGTGTGCATGACTCGATGGGGCACCAAGGCATGGAGCGTACTCTGGAATTGCTACGACAAAGATATTTTTGGGTAGGGATTCATGAGGATGTCAAAGAGTGGATAAAGAAATGTGAACGCTGTGTGTTAACAAAAATGCCAAATCCCAAGATTCACCCCCCCATGAAATCATTTCTAGCTAGTAGGCCCTTGGAGGTAGTCGCAGTTGATTTTACTCTTCTAGAACCCTCTAGCGATGGTAGAGAAAATGTTCTAGTGATCACCGATGTGTTTACAAAGTTTACGCAGGCTTTCCCAACACGTGATCAAAAAGCTGACACAACAGCCAAGGTTCTGCTGTGAGAGTGGTTTCTCAAGTATGGTGTCCCTGAGCGTTTGCATTCGGACCAGGGCCGGAATTTTGAAAGCGAGGTGATCTCAGAACTCTGCAAGTTGTATGGTGTAAAAAAAAGTCGTACAACCCCCCATCATCCTACTGGGAATGCCCAATGTGAACGTTTTAATAGGACGTTGCATGAACTCTTGCGCACCCTCCCGCCTGAGAAAAAACGCAGATGGCCAGAGTCTTTGCCAGAGTTAGTCTATGCGTACAATGTTACCCCGCATTCAACAACAGGCTACTCCCCTTACTACCTTCTGTTTGGTGTGGACCCACACCCTCCTGTTGATGCCCTTTTAGGACAGGAGTCCACTGCAGAGCCCAATCACGACTGGCTGGCGATCCACCAAAGGCGTCTGAATGATGCTCATGCCAGGGCCAAAGAGTACTGTGAACAGAAAGCTGCTGAACGCATTTCAATGCATAACGAGAAGGTGTACTGTCCCCCTATTGAGCTAGGTCAGATTGTGTATGTCAGAAACCGGCCCCCAGGCAGAAACAAAATTCAAGATGCTTGGAAACCCATTCCCCACCGTGTGGTGCAGATTCAAGGAACTACATACACGGTAGAACCTGTAGAAGGAGGACCGACAAAAAGAGTTAACAGAGTTGACATCAGACCATGTGTGTCCCCACCCGTCTTCAGGTCACGACCGAGTAGCCGGTGTCTTAGAAAGTTCCCAGAGTCCCCGCCGGAGGACAGTCTAAATTCAGAAGACCCTACCGATGGTTTAGTTCTGGAAGAAGTGAGGGCTCTTAGTCCCATCCGTAACCCAGCTCACACTGATGGTCAGGTCAGGATCCCTAGCAGTGAGAATAGTGCGGAAGGTAGCATCAATGGTGAGTCAGAGCAGGATGATGAATTTCCTGAACCCCAATCTAAGGTAGACTCACAAGAAACACGGTCTGATACAGAAGATGAAGCCATGCCTGAACCTGTTCCCTTTCCCCGCAGGAGTCAAAGGTCAACAGCAGGCCAGCACTCAAACCCATACCATGAGCCAAAGTCAGTTTTGGATCCCAGTTCTTCAGCTATAATCGCTCAGATTTTTGCAAACTTAGGCACGGTCTTGTTTAGAGAAGCTGTGAGGGAAATCAAAAACTCATTTGTAGTCACCGAGGCCGTTGACTTGTAAGCAGGGGAGAATGTAACCGGGTCATATTTATGGATCTTTGTTGATTTGATTTGCGTTTAAATATTTTGATTTGAACTTGACTCAACAGGAAGTGACTTCAGGGTGTGGGCGGGATATGCCAGGTAGAGGATTTTGAATATCTGGGGTTTTTTTCGGTTGGGAAAACGGTTCAGGAGACCGGATTTGAAAAGCAAGCAAGACGAGGAATAATCTTCATAAAGAAACGTTGTAAGTTCACCAATGCAGTTAAAATATATTGTTACTCTTAACGAACACGGTGAATTATGCCGAGGAGGATGTAATAAAGTCGGCCTAGTAACAGATAAGATGTAGATTGACCTACAGATTTGCTGCCTGACTAGCATGGTATACCGTGGCTGAACATAGTGCCTATCCAAGAGGATATAGTTTAAAATATTAGGCTATGTACGATGTAAGCATGAGTGTAAATGTAAAAGTGTGTTGTTTGCTACTCTGGTCACAATGTTATGATGTGTTTTTTTGTTTTACACGGTGACGAGTACTGAAACATTTTATACTGTCAATCAAACCAGGGAGACTCGGGTGTCCTGTGAAGATCAGTCAGTGATCACGCGCTGGTGTGGCGTCGTGTGTATGTTGTAAGTAAAAAGCTTTTCTTGTTAAGTTTTGAGCGTATTTGGAGTGTGAACTTAAGGTTTGTGGTGTACTAAAGCTATTATGTGCCTTTCTCATTTCCAGTATCACCACTACCGTTTGTACGGAATTATTTGGGGTCATTAGTTTACTGAGCATTTTATCAGATTGTATTTTTCTTTATTAGTAATCCACCATTTTGTTTAAGATCCGCCTCCTGTGTGTTTGAGGCAGTACAAACTGTAACACAAACGTGAGAGTTTTATACAAAGAGACAATTTGTACATTTCATTTTATTTTATTTACATTTAAAAATTATTGTAAATCTTTTCATTCTGAAGCGTGCTGCTCTTTATTTTCGATATATCAGATAAAACCCATAAAATACATTTGTTGTTCAGTGTGTATTATTTCCCGGCAACACCTAGATTACACCACACTTATAAGTAACTTAAACCAACTAATGCTTAGTGTGTTGCTGATATTCACAACTTATGCGCAACAATAGTCTATCTTCTGCATAGCGCAGTCATGCCAAACTGCCGTTGCCTCCCAATCCATGAATCCTAGGTGTGCAAGAGATCATCTCTGTTCAACCGAGATGATTCTTCCCTCCAAAGACCACGGCGAGGGGTGTGACCGACCTGGCAGAGCTGTCAAATCTGTCAGGTCAGTCACGCCTAAAACAGCTGATGTGACACATCAGGAACATCAGATGATAGTTGTCACAACCTGGCTCAAAGGCACACTAACTGATGGCAATAAAAAAAAAGTTTATTTTCAATAAAGTGAAAAACAAAAAGAAGGATGGAGTGTGCTTTTGCTGGGAGGCACAGCCAACAGGAAAGTAAACAGCTGCGCTCTGCACTTCAGGCGATCAGCTGATTGGATCCTCCTCCTCCGGTGTTCTGACATTTTGACATATCTATCAGAACAACACTGGACAGCTGATGGTGCAGACTTCAGTCAAATGTAAAAAACATGGAGGAGGGCTAAACAGCGATTTGGATCTGCGTGTCCACCAGATGTGTTTTTTGTAGACTGATCACTCTGAACGTCTTTTTTTCAGGGCTTGTGCGCTGCACTCTGGAAAAGAAAAAGTCTGTACCCTGTGTCCTAGCAACAGCCTGTCACTCAAAGCTCAGCACTTCAGCTTTTCCTATGGTCATACTTTCTACTTATTTTTTAATAGCAGTCTCTAAAGAACAATGGACACGAAACATATTCTAGCATTGGTAGCAGCTCTGGTAGCAGCTTATCCTGTAGCTTGAAAGTGCTCAGATAGATCCCCGACAGATCCCATTGTACGAACAAGTACGTGTGTTTAGCTCTTTGTGTGTGTGTGTGTGTGCACGCGCATATGTGTTTTTTTGTGTGTGTGTGTGTGTGTGTGTGTGTGTGTGTGTGTGTGTGTGTGTGCGTGCGCTGCATGTAGAGCTCTGTACGGGTTTTTCCTGTGAACCAACACTGCAAATACGCCATTATAGGGTAGCTGTAAGTTAGAAACCTGTTCAGTAAGTTACACATAGGTTCAAAGAGCGTTATTTATGTTAGAAATAATTTTTGGGTACGTTGAACATTAATCTTGACGTACTTCGACTTTTGAGTAACTATGAGTCGCTGACAAGTAACGTGTGAACGTACGCATAACTTCCCTACAACCTTTGCTCCACAAATGTGGGCCATTTCAACCATACACTGGAAAATTTTCAGCATGCTGAAAATTAATTTTCAGAGAAGCTTGGCTTCAGCGTGCTCTTAACTTAAACAAAATTTATCCATAACTGATTCGACGTACGCCGGTGTATTCTCGAAATTTTTCATACGTTTTGCAAACGCTGCCTAAATCATCTACGTGTGACAGGGCCTTAACCAGGGTAGCAGCGAGACACCAAAGCACAGCTGCCAGCTGGATACAGTACTTGCAAGCAACAGTACTTTTAAACCTTTGGGGAAACAAGAGTGGATTTGCAGCTCAATAAACAAGTGCACAGGGAAATGGAGCTCCACAACAAAAAGATGAAGATTTTTAAAACTATAATTTTATAGTTAAAGTTATTTTTTACGTGCTTTGTGTGGACAGCCCTATTGGCTATTTTTATGGTGCTTAGTATGAATAGCATTTAAATCGGGTAGATCACAACTGAAGGCCTAGTTGTAAAATACACGGTCCGCTGCTGGATTATACAACCCCAATTCCAGTGAAGTTGGGATGTTGTGTAAAATGTAAATAAAAACAAAATACAATGATTTAAAAATCCTTTTCCACCTATATTTAATTGAATACACTACAAAGACAATATATTTATTGTTCAAACTGATGAATTGTATTGTTTTTAGCAATTATTCACTCATTTTGAATTTGATGCCTGTAACACATTCCAAAAAAGCTGAGACAAGGGCAACAAAAGATTGTGAAAGTTGAAGAATCTTCAACAACACCTTTTTGGAACATTCCACAGGCAGAAAGTGTAATGTTTCAGATTTGTCCACTCACTTCCACCACTGATTGCTCTGATCAACTGCACCTGCTCTGACCACTTGTGGTCCATTAAGGCATCCTTTAAAAGACTCCTGTGGACTCCTCCTCTTCATGGGAATGTCAGACTTTCTAGACGTCACTTCTGCTTGAGTGAGCTACCCAATCACACCTGAATGTTGTCCTGCCCTCCTCCAATGTGGGATCATTTGTAAGCCTACTTCCTCTCTAACCTTTACCTAGTGATAGACAAATGAAGCTTTCTGAAGCAATGAAGCTTGTATCTGAAAAGGGTTCATTACTTGAAGCTTTTCAACACAGTCCTTTTCGGTACCATCTAATGTCCAAAAGTGAACTGCTTAATGGTTTCCCACTCTACAGTTGAGAGCTTCTGTTTATTATTACATGACAATTCTGTCTGATATTGGGCTATTGTTGTGGTACTTTGAACATGTTTTATTTTATTTTATTTTTTTTATTTTTTTTTGGGGGGGGGGGGTTAGAAATAATGGTTAATAATTTTGATGAATAAACTTTCCTTGGTTAAATATGTGCCGTGGTGTGAGCTCCCTTTGATGTTTGTAAACATAATAAAAACGGTAACGTTACATCTGAGTTCCAATCTACACGAACTGTCTCTGTGAACAGGAAACCTCCAACTCACCCTGTTTCCTAAATAAAGCATTGAAACTCTGCATTCTTTGCTTGACTTAAGACCCAAAGGATCCTCTTCGTGCCAGAAGGACGCCTGGACTTTTATCATAAATCCCCTAGGAGCACAGCCTCAGACAGTTTTATGTGCTAAGAAGCCTCTTGATACAAACCAGAATCATCAAACATACTATTATCCAAAGCCCAACAGTACCCCTTTCTGTTCAACTCAGGAACATGTTTGCTCAGACTCCAGTCAACATTGGATTGTGTTTTATCTGCCTAAAATAATCCTCTCTCCTCAAGACTGACATTTTTCCAGGAAATACTGCTCAGAACACTGTTGAAGATGTCCACCTCTGTGTTGGACAATGATGGTTTGAAATGTTTCATTAATTATTGATTTTAAATGTATTGCATGTCTGAAAATGTTTAAACGAGTTACAAAAGTGCATGCTCACTGGAAGTAGTCATGAATCACTGAAGTTAGCTTACATATACAGTGATCCCTCACTTATCGCGGTTAATGGGTTCCAGAACCGACCGCGAAAAGTGAAAAACCGCGAAGTAGCGTCACCCCTAATGACGTCACCCATAAATAATACGTACGTTCATTCTCTCACTCTCTCTCTCATATGATACGTGTGTGTGTGTGTAAGTGTACATACATACGTAGATGTAAATAAAGTCTACATAAATATGTTTTTAGAACTCTTTTATTCTTTTAACAAGATACGTAACTCAAGATGAAGATGATTTACTGCACAGGTTAATGAGAGCTTTACTGCTCCTCAAGTGACGCCTCATCGTCAGGTGCTAGAGGCGCAGGATCGTTGAGGGCAGCTTCCGATAGAGCTGGAGAAGCTGCAGGAGGCGGCGTAGTGGCTCGACGAGAAGACTATTTCGCACAAAATGGCACAAGAGAACAGCAAAAAGTTCCACGCGGTGAGACTAAGCAACACGAGCGATAAAGAGCAATGAATGCGGTCTTCCTTCGCTGGGTGGGCGCTCGGCAGGGAGAGAAGCTGGTTGAAACGTCTCGGCCAATCAGCTTGCGGGGTGAAACTTCTCGGCCAATCAGCTTGCGAGATTCCCGAGCCGAGCCAACACGAAAACAGCGAACAGAGAGGTGGATTTTGAGTTGTGCGGGCTCTCCCGCACAACTCAAAATTAATGATTAACTCATGATATGATTAACTCATAGTTAACTCATGATTAATGTGATTAATCATGAGTTAACTATGAGATCGTGTGATTGTTAATCCCTTCACACCTGAAGGTGTATATGGGCGGTGCCTATCTCCGTTTCTCTGACCCTAGGCCACACAGCTACTGTAAGTAGTGAAAGCTACAGCGGGGGATCAGTCCTCTGGTAGCTCTGTGTGTAACTTTACTTTCCCCAATCCATTATGCGGAGCACCACGCTAGAAGGCAGAAAGCACCATTTTTATATGGTCTTTGGTATGACCCGGCCGGGATTTGAACCCCTGCCTCCCGGGTGTGGGGCGGATGCTCTACCAACTGAGCCACCACTCCGGTAGATCGTGTGATTAATTATGATTAAATATTTTAATCGCTGGACAGCACTAATATATATATGACTGCCAGCTATGTGGTCACTGCGCCAAGCACGCGTTATGCACGGGACAAAACCGGCTCCACAGACTGATACATTTGTCCTCCGCCGCTGCACATGCCTGAGAAAAACAGCCGATCGCCACCCTCGGAACCTTCAGGGCTGCTCACGCACCTGGAGCGGATGTGCAGCCTGCACCCAGGACTTTGTATGGGTTTCCAGCCACGGCACACAAGGGGAATTTAGCTGATTGCTTTCCCCGATGACTTTAGGGCTGCTTCCTGCACCTAAAGCCAAACTGCCAAGTCCCTGACACAGCTTCAGTTTATCACAGCCGCTACGCATCCTCAGAGAATTTGGCCGCTCGCCTTCCCCACATTCTTGCTGGATCGAGCCGCGAGAGAAGTCAGAGATATAATTTTATTTTTTTCCCCAGCCGCTGTGGGCCTCCGCCAGGCTTAACGGGAAAGTCCCTCACCATCGCGGATCCACACGCAATTTTTGAGCGGCCCAGACACCTTTGACGTCCCGGGCCAGCACTCGCTTACTCTCACCCCCTCCCCCTCTTCCTGCACAGAGCTTTTCCCGCACCTCGCTCCCTAAGCCGACTGATCGGCCTCTGGTTCCATTACTCACGACAACACACCGGCCCGTGCGCCCACAATCCACGGCCGTTCAATGTGCTGGAACTCGGAGCGGAGCACACTGCCCTTTCCACCCCTCCGCTGTCCCCTCACGGACTGACGTGCCCTCCGACAGTTCTACCGGAGCTGGAGCCAAACGACAGGGGGAGGGGGGGGTCACAGCCCCTTCTGACCATTCTGGGGGGAACCGTGTGGGCACCCAGCACACGTGTGGGCACCCAGCACAATGCAGACTGATAATATTCACGCTCAGCAGGGATTGCATACGAACAGAGAGCCCTAGGGGGACAACCAGAAAAATGACTATTGTTATACATCCCCGGAGTAAGGAGAGGAATTGGTACCCTCCCCAGCTTCAGGCTCAGGTTGAAGATGTACGTCACAATCCCACACAGCTGGTCTGCACAGGACTTGAGGAGCTTTGCGATGATGCCGTCCGGTCCTGACGCCTTCCTCGCCTTGATCTTCCTCAGCTCCGTCCTCACCTGGGTCCTGGTCAGGGTCAGGATGGGGGGCTGTGTGTTGGGAGTGGGGGGGTGTTGGTGGAGTGGGGAGTGGGCAGCAGGACTTGATTTCTTTAGAGGCAGCAGTGGTTGTTGTGCAGTCAGGGGGGAGGGCGGTTGGTCAAACCTATTGAAAAACAGATTCAGGTTGTTTGCCCACTCCCTGCCCCCCGTGGCCTGGGGAGGGAGGTATTCTGGAGCCCGGAGATGGTTTTGAGGTTTCTCCAGACCCCGCTGATGTCGCTCTGTTGCAGCTTGTCCTCCATCTTCTTCCTGAAGCTGTCCTTGCCTTCTCTGATCTTTCTCCTCAGCTCCCTCTGTACAGACTTCAGCATCTCCCTGTTCCCCGACCTGAAGATCCTCTTCTTCTCTCTCAGAAGTGTTTTTATCTCAGGGTTGATCCAGGGTTTGTTGTTTGAGCAACACCGTATGGTCTTGGTGGGAACGGATTTGTCCACACAGAAGCTGAGGTAGTCCGTGAAGGTGTGAGTGAGGCCATCGATGTCCTCACCATGTGGATCGCAGAGCTGCTTCCAGGCGGTGGCTTCAAAACAGCCCTTTAGAGTGTCCATTGTCTCCTCAGACCATAACTCCACTGTGCGCATGGCTGGAGGTTGTCTGTGCACTATGGGTTTGTACACCGGCCGGAGATGAACCAAGTTGTGATCCGATCTCCCGAGTGGGGGGAGTTGTGATGAGGTGTACGCCTCCTTAGTGTTTGCGTAGAATAAGTCCAGTGTTTTATTGTCTCTAGTGTGGCATGTGACATACTGGGTGAACGTGGGTAGAATGGGAGACAGTGAAACATGGTTGAAATCGCCTGAGATGAGAAGAGTATCTGGGTGTTCTGTCTGCAGCCTGCTGGTTACTGAATGGATGACGTCACGCGCTGTCCCAGCGTTCGCTGTCGGATTTGCATAAACAACAATGCAGATCACGTGTGAGTGTTCTCTCGGGAGATATGTAGGCCGCATGCTAACAGCTAGCAACTCAATGTCTTTGCTGCAGTGTCGTTGTTTAACAGTGATATGTCCCGGTCTGCACCAGTTGTTGTTAACATACATTATCACTCCACCGCCCCTTGCTTTGCCACTGTCTGGTGTTCGGTCTGCCCGTATCATGTGGAAACCCTCCAGCTCAATGTTAGCATCTGCTGCTAGTTCAGTTAGCCATGTCTCAGAAAACAAAAGGAGAGAGCACTCCCGATATGTGCTATCGTAACGGCAGATAGCCGCTAGCTCATCTACCTTTCCCAGTAACGACCGTACATTTCCCATGACAATAGATGGAAGAGAGGGTCTGTACCTTATATTTTTTGTCCTCCGCCTTACTCCAGCCCGGCAGCCACGGCGTTTTCGCCTCAGTTCTCTCGGTATGTCGAGTTTTTCCAATGGGACCGGGTGGCGGTTGAATGCTAGCAGCTCTTCCCTGCTGTATTGTATCCTGCTATAAACAGTGGCTCCGTCCACCGGCTCAGGAGACATTTGGGACGATCTGTGTGTCCGTAATATAAGTGGAGTGAAAAAAAGACGGATCAAAAAGAGAGAGGAAGGGAAAAAGACTCGGAATCGAGCCACTATTGCAAAGGGCGGCCGACTCGTGTGGCGCCGGGAGAGGGGAAAAAAAAAAAAAAAAAAGATCCCGACACTGTGTCTAATACTGAGTCTATTGAGGCAAAATGCAGTATAAACACGAGTTTGTATTCACTGGAAGAAATAAATGCTTTTCTGGATGAAACCTATAACAAGGCCATTAACGTCACTGACTACTTCAGTGACACTGATAAATTCATCAAGTCTGTTAATGTGCTAAGAAGGCAGGTTGGTCTTGACCTCCTGGATGAAAGGAAACGTTTTCGCCTCAGAAAACACCTGACGGCCCTGCGTAAAGCAGCAGGGGGAACAGGGGTCAAGCGCGTCCGACAGAAGGAATAAATGGCGGTCGTTCCTCTGCCTGTTTTACGCATTTTTGGGATGTTGTTCGATCAGACTTTTATGACGTTTCTAATTGACTGTAATTGACTGTCACAGAACTGGATCTTTACCGGTCTCCTGCCGGCGCGCAGCACCATCTTTGCTGCCCGAGGACGGGGACTTGGCCTGGCTTGAAAACGGGAGGCTTGTGGCTCTTCTTTGCACGGACTACAAGGTCACGGTTTACTCGCCTGCAGGGCATGGATGCCCCAACGTTTTCTTTCTACAATCTGGACGAGCCTGCTGCAAAGATGACTTGCTTAAAAATCCCGCATGGTCTAAGGACTACAATCCATCTGAGATGAGGAAAATGTCTCTGGGACGTACAACGGAACTGGCTGCGGGCGCGCAGCGCTATCTCTGCTGCCGGAGGAAGGGGACTTGGCCTTGCTTAAGAACTGGAGGCCTGTGGCTCGTCTTTGCACGGACTACAAGGAAGACTCGGACTACTGCCACTGGCAATGTGGAATAGGTGGACTGCAGGGAATACTTTGTGTTGTGTGTGGGGGAGGTGACTTATGTTTGCACTTTTCCAATGTGAGACACTTGGTGGAATGATATTGGTGCTCTTACATTTTTTTGAATTGTGCAATAAAGGCATTTTTTAAATCTCTCTCTCTCTCTCTCTCTGTGTGTATATATATATATATATATATATATATATATATATATACAGTATATACCGTATATACTGTATATACTGTATATATATATATATATATATATATATATATATATATATATATATATATATATTAGTGCTGTCAAAATATCGCGTTATTATCGCGTTAACTCAAGCGCCTTTTTAATGGCGAGATTTTTTTTAACGCGAGATTAATGCTGTGACCGTAGTTTTTCATAAGCACAGTGTACTGGCTGTAATACCATGCACGTACACATGGTGGCGGAACGAAGGATACGATTTCAAATATCAAACAAAGAAGAACCCAACGACTAAAGCGCGCGGCACTGGCGGCACTAGTCAGCCACAGTAATGGACGCACCAGGGACACTTCTGAACGGAAAGTTTACATTTAAAATAGGAAAGGATGGTTCGATCGATAAAACTAAAGTTATTTGCACTTATTGTCGATGTGAACTTAGCTACCATCGAAGCACATCCAGTTTAAAATACCATTTGATGGCCAAACACACCAGTGATGTAGCTTCGCCTCCTCCGCGTCAGAACCAAACAAGTTTGGATGGCTTCCGACAGCGGCCCATGGATGCTGCTACTAAAATGAAGCTAACAGCTGCCATAGCTAAGTGGGTGGCTACGGCATGCAGGCCCGTTAGTATTGTGGAGGATGAAGGTCTGGCCGAGATAATTCGCATTGCATCCAACGACTGGACCTACGAAACTCCTTCCAGAGCTACTATCACACGCCGGATAGAAACGTTGTTTGAAACGGAGAAGTCCCAGTTACAACAGGCATTGGGGCAGACAGAAATAGTCGCGCTAACGGGAGATTACTGGACGTCACTTGGCAATGACAACTACCTCGGGGTCACAGCACATTATTTCACCCCACAGTGGAAACTTCAGTCCCATGCTTTGACTGTTATGAAGACAGAAGAGAGGCACTTCGCTGATAATGTTGCAGAGCACTTCATGAATGTAGCCAGAGAGTGGGGCATCGAAAAGAAAGTTGTTTCACTGACCACGGATAGTGCACGCAATATGATGGCTGCAGCCAGAGAGCTCCCCTTTGAACACCTGCCGTGCATCGCACACAGCGTGCACCGAGCAGTCACGGTTTCTCTGCACAATAGCCCATTCGACAGCGCATTGGCAAAATGCAGAAAACTTGTGGGACACTTTAAACACAGCCCAACGAATGCCCTGGAACTCGAGCGGCAGCAAATCGCACACAACCAGAAAGAAGAAGCGCTCACGCAGGAGGTAGCAACAAGATGGAATAGTACCCTTGAAATGATAAAGCGTGTCAACCGGAATATTGAACCTCTGAGAGCTGCCCTGGCCCTACACTCAACCAAAGTCACCATGCCAACAGCAACGGAGCTGGAGAAAACAAAGAAGCTCGAAGCTGCGTTGGAGCATTGCAGGTAGGCCTAATTATGTCTTGTAGCCTATATCTGATTCTTTAACAATTAAAGTAGATCTGTGTCAAGACAGAAACATTAGCACCTGTCTCACCCAATGTAAAATACCACCCTGTGGCATGTTTTAGATGGGCCATCTCTATGTGTAGACTGTTTATTTGCTTCATTTTACTCAAAGTGTAGCTCGTGATTATCTGTATATTTTTTCTGTATTTTGACATAATCAGTGACTGTTTCAATAGCTATGATTCCCTGTGTAACTTAACAACAGAGAAGGCCAGGAAGCGCCCAAGAGGCTAGGTTTTCAGCACTTTCCGCCCTAAAAACGCATTTGGTGGACACAGACCCTAATGTCTGTCTGTCGGTATCACCTCTCTCCCTTCAACTGTGTGTGTTTGTCCCGCACAGCACTGTAAATGGGTAATGTGTGTGTGTGTGTGTGCGCGCGCAGGAACACATGTGATTCCTCATATCCCCTCCCATCACTGTAACTGTAGGTTATCTATCAGGTGTCCGTATGTGTGTGACAGAGTTTTGTGAAAGAGCTTTTGTATATTGTTGCAGATATGTGACAGATCTTCTGGGTGGAGAGAAGTTTGTTTCTTGCTCTGTGGTGATGCCAGCATTATGCCACCTGTCCCGAGTAATGGAAGTCACTGAGGACGACCCAGCGTACTTGATCAAGTTCAAGGAAACCTTTTCAGCGGATATGGAAGGTCGCAAAGAGAAGTTGAACATCGCATGGCTCAGGGTTGCTACAGCACTCGACCCAAGGAAAGATATTCATTCTACATTCTTCTCAGTATTTTGTTTGTCTTAAGCACCACTTTGTTTTGTGGGTTGGTTCTCTTCAATATCCATTTTTTTCTTCTGAATCTGGAATAGAGATTAGGTCAATGTTTTGTTTTACTAGTGCCTTTGCTTGTATGGCAATAACGTTGATATTTTTTATTATTTCATTTCAAGGTTTAAGGACCTCAAGTGTCTGAGCAAACCTGACCGGGTTGTCGTGTGGGATTCCATCCGTGCCTTACTCCAGCAGCAGGAGAAGGGGAGACCAGCAGCACTGGATGACCAAAGCATGCCTGAGCCAGAGAAGAAGAAGCCAGCTCTCATGTTTGCACAAGAATCTTCCTCAGATGAAGAGGAGGACACCGTGGAACGCTGCATTGAGCGCTACAAGGCAGAACCTATGATTGGCATTGAAGACTCTCCACAGGAATGGTGGTCCACACATAAAGCGTCACACAGTGAGATGGCCTCCCTTGCATGCAAATACTTAGCAACGCCTGCCACGTCAGTACCATGTGAACGATTGTTTTCACTGTCTGGACATGTCGTTCAGAAAAAACGATCTTCCCTGTTGTCTGAAAATGTCAATAGGCTTGTCTGTTTGAGCAACTGGCTCAAAGACAGAAAGTAGGCCTTTAGGTTGACTCACCTGTTACGTGCTAGCAGTTACATTATGTTCATGTTCAAGAGGCTGTGTTGGTAAGTTTAAAACTGCAGCAGTTGGGCTACTATACAGTCATTAGACTGTACTACTCCTCTCAGGGGACACTCTCCTCTTGTTTTTATTTTGTATTTAAGGGGCTGCTTTTGTGCCTATATATTTTTTATTTGTATGCATCTTTTTTTATCGCAGATATCAGTGGCAGGGTTACTAAACTAATGAAAAGGAAAAAAAGAAAACATTTTTTTATTTTCAGAGTAATATGTCCTGTTTTGTTTTCTCAGTCTAATACGGAAGATATGGATGCTTTGCAATGATAATAATAATAAAAAACATTTGTACAAAGCAAGCCCACTCACTTTTTGTGCTGTTAAGAGAATTACAATGGTTTTTCATGAGACAAAAATACGCAACTAAAATGTGATTAATCATGAGTTAACTATGAGATCGTGTGATTGTTAATCCCTTCACACCTGAAGGTGTATATGGGCGGTGCCTATCTCCGTTTCTCTGACCCTAGGCCACACAGCTACTGTAAGTAGTGAAAGCTACAGCGGGGGATCAGTCCTCTGGTAGCTCTGTGTGTAACTTTACTTTCCCCAATCCATTATGCGGAGCACCACGCTAGAAGGCAGAAAGCACCATTTTTATATGGTCTTTGGTATGACCCGGCCGGGATTTGAACCCCTGCCTCCCGGGTGTGGGGCGGATGCTCTACCAACTGAGCCACCACTCCGGTAGATCGTGTGATTAATTATGATTAAATATTTTAATCGCTGGACAGCACTAATATATATATGACTGCCAGCTATGTGGTCACTGCGCCAAGCACGCGTTATGCACGGGACAAAACCGGCTCCACAGACTGATACATTTGTCCTCCGCCGCTGCACATGCCTGAGAAAAACAGCCGATCGCCACCCTCGGAACCTTCAGGGCTGCTCACGCACCTGGAGCGGATGTGCAGCCTGCACCCAGGACTTTGTATGGATTTCCAGCCACGGCACACAAGGGGAATTTAGCTGATTGCTTTCCCCGATGACTTTAGGGCTGCTTCCTGCACCTAAAGCCAAACTGCCAAGTCCCTGACACAGCTTCAGTTTATCACAGCCGCTACGCATCCTCAGAGAATTTGGCCGCTCGCCTTCCCCACATTCTTGCTGGATCGAGCCGCGAGAGAAGTCAGAGATATAATTTTATTTTTTTCCCCAGCCGCTGTGGGCCTCCGCCAGGCTTAACGGGAAAGTCCCTCACCATCGCGGATCCACACGCAATTTTTGAGCGGCCCAGACACCTTTGACGTCCCGGGCCAGCACTCGCTTACTCTCACCCCCTCCCCCTCTTCCTGCACAGAGCTTTTCCCGCACCTCGCTCCCTAAGCCGACTGATCGGCCTCTGGTTCCATTACTCACGACAACACACCGGCCCGTGCGCCCACAATCCACGGCCGTTCAATGTGCTGGAACTCGGAGCGGAGCACACTGCCCTTTCCACCCCTCCGCTGTCCCCTCACGGACTGACGTGCCCTCCGACAGTTCTACCGGAGCTGGAGCCAAACGACAGGGGGAGGGGGGGGTCACAGCCCCTTCTGACCATTCTGGGGGGAACCGTGTGGGCACCCAGCACACGTGTGGGCACCCAGCACAATGCAGACTGATAATATTCACGCTCAGCAGGGATTGCATACGAACAGAGAGCCCTAGGGGGACAACCAGAAAAATGACTATTGTTATACATCCCCGGAGTAAGGAGAGGAATTCCGGCGCCAGTTAATCACGCAATTGAATTTTTTTTGAATTTTTGAATTTTGTATACTTTATTGATCCCCAGAGGGGAAATTGAGGGCATCCACCTGGATGGGTGAAGCAGCCACGGTACGGTGCTATCCCTTAACCATTCACACACACATTCACACCTAGGGCCACTTTAGAGTCTCCATTTAACCTAACCTGCATGTTTTTGGCCTGTGGGAGGAAACCGGAGAAATCCCAGAGTAAATCCACGCAGATACGGGGAGAAACATGCAAACTCCACACAGATCACTGTTGGTCAGGGGCTGGGACCAGGGATCCCATGGCCAAGGGTGAGTTGCTGTGCTGGCGCATTGCTAACACAGCAACTCACCCTTGGCCGGGTGAGTTGCGGTGGAATTCCGGCGCCAGTTAATCACGCGATTGGTATGTATTGACTGATATGTATATCAATATGTAAATGTGCCATGCATTCTCTCTTGTCTGTATAAAAGAGCTGACTTTACATGACTCACGGGGCTCACACACACAGCACACTCACAGAGCACATACACACACAGCACAGCGCTACTGTGTGTCTCATGTTGATGGAGGAATAAAACTCAGAAACCTTCAGCTCGCCGTGTCTCGCCTGAACTTATTTTGTTCCTCCACAGCACTCTTTATTAAATGTTTCATAACACTGTGTAGATCATGAAGCAATTGTCTCAGAGTTGTTCATTGTTTTATAAGGCCTCAGTTTCACCATCACTAATGTATCTGTGTGTAATATTTAGTACATGTAATGAGTTGTTTAATGTTACTAAACCAAATTCTAACTTGTATAATACTGTCCCTGACTTCTACTCAAATAGTGAATGCAATGATGATAACAAATCTCCTCCTCTCAAAAAACCCTCAGTTTGAGTGGTGAACCAGACCCCTTTTAAATCCTTCACTATTGACGTATGCAACGCCGAGCCCTCTCAAATTTCTCGCCAGGTCTCAAATCACATGATGTAACAATGATGCCTCGTTTGCTACGGTCACGTGACTGTGGCCATGTTGACACAGTGCTTGACACGCTGCTTGCGACACTTCCGTGTTATATTGCTCGAATCAGTGTCGAGTGGACGGTGTTGAGCATAACATCATTAGCCACAATAGTCCCACATACAGTAAATGTTGCAGCTCAGAGAAACAGTTGCTCACTCTGCTTGCTCTTCAATCAATTAACTCAGCTCATTTGCACCTCTCTTTCAGATGGAGTAGATCAATCAAACCCACCTGCTGGAAATAGCACAATCAAATTACAATCAATAAATATTAACAATCCAATAACAATCAGTAAATATTAAATATTCAATAAATAAAGTCGATAAATTCTCATACAAACTGTGCAAATATGCAATGCATAAAATCATCTGTGCAAATCCAATAAAGTACATATATGACTAAAGCGCAGTGTCATTAATTATAATTAAGCTGTTTGTCAAAAGAAGTGTAAACAAGAACCCAAATGTTCAAACTGGCAAATAAAAAAGAAAGTCATAGGTAATGAAGTTATCTTCATTACAGACATGGATTACTGGAATCATGTCCTGTGGTCTGTTGAGACCAAGATAAACTTATTTGATTCAGATGGTGTCAAGCGTGTGTGGCGGCAACCAGGTGAGGAAGTACAAAGACAAGTGTGTCTTGCCTACAGTCAAGCATGGTGGTGGGAGTGTCATGGTTTGGGGCTGCATGAGTCCTGCCGGCAGTGGGGAGCTGCTACAGTTCATTGACGGTGTAGAGACTGGGTTAACCATCTCAGACTGGATGCAGAGGGTAAACAGAGGAGAACAATAGCTAGGGAGATCATGGTGAGATAGCAGGAAGAAGAAGGAGTTGGAGGGAGAAAGGATGAATGTATTGTGATGTGAAATGTCATGCAAATGTGAGATGAGCGGTTGGTATAAAAGGAGAACCCATAGTGTATTGAGACATGCTTTTTCTGTGTCTGACTGATGAGAGAGTGAATAAAGTCGTCTGCTACAACGGAACCATAAATGCCAACATGTACTGTGGCATACTGAAGCAGAGCATTATCCCCTCCCTTTGGAAACTGGGCCGCAGGGCAGTGTTCCAACACGATAATGACCCCAAACACACCTCCAAGACAACCACTGCCTTGCTAAAGAAACTGAGGGTAAAGGTGATGGACTGGCCAAGCATGTCTCCAGACCTAAACCCTATTGAACATGTGTGGGGCATCCTCAAACTGAAGGCGGAGGAGCACAAGGTCTCGAACATCCACCAGCTCCGTGATGTCATCATGGAGGAGTGGAAGAGGATTCCAGTGGCAACCTGTGAAGCTCTAGTGAACTCCATGCCCAAGAGAGTTAAGGCAGTGCTGGAAAATAATGGTGGCCACACAAAATATTGACACTATGGGCACAATTTGGACATTTTTAGTTAGGGGTGTACTCACTTTTGTTGCTAGCAGTTTAGACATTAATGGCTGTGTGTTGAGTTATTTTGAGGGGACAGCAAATTTACACTGTTATACAAGCTGTACACTGACTATTTTACATTGTATCAAAGTATCATATCTTCAGTGTTGTCCAATGAAAAGATATAAGATAAGATAAGCCTTTATTAGTCCCACAATGGGGAAATTCTAGGATTGCAACAGCACAGGGATAACAACACTCAGAGCAATAATTTAGAAGATAGAAAATAAGAGCAGTTGAATATACATACGTATGTATACATAAATATATAAATATATATACACAGTGCAGAGCATTGTAGCTAGTTGGAATAAACAGCATAACCATCTATATATTTAGTTACCCACATAGTATAAATATGTACCCATACATATTGTCACCCTCCGTAGCGATTGATATTGTTCTAGTTGTATACTGGAGGGGACCATTTGTGTAAGTCTGTTGCGTCTTTTGCATTCAATACTATTAGGTCGTCACATTTTTTTGCTATCTTTGCGCGCAGCCCTGCTTAGGTTATAAAGTCTGACAGCTGTGGGTAGGAAGGATCTGCGAAACCTCTCGGTCGCGCACCCAGGGTGATGTAGCCTACTGCTAAATGAGCTCCTCATTGCGTTCAGTATGTCCTGCATAGGGTTGGACTCGGACTCCAGCAGAGATGACAGCTTAGCCACCATCTTTCTCTCTCCTATCTTCTCCACTGGGTCAAGGCGCTGCCCCAGGACAGAGCTACCTTTCTTGATCAGTTTTTTCAGTCTCTTCCTATCGGCTGCTGTGATGCCACTGCCCAGCAGACCACTCCAAAAGTGATGGCTGATGCCACCACCGACTCATAGAATGTCTTCAGGAGCACCCCTTGTACACCAAAAGACCTGAGCCTCCTCAGTAGGAACAGCCTGCGCTGTCCCTTCTTGTAGAGTGCGTCGGTATTGTGTGACCAGTCCAGTTTATTATTCTAATGAACACCCAGGTACTTGTAGGATGTCACCATCTCAATGTCTATTCCCTGGATGTTTACTGGTGCTGTGAGGGGTTGTCCTTGTCTGCGGCAGTCCACCACCAGCTCTTTAGTTTTCCTTGCGTTGATCTGGAGGCAGTTCCGATGGCACCAGTCTACGGAGTTCTGGATAAGTCCTCTGTACTCAGCTTCATCTCTGTTGGAGATGAGGCCGATGATCACAGAGTCATCAGAGAACTTCTGCAGATGGCAGTGTGTTGTGTTGTGTGAGAAGTCCGCCGTATAAAGGGTGAACAGGAAGGTAGCCAAAACCGTTCCCTGGGGGGCCCCCGTGCTGCCGATGATCGTGTCGGACACACAGTCCCGAGTTCTCACAAACTGTGGTCGGTTTGTGAGGTAGTCCAGGATCCATGATGACAGGTGCTGGTCCACCCCTGCGCACAGCAGCTTGTCCCTCAGGATCATTGGTTGGATGGTGTTGAAAGCACTGGAGAAGTCAAAGAACATGATCCTCATCGCGTTCCCAGGCTTCTCCAGGTGGGACAGGGAACGATGAACAAGGAAGATCACTGCATCCTCCACCCCGATGCCATGCTGGTAGGCGAACTGGAGTGGATCCATCGCTGGTCCCACCAGGGGGCGGAGGTGAGCAAGGAGCAGTCTCTCCAGGGTCTTCATTAGGTGAGACATCAGGGCCACTGGCCTGTAGCTGTTCAGGTCTCTGGGATGGGAAGTCTTTGGTATGGGTACCACACAAGATGTTTTCCACAACTGTGGTACCCTCCCCAGCTTCAGGCTCAGGTTGAAGATGTGCTCCACAATCCCGCAGAGTTGGTCTGCGCAGGACTTGAGGAGCTTCGCGCTGATGCCGTCCGGTCCTGAGGCCTTCCTCGCCTTGATCTTTCTCAGCTCCATCCTCACCTGGGTCTAAGTGAGGGTCAGGTTGGGGGGCTGTTGGTGAAGGGGGTGTGTGGACAGCAGGTCTCGATGACTGTAGAGGCAACAGTGGTTGGTGTGCAGGCGGGGGGGAGGGCAGTTGGTCAAACCTATTAAAAAAAACAGGTTCAGATTGTTCACGCACTCCCTGCCCCCCGTGGCATGGGAGGAGGGATTCTGGAGCCCAGAGATGGTTTTGAGGTTTCTCCAGATCCCGCCGATGTCGCTCCATTGCAGCTAGTCCTCCATCTTCTTCCTGAAGCTGTCCTTGCCTTCTCTTATCTTCCTCCTTAGCTCCCTCTGTACGGACTTCAGCATCTCCCTGTTCCCCGACCTGAAGATCCTCTTCTTCTCTCTCAGAAGTGTTTTTATCTCGGGGTTGATCTAGGGTTTGTTGTTCGAGCAACACCGCAAAATCTTGGTGGGTACGATGTTGTCCACACAGAAGTTGATGTAGTCCGTGATGGCGTGAGTGAGGCCGTCAATGTCCTCACCATGTGGATCACAGAGCTGCTCCCAGGCAGTGATTTCAAAATCATCCTTTAGCGCGTCCATTGCCTCCTCAGACCATATCTTCACTGTGCGCATAACCGGAGATTGTCTGTGTACTGGGGTTTTGTACACCGGCCGGATATGAAGCAAGTTGTGATCCGAACTCCCGAGTGGGGGGAGTGGTGATGAGGTGTACGCCTCCTTAGTGTTAGCATAGAATAAGTCCAGTGTTTTATTGTCTCTGGTGTGGCATGTGACATACTGGGTGAACGTGGGCAGAATGGGGGACAGTGAAATATGATTGAAATCACCGGAGATGAGGAGGAGAGCATCTGGGTGTTGTCTGCAGCCTGCCAGTTACTGAGTGAATGGCGTCACGCACTGTCCCAGCGTTCGCCATCGGATTTGCATAAATAACAATGCAGATTACATGTGAGTATTCCCTCGGGAGATAAGCAGGCCGCATGCTAATAGCTAGCAATGCAATGTCTTTGCTGAAATGTTGCTCTTTAACAGTGATACAGTATGTCCCGGTTTACACCAGTTGTTATTGACATGCATTATCACTCCTCCGCCCCTTGCCTTCCCTCTGTCTGGTGTCCGGTCTGCTCGTATTGCGTGGAAACCCTCCAGTTCGATGTTAGCATTTGTTGCTAGTTTTGTTAGCCACGTCTCAGTAAACAACATCATGCTAATCTCTCTGAAGGTGCTTTCGTAGCGGGAGATAGCCGCTAGCTCGTCAGTCTTATTGAGTAGCGATTGGACGTTCCCCATAATAACGGATGGAAGGACGGGTCTGTACATAATATTCCTTGCCCGCCGTCATACTCCAGCTCAACATCCACGCTGTTTTCGTCTTATTTCTCCCGGTATGTCGAGTTTTTGCATTAGCATCGTGGGCCGGTTAAGTGCTAACACCTGGTCCCTGTTGTACCGTATCCTGCCATAAACATTGGCTCTGTCCGCCGGCTCAGGAGACATTTGGGGCAATCTATGTGTCTGTGATTCATAAGGTGTTGCCGGATCAGAAAGTTTAGCAAGAGAAGCCAGATAGTAAATAAGAAATAGGAAGAAATTAATCATAAAATATTTACAAAAATGTGAGGGGTCTACTCACTTTTGTGAGATACTGTACATGTTGGTGAAAGTTGTGCTTAATTTGTAAAAATTCTTGAGCACTGGGCTAAGTTATGCAGAGTTTACCTAAGTCCGCCAATGTTAAAGCTGGATTCACACTATAGCATTTGGAGTGACTTTTACAGACACTTTGAAAAATCAGAGAAATTAGTCCAAACGTCGGTGAAATAATGTTCGTGAGTAGTTTTTTTTAATTCAGCGTGTACAAACTTTTACGGACGTTTGCTAGCATTTGCCAGTGTTGCATTCAGCATTGGCAAACTTTTGCCAACTTAGGCTAGTATATGTGTAGATGTTGCCAACTTAGCTTAACTTAAGCAAACGAATACTTGGCGCAGGTCAGTTGACATCAGCGTCAGGTGACGCTCATAAAAAGATCAGCGTTTGTGGAGGCTTCCTGCCATTCTGGACTTGCTTTTGGAGTGAACGCATCTCCCTTGGGCATACGTTTTAGTATTTAAAAAAAAACCCACACACACAAAAGTGCCTATACAGACTCCAACATTCAGTCCGCAATTAAAATGTCAATGTGGATGGAATAATAATAAAAAAAAACAAAAACTCTTTAGTGTATCATCATATAAATAAAATGACGGGTGGTTATATTTTGAATGTTACAGCTCTCTCCATTAAAATAACATAAAATCCCATTAAATGTCATTTACTTTTTGACACCACATCAGTGCTGTTTGATTCCCCACAATGGAAACCGAACTAATAAATCCTGGAGAATTGTTGTGCATGGAGCAGATAATTAAGAACAGTAAATTTCTCAATGACATTTTTTTTTCTTTATGGGTGTCCCATTTTTGGAACACCCACACACACACACACACACACACACACACACACACACACACACACACACACTCTTTTATCCCCCTTTTTTAAAAATTCCCCCTTCTCTCCATTTCTTTCGTTCGTGCATGTCTGAAGTGAGTTTCAATCAAAAAAACGTTAGCTTCCACTGGCATTTCAGCCATCGTTTGCTATGTCAAACTTAGGTCAACTCTGCATAACTTAGCCCAGCGCTCAGGAGCTTTTACAAACTGAGCACAACTTTCACCAGCGTGTATATTTGCAAGGAACACAACTTTCGCCAGCGTTTGCCAACAAACACCATCATTAACTTTTATCAACTTTTGCCAGCAGAGCCAGACATTTGCCAAAACATCAGTAAAAGTTGGTCCAAACATTGTAGCTTGAATTCACCCAAAAAGCCAGTCCAGAATGGCAGGAAGCCTCAACAAACGCTGATCTTTATATGAGCGTCGCCCAACGCTGATGTCAGCTGACCTGCGCTGAGTATTCGTTTGCTTAAGCTAAACTAAGTTGGCAACAGCTACATGTATGCTAGCCTAAGTTGGAAAAAGTTTGCCAACGCTGAATGCAACACTGGCAAATGCTAGCAAAAGGTTGTAAAAGTTTGTAAAAGTCCGTAAAAAATCAGTCCAAATGCTATAGTGTGAACCCAGCTTAAGCAGTGTTGCAGAGGCGTGTCAACCATGACAGCTCTAGAACATCCACCCTGCAGCCCTGTCACTGAAGAATTTTTTTCACAACTTCAGCAACATTGGGCCCAGTGATGGGCAAGTCATCTCCCTTGTCCTCAGGCTCTGCTTCCTTTATGGAAGGCATATCAGTGGGATTGAGGAGATCCTTGAGTTATTCCTTCAGCTGCCCAACAGTGTCCCCAAGCCAAGTCAGCAGTGCCCAATCTGCACCATACACAGTGTGGTCAGGGAACTGCTTTTAGTGAAGCTGAGGAGAAGCTGGAAACGTGCATGGAAATATCCGACTGGGGCATGTTTAAAGGAGCCACGCATGATCTGGATGAGTACACTGACACTGTGAACTCATATATCCACTTTTGTGAAGAGGTCATTCTTCCATCACGCACCAGGGTGAGTTACTCTAATGACAAACCCTGGTTCACAGCTAAGCTCAGACAGATCAGGAAGCAGAAGGAAGCAGCGCTGAAAAGTGGAGACAGGGACTGCTACAGGGAGGTTAAATACCGGTTTAACAGAGAGCTGAAGAGGGCTAAATCTGTGTATTCAGAGAGACTCCAGCAGCAGTTCACTGCTAATGATTCGGCTTCTGTGTGGAGAGGACTGAGGCAAATCACCAACTATCGGCCTCAGGCTCCTAAAGGTCAGGATGACAAAGCCCTTTGTCAAAGACTGTCCCAACACTATGCCCGTTTTGACACCTCGTCATCTGTGTCCAACTCCCCCCCTCCCTCCAGCTCCACAGCCTCCACAATCCCTACTTCATTAAAGTCACACACCCCCTCCTCCCCCCCTGCCCTTATCATCAGTGAGCAGGACGTGCTCAAACAGTTCTCCAGACTGAACCCGCGCAAGGCCCCCGGCCCGGACGGCGTGTCTCCCTCCACCCTGAGACACTGTGCGAAACAGCTGGTTCCTGTCTTCACAGACATTTTTAACACCTCCCTTAAGTTATGCCACGTGCCGTCCTGCCTCAAATCCTCCACCATCATCCCTGTCCCCAAGAAGCCACGGATCACTGGACTTAATGACTACAGACCTGTAGCGCTCACCTCTGTAGTCATGAAGTCCTTTGAGCGCCTGGTCCTGCCCCACCTCAAGTCCATCACCACCCCTCTCCTGGACCCGCTGCAGTTTGCCTACCGAGCCAACAGGTCTGTAGACGACGCAGTCAACCTGGCCCTCCACTCCATCCTGCAGCACCTGGACTCCCCGGGAACCTACGCCAGGATCCTGTTTGTGGACTTCAGCTCCGCATTCAACACCATCCGCCCCGCTCTGCTCCGGGACAAGCTGTCCCTGCTCAACGTGCCTGACTCCCTCTGCAGGTGGATCACCGACTTCCTGACGGACCGGAGGCAGCATGTGCGGCTGGGAAAGACTGTCTCAGACTCTACTAGCATCAGCACCGGATCACCCCAGGGCTGTGTACTTTCCCCCCTACTCTTCTCCCTTTACACCAACTCCTGCACCTCCAGCCACCAGTCTGTCAAGCTGATCAAGTTTGCAGACGACACCACCCTCATCGGGCTCATCTCCAACGGCGACGAGTCCGCCTACAGGAGAGAGGTGGCCCAGCTGGCGTCCTGGTGCAACAATAACAACCTGCAGCTGAACGCTCTGAAGACAGTGGAGATGATTGTAGACTTCAGGAAAGTCACTACCCCTCTGCCCCCCCCCTCACCCTCTCAGGCTCTCCCATCACCACTGCTGATTCCTTCCGCTTCCTAGGCACTACCATCACCAGGGACCTCAAATGGGAGCCGACCATCAGCTCACTCATCAAAAAAGCCCAGCAGAGGATGTTCTTCCTGCGGCAGCTGAGGAAGCTCAAGCTACCCACCAAGATGTTAGTGCAGTTCTACACAGCCATCATCGAGTCCATCCTCACCACCTCCATAACCGTGTGGTACGCAGGAGCCACTGCCAGGGACAGACTAAGGCTGCAGCGCGTCGTGCGCACTGCTGAGAAGGTGATCGGCTGCAAGCTCCCATCTCTCCAGGATCTGTACATCTCCAGGACCCGGAGGCGTGCTGGCCGGATCATAGCCGATCCCTCACACCCTGGTCACGTACTGTTTGCCCCCCTCCCCTCTGGTAGAAGACTTCGGTCCATCCAGACTAAAACCTCCCGTCACATGAACAGCTTCTTCCCCTCTGCCATCAGACTGCTGAACACTAAGTGACTTATTGACTCTGGTGCACTATGTACAGCAGCTCAACCAGACTCATGTCAATCATCACTGTTTTCTTCCTGCATTACCGACTGCACTATATAGTTCTCCACAGTATCTGCTGCTCGCTAATATATTTTAACTGCTGACCAGTACCACTTACTCTTATTCTACACTTTATTGCATGTATAGTTTATTTCTTTTATCTTATCATGTTTAATGTTGCAGCATTGCACCGAGACAAATTCCTATTTTGTGTACTCCATGAACAATGGCAATAAACCTGATTCTGATTCTCTGAGCTGCCCAACAGTGTCCCCAAGCCAAGTCAGCAGTGCCCAATCTGCACCATACACAGTGTGGTCAGGGAACTGCTTTCCCTTTTGGAGTCCCCAGTTTGTCAGGTTCCCTTCGAGGATGACCAAAAGTCATGTTCCATGGTCTCACCAAACTCCTTTCTCATCTTAGTTCTTGCTTCAGCAACTGAATGAGCCTGACACTACTTGGCACACCTCAGCTGCTTCAGGAGTCCCACAAGCCAGCCAAGCTTGGTAGAAGTCTTCTTTAGCTTGATGGCCCCTTTCACCTTAGCATCTACCATTTGGTTTGGGGGTTTCCACCACAAGAGATACCGATGGCCTTATAGCCACAGTTTGGACAATCGCTTCAGCAATGGTGGTGGAGAACATGGCTTCAGTCAACCAAGGGTGTCCCGGTGCCTGGTCCTGTGCTTGATGGTGTTCATTATAGGCAAATCACTATCAGCACAGAAGTCCAGTAGCTCATTGCCACTCGGGGTCAAACTGGGCAGTCTGTCCCTGGCAATCACTCCCCTCCAGATTTCACTGTCATTCAGCACTTGCGCATTGAAGTCCTCCAGTAGGACAATGGAGTCTCCAAGAGGAGCACTTTTCAGAACACCAGTCAGAGACTCTAAAAAGGATGAATTCTCTGAACCATCCTTTAGTCCATAAACACAAACAGCCAGGACCCATTTCCTCACTCAAAGGTGCAAAGAAAAATCCCTTTTGAAAATTTGGATACTCCTTTAAATATTCAGTTCTTTATTAAGAAATGTTCACATATCTATGTCTAACCTTGTTTTTGATTTTATTTGCATTTTTTTTTAAATTTATTTTAGCCATTTTAAGTGGGAATGAATGTGGAGGTTTCCTAAAAAAGATGGGGGATGTCCTAATTTCTTCCTCACTATTTATTTAGAATTACATTTTACAGAAAATTTGAAAAAGTCTTTAATTCATTTTTAATTGTTTAGTTGTATTACATGAATCTCCCAGTATTTTTTAACATTGATATTAAATATCCATATGCCCAAATATGTTAAAAAACACACACACACAAACAGGCTTTTACAGGGTGTCCTAATTTTTTCACATGACTGTAGAGGTTGCAAGGTAGGGGGATACAAAAATACCCAACACTGTTCTCTGAATTTCAAGACAACTCTGGAATAGGCTAAACTCCATCCCCTCCTTAAGAGACTGGTTTCAGAACCCGAGCTGCTTGTCGAGGTGAACCCAGTATACAGTATATAGCCAGTAATCTCTCAACCCCACAAGCATAACATTGAGCTGTAAAGTCTGTAGCTCCTGCTACAGAGGTGATGTTCCACAGTTCCACGTCCCAAGAGCCAGTCTGGGAAGTTGGGGATTGGATCACTAAGGATTCGGCTTTCAACCACTACCCGAGCCCCCCCCCCCCCCGCCCCCCCAATCCCTCCTGCAGGTGGTAAACCCACCAGAAAGATGGAGGAAAGAAATTCTTGTTTCAAAAATAAAAGGTTTTCTCACCATTGCATCATACATTCTTACATTCAGATTGTTCAACTAAAAGGTTTGGGGCTTTTTTGTTGTATTTTTTTGTTTCTTTTTTTTCTCATTGGGTGACAAAGACTACAGATGGAAATTAGTGAGAATACTATAATCTGGTACAGTGCATCTTTACCCTGTGCTTACTGCTTTTTATTCTGTACATGGTCCCTGACAAACCAATAAAACGACAAACTGTCATGTCCCAGCGAGCGCTCGCCCACTCTTTCCCGTGTCATCCTGGGTTCCTAATCAAGTCATTCAACGCACCTGCTGTTCCTGCTGAGCCAGAGTTTATAAGGAAGCGCTCTTCAGGGATTCAACGCTGGCTCGTTTAGGTATACTGCCGTGAAGCTGAACTATCTAAATAAGTGGCTACTTGTGGTTAACCTCACCTGACACACTTTCTCCTCCTTCTTCTCCACAGGTTGCTCCCAACGAAGCGTTGCAGTCATCCTCTCCTCCCGGTCAGACTCCGCTCCTCATTCCCCCACCAGCAGTCTTAACCTGCTGGTTCATCTCCTTCACTGGGTTCTGTGCCAGGCCCTCTTCTCCTCCCACGAGTGGCATTATTTTGGATTTCCAATTCCCCCTTCATTCCTCCATTAATCAGCCTCGTTTCTCCCTCTGCAAGTTTGCTGCTCCTCTGGCGAGTGACTGGCTTTCTTCAACTTTGCGTCTTTTGAAATTAAATTAAGGGTCAAACGTTCCTTGTGTGTTATTCTGTTGGTGTTGCATCTTGCACGTAGGCTGATTGTCCAGTCAATATGACACAAACAAAAGCAAAGAAACAAATAACGCTATTTTATACAGAACCTGGGGAACTTGTAATTCATAATAAATATAGACGCTTTTGTGATTTTTGTCCCATGCATGGTACAAAATGACAGGAATTGTCATGGATTTTAACTTTACTAATAAATATCCCTTTGATTTGGTGGATTAATAAAACAGCTGTAGTCAAAAGATGCCTATTTAACAGATTTATTTACATCTTGACCATAAAGGGAAAAGTCACGCAGTATTACATGCAGGGAACACTATGAGAAGATTCAGGAGGCGGAAGATCATTTCAAAGTGGTGTGGCGGCATGTAATCTCATGCACATCACTATAATGGGGAATTTCATGACAATCAGCTTTTGATCAGGCAAAAGGCGGTCTGTCATCAGAAGCGCATTGTTTAATGCTATTTCAGTGGCCCAATATGTTATGAGAATATTCTGTGAGAGTGTGGAGCCTAGATGTCTCATAAAGTCTAACCTTGAAGGCCAGACTCAGTGTCCAAGAGAAAAACATGATATGCTTTGTTTAGGAACTTAATATCAGGAACAAAGTGTAATATTAAAATATGAAATAAAGAAATCTTTCCCAGGATGCAATCACATGGCATCAACTCTGTATACAGTGATCCCTCACTTATCGCGGTTAATGGGTTCCAGAACCGACCGCAAAAAGTGAAAAACCGCGAAGTAGCGTCACCCCTAATGACGCCATCCATAAATAATACGTACGTTCATTCTCCCACTCTCTCTCTCATATGATACGTGTGTGTGTGTACGTGTACATACATACGTAGATGTAAACAAAGTGTACATAAATATGTTTTTAGAACTCTTTTATTCTTATAACAAGATACGTAACTCAAGATGAAAATGATTTACTGCACAGGTTAATGAGAGCTTTACTGCTCCTCAGGTGACGCCTCATCGTGAGGTGCTGGAGGCTCAGGATCGTCGAGGGCAGCTTCCGATAGAGCTGAAGCTGCAGGAGGCGGCGTAGTGGCTCGACGGGAAGACTATTTCGCACAAAATGGCACAAGAGAACAGCAAAAAGTTCCACGCGGCGAGACTAAGTAACACGAGCGATAAAAAGCAATGAATGCGGTCTTCCTTCGTTGCATGGGCGCTCGGCAGGGAGAAGAGGTGGGTGAAACGTCTCGGCCAATCAGCTTGCGGGGTGAAATGTCTCGGCCAATCAGCTTGCGAGATTTCCGAGCCGAGCCAACACGAGAACAGTGAACAGAGAGTTGTGCGGCTCTCCGTGTTGACACCTGATGGTCTAATGTAGTCTCCTGCCTTCTGCTAGCGCCCGCCCATTATTTCTCAATTTTGAATTTTTGATGAATATTTTTGAAAAATCCGCGATGCACTGAGGGCGCGAAAGGTGAAGCGCGAAGTAGCGAGGGATCACTGTATACTGCTAAAAAGTGTTAAAAAGTGTTCCTTTAATCTGAGTAAGCTGGACTAGCCTGCCACAATTTCGATATCCAGCTTATTTTTTCCCATTAAAATCTGATGTGTTTTCAAAGTGCTCCCTTTTTTTGGAACAGTATATATAAATGTCCTAGTAGTACAGAGTGTTCTTTCAGTTGTATATCAGTTGTCTTGCAGTTCAGTTATCTCTGTTGTCCTTCTGAAGTCTTTTTGTCTCTTCTGTGCACGTTTTTTTTTTTTTTTTCCCCTCTGGTATCTGAGGAGAGATCATCCTTTCTTGTTGTGCTCAACCCCTCTTGGAGTAAAACTCCAAAACTCCATTTTTCCTTCTCCTCCTGTTTTATTCTGTTATACTTTTTCTATTAATTTTCCTTAATTTACCATTAAAGTGGACTGATAGTCATTTTTGAACTATTTTCCTCGAGACTGTCTCACCCATTTACCACGACGTCAGAAGAACTAGGATTTCGTGGGTGGAACCATTTTACATCCATTTTTCCTTCAGTCCTGTGGTTCTTGTCGGCTGGTGGACATCCCAAAGTTGTGGGTCAGGGAAACCTGTTGCCTAGGAGAAGACGTCACTTGCCCAGGAACCAAGCCGCCCACTCTGCTGCCTGCTACACTGAATCTCCTGCTGCTGAATCTAAGCGGACCCCTGCACCGACTGGAAAGGACTGTGGGCAGTCTTTCCCTTGTTGCCATCTGCCGGCGTTTAAGATCATCAGTCAATTCTGAAGACACAGCTGGTCGTAAGCTTGACTCCAACTTTCTATTTGCTGGGCTAAATGTGATGTCTAATTCTAATTGAATATGACCAGTTTTTCATGTTAAAAGCTAGTCCATAAGCAACGATAGGAGCTATAAAGCTGAAGGAAAAATAATATTTTTCTTTTCATTAAACTCAGTTTTTTTGTAGAGTAACTCAGAATTTCCTTTTTCATATAATTAGCTTTTATAATTTTCTCCATAAAATTGCGTCCAATTTTATGCATATTTTGTTACAGTTACTTCACAGTCTCCCATTGCAATACAGTTACAAATTCAAAATCTGGTTTCTCTTGTTTCCACAAAGGTTTAACCATAGACTTTATGCTCAGGAATCCGTTACCAGTTAATATGATATTTGATGCGTGTTGATCATTTCACCTGCTTACAAATCAAGTGAATGTAATGTCATTTAACTTGAATTTTATCATTAACCTCTTGCACTCCAGTGTACCGCAGGCGGGCACGTCTCTGCGTCCTAGAGTGCCCGAGGGCGCACCAGGGCGCACGAGGGCACTGCGTCCTAGAGCACACTGGAAAAAAAAAGCTGCATTTCCATTCTTCCACTACAGACACAGCCGCGAACAGAAAGCCAAAGGAGTGCTTTGATTGGTTTAGATGTGATTGACCTCTCATTCGACTAATATTACCTTGAATTGGGTTTCTGAAACCTTGAAGAACCAATGACTGAAAACCTAGCAAGAAGGACACGCCTACCAACGGCTGCAAATACAGCCAGCCAATTGAAGCACAGAAGTTCGAAAGCTGTTTTGTGTAAGGCTGGGTGACACGCAGGCATTCGCCAGTCTTTTTTTCTTACTACTGTTCTTATTTGTTTTGAAAAATCGTTCGCCAAAACCGCAATCATGGAAGCGCAAAACCGCAATAATGGAATTATGGTTTGACCGGGTCGCGTGACCAGAACCACGAGTCCGTAACAAGCGGACCAGCGTCATGTTCATCTGACAATGAGGAAGAGAAGTTCGCCAGCTACGCTGCTGTTGTGGACAGGTAAGTGTTATAAGCTAAATTATTCTTTATTCCTGAAAATTGTAATCAAAATGACTTTTGACCGATCGGTAAATTACAACTGTGCGTTATCGCAACATGACGGACCTGGACCGCTCCGGTCCAGGTCCGTCATGTTGCGAATGCCCCCCCCCCCGTCATGTTGTGAACGCCCCCCCCCCCCCGCTGCTCTTCCGTAGCGGATTGCAGATATATTGCAGATATTTTAGTCCAACTGTGCGTAGTAGACTGCGGCGCACAGAGCGTGTACCGCGGCGCACGGACTGGACACGGTTCGTGCGCAACATCCGGATCGTGAACCCCCCCACCCCCACCCCCCGCTACTGTTCTGTAGCGGATTGCAGATATTATTGCAGATATTTTAGTCCAACTGTGCGTAGTAGACCGTGGCGCACGGACTGGACACGGTTCGTGCACCGCGTCCGGACCGTGAATGCCCTCCCCACCACCGCTACTGTTCTGTAGCGGATTGCAGATATTATTGCAGATATTTTAGTCCAACTGTGCGTAGTAGACCGCGGCGCACCGTCACCGCTTTCCATCATGTAGCGATGGGCGATGTCCGTCCTCTGTAGCGGGGGGGTGGGGGGGGTGGGAGTTGTTACCTTCTACATTACAAATATTTTAGTATAATTTTTGGTGCACTGTAGGTTATTTTTTCTTGTAAAAAAAAGCCACACATTTTTTACGTGGCATGCTTCTTTGTGTGTGGGGGCTTGTTTGTTCATTCTTTCATTCATGAATGAATGAACAACCCCCCCACACACACACACACGCACAGCCCTTTACCTTTCATTAGAGCCCAAGATGAAGCTTCTATATTGAATCATTCAAAAGTTACAGACGTTTTTCCAAACTGTGCCATTTGGCACAGTTCAAAAACGCCTGGGAAGAACCTAAGAAAAAAGCTGTGTAATATATTAATTTTTTGTGGTATTGTTACAAAATTTTGACCTCAGCTGGATAATACTTGGTTCTACATTTCTGTTGCATTTTCCAGCCAGTATCTGAAGCTGTGTGTTATTTGCAAGCATTTGTATCCAAAAAAAACACCCAGGCGAAATTTATTTTCTTCAAGTTAGATAGATAGATAGATAGATAGATAGATAGTTTATTTCGAACACAAAAATATAACAAATACAAGCAAATGGCAAATACAATAAAGTAACATTATACACTGTTCGAAAGGGAGAAGGAAGAAGTGAACACTTATTAATTCCATCTCATCTTTTCCATAGATACACCCATGTGAATTTTATACAAATTACCACCTTTAAGACCCCAAGTAAACAATTTACTGTATTTTTTACAAATCAACATTAACACCCATCCATTCTAACATACAATGATGTCCATACAACAAAACCAGCCTCAAACAACACAGATATGCACAGTGCTGTCCTACCCACCATTCCATAGTGTCCCATAATATCCCAGAGTGAACATAATGAATCGTACATATAACTACTACCCTTCTAACATATACCCTTTCAGCAAATGATGCTTATACCTCTTTTTGAATTGATTTCTGTTTGTACATAGTTTCAGTTCCGGCTCTAGACTGTTCCACAAATCCACCCCACAGACAGATATGCACATACTTTTCTTGGTAGTACGTATCTTGGGTTTTGTAAAGTTTAAGTCTCCCCTCAAATTATGATCATTGTCTCTTTTTTTAAAATATTTTTTGTATATTAGTTGGTAGTTGATTATTAATTGCCCTGTACATTACTTGTGCTGTCTTAAATTTAACTAAATCGATGAACTTTATGGCATGTGACTTTAAGAACAACGAAATGGTATGGTCTCTATATCCTGCATTGTTTATTATCCTTATAGCTCTTTTTTGTAATGTGCATACTGACTGTAGGTTGGTTTTGTAGGTGTTTCCCCAGACTTCTACACAGTAGTTAAGATAAGGTAAAAACAGTGAATTGTACAATAAGACCAATGATTTATAGTCCAAGAAGTGTCTTGTCTTCCCCAGTATGCCTATACATTTTGCTAATTTGGCCCGGATGTGACTGATGTGAGGTTTCCAGCAAATTTTATTGTCAAGCGTCACCCCCAGGAACTTATTTTCCTGTACTGTTTCTATTCTGGTATCATCTATCATTACCATTATTTCATGATTTATTTTATAATTTCCAAACAACATGATCTTTGTTTTTTTTAGATTTAGAGATAATTTATTTTTGTTGAACCACTGCGTTAATTTTTTCATTTCAGTTGTGACCACCTCTAAAACCTGCTGCAAATTCTCACCAGTGCAGAGGATATTTGTGTCATCCGCAAACAAAATAAATTTCAGAATTTTTGATACTTGGCATATGTCACTTATATATAAAATAAAGAGTTTGGGTCCCAAAACTGACCCCTGGGGCACACCACAAGTGATGTCCATGAAGGGTGATTTGTGCTCTCCAATTTGTACAAATTGTTGTCTGTTACTTAAATAACTTTGAACCTAACTCAGTCCAACCCCTCTTATCCCATACCTTTCCAGTTTCCTTAGTAGTATTCTGTGGTCAATGGTGTCAAAAGCTTTCTTTAAATCTATGAATACTCCTACAGCAACATTTTTTTTATCTATACAACTAGTAATTTCTTCTATAAGTTCGATCAGTGCCAAAGATGTAGATTTATCTGCTCTAAAACCATACTGGCTATTTGTAAGGAGGTTGTGTTTTTCAGTGAAATCATCCAGTCTCTTAGTGAAGATTTTTTCAAGTATTTTGGAGAATTGTGAGAGTAAAGAGACTGGCCTGTAATTTGTGAAGCAATGATTGTCTCCTGTTTTGTATAGAGGTATTACTTTTGCTATTTTCATTTTGTCTGGAAATGTACCAGTTTGAAATGATAGGTTACAGATGTTGGTGAGTGGCTTAACAATTCTCTCAATTACTTTTTTCACTATTGTCATGTCAATTTCATTCCAGTCCGTTGATTTTTTGTTCTTAAATTTACTCACAGTCTCGATAATTTCCTTTTCAGTAACTGCACCCAAAAAGATTGTGTTTGGATTTCTATCTTCTATTTCATTCACAGAACCACTGTAGTTTGTTTCTGGTGTCACTATTGATTTTGCTAATTCAGGACCAACGTTTACAAAAAATTTATTAAAACCACTGACCACATCTTCCATATTATTTATCAAATTGCCATTTTCGATAAAATATTCTGGATAATTTGCATTCTTAGGACGATTACTAATAATCCCATTGAGTACTTGCCATATTCCTTTTATGTTATTTTTGTTATCCTCTAGTATTCTGTTGTAACATTCTTTCTTACAGGTCCTCATTATAGTAGTAAGCTTATTTTTGTATCTTTTATATTTGATCTCAGCTTCCACCTTTCTGCATTTAATGAATTGTTTATATAATGTATTTTTCTTTTTACATGCATTTATTAACCCCTTGGTGACCCAAGGAATATTTTTTTTTTTGTTGTCTGTCACTGTATTGTTTTATAGGACAGTATTTATTGTACAATGATTGAAATATTTGTAAAAATTTATCATATGCTCTATTTATGTCATTTTCATCATAAACTATCTTCCAATCTTGTATTAATAATTCCTTTGTCAGTAAATGCATTGATTCTTCGGTTCTTATTCTTTTATATTTAATATTTTTGGTATACTTTTTCTTCCTATAATCACATTGATAGACAACAAAAATTGGCAGGTGGTCACTGATATCATTCAATAAAAGCCCACTCCTGATATTATTTTCCATAATGTTTGTGAATATGTTATCTATTAGTGTGGCACTGTGTGACGTGATTCTGCTAAGTCCGGTAATTGTTGGATGTAAACCCATACTGTACATTGTGTTGATAAATTCTTCTGTCAAACTATGTTGTTTTGAGTTCATCAGATCTATATTGAAATCCCCACAGATGAACATAACTTTATGAATTAGTTTTGCATACATTTTTTCCATCCAGTCCTTAAATAAGTCAATGTTTGATCCAGGTGTTCTATATATACAGCTCACTACTACATTCTTCACATTGTCCAGACAGATTTCTATTGTAATACATTCAAATAAATCATCCACAGTTACTGACAGATTTTCAACAACCTTGTATTTCAAGCTCTTGTCAACAAAAATTGCAACTCCTCCTCCTTTTTTCACTTTTCTATTTATATAATTTAGTTCATAGCCATCCATGGTAAAATCCACTCCTTTCTCTTCACTGAGCCACGTCTCTGATATTGCCACAATATTGAAGGGCTCTTTAAACTGGTGTAAATAATCTTTAATGTTATTAAAGTTTGCATAGAGACTCCTGCTGTTGAAGTGGATCATAGAAATATTGAAATCAGATGTGACCATTGTGTTAACCTGTTCATCTGTGTAGTAATTACAGTCATTATTGATGGAGCTAAATAAATTATTATCAGGGTCTATGTCATATTCTATGTCCTGTGGGTTGTGATCTGTGTATTCAAAAACTTTCAGTTCCTGTTGTCCCTGTTTGTTGATTTTTTGATTCATGTTGTTGAATGTTTTTTGCAGATGAGTAAAATCCTTCAGTGTCCTACAGTTGTCTGAATTGTTGCTGTGACTCCAGTTCATAATATTCATTGATAATTGTCCAGTTCCATAATATTACGGATGTTAATGACCTTGGCTTCTTCAGGTGATCCGTTTAATTTGATGTATATTTTACAGTTTGATGTCCAGGTGTTTTGAATCTTTTTCTGCTTTTTCAGGTATCTTGCTTTCCTGGCTATTTCTGCGTTTTCCTTCGTGAGGTGCTCGTTAATGTAAATGTTTGTTTCTTTTAGCTTCCTACCTTGTTTCAGTAGCGCAGTCTTGTGTTTTTTGTTCACAAATCTCATGATCACAGCCGGTTTGTCGCCGCTTTTCCTGGGCAGAGGGTGGCAGGACTCTATGTTGTTGCAGTCCAGCTGGATTCCTTTGGCCTGCATGAAGGCCGCCACTTGTTGCTCAGCGGATTCCTCATCCAGCTGACTTCCACTGCTGTCTGCGGCCACTGCTCTCGCGTATGATCGGGGTTTGATGCGGAGCCCCGTGATGATCACGTCGTTCGCCCGAGAGCTCTGGTCCATCTCAGCCATTCTGCTCTCCAGATACGCCAGCCTCTTGTCTTTCTCAGCGTTCTGGTTCAGCAGCGCTTTAATCTCCTCCATTAGGTCCAGGATGCTTCTTTGCTGTGCCTTTACAGCGGAAATCTCTTCCGCCAAGAAATCCAGCGCTTTTTTTATTTCATCTTCATTTTGCAGAGCTTTCTTGGGACCCAAGAAGTTCAGTATGTTTAGATGACTGTTACTCAGTGGCCGGAGCACTTAGAGAGATTATGACTGTTTTGCCAAAAAATTCAAAGTGTTTTCTTTTAAATGAGACCAACCCCATGAAGATGCTGCAAAGGGTTGAAGAACAGCTTTTGATTTACTTTGGGTATGTTATTTTTTGGTGTTTTTAGGGAAATTGACCAGAGTGCAAGGGGTTAAAACTGTTAAAGTTATATAGAAGTTTCTGCTTTATTTCTTTTTTGTGTCTGCTTTCCTGGCTCACAGCAGGAGAATTCACAAATTTGAGACTGGTTCATGAAAGGTACAAGGATTAGTTATTAATAAGTTGTCCAAGGTTTGGACTGGTGCCCCAAAATGAGTTTCTTTTGTTGTTGTTGTTGTTGTTGTGTGTGCATGGACCCGAAGCAAACCTTCGTTTCCACATACACTTATAAGTATAAATTAAATAATCTTTGCACCTTAGAGCTAATTGCTCCTACAAAACATATATATTAATGGACAACACAATCTTAGAATAGCTTAGGCATATGCCTGTGCTGTAAGGTCCATGTGTCCCACATGCTTATGTAATTAGTGGACAGGTACGTTTTTATATACATTAACTTATAGGTAGAGTGTTGGGGTTTTTTGTTTTGTTTTGTTTTTTATTTTTTTAACCTGGGGGTAGAAGTGCTTGTTAACTGGGAAAGTGCTTATGAACTGGGCAGTGTAAATGCTTATGAGCTGATAACATGAACACATAATGCAGATATGGTTATTTATATTATTTATGTATTTATATTATGGTTAACTTTTTTTGCTCATAGCACTGGTGCTACAGAGATTCATAGTCATGTAGCACAAGACAAAAACTCATAGCACAATAACAACATCTGTTACTTCTCTAAAACTGACTGCAAGAATAAGGACCTGTGCTTATTTAGCACTTTTCTAGTCTCAGCGACTACTCAAAGTGCTTCACCAGTACTAACCCTCTATTCTAAGAGCCTATCAGAGACAGATACATAGGGACTACTTAGAATCACCAATTAACCTAACATGCATGTCTTTGGATTGTGGGAAGAAACCAGAACATCTGGACTAAACTTACACAGCACAGGGAGAACATGTAAACTCCACACAGAAAGGTTTCTACATCTGCCAGCCTGAGAATTCAAATCTGGAACCTTCTAGCTGTCAGGCAACAGTGCTAACCACTGTACCACCGTGCAAGTAGTGCAATTTCATCATTAAAAAATACAGTATTTCACTTTATAATTAAAAAAAAAAAATTATCAAGATCTAGAAATCATTTTACATACATTTCCACATCAGTCATCAGTCCTAACCACCTAAACACACTCCCCATACCATATAAACTAACGGGCCAGTTTTGGCCTGCGGGCTCTATGTTTGACACCACTAGACTAGACCGTAAAAAACAGCCTCCATCATGGAGCATCTCCACAGCATTCCTCCTCCGAGACCCATGCAAAATGAACCCGCTGTGGGCTCAGCAAAAATGGAAGAAACTGAAAAAAAATGTTTCTTTTATAAGAGCATTTTTCAGTCACTCCCAGAGCCTGAAGTAGTGGAGAAGAGAGCTGTCTGTCCTGTGGGCAAGGAGTAAGGAGTTTTTCATGACTGTCCTCTCCGAAATAAAACATATCCTGCTTTTTGTGGCGCTAAATGCGACACTCAAAAGTGCAGCCTGCACGAACAAACACAGTGTCTGTTTTTGTAAATATGAAAGCTGTTCAGCGCTGATAGGTTAGAAGAGTTCATCATGAAGCATAAAACACTGTATGACCAACAATGTTTGAAATAAATGAAAGAAAAAAAAAAAAGAAAAAATATGAAAAAGAATGTTGGGTGCATTTTGAAATTCTGTCCGTTGTAACGGAAGACAAGGAGTAGCAACCACTGAACTCTGTATATATCGGTGTTTTCCACTATTGATCTGCGCTGAGTTTGACACGTGCAACAAAATAAAGACTTATAAAAATGCCGGTCACTCTCCATAGTTTCTCATCGCACCTGTGCTATGTCAGTTCATTTATTCTTGGCACAGAGCTACCAAACCTACCTGACTGAGCGAAATCAATTCAAAATATTGTCACACGGCAGAACGTCCTCTTTTCCTTGCTGGCTCTATGTCTCTCATGCAAAATCTCCACCAAAACATAAACATAAACATAAACCAAAACATCACCAATTGTAAGTGCACCTGTTATGTAAAACTAACTCAAGTCCCCAGCGCTGGGGCATTCATCTCAACAACTTCAAGAAGAATCACCTCACGTTGTTCACTGCACTGGAGCACAACCAACCTGAAGATTGCTGGCAGCCGTTACTGTAAATAATACCACTCCTAACACCTTCATCACCAGTAAGATTGTCATTTTCAATTATTCAGCCCAAACTTGTTTACAACTTGTTCATTTCTCTTCTCTCTTGGCAGGGGTTGCCAAGGGGTTGTACATAGACTCCCTACACTTGTAAATAAAACTTCACTTTTTGTACTTGTCTCCTGTCTGCTTTTGGGCCAGTCAAACCAAAACATGTCAAAGATTAATTGGAAAAAGGTGAGTGTCATGAATGGGTATAAAAGGAGCATCCCTGAAAGGCTCAGTTGTTCACAAGCAAGGATGGGGTGAGGTTTACAACTTTGTGAACAGCTGTGTGGGCAAATGGTCCTACAGAAGTATGTTGAAAAATGTTGTGCAAGGCCTAAAACTTACATCGAATACCCATGATCGTTAGTGATGGTGAAACTGAGGCCTCATGAAATGATGAACAACTCTGAGACAACTGCTTCATGATTGACTCAGTGTTAAGGTGCATTCACACCAAACGCGAACGGGCGAATTTTTCGCGTGGCAAAGTTACATTATAACTCAATGTAAACATGCGAAGGGACATGAATTCCCCTTCTCAGTGAGATGCAGACAGGCAAAGTTGCCTTTATAACTTCTGCAGCTGTGTTCAACCTGCTGTGGAAAATCCCAAAATAACGTCATGCTTAGGTTTACATTATCCGACGGGGGGCTCACCTGAAAATGCTTTCTCAGCCTTCAAAACTTCACAAAATGATGGGTGTTTATGTTGCTAGCTTGCTAGCACGTCCGTGGCAGGAAACTGTGGGTAAATAACTCCAAAATCCCAAATCAGCTGAAGAGCTCCCGGACCTCCTGTCTCCAGGTGAGTGAGTCTCATTTTCTACTCTGCAAAGGTGATACTTTTACTCCGGTGGTGGCAGAATCTCAAAGCTAGCAGCTAGCCTGCTAGCTAGCTTTGGACGTGAACTTACGAATGCGCAATTTCGGGTGTGCTCACGTCTTTCCATTGACTTTGTATGGATTTGCGCCGCCCGTTTGCATTTGGTATGAACGCACTTTTATGAAGCATTTAATAAAGAGTGCCATATGCTGACTGAGTGTCAGAACTGCATCTGAGTGGAAGACCTGAAAAAGCCTCAGTACTCTGTATTGGAAGTTGCACTGCACTTTTTAGTTCAGACAGGATTGTAAAAATTCTGTCAATGTGTTATGTCATTTTAATTGACTTTAATTATATCACCCTCTGTGTATTCTGTCAAATGATAGACAGCTTTCAGAATTTTTAGTCATTGCTGAAAAAATTCTGTTGAAGGACAATTTTCAGTGAACAAAACCCGATATATAGTATGTAGAGGGAGATGGGGAAAAAATCTACATGTTGTGGCACATCAGGGAACTTGCTGGTGCTTCTGCAACTGGGGAGTGTTATTAAATGGGGAGAGTTTAAAGATTTTTATTCAAAAAAGAGGCATTTCAACAGTGCGGTTTCAGTCTGTTCCTTTTGTGGCTTACTACCTCTCCAGCTTTGGAGATGACCCGTTCACATAGCACTGATGTTGCTGACATGTGGAAATACTTTTTTGTCATCTTGTAAAGGTTTGGGTACATGGTTTTGTGTGTTGCCCAGTAACAGAGTGGGTCTTTTCCCCTGGAGAGGTAGGGCTCAGACAAATATTGTTGAACTTACACTGTGGCATCTGCTGTTGCACTTTGCTGTGTTTCACCTAAACAAAAGGAAAACAAATGTAATTAATAATCTTTTATAAGAAAATGATGCTTAAAGTAAAAACATAAAACCAACTCTGCTATCCGAAAGGTCCACAAGTTGTCTCCTGCTGAAGGCCCAGGTTCTTCTTCTGCTGCTGACTGATGGAGTTGATAAAATTTTACTACATATTGCTAGAGAGGTTTTGAAAACACAGTAATATAGAATAATAAATGGTTACCTGTTATGTTGATGGTATTGTTCTCTCCATCCTCATGGATGAAACGCATTCAACAATCAATTTTGACATATTGACACATTGTGCACATGTTTCATTGCCTGCCTCTATGTCCCTCCCTTACTACACTTAACACGCACTCACTCACTCGCTCATTCACAAAAACACACCTTATACTCTCAAAAAAAAAAAAAAAAGACTCAATCACATAAACAACTCTATCTCTCTATCTATTTTCTAGTGTTTGTGTGAATGAGTGTGTATGGATGTATCTCTGTGTAATATTTAGTAAATGTAATGTGTTTTTGTTTAATGTTACTGAACCTAAACCTAATTCTAGCTTGTGTAATACTCTCCCTCAAATGCCCAACTCTCTCAAACTTTCTGTGACACCCTCGAGTCACGTGATGTGACTGACATAACAAGGCCTCGCTCGCTACGATCACGTGACTGTGAGCGTAGTGAAACAGAGCTTGAGACACAGCTCATGACACTTCCGTTTCATATTTTTCGAATCGGGGTCAAGTAGGTGGTGTCGAGCGTGACATCACTAGTGACCGTAGATGTCATGGGTATTCAGGAAGCACTGCTTTACAAACCATCATTCTGTAAAGGATATTACCACATGGACTCAGGAACACTTTGGAAAACCATTGTCAGTTAACAATTCGTTGCTTCATCTACAAGTGGAAGGTAAAATTCTATCATGCAAAGCAAAAGCCATATATTTGCAACACCCAGAAATTCTGCTGTTTTCTACCTATTTGCCACTACTTGTTCCACTTATTATTATTCCAACTAGGTTTACCTCAAAACTCCAGTCCCTAATCTACTGGACTAACAAAGACCTTCAGAGAAATGCTCAGTAAAATCTGACAGAGTAGCTTACATTAAAGAGCATTAAACAGCTGCAGCTCATCCAGAATGCTGTTGCCAGAATTTTAACCAGGACTAAGAGAACAGAGCATATAACACCAGTTTTAAAATCTTTACACTGGCTTCCAGTCAGTTACAGAATAGATTTTAAAACCCTGGTGTTGGTTTACAAATCATAGAATGGTTTAGCTCCAGAATATATCTATGATATATTTAGAGATTATAAACCTAGCAGGGCTCTTAGATCCACAGACTCAGGTCAACTATCTGAGATCAGAGTCTACATTAAACATGGAGACGTAGCGTTTAGCTGTTATGCTGCAAATAAATGGAACAAACTGCCACTGGAATTGAAATTTGCATTAAATGTGGAAACTTTTAAATCTAAGTTAAAAACATTTCTCTTTTCATCAGAATCAGAATCAGCTTTATTGGCCAAGTATGCACAACACATACAAGGAATTTGACTTTGGCTAAAAACTAAAAACTTGCTCTCAATTCAATTCAACTTTATTTATATAGCGCCATTTCACAACAACAGTCATCTCATAGCACTATCAACTGTAGGGGGGAACCCCCACAGTTGCAGAAAGACCCCAGCAATCAGGCGATCCCCTGTGAGCAAGCACTTGGCGACGGTGGAGAGGAAAAACTCCCTTTTAACAGGAAGAAACCTCTAGCAGAACCAGGCTCAGGGAGGGGCAGTCATCTGCTGTGACTGGCTGGGGGGTGAGGGGATAGAGAAGAAGAAAAGAACAGACATGTAGAGAGCAAACAGCACGATAGGGACTCAATCTATGGGAGAGAACAAACAAATGTTAATGACCAGCAAAAAAAAATATTTCATAGAGAGTGAGGAAAGGAGTGAGGCCCATTGCATTACTGGAGGTCTCCCGGCTGACTAAACCTATTAGCAGCATAACTAAGGGAGGGTTCAGAAACACATGATTCCTCCCTAATTGTAGGCTATATCAAAAAGGTAGGTTTAAGCCCTATTCTTAAAAACAGAGATCGAGTCTGACTCCCGAATCCAGATTGGCAGCTGATTCCACAGGAGAGGAGCTTGATAACTGAAGGCTCTGCCTCCCATTGTACTTTTGGAGATTCTAGGTATTACAAGTAATCCTGCATTTTGGGAGCGTAGTGCTCTGTTAGGATAATACGGTAGTATCAGATCTTTTAAATAAAAAGGAGCCTGATTGTTTAGAGCTTTGTAAGTAAGAAGAAGGATTTTTAACTTAATTCTAAACTCTATGGGAAGCCAATGAAGGGAGGCCAGAACCGGAGAGATATGATCTCTCTTTCTAGTACCTGTTAAAACTCTTGCTGCAGCATTTTGGATCAGCTGAAGACTTTTTAATGATGTTTTAGGACAGCCTGATAATAAAGAATTACAATAATCTAATCCCGAGCTAACAAAAGCGCGGATCAGCTTCGCAGCATCACTCTGAGACAAGATGCTCCTAATCTTGGCAATATTACGCAAATGATAGAAGGCAGTCTTAGAAACAAATTTAATATGTGAATTGAAGGACAAATCCTGATCAAAAATAACTCCAAGGTTCCTCACAGAGCTATTAAGAGAAAGAGTAACTGCATCCAAACTGAAAGTTTGATTTGGAAAGGAATTTCTAAGGTTTTTTGGACCAACAAGAATGACTTCAGTCTTATCTGAATTTAATAGCAGGAAATTACAGGTCATCCAAGCTTTGATTTCCTTAAGGCAGGCTTCTAACTTGGCTAATTGATTACTATCATCTGGCTTCATTGACAGGTATAATTGTGTGTCATCTGCATAACAATGAAAATGTATACAGTGCTTTCTAATAATGTTGCCTAACGGAAGCATATATAAACTAAAAAGAGTAGGGCCTAGCACAGATCCCTGTGGAACTCCATGACTAAGCTTTGAGTTGAAAGAAAACTCATTATTTACATGAACAAACTGGAACCTATCAGATAAATAAGATCTAAACCATTGCAACGAAGTTCCATTAAGTCCAACATAGTGTTCTAATCTATCAAGTAGAATATTATCATCGATAGTATCAAAAGCTGCACTAAGGTCTAAAAGGACAAGTACAGAAACTAGTCCATTATCAGATGCAATGAGGAGGTCGTTAGTGACCTTCGCTAAGGCTGTTTCAGTACTATGATGGATTCTAAACCCAGATTGAAACTCTTCAAGTAAACCATTTCCCTGCAGGTGGTCAAATAATTGCGTAGCAACAACTCTTTCTAAGATTTTTGAAATGAAAGGGAGATTAGAGATTGGTCTATAGTTAGCTAAAGCTCCTGGATCTAGCGTTGGCTTTTTGAGTAAGGGTTTAATTACAGCCGTTTTAAAAGCCTGCGGTACATGGCCTAAAGTTAATGAAGAATTGATTATATGAAGAATAAAGCTACCAATAAGTGGGAAGACTTCTTTAAATAACCTGGTAGGAATAGGGTCTAAAAGACAAGTTGAAGGTTTGGATGAGGAAACTATTTTGTCTAACTCACAAAGGTTGATTGGAGTAAACTCATCAAGACAGAGATCAATAGAAGGAGTTGTAGTAGTTACAGTATTTAAGTTAACTGTGGGAAGAATCTGATTGATTTTATCTCTGATGGATGAAATTTTATTATTGAAAAAGTTCATAAAGTCCTGACTAGTAAGCTCTAAGGGAATGCTAGGATTGACAGAGTCCTGACTCTTTGTCAACCTGGCTACAGTACTGAAAAGAAACCCGGGATTATTCTTGTTCTCTTCTATTAATGCAGAGTAATAACTTGTTCTAGCTTTTCTAAGAGATTTTTTTTATAAATTAAAAGATGATTTCTCCAAGCTAAATAGATTTCATCTAAATTAGTAGAGCGCCATTTTCTTTCTAATTGACGAGTCTTCTGTTTTAAGCTACGAGTTTCTGTGTTGAACCAAGGAGTTAGAAATCTCTGATTAGACTTTTTCTTTTTTAAGGGGGCCACCAAGTCTAGAGTCTGATGCAGAGAAGCTGAAACACTATCCACCATGTTATCAATTACAGAAGGAGCAAGCTGTCTATAGCTTATTTCCGTTGTGTTGACACATGGCATAGAGGAAACAATCTGCATAAATTTGGAAACAGCATCATCTGAGAGGCATCTACTGTAATAATATTTTTCTTTAGGAGCCATATAGTCAGAAATAGTAAAATCAAAGGTTAACAGACAATGGTCTGACAGTACAGGGTTATGAGGAGACACTACAAGATTTTCTATTTCTATGCCATATGTCAAAACAAGGTCCAATGTATGGTGGAGGTAATGAGTAGAATTTCCTACTTTCTGAGAAAACCCAATCGAGTCTAATATTGAATTGAATGCCATATTAAGGCAGTCACTATCTACATCCACATGTATATTAAAGTCCCCTACTATAATTATTCTATCAGATTTCAGCACTAAATCAGCTAAGAAATCAGCAAATTCGGATAAAAATTCTGAGTAGGTTGATGGGGGATGATAAACTATGGCAAATAAAATTGGGTTTAACCTAAAATTGCTAAAGTGCCCAATACTGAGGACCAGGCCCTCAAAGGAATTATAACATGTTTTTTGCTTTACATTAACTAGTAATTTGGAATGGTAAATTGTTGCTACTCCTCCTCCACAACCAGAACTTCTGGGATTTTGACAGTTTAAATAACCAGAGGGAGTTGATTTAAATAAGGTGGAGGATTCATTGTTCAGGTGAAGGATTTAAATAAGGATTCAATGACAACAGAGTATGTACAGTAAATTACAGTCTGTCCACGTTTCTATAAAAGGATGCAAATATATACAGGAATATATGCAGTTATTTACTCAGACTAACCACACTTTGCAGAAATATATGAAAAAATATACAGTCACACAGTATTTCAATGTGAACTCGGATTCAGTGATATAATGTGAATGAAGTAAAAAGCAGTGTGAGAGTTATGTGCAATGTAATAATGGATGAAAAGTCATGAGTACAGCAACAGGTAGGACTAGGTGAATGTTAGGAGTTCATCAGAGTGATGGCTTGAGGAAAGAAACTGTTCCTGTGACGGGTGGTTTGGACCTTCAGTGGTCTGTAACGATGACCAGAAGATAGAAGTTCAAACAGTTTGTGGCCGGGGTGTGATGGGTCAGCACAGATGTTTCCCGCCCGTTTCCTGGTTATGGACCGATATAAGTTCTCAATGGAGGGTAGGTCGGTACCAATGATCCTCTCCGCAGACTTAACGATCCACTGCAGTCTTTTCTTGTCCTGTTTAGTGGCAGATCCAAACCAGACAGTGATGGAAAAGCAGAGGACAGATTGGATGATGGCAGTGTAGAAGACAACCAGCAGCTCCTGAGGCAAATCAAACTTCTTGAGCTGACGCAGAAAAAACAACCTCTGCTGGGCCTTTTTCCGGACAGTGTCTATATGGGAGGACCACTTCAGGTTCCGGGAGATTGTGGTACCCAGAAACTTGAAGGAGTCCACAGTGGACACTGTGCTGTTGAGGATGGTGAGTGGGGGGAATGAAGGGGGGTGTCGCCTGAAATCCACAGTCATCTCCACCGTTTTGGCTGGGTTAAGTTCAAGATGGTTCTGGCTGCACCAGAGGATCAGCTGCTCCACCTCCCACCTGTATGCAGACTCATCATCATCCCGGATCAAACCGATGACTGTGGTGTCGTCCGCAAACTTCAGGAGCTTCACCGAAGGGTCCTCTGAGGTGCAGTCGTTGGAGTAGAGGGTGAAGAGCAGTGGGGAAAGGACACATCCTTGGGGGGCGCCAGTACTAATTTTTCGGGAGCTGGATGTAAATCTCCCTAGCTTCACTTGTTGCCACCTGTCAGTCAGAAAGCTGGAGATCCACTGGCAGGTGGAGGGGGGCACCTTGAGCTGGAGGAGTTTCTGATGAAGAATGCCTGGGATGATGGTGTTGAACGCTGAGCTGAAGTCGACAAACGGGATCCTGGCGTACGTCCCTGGGGAGTCGAGGTGTTGCAGGATGTAGTGTAGTCCCAAATTCACTGCATCATCCACTGACCTGTTTGACCGGTAGGCAAACTGCAGTGGGTCCATCAGGGGGCCTGTGATGACCTTCAGGTGGTTCAGCACCAATCTCTCCAAGGATTTCATGACCACAGAGGTCAGGGCAACAGGTCTGTAGTCGTTTAATCCTGTAACAGAGGGTTTCTTGGGAACTGGAATGATGATGGAGCGTTTGAAGCAGGAAGGCACTTCACGCAGCTCCAGTGATCTGTTAAAGATCCGGGTGAAGATGGGGGCCAACTCGTTGGAGCAGACTCTCAGGCAGGACGGAGACACACCATCAGGTCCTGCAGCCTTCTTGATCTTTTGTCTCTGAAAGACCCGGCGCACCTCCTCTTCACAGATCGTTAGTGCTGGTGGAAGGTCAGAGTGGAGGAGGGATGGAGTTCCTGGGGCTGCAGATAATCCTTTTGTGTGGGTGGGAGGTGAGAACTGTAGGTTCTTTTCAAACCTGCAGTAAAAGCTGTTTAGGTCGTTAGCCAGCTGGAGGTTTTCCACAGGGTGGGGGGATGGTCTCCTGTAGTTGGTGATATTCCGTAGGCCTCTCCAGACAGAAGCAGAGTTGTTGGCTGAGAAGTTTTTTTGTAACTTCACACTGTAGCTCCTCTTAGCAAGCCTGATCTCCTTCGTCAGCATGTTTCTGGCCCGCTTGTACAGAGTCCAGTCACCAGTCCTGTAGGCCTCCTCCTTGGTCTGACGTAGCTGCTTCAGTTTAGGAATGAACCAGGGTTTATTGTTGTTGTATGTGCAGAAGGTCTTGGTCTGCACACACATGTCCTCGCAGAAACAGATGTATGACGTCACAGTGTCAGTGAGTTCATTTAGGTTAATGGCTGCAGCTTCAAAAACACTCCAATCTGTACAGTCATGTGCTTGTTCATGAAATTCATACTATTTTTTTTACTGTCAAATTCTTTTAATCATTTAATTAAATATAGTTTGGTTAGTCATTCCATTTTATGTTTTAATAATAATTTAACTTCTTGATTTTTTTTTCTTTTTATTGTTCAGGCATTTTGCTTTTTTTCCTCTGCATGTTCTTTTTTATGTATGTAAAGCACATTGAGTTGCCTTTGTGTATGAAATGTGCTATATAAACTTGCTTACCTTAAATAAAAACAGGGGGGTGCCGGTCCCATGGGAGATGGATGTTCTTTTCCAAGCACTTGATTGGTAAGAGGGTGGTGGTTACATGCTCATTGTGCTCGTATCTGGATCTTAACTTGGCCAGGAACAGCTTAGTCCTGTAGCTTACGTTACCATAATAACGTAAGCTCTTGCCATAGTAAGAAGTGAACCAGCTTCATAGCACAGAAAACCCAAGATTAACCCCCAAATTATTGTTCTAAGCCTAAATCCTGTTTCATAGTACAGGTGTCAGGATTAAAAGGTGAAAATTATTCACTAAACAAACCTAAGTTATATGCATTTGATAGCACAGTAAATTCTATTTAACATCATCATCATCATCATCATAGCAGTCTGTCGTGGGCGGCAATGACTGTTTCATTTAGGTCTGATCAGATTCCTCCACGCAGTTCTGTCCTTTGCCTTCCACTGTCAGGAACTCCTGTCTATGTCCAACTTCTTCAAGTTTCTTTTTACAGTGTCTTTAAATCTGAGCCTTGGTCTACCCTGATTGCATTTGCCCTCTCATAACTGTGAGTAGAGTAACTGCCGAGGGAGATGCTGGTGGTCCATCCTCTCAACATGTCCGAGCCATCTCAGGCTCATCTGTATTAGCATGTCCTCCACTGATGGTAGACCAGCTCGTTTCAACACTTCTATGTTGGTTATCTTGTCTTTCCATGAGATGTTCATCATGGCTCGAAGGTGTCTCATCATGTACACATGGAGTTTCTTCACCTGCACTCTGTAGACAGTCCAAGTTTCAGCACCGTACAATAGAGTAGCCAGTACTGTCGCTCTGTACACTTTGCATTTCACACGGATAGACACATGTCGATTGTTCCACAGTCTCTCCCTCAAGTTTCCAAACACAGTGCTCGCTCTTCCCATTCTGAGAGATAGTTCATCCTCCAGCCTAGCATCCTCTGAAACAACAATTGATAAATATCTCCTGGTCAAAGTTTCTTCTAAAGTGATACATATTTTCAATATGGTTAAACATTTGAATCAGCAAATACTCATATTTTCAATCTTTAACTTTTTCTTTCCAAATGGGTTCATTAGATTAAAAGGTTCTTTCTGGCACTGCCTTGATGCAAAGAAAAAAAACAAAAAAAACACCATGAAAGAACTGTTAACAAATGGGCTTTTCAGATGGCAAGGGTAAGTGGGTTGGAGATCTGGGGGTTCCCCACTCTTCTAGAAAATCCTTCTGGATCCCTCAATTTTTAGACTGTGCACCTTTTGCAAAACTAAGTATAAGACAAATATGAAATATAAGATTCATGATAAGGATTTTAATGTGTTAAAGGAATTCCAAAACCATCCTCTTATCTTTCCCTTCTAGCATTAGAAACAATAGAGTGCAGGTACAGTGCTTTCGCCTCACATGCAATCGGGCACCTTGACACCTGTCAGAGTTCGCTGTCTGGCTTCTAGCCTTGCAGCAGCAGTGGTTTAGTTTAAATGAGCTCATTTGTGGTGACCTATCTACATGGGGGTGGACATGGGAGAGCATCCTAATGCAGCGCCTTCCTCTTCCAGCTTAAATCACATCCACAGTCATGCTGTTATTTGTCCTGTTCTCTGGTTTCTTTTAAAAAATTTCAAATTCTCTAATTCACTGCTTGAATACCAGTCATTCTATGAATAACTCTGCTGTTGACATTTGGGCACTAAGGAGGAATTTTATAGAAGAAAACACCCCTACTGGTTCTTTGAAGAAAAAAAGGGGGATGCATAAATTATAGATTACTAGATTCTTCATATAAAATAATCAATGGCCATGGAGAACAAGCTCTCACTGAATGCAATGCATTCTGGTGTAGTAATGCATGATGGTGGGCTGGTGCTTCTCTATTGGTGTCCTAGACCTGCCCCAGGTTTGCACCTAAACTCTGTCTCAAGCAAATAATCTCATCACCCCAGGTGCCAAACCCCAACATGCAGGCCCTGAAATACAGACTACAAGATGGAGGGGAAAAAATCAACTGGTCAGAGATTATTGTTTTCTGATGTTTTAAAAATGTCTTGAAAGTGATATTGAAACGGCTAAATGAGAAGCATTAGTGCATAGGGACACCTACTGTCACTTTCATATATAAAGAAGTAAACCTTTATTTTGAAGAAAGAAGAAGCCAACTTTATTGTCATATTCATACAGCCAATCATGTACAGTAGAATGAAATTATGTTTCTGCTATCAACAATGTTAATCCCACCTAGACTCAGAGGGGCCACCGCCATATAAGGCACCGCCACAAATGACTTTGGACTTTGATTAAAAAAAAAAAAATGATATCATCCTACATCAGTTTATAAGTGGTGAGAAAAAGTGTTTGCTTCCTTCCTGATTTCTCTTTTTTTTTGTATGTTTGTCACACTTAAATGTTTCAGATCATCAAACGCATGTAAATATTAGACAAAAATAACACAAGTAAACACAAAATGCAGTTTTTAAATGAAGGTGTTTATTATAAAGGGTAAAAAAAATCCAAACCTACATGGCCTATGTGAAAAAGTGATTGCCCACTTTGTTAAAACATAAATTAACTGTGGTTTATCACATCTTTGGAAAGCTGAGTTCAATTTCTCTAGCCACACCCAGGCCTGATTACTGCCACATCTGTTCTCAATCAAGAAATCACTTATATAGGACCTGCCTGACAAAGTGAAGTAGACCAAAAGATCCTCAAAAGCTAGACATTATACTGCAATCCAAAGAAATTCAGGAACAAATGAGAAACAAAGTAACTGAGATCTATCAGTTTGGAAACAGTTGTAAAGCCATTTCTAAAGCTTTGGAAGTCCAGCAAACCACAGTGAGAGCCATTATCCACAAATGGCGAAAACATGGAACAGTAGTGAACCATCCCAGGAGTGACCGGCCGACCAAAATTACCCCAAGGGCACAGCAACAACTCATCCAAGAGGTCAAAAAAGACCCCACAACATCATCCAAAGAACTGCAGCCCTCACTTGCCTCAGTTAAGGTCAGTGTTCATGACTCCACCATAAGAAAAAGACAGGGCAAAAATGGCCTGCATGGGAAAGTTCCAAGACATAAACCACTGCTGAGCAAAAAGAACAAAGGCTCGTCTCAGTTTTGCCAGAAAACATCTCAATGATCCACAAGACTTTTGGGCAAATACTCTGTGGATTGACGAGACAAAAGCTGAACTTTTTGGAAGGTGTGTGTCCCATTACATCTGGCGTAAAAGTAACAGCATTTCAGAAATGGAACATCATACCAACAGTAAAATATGGTGGTGGTAATGTGATGGTCTGGGGCTGTTTTGCTGCTTCAGGACCTGGAAGACTTGCTGTGGTAAATGGAACCATGAATTCTGCTTTCTACCAAAAAATACTGAAGGAGAATGTCCGACCATCTGTTTGTGACCTCAAGCTGAAGTGCACTTGCGTTCTGCAGCAGGACAACGATCCAAAACACACCAGCAAGTCCACCTCTTAATGGCTTAAGGAAAAACAAAATGAAGACTTTGGAGTGGCCTAGTCAAAGTCTTGACCTGAATCCGGTTCAGATTCTGTGGCATGACCTTCAAAAGGCAGTTCATGCTTGAAAACCCTCCAATGTGGCTGAATTAACACAATTCTGCAAAGATGAGTGGGCCAAAATTCCTCCACAGCACTGTAAAAGATTCATTGCCAGTTATCGCAAATGCTTGATTGCAGCTGTTGCTGCTAAGGGTGGCCCAACCAGAGGGTGCAATCACTTTTTCCACACAGGTGTTATGTATGTAACCTGGAGAACCTGGTTCCAGCCCCGCAGCCACGTCACGGGCAGAGGAGGAGAGCGGACTGCCGTTTGGAGCCTGCGACTACGATCAAGCGTCCCCGGGTCTCCGTGGAGGGGCAGTTCGACCCAGCAGGCCACGGATCCCCTGCCACCACGTCGTGCGGGCCTTCAGTGTGGACTTCAGCATCAGGGAATCCCCAGACTGTGACGACCATCATGCTGGCTGCGGAGCCCGCCGCAGTCAAGTGGAAACCAGGAGTGGAGCTTCAGATCATTGAACCTGGATCGTCGAAGTCCTGGACGGCAGTGGAGCCCGAGATCAGGCAAGTGCTCTATTTTGTTTTTCTCTTTTCCATTCTTGAGCATTATTGCCTGTCTCTCGGGGAAACGAGCCAGGTGAAGCAGATTGTTGCGTCTGAGCTTGTCTCGCCGTGCTCTGCCGCTGCTGGTGATCCTGATCCCGGTTTTCTTTCTTCTCCTGAGCCTTCTCCCAGGGTCACCAGTGACGAGTCGGTTCCGGTCACTGTCCTGGAGGTTCCAGGTTCGTGTCTGGAGGTCATTCCTGGTGCTGCGCCGCCCCAGTTGGGGTCTGTCGTGGGTAATGTTCAGGCCCAGTCGGGGTCCATCGTGGGTGCTACGCTGACCCAATCGGGGCCCATCATAGGTGCTGCTCCGGCCCAATCGGGGCCCATCGAGGGTGCAGCGCGGTCCCACTTGGGATCCAGCAGGAGCGCAGCGCCAGTCCGAGTGGAGTTTGGAGAAGGAGCTGCAGATGCTTTGCCGTTCGATGCCAGACTGGCCCCTCATCTTTTCCCTGTTCTTTTTCGTCCTCCACTGGGTGCCGCTGGGATTCCCTGTATTCGGCTCAGCTTCCCCTCGCTATCCCTTTTTGTAGGGAGGCCACCTCCGAGTTCTCTCCTTTGGTCCTGGTGGCCTAATGGATATTACGTCTGCACCTGGAATGCGCCTTGTGAACGGGGGATACTGTTTTGGCCTGAGCGCTGATTCTGTCCGCACTCGGATTGTCCAGTATTTTTTCCATTCTTCTCTGTTGTGGCCTTCCAGGGCCTTTGTTGTGACAGCGTCACAGCGGGACTTCCGGCTGTCAGTGCCAGCTGAGCCGTGACAGCTGATTCACATTCCCTTTGATTACTTGCTCATTGTCTGATTACTCCTTGGCCCTATTTAAGGGAGCAGCTGAGGTTACTCTGGGCTGCAACCTCACACGTGTAACGCTGGTCTCCCCAACATTCGGCTGGAGTCCCTATTTCCCGGCTCCAGTCATCTTCTTGTTCTCCATATTATCCGTAAGTTTACTCCTGAACTTGTATGTGTTGCTACCATACCTTAGTCTTGCCTCTTGTTTGTGCTTTTGCCCCACGCAGCTCATTATTTTGTAATCATTTGTCTTTCATTCATAAATATGCAAACTCATCGGCTGCCAAAAGCGTCTCACTGATGGCCCACGAGGGCCATCCCATGACAACGCCCTCTTTTCAATCTCTTTCCTCTTCTTCCACTTCTCCTGCTTCTCATCACAGAAGAACACTCCTGGAGAGCATTTTCAGGAGAACAAAGACTGATCACGTCACTGCCACAGAACATGAGATATTGCGTTTGTGTAAACTTCTGTGTATTTTGATGTTTTTCTTTAAACGTCTAGGAATGAATCCTTTTTCTTTCCTGAGCTCAAATTCTAATTCAGAGTCAAACTCCCATTTCTAAAAGTCTATTTTTATAACTTTTTCCTGTTAAATTTTCTTTAAACTCACCGTTATAATCTTGACTTTAATTTTTTTGTGGGCCACCTCTACACTAGAAGCTAATTTCATCTCCACAAAGTCCGAAAAATCTTTTAATTTTGCTATTGGATCAGATTTTGTAATTATTCTCGAGTTCCCTCGTGAGAAGTCCACGACGCGCAGCTGAAGAAATCAACACGCCATGAAAAAGGAGACGTTTTGGGCTGGACTGCAGCCATTGGAATAAAACATCCAAAATCTCACCTTGTGACAATAGACTGGAAAGTTGCCATTGTTTGGATATCTGCTGGTCAGATATTCTGGTTTTTGGCACTATCTACATTAAAACTTCGAGTAGACGATGACGCAGAAGGATCTTCACCAATCTGGGTCACGTGAGCTGCATTCTTTATTCATCTGCTGAATAAAACATTTGAGATTTGAGAATAATTCAGTATCTGATCAGATGCAAAATTAAAGGGCAATTAACATAACTCTTCTTTTCCTTAAAATTCCATTTTCATTTTCTTAAGAGTAATCTGGAATTTGCCATATAATTAGTTTAATTTTCCCCATAAATTTGTGTTCAGTTTTCCATAATCCATTAACTTCGAACTGATCTAAATTCAGCTTACATTTTCACCCTGGTTCTGCAAATGTTCACATTGTTACTCTATCATTTAAGATAAGATAAGATAAGATAAGCCTTTATTAGTCCCACAATGGGGAAATTCCAGGATTGCAACAGCATAGGGATAGCAACACTCAGAGCAACAATCAGAAGGCAAGAAAAAACAACATCTAGTAAACATATGTCCATATTACTATAAATGTATATATATAGACACACAGTGCAGAGCATTATGGCTGGTGAATGTGCAGCAGAAAGTCAAAGTTCTCTCCGCGGATGCAGCGGGCCAGCTGGAAGTCTTTGGGCATGATGGTGACCCCCTTAGCGAAGAAGAGACCATCAGGTGGGCCTCGCTGGTCTCCTGCAGAGCCACGACGGCGAAGCTCAGGAAACGCAGGACGGTCTTGAAGTCCTGAGCGATCTCCCTCACCAGGCGCTGGACGAGCAGCTTGCGGATGAGCAGCTCCGTGGATCTCTGGCAGCGACGGATCTCTCTCAGAGCCACGGGCCTGTGACGGCAAGGCTTCTTCACTCTGCCGGTGGCCGGAGTGCCTCTCCGAGCAGCCCTGGTGGGGGGGGGGGGGGGCTTCTTCCTCCAGTAGATTTTACGGGCGGTCTGCTTGGTTCTTACAAGTTACAAGTTCTTACAAGTTCTTACAAGTTTAATTTAATGGTTAATGAAATCATTGCAATGTCCTTTAATCATCATTCCCTTTAATAAATATGTGAATGAGAGAAGTTGTTGGGAATTTATTTCATTCTGAGTCTGGTTTCAAAGCCCCCAGTATTGAATTCACTAAAATTTTGAGACTGATTATTAATTAATTTATTGAGTGATTAAACAGGTATAAAGTGAAATTAAGGATTAAACTCCCTAAAGAGGAGCTGGTGCCCCACGAGTGTTTATTAACTTTTTCTGTGTGTGTGGACCCAAAGTAAATCTCAGATCCCGATACATTATTACAAATTAAATATTTTTTATACCTGATCATAATTATTAATCACATATTGCTACAAATGTCAGGCATCATGTTTGGAGGAAACCAGGCACCGTTCATAACCATGCCAATGGGGGTAGCAGCATCATGCTGTGGGGATGTTTTTCAGCGGCAGGAACCGGTAGACTAGTGAGGATAAAGGGAAAGATGAATGCAGCAATGTGCTGAGACATCCTGGATGAAAACCTGCTCCAGAGCGCTCTTGACCTCAGACTAAGGTGATGGTTCATCTTTCAGCAGGACAACGACCCTAAGCACACAGCCAAGATATCAAAGGAGTGGCTTCAGGACAATTCTGTGAATGTCCTTGAGTGGCCCAGCCAGAGGCCAGATTTAAATTCAATTGAACATCTCTGGAAAGATCTGAAAATGGCTGTGTACCGATGCTTCCCATCCAACCTGATGGAGCTTGAGAGGTGCTGCAAAGAGGAATGGGCGAAACTGCCCAAAGATAGGTGTGCCAAGCTTGTGGCATCATATTCAAAAAGACTTGAGGCTCTAATTGCTGTCAAAGGTGAATCAGCAAAGTATTGAGCAAAGGTTGTGAATACTTATGTACATGTGATTTCTTAGGGGTTTTTTTATTTTTAATAAATTTGCAAAATTTTCAAAAAAATTCACAATGTCATTATAGGGTATTGTGTGTAGAATTTTGAGGAAAAAATCAATTTAATCCCTTTTGGAATAAGGCTGTAACATAACAAAATGTGGAAAAAGTGAAGCGCTGTGAATACTTTCTGGATGCACTGTAGTTTTGTTTATGTACTGTAGTGTTGGAAAAGAAAGTTTTATAACATGTAGTTGGACATGTTTATTTCTGTAAGTGTTTAATGGCTTTGAGACCCATCTCTCACTCTAATCTCAAATGGTTTAACTTAAATAATTTGATATTCCAACGGGTATATACAGTACAACACCTTTGAATGTGGGATCTTTTTTTAAATGGGTTTTTTGTGTGATCATGTGTTTTTGTATTTTTGGAAGGTTATGTTCAGTATTACATGTTTAATTATTGGTCTTCTCCAGCTCTGTTTTTCTTTTGGTCTGCTTATGGGTAAGTCAAAGTCAAAGTGCCTTTATTGTCATTCCATTGTTAATGAACAATGCAACGAAATTGAGATGCTGCTCCCTAAAAACAAACTATCAACAAACTATCACACTCACAGTTCACTCATGCATTTAACATTCTTATAATTACAACAATAAATAATGCTTGAAACAAAATTACCTAAAAGTTGAATACGATATGTACGTAGCAATAATGAAAAACATACTGAGCGATAAATACAAAAGACCAGCTTATGCACACAGGGTTGTTGCTACAAAATAACCTACAATAACAAAAAATATCAGCAGTCTGTGCATGTTACATAAATCCGTTCAAAATACATACTGCTGCTGGGAAAAAACTATGATTAAACCTGGTAGTCCGGGTTTTATGGGATCTGTACCGCTTTCCCGAGGGGAGCAAGTGAAAGAAGTCATGGCCTGGATGAGCACAGTCTTTAATGATGGCAGTAGCTCTGTTGAGGTACTGAGACCTGGAAATCTCTTCCAGAGAAGGGAGAGAACATTTTTTGCGCAGTCTCGATCACTCTCTGGAAGGCTTTGCGGTCTGCGGCTGAACAGCCTTCATACCAAACCGTGATGCCATATGACAAAATGCTCTCAATAGCAGAGCAATAAAATAAAACCAGCAACTGTGCATTCAGGCCATTCTTCTTGAGGAGCCTCAGAAAGTGTAGACGTTGTTGAGCCTTTTTTTATCATAGCTATGGTGTTAACTGCCCAGGTAAGGTTGTGAGAAATATGAACACCCAAAAACTTAAAAGCCTCCACCCTCTCCACACGCTCTTTGCCTATATATAGAGGAGGTGGTTCACTGCTATGCTTCCTAAAATCAATAATGAGTACTTTTGGGGTTTTTTGTATTCAATAGCAGATTATTATCTGAGCACCATCTCACCAGTTTCTGGACCTCATCTCTGTATGCGGACTCATCTCCTCTTGATATGAGCCCCACTACTGTTGTGTCATCTGCAAACTTCACTATAATGTTTGTGGGATGAACAGGTATGCAGTCATATGTGTACAATGAATACAAAGTGGGGCTCAACACACAGCCCTGTGGCGAGCCTGTGTTAAGCATGACTGTAGAGGAGGAACGGGGTCCGAGTCTAACAGTCTGTGTTCTGTTTGTTAGGAAGTCCTTAATCCAGCTGCAAGTGTGAGTAGGCAGACCAAGCTGAAGCAATTTGGTGATGAGAATGTTGGGAATAATTGTATTAAATGCCGAGCTATAGTCAACAAACAACATTCTTACATAGCTCACCTTGTCTTCTAAATGGCTGAATGCCGAGTGGAGAGCTATAGCAATAGCATCTTCAGTGGATCTGCCCCGCCTGTAGGCAAACTGGTACCGATCAAAGTCTGGGGGAAGACTAGGCAAAAGATGTTTCAATACCATTTTCTCAAAGCACTTCATAACAATGGGTGTTAATGCTACTGGTCGATAGTCATTCAGACTGCTAATAGTATGTTTTTTTGGTACAGGAATAATGACTGCAGATTTTAAACACTGTGGAACAATGGCTGCCTTGAGAGACAAGTTAAAAATGTCAGTCAAAACAGAGCATAGCTGATCTGCACATGCTCTGAGCACCTTTCCTGGCACTCCATCGGGACCAGTAGCCTTTCTTAGGTGAACTGCTCTCAGTGTCTGTCTCACCTCATGATCCTGCAGGATAAGCACATCAGAGCTGGCATTCAATAACATCTGTGGGTCCGGGCGAGGTGTATTTGCCTCAAACTGTGCGAAAAAGCAGTTCAGTTCTTCTGCCAGTGAGGCGCTGATGTCACTGGAAATGATGCTGCTGCCCTTATAGTTTGTGATATGGTTAAAGCCTTGCCATACTTGTCTCGAATCATTATCAGAAAAATGGTCCTCAACTTTCTTCTTATAAGATAAGATAAGATAAGATAAGCCTTTATTAGTCCCACAACGGGGAAATTCCAGGATTGCAACAGCACAGGGATAGCAACACTCAGAGCAACAATCAGAAGGCAAGAAAAAAAAAAAAATAGGTCTGTTTAGCCTCCTTAATGCCTTTCTTCAGATTAGCCCGGGCAGTGCTATACAGATCTGTATCCCCTGACCTGAAAGCTGTATCACGAGCTCTGAGGAGTACCTGGACTCCTTTTGTCATCCAAGGCTTCTGGTTAGGAAAAACCCTGATGCGTTTTTCCACAGTCACCTGATTGATACAGAAGATAATGTAGTGTAATACAGTCTGTGTGTACATTTCCAGATCCTCATTCCTGAATAAATCCCATAGAGTGTTTGAAAAACAGTCCTGCAGCTGAGAAAGAGCTCCCTCAGGCCATGTTGTGATGTTCTTTATAGTAGGTCTAGCAGTTCTCCTGAGGGGGGTGTATGCTGGGATGAGGAGCAGTGATACTGTAGATGGTCTGACAGGCCAAGATGTGGACACGGCACAGCTCTGTAAGCATGATTCAGGTTTGAATACACCCGATCAAGACGATTATTTCCCCTAGTGGCACATTTCACATACTGTGTGAAATTAGGCAGCACAGTTTTCAAGCATGCTTGATTAAAATCACCAGCTATAATGTGAACACCCTCGGGATAGGCCTGCTGCTGTTTTTTTTTTTTTTTTTTTTTTTTTTTTTTTACTTATTTTGTACCCGTAGGTAGATTTGTTTTGCAGTCTGGTGACAAGCCACCAGCTGCTGGTCGCTGCGTGCGCAAGCACCCCGTGTCCCTAACCTGCATGTTTTTGGTATGTGGGAGGAAACCGGAGAAATCCCGGAATAAACCCACGCAACACGGGGAGAACATGCAAACTCCACACAGATCACTGTTGGTCGGGGGCAGGGATCGAACCCACGATCTCACGATCCCCGCGATCCCCCGGCTGAGGGTAAACTGTGCTGCCGCAGTGCTAACCACTGCGCCACCATTTCCTACACTGTACAAAGGACTAAGGGCCGCTTTAGTATTTGCATCAGGGGGAATATAGACGGCTGTTAAAATGATCACGCTCAGCTCTCTAGGAAGATAAAAAGGCCGACATAAGACTGACATTGTCTCTAGATCAGGAGAACAGTAAGTGTTAATAATACTGCTGTGATTAGTCCAAGTGTTGTGAAGAAAAATGCAGAGGCCGCCTCCTCTTTTTTTACCGGATTCTGATGTTCGGTCCAATTGGTGAAGTGTGCGCCCTGGCAGCTGTACACCAGCATCGGTGATCAGCAGGTGGAGCCAGCTTTCCGTTAACAACAGCACACAGCAGTCTCTCACAGTTTTATTAGTTGCCAGCTGTAGCTCTAGATCATCCATCTTGTGGACGACGCTTCTGGTGTTGGAGAGAAAAATGCTCGGTAGCGGCGGTCTATGCAGTTGTCTCTTTAGCCTCGCTAGCAGGCCCGACCAGCATCCCCGCTTTTTTCTTTCTCTCCCTCCTCCATCTGCGTCACTTCCCAGGACCATGGTGATCCCGCTGGTCTACAGATAGCCTCCGGTATGTCTTGTGTGTTCTTGAAAACTGCTGTGACAGCAGACTTTTGTTGAAGTCCAATGTTTATCAGCTCAGTACGACTGTACACAAATCCAGCTTCACACGGTCCAATATCCAAAAACAGCATACATACGAACAAAAATAGGGATCAAAGAGCCGCTGCACAACCGCACGCCGCCATCTTGAACATACCATACCATAAGTGGAGATCTGCGGGGGAGGGAGTGTAGCAGTGTAAATAGTTTGTTGATCTCCACTGTTATTTTCAATGTATTTTTTTTTCTTTGAGTTTTATCATTTTAAATTTATTACTTTTCTTTATATTTTATTTTGGTAGATGTTACTTTTTCTTTACTGAGCTGGGGATGTGGCTGGTGTGGCTGGCCCCTGCAGTTTTGGGTTGTGAGCCCCTGTTCTTTTTGGGTCTTCCTCGCTTGGTCAATCGACGGAGAAAGAGAAGAAAGTTTCTTTATTTTGGGGAGAAACACAACGCAGAAGTATGATCGCTACACACAGGTAAATATTTTTCTACTACAATATTAAAACCATATCTCACTGTTTACAACTTTACATCGTCAAACAAACAACATTTAAAATCCACACATTCAGTTTCACTTTCCGTTTTTAAAGTTTTTTGCCACTCCAAACATACACCAAACTTGACGAAAAAATATGGAAAAACATGATGGAAATTGTTTATCATCACTCTGGTTTTACTTGCCTTATCAACACAATTTAAAAACTGGGAGAGAGTTTCGAATCTTGACTTTAAACACAAGTCCTAAAGCAGTCACATTATTTGGACACACTGGCGGGACTTTTCACAACCGTGGAAGACCAACTGTATGACCACCTTTTGACATTCTACACTACAACACAACAAAAGTCCACTCTGTTGATGTATGATCTATCGCCCTCTGGGACCAGTGGGGGATAAAAAAAAATTAAGTAATTCTTGTGTATATCACTCAACACTGCTGATATCATAGGGAGGTATAAACTGGCCTAGGGGTATGAATTGTTGGCTACATTAATTATGCCTCGGTGCAAAGCAACATAGGAATACCATAATCACTACATGTGTCTGTGTGTATATGTCTGTTTATTACCACCTTTTCAGCTCCCCTGGTCAAAATCAAGTAGAACTAAAGGCTTACATCATTGTGTCGCCATATTTTATCAAATTTTATTTGCCAAAATTTCCACATTCAGCTTTGTTATCAAGATAGACACAAATACAACTCATCTTTAGCGTCACTGCAGCTGGGAAAAAGGTATTGTAATAACTATGCCAGGCCAGTAGAGGTGGCACTGCACCTTTTTTACAGGCCCTCCCATGCCTCCCTGCCACAGGCACTGAGGCATCAGCACCTTGATGCTTTCATTTATTTATTATTTATTTAGTGTGCATGCAGCCACTGTCGCACACTTTTGCAGCTTTAGTAATATTTTTTCAGACAAAATTAAGTAACTCGGCAGTAATTTAAACCAAAGAAACAATGGTCTGATACACTATGTTTCCTATTAGCAACAAGTTAGAATCATCATTTAGCATTTCCTGTCTTATAATTAGAGATGATGTTAACGTTACTTACCTTAAATTAAAACAAGATTAGAGGACTATCCTCTCTGATGCAGCACAGTGGGGAAAAAGTCCCGCATCCCTGGCAAACGGCTATATGACCAAAACATTAGCTTGCAGTTAGCTGCTGTCTAACCACCAGAATCCACTATTACACACACTACGGGGGAGAGGCAGGGCGGTGACAAGGAGAAATGGGATATGTGTCTTTTAAATCCTGATATAAATGACAGTTTTATATGAAACTGTAGATGTTTTGTTATCACATCACCGATATATATCATATCGCACAGCCCTAATCTAATATGATGTCAGGATAGATCAGTTTTGTCCTGGCGACCTCTGCTAATTCACAAAGTGAAAATATGTATAAAGCAGCCCTCACCCCTTTCTTGATTATCTAAGATCCTAAATAGCTTGTACTATACTGGACAAGTGTTTCATTGTCAATTTACTGAGCAAAAATTGTGTTTGACCACAAGTGCAAATTTGTGGGGGAAGGGTTTGGTGTGTCTCAATGTGTCTGCCACACAAGAGGATTAAATTAGATCCGTGAGAATTAGTAGCATTAGAGGAAGAGACAAATAATCAGTTTAATGAAAGACAATCTTCTTTTGGATGCTCCCTTTAGGGGTTGTCACAGCAGATCATCTGCCTCTATCTCACCCTATCCCTTGCATCTTCCTCGGTAACACCAATCCTCTCCATGTCCTCCTTCACTACATCGATGAACCTTCTCCGTGGTCTTCCTCGTTGCCTCCTGCCTGGGAGCTTCATCTTCAACATCCTTTGTCCAATACAGTGATGTGAAAAAGTGGTTGCCCCCGTCCTGATTTCTCATTTTTTTGTATGTTTGTCTCACTTAAATGCTTCAGATTATCAAACAAATTTAACCTGTTGCACTCCGGTGTACCGCGGGCGGACACATCTCTGCATCCTAGAGTGCACGAGGGCGCATGAGGGCGCTGCGTCCTAGAGCGTACTGGAAAAAAAAAGCTGCATTTCCATTCTTCCACTACAGACACAGCTGCGAACAGAAAGCCAAAGGAGTGCTTTGATTGGTTTAGATGTGATTGACCTCTCATTCGACTAATAAGAGCCTTGAATTGGGTTTCTGAAACCTTGAAGAACCAATGACTGAAAACCTAGCAAGAAGGACACGCCTACCAACGGCTGCGAATACAGCCAACCAATTGAAGCACAGAAGTTCGAAAGCTGTTTTGTGTAAGGCTGGGTGACACACAGGCGTTCGCCAGTCTTTTTTTCTTACTACTGTTCTTATTTGTTTTGAAAAATCGTTCGCCAAAACCGCAATCATGATAGCGCAAAACCACAATAATGGAATTATGGTTTGACCGGGTCGCGTGACCAGAACCACGAGTCCGTAACAAGCGGACCAGCGTCATGTTCGTCTGACAATGAGGAAGAGAAGTTCGCCAGCGACTTTGCTGTTGTGGACAGGTAAGTGTTATAAGCTAAATTATTCTTTATCCCTGAAAATTGTAATCCAAATGACTTTTGACCTATCGGTAAATTACAACTGTGCGTTATCGCAACATGACGGACCCGGACCGCTCCGGTCCGAGTCCGTCATGTTGCGAACGGCCCCCCGTCATGTTGTGAATGCTCCCCCCCCCGCTACTCTTCTGTAGCTGATTGCAGATATATTGCAGATATTTTAGTCCAACTGTGCATAGTAGACCGCGGTGCACCGTCACCGCTTTCCGTCATGTAGCGATGGGCGATGTCCGTCCTTTGTAGCGGGGGGGGGGGGGGGGAATTGTTATCTTCTACATTACAGATATTTTAGTATAATTTTTAGTGCACTGTAGGTTATTTTTTCTTGTAAAAAAAAGCCACACATTTTTTACGTGGCATGCTTCTTTGTGTGTTGGGGCTTGTTTGTTCATTCATTCATGAGTGAATGAATAAACAACCCCCCCACACACACATACACAGCCCTTCACCTTTCATTAGAGCCCAAGATGAAGCTTCTATATTGAATCATTCAAAAGTTACAGACGTTTTTCCAAACTGTGCCATTTGGCACAATTTGGCACAGTTCAAAAACGCCTGGGAACAACCTAAGAAAAAAGCTGTGTAATATATTCAGTTTTTGTGGTATTGTTACAAAATTTTGACCTCAGCTGGATAACACTTGGTTCTACATTTCTGTTGCATTTTCCAGCCAGTATCTGAAGCTGTGTGTTATTTGCAAGCATTTGTATCCAAAAAAACACCCAGGTGAAATTTATTTTCTTCAAGTTCAGTATGTTGAGATAACTGTTACTCAGTGGCAGGAGCACTTAGAGAGATTATGACTATTTTGCCAAAAAATTCAACGTGTTTTCTTTTAAATGAGACCAACCCCATGAAGATGCTGCAAAGGGTTGAAGAACAGCTTTTGATTTACTTTGGGTACATTATTTTTTGGCGTTTTTAGGGAAATTGACCAGAGTGCAAGGGGTTAAATATTAGAAAAAGATAGCACAAGTAAACACAAAAGGCAATTTTTAAATGAAGGTGTTTACTATTAAGGGGAAAAAATCCAAACCTACATGATCCTGTGTGAAAAAAGTGATTGCCCCCTAAACCTAATAACTGGTTGGGCCACCCTTAGCAGCAACAACTGCAATCAGGCGTTTGCGATAACTGGCAATGAGTCTTTTACAGCACTGTGGAGGAATTGTGGCCCACTCATCTTTGCAGAATTGTTGTAATTCAGCCACATTGGAGGGTTTTCGAGCATGAACCGCCTTTGTAAGGTCATGCCACAGCATCTCAATTGGATTCAGGTCAGAACTTTGACAAGGCCACTCAAAAATCTTCATTTTGTTTTTCTTAAGCCATTCAGAGATGGACTTGCTGGTGTGTTTTGGATCATTGTCCTGCTGCAGAACCCAAATGTGCATCAGCTTGAGGTCACGAACAGATGACCAGACATTCTCCTTCAGCATTTTTTGGTAGACAGCAGAATTCATGGTTCCATTTACCACAGCAAGTCTCCCAGGTCCTGAAGCAGCAAAACGGCCCCAGACCATTACACTACCACCACCATATTTTTTTTTCCACAATATCTTTATTGAACCTTTTTTTTTTTAACAAACATGATACAAACAATCAAACACTAACACTAAAGTACTACAAAAAAAAAAAAAATGCACTAAAAACACCAACAACCACCAACAAAATCAAGTCTTCAACAATGCTCCTCTGTTTAGTCTAAACAATCCAATACATAAGTATACATATTATGTTCACCAGTTTGGAATTTACAAGGTCCACACACATCATTCACCTTCTTCTTCAAGAGTTATGTTTAAATTTTTTACATAATCAATAAAAGGTCTCCATATATTCTCAAACACAATTTCCTTTGATTTCAGTATATATGTTATTCTTTCTAATGGAAGGTTTGTTAACATCTGTCTTAACCACTGAGTCACATCTGGTCTATGAGTCTTTTTCCATAATAGTGCAATACATTTTTTGGCATTAAGCAAACTGAGGTCTATGAATGTTCTTTCACTTTTATTAAAATTATGCTTTTCTGGGTACAGACCCAACAAAAACAGTTTAGGATTCAATATGATTTGTTTTGAGATTATTTTTTCAATTGTTACCCTCACCTCTTCCCAAAACATTCTTATTAATCTACATTCCCATAAACAATGAAATAGGGTTCCTTTACTTTCCATCATTTTGTGCATGTATCTGGTATATTTTTGTTATATCTATTTAACTCCTCCGGTGTAACATACATCCGCATTAACCATTTGAAATGTATCAATTTAAGGCGTGCATTTATTGATTTGGTTTGAGCTTCTGTACAAGCCAATTCCCATTGTTCCTCTGAAATTTCAGTTTGCAGATCTTCTTTCCAGTAGTTTAATCTTTTCAGTGAATTTTCACTTGAAGATAGTGTCAATGAGTTATAAAACTCTGAAATAATACCCTTTCTTTTACTATCTTTCATCATCATTTTTTCCAAGGATGAATAAATAGGTCGAGTGAGAGCTTTATTTTGATTTGATCGAATAAAGTTTCTAAGTTGAAGATATTTAAAAAAATGTGTTCTATTGAGATTAAATTTGATCCTCAGCTCTTCAAAAGACATTATGTTATCTGCACATGGCAAATATAAATCCTGAATCTTTTGTATCCCTTTTAAATTCCATACTTTAAATACAGCGTCCGCTCTCCCTGGTTTAAAATATTGATTACCCCATATTGGACTAAATTGTGACAATAACTGTGGTTCTTTTAAATAGTTTTTAGCTTCACACCATATTTTGATCATATGCTTTACAAATGGATTTTTAACTTGTTTTTGTAATTTTTTTGCCGAATCTGAGTATATGAATATGGGAAGAGGTAAAGGTAAATTGTATGATTCCATTTCAGTCCAGTGAGGGAGATCATTTGATGAAAAATAATATGTCATAGACCTCAGTTGTGCCGACCAATAATACAACATAAAATTTGGACATTTCAGACCTCCACGATCAAATGGTAAATATAATAAAGACAAACGTAATCTAGCCCTCCTGTTGTTCCATATAAATTCCACTAACTTTTTTTTTATTCTTGAGAATAGATCTAAAGGTGGTGATAAGGGAATGTATTGAAATAAATAAAGTATTTTAGGTAAAATATTACTTTTAAGTATATTGATTCTCCCGATCATCGACATTGGTAGTGACATCCATCTCTGAGTTAACTCATTGATATCCGACATTAAGGCTTCATAGTTGACACTGGCGACTGATTCTAGCTTAGGCACAATTTGGATTCCTAAATATTTAAACTGATTTACAACATTGAATTGATTTACCTCAGGGGCTGGGTAATTTCTCTGGGTCTCATTTAGCATTAATATTGAAGATTTAGTTTTATTTATTTTATATCCTGATATTTCCCCAAAATTCTTTATTAAATTCAACAAGGTTGGAATTGATTTTTTTAGATTCGACATAAACAAAATTATGTCATCGGCGTACAGGGAGATTTTATGTTCTGTTGGTCCAACTTTAATTCCATATATTTGTGAATGTAAACGTATTGCTATCGCTAAAGGTTCAATTGCCATAGTAAACAGTAAAGGTGAAAGTGGACAGCCTTGTCGACATCCTCTATTGATTTTTATTGGTTTTGAAATATTGTTATTTGTTAGGATTTCTGCTGTAGCATTATTGTATATTATTTGAACCCATTTTATGAAATTATTTCCAAGTCCAAACCTTTGTAGGACTTCAAAAAGAAAGGGCCATTCAACTCTATCAAAGGCCTTTTCGGCGTCCAGTGATAGGAGAGCTGTATCCGGTGCTTCTTTATTAAAATAAATAATATTAAATAGTCTTCTTACATTATGGAAGCCTTGTCTACCCTTTATAAAGCCATTCTGATCTCGATTAATAATATTTGGTAAAATTTCTTGTATTCGTCTTGCTAAAATTTTACAGATTATCTTAAGGTCGGCGTTTAATAGGCTTATTGGTCTCATATTTTCACATTTATTAGAGGGCTTACCTGGTTTTGGCAGCAGTATAATTAAGGCATTATTTATGTATGATGGTAAATTATTATTTTGAAATGCTTCTAAAACCATTTCCAAAAAAGGTTTTATTAATTTATTCTTAAATTTTTTATAAAGGTCAACTGGAAGACCATCTGGTCCTGCACTTTTTCCTGATTTCATATTATCAATGGCTAGCCCAACTTCTTCTTGACTAATTTTAGACTCCAATATCTCCCTGTTTTCATTTGGAATACACGGTATAGATAGTTCGTTCAAAAACCCATTTAGTTTTGTTAAATCAGGTTCATTTTTGGTATCATATAATTTTTCATAGTAATCTCTAAAGGCTCTATTAATTTCTAAAGGATCTATAACTACCTGTCCGTTACTTATAATACTGGTAATTGGTGTTTTAATTTCTAATTGTTTAATCTGCCATGCTAATAATTTTCCTGATTTTTCACCTTGTTCATAAAAAGATTGTTTCAATCTTAGAAGACTCGAGGCAGCTCTATTCGCTGATTTTTTGTCGTATTCAGCTCTCAAAATCAGTAATTCATTCTCCAACCTTGGGTCACTTCCTGCATACACTTTTTCCTGAAGACTTTTTATTTTATGTTCCAATTTAGCTCTCTCCTCTCGAGTCTTCTTAGATTTTGATCCTGTATAACTAATAATATGTCCCCTAATAAAAGCTTTGAAAGCCTCCCACTTTACACATGCTGATGTTTGTGTAGTATTGATGTCAAAGAACTCATCTATCTGTTTTTCTATATACTTGACAAATTCCTCATCCTGAAGCCATTTATGCTGAAATTGCCATCTACCTGATTCCTTTGTCAATTTTTTATCTACATATATTAGACAACAGGGTGCATGATCAGAGATCACGATGTTATCATAAAAGCAGTTTTGAATCTTGGACCTTAATTCTGTGGAAATCAAAAAATAATCAATACGTGAGAATGTCTTGTAGGTACTGGAATAACAAGAATAGGCTTTAACTTGTGGTTTCATTTCTCTCCATATATCTAACAATCTCAATTCTTTCATAAAATGATTAATAGTCATCCTACATCCAATGTGCGTACAATCCAGTCCTGTTGATCTATCTATACCTGGATTCAATGTACAATTAAAATCCCCTGCTATTATATGTTGCCCTGTAAGTGATGATAAGATAAGAAATAAATTAGCAAAGAACTTCTGATCATCTATATTGGGACCATATAAGTTCACAAGATTTATATTTTCTAATAACAAAGAACCTTGAATGATTACATATCTTCCAAATTTGTCTCCAATTACATTTTTCACTTGAAAAGGAACTGATTTATGTATGAGAGTCATAACTCCCCTGGCTCGGGATGAAAATGAAGAGGTGAATACACTTCCTTGCCATCTACTCCTAATTCTTTTAACATCTATTAGATGAGTTTCTTGTAAAAACACAATTTTTGAACCCATGTCTTTTATTTTATTCATAACTTGTTTAAGTTTTTTTAAATTTTGTAGACCTCTGCAATTCCATGAAGTTAAATTAAGATTAACACTTTGGTTTATGATCAATAGAGAGTTTGGGATTACCTTGCAGTGTAAATATGCTCATACAGAGAAGCAAAAACATGAGTGGTTGAACATTCATCCTACAAACTACACACAAACAAATTTCCCCTTCCCACACTTGTGGCAAACCCCCCAAAATCAAAAGAAAAATTCTGTCTCCCGATATAGCCATCGACCGTTCCACACCCACGGGGAACAGCCTAAGCCACTCCTTCTTCATCCTCCCAATCACCCTAACTCTACTGCTTTTAATAACGTAACATTAACTCTCCTCTGTAGTTTTCCAACTTAACTCCAAAATTTTTAACAACTTTGTACATCATAGTTTTTTTTTTTTTGTTTTGTTTTTGTTTTTTTTAATATATAATACAATCTATATTTTGTAAACTTACTATTTACTTCAAGTCAGTCAGATGCCTGTGCAAATGCTTAATTATTCTACCTTATATTTTGTTCATGCTTAGCTCCCACCAGTCTCTTCTTCTTCTTTGATCTTCTTGATGAACTCCTGCGCCTCCTCTGGGGTCTTGAAGATGTGGGTTCTGCCCTCATACGTGGTCAGCAGTCTCGCAGGATAGATTACACCATGACGAATCCCAAGGTTGCGCAGCTCCTTACGTATGGGATCAAACTGCTTCCTCAATTGCTGGATTCCTGTGGCCAAATCTGGGTAGAACCGCACCTGCTGGTCCTGGTGTTTAATCTCTCCTTTAGCTCGTGCAGCGTTGAAGATCTTCATCCTGTCTCTGTTGCTAAGAAACTTCATAATTAAGGTCCTCGGCGGTCCCTTATCTCTCCGTGGGCCAATACGATGTGCATTTTCCAGAACCACTGCTGATTGCAACTCCTCGCTGCCCAGCACCTCCGGAATCCACTTTTCCAGAAAGGAACATACGTCCCGACCTTCTGATTCCTCTGGAAGACCCACCAGCCTCAAGTTATTCTGTCTCGACCGAGATTCCAAATCCAAAATATTATTTTCCAGAGATTTATTTTTTTTTTCCAAAGTGCGCACCTTTAATTGAAGACGGGTGACGTCATCTTCAGCACTAGCGAGACGGAGCTCCATCTGCGCCGTTCGTTCTACACAGTCACCCAATTCCTTTCTTATTCCTTCCAACGCTGTCATAATCCCATCAAATCTAGAGGAAAAGTCCGCTCTCATTGAACTCATGGCAGCCATCAGCGCATCTGCGCCTCCCCCCGCAGACATCGCACCGTTGCCAGCCTCCTCCGCCATATATGGAGTTTTATTTGCTGCGTCACAGACCTGAAAGTCCGTTAATTTGGACTGTTTCGGCGGCTCGCTTTTTCCTTTACCTGGTTTTCCAGCCTTAGGCTTCGCCGACATATCCTCGCCCAAACGCTGGAATACGTTCTGTCCCAAATGAGAGAGTTATTTGCCGATTTTTTTTCTCCAAGAGCAGAGCAGAGTGAGACACGTCCGTCTTACATGGCAGCCATAACCGGAAGTCCACCACCACCATATTTTACTGTTGGTATGATGTTCCTTTTTCTGAAATGCTGTGTTACTTTTACGCCAGATGTAATGGGACACACACCTTCCAGTAAGTTCAACTTTTGTCTCATCAGTCCACGGAGTATTTTCCCAAAAGTCTTGGGGATCATCAAGTTGTTTTCTGGCAAAACTGAAATGAGCCTTTATGTTCTTTTTGCTCAGCAGTGGTTTTCGTCTTGGAACTCTCCTATGCAGGCCATTTTTGCCCAGTCTCTTTCTTATGGTGGAGTCATGAACACTGATCTTAACTGAGGCAAGTGAGGCATGCAGTTCTTTGGATGATGTTGTGGGGTCTTTTTTGACCTCTTGGATGAGTTGTCGCTGCGCTCTTGGGGTAATTTTGGTCAGGCGGAAACTCCTGGGAAGATTCACCACTATTCATTGTTTTCGCCATTTGTGGATAATGGCTCTCACTGTGGTTTGCTGGAGTCCCGAAGCTTTAGAAATGGCTTTATAACCTTTCCCTGGCTGATAGATCTCAATTACTTTGTGTCTCATTTGTTCCTGAATTTCTTTGGATAGCGGCATGATGTCTGGCTTTTGAGGATCTTTTGGTCTACTTCACTTTGTCAGGCAGGTCCTATTTATGTGATTTCTTGATTGAGAACAAGTGTGGCAGTAATCAGGCCTGGATGTGGCTAGAGAAATTGAACGCAGCTTTACAAAGATGTGATAAACCACAGTTAATTTATGTTTTGTTTTTTTGTTTTTTTTGGGGGGGGGCACTTTTCACACAGGGCCATGTAGGTTTGGATTTTTTTTACCCTTAATCATAAACACCTTCATTTAAAAACTGCATTTTGTGTTTACTTGTGTTATCTTCGTCTAGTATTTAAATTTGTTTGATGATCTGAAACATTTAAGTGTGACAAACATACAAAAAAAGAGAAAACAGGAAGGGGGCAAACACTTTTTCACACTATTGTATGTTCACTATCCCACCTCTGCACATGTCCAAACCATCTCAGTCGTGTCTCTCTTACTTTGTCTCCAAAACAATCAACTAATTTCTAATCCTGTCCCCAAATTTTGCCGTACAGTACTTTCCCAGTATTATGGTCATTCTTCCCTACCACTCAGAGCCTGTTATCAACACCTACCTGAACTCTGTGCAACCTTCCTCCTTTCTTTAACTTGAAACATTTAATCCTTGGCTCTGCCTTCGCTCACTTCCTCCTCTTGCTTTTCAAAGTCATCCTAAACACTACCATCTGATACTGCCTAGCTACATTCTCCCCTGCCACCACTTTTCAGTCTCTTATCTCTTTTAGATGTCTCCTTCTACATAAGATGAAGAAGATGCAGTCCACCTGTGTGCACCTTTCTCCACTCTTGTATGTCAGCCTGTGCTCCTCTCCTCTTGAAATACTATTATTATTTCTATCCTTTTAGCAAAATCCACAACCATCTGTTCTTCCGCATTTATCTCCTTTAAACCATCAAGACCTCCTTTTCAACTCTGTTCCCTTCACCTACATGCCCATTAAAGTCTGCTCCAAACACAATTCTCTCTCCTGGGAACATTCACTTCATACAACTTACTCCAGAATTCCTCTCTCTTCTACCTGGCATCCAACTTGTCAAGCATACGTTGTAGAAGCCAAACTGTGATTGTGTTTTGAATTGTTGTCATGTAATTGTTTGCTATTTCCGGTTGGTGGCACAGGAGAGGGTGTGGTTTTGCTTATTTATTTCGCCTGTGTACCTGCATGAATTTAATGGCTGATGGAAGGTGAAGCAGGCTCAGATATTTTCTGTTGACCGTTCGTCCGTTCATTTGTTTGTTTTTATTTTTGTTAGTTTTGATGCACCTTTTTGGTTCAGTATTTTTGACTATGTTGTTTTAGACCCGTTTGTCGGCCATATGTTTTTAATTAATGGCAGAAATGAACTATTTGGATTTGGCCTGGATTTTTTTTTTACAGATGCATCAAGGAGACGAGACCAGTTCAGCCTCCAAGCGGCTTTTGGTGAACTGAAGTCGCTACAATTCTAGTCAACAGAAAATAACCGCATCCAGGACGCAATGACAATGGACCTTTGGATGTCGGAGTATTTTTGAATGAATGGATATTGTTGGAATCGGCACTGCACTCCCACCTTGATTTTTTTTGAAAACCGCTGACTGCACCCACGGAGATGACCAGTTACACACTCACACATCACAGCCAACAGAAGCTGTAGGACTGCTTGTGTTTTATCATTCTGTGTTAATGAGATGGAATGCAGATTTTTTTGTTTAAGGCTCCGCTTGTCCAATGGGGGCTTTACATTTGGCTTGTAATGTGTGTGATCAGAAGAAAGGTCAGTGGAGTTTTGGGTTGTTTTGACTGCTTTGCGGTTGCAGTTGCTGAAGTGAAAGTGATTCGCGCCGATAAGTTGGAGCTGTTGATCTGTTTCTGCCATATTGTGTATACTGGAAAATAATAAAATGAGTGACGTAAAAGGGATGAATGATGAAAGGCCAGAAAAGAGGTGTGTTAAGATTACAGCCAAGGCCTTAATTCAAAAAATGGAAAATCTACAAAAGGAACATCTATCAATTGTGAGAAAAATTAAAGGGATCACCAGTGAAATTAAAGAGTTGATGAAAAACGATGAAAATGCAAAAGATGTTCATCTTAAATTGGTGAAATTGAAACAACTCCATGGAAATGCAAAGGCAGCACGAGTCAGTTATTGCTTTAATACCAGAGGAGGAGCAAGAAACACAAAGTGAATGGTTTGGACGCATAACACAACACACTGTGGATTTTGCAAAGAATGTTCAGCAATGGCTTTCTGAAACTAACAAGCCCTCTCTGCAGACTGTTAATGTGTTTGGTGATTTACCAACTGCTGCAAAATCATATACTCGTCATGCTTTACCTGAGGATCCACCTGCTGAAGAGAATAAAAATCTTCTCCCTGATGGTCAGAGTATGGCTCCTTCATCTAATGCAGTTAATACACCATCTGACCTACAGGATGAAATCCAACCTGGTGACAATGTGACAAATGTTGATAGCAGAAGAAGAAAAAGAGGTTCCATTGGTACAGGTTCCAGACCTTCAAGTACATCATCTGCATGCATAAAGGCAGAGGCTGAAGTTGCTGCTCTAATTGTGCGCCAGCAAATGCTTAAGAATAACATGTTTTAGAAGAGCAGGAGGAACAACTAAGGAGGAAAAAGGAGAAATTTGAGATGGAAATGGACATTGCTGCTTCAATGGCTAAAATGAGAGTACTCAGAGCATCAAAGGGATCCAGTGTGAAAAGTAATTTGTTCAAAATTTTGGATGGTATGGAATCTTATTTTGACAAAAGTCAAAAAGAAAAGAAAATTCTCAATGTCAAGGCTGATTCTTTTGTCCCTCAATTGCCAACTATTACTTCACAAGATTTCCCAAATCCCATCATTGCCAGTTCACAAATGATGCCTTTTGGTAGAGTTGTAAATCAATATCCACAACTTACCACACACCCCACAATGTTTCAGACCATCACCAGTGATCAAACTCAAGTGACATCTCTTGGTGCACCTCCTGTTTCACACAGTAATGGCAATGGTGATCAGAGCAATTTATTTTCCATAATGGAAAAGCAAAATGAAATCACTGCTTTGTTAATTCAGCAACAATGTGTCTCTTCTATGTCCACGAAAGAAATTCCAGTTTTTGATGGTGACCCATTGCAATATCATATGTTTGTGAAGTCTTTTGACAATGCCCTTGAAACTAAAAATTCAAATCCCGCAGAGTGTCTTTATTTTTTGAACAGTACAGGAGAGGTCAACCAAGAGAACTTGTCAGAAGTTGTTTGCATATGTCCTCGGATAGAGGATTCCATAAAGCTAAATCACTGTTGAAAGAGCATTTTGGGAATGAGCATAAGATTGCTGCAGCTTATATGGAGAAAGCACTTTCATGGTCGTCAATAAAACCTGATGACACAAAGGCTCTTCAGACGTACACTCTTTTTCTAAGAGGATGCTGTAATGCCACAGAAGACATTAATTACATGAATGAGCTTAGCATGCCTGCTAACATGCTGTTGATTGTTAAAAAAAACTACCCTACAGGCTGAGGGATAAATGGAGAACAATGGTCTGTGATTTTCAAGAGAATGATAAAAGAGCTACGTTTAAAGACATAGTCAATTTTCTTGAAAAGCAAGTGAGGACTGCAACTGATCCAATATTTGGAGACATCCGGGACACTCCTGCTGTGAACAAAGAGTTAAAAGGACTTAAATCACAACCAAGCCAAATGATAAAAGGAAGCACGCTTTCCACCACTGTTGCAAGTGCAGAAAGGAAAAATGAAGCGGGAACGCAGGAAAATAAGACTTTGGTTAATGCTGTTAAGAAATGCTTGTTCTGTGGAGGTGGACATCATTTGGATGTGTATTCGCAATTGGAAATGAGGACACATAATGAGAAGATTGCTTTTCTGAAAGAAGATGGAGTTTGCTTTGGTTGTATGTGTATAGGGCATATCAGCAAAGACTATAGAAAGTGACTTACATGTACCATATGGAGCTTGAAGCATCCAAAAATGCTACATATCCACCAAAAGAAAAGGGAAGTGGAAAAGGAGCAAGTGCACAAAAGAACAGCAAGTGAAAATGGAGTCATCACCTCAGTTCAGATAAGTGGACTCACTGGGGCCGGTGAAGAGAATTGTAAACTTTCAATAGTTCCTGTTCAAGTAAAGACCAAGAAAGGAAATTTGATTTTAAATACATATGCATTTCTTGACCCAGGCAGTACTGCTTCATTCTGCACTGTTGGCTTGATGAGTAAACTAAATCTACTTGGAAAGAAAACTAGTATCCTGTTGAGAACAATGGATCAAAACAAGGTTGTGTTAACCAGCATGGTGTCTGGCTTAGAGGTTGCAAGATTAGATGATGATGAATTTTGTGAACTTCCATCTGTATATACCCAAAGAACTATGCCTGTTCATAAGGAGAATATCCAACACCAAAATGATATCCATCATTGGTCTTATTTGTGGAAGATCAACTTACCCGCTATTGACTCTGAGATCGAGCGGTTGATTGGTTCTGATGCACCAAGGGTCTTGGAACCATTGGATGTAATCCAGAGCATAGAAGATGGACCTTATGCAGTTAGAACCAGGCTTGGATGGACAGTTAATGGACCTTTATGAGAAAAAGAAGATGACTGCCAAGATCACAGAGTGGCAAGTGTTAACAGGATTTCCGTTAGGAAACTTGATCAATTGTGGGAACAGCAATTTAAAGTTGACTTCCCAGAGCATGATAAGGAGGGCCATGAATTCTCAAAGGAAGACCATCAGTTCATAGATTCTGTTTCAAAATCTATAAAGTTAGTAGATGGACACTATTTTATTGGTCTACCTTTGAAACATCCACAAATATGCATGTCTGACAATAGACGTGTTGCTGAACGTGTGTTGAACTTAAAAGGAAGATGTAAAAGAGATCACTCTTTTCACTCTAGTTACACCAACTTCATGTCAGACATGATTTCCAAAGGGTATGCTGAGAAGGTACCAGATGATGTCCTAAAACAAAATGATGGAAAGAAATGGTACTTACCGCATCATGGTGTCTTACACCCAAGGAAGAAAAAGCTCAGAGTGGTGTTCGATTGTGAAGCAACATTCCAGGGAGTTTCTCTAAACTCTAAGCTCTTACAAGGACCAGATTTGACCAGCACATTGATAGAAGTCTTGGCTAGATTCCGTATGGAACCTGTAGTCATTGCTGCAGATATTGAAGCAATGTTTCACCAAGTAAAGGTACCAGTTGGTGATTGTGATCTGTACGGTTCCTCTGGTGGCCTCAAGGAGACTACACTCAGAGCATGGTGGAATATTGAATGACTGTACATCTGTTTGGTGCAAAGTCATCTCCAAGTTGTGTCAACTTTGCTTTGAGGAAGTGTGCTGAGGACAACATGGAGGAATTTAAATCTCAAACCAGTAAATACCATCATGAACAACTTCTATGTAGAGGACTGCCTCACCTCAGCAGTGTCAGAAGAGGAAGCCATCTCTCTTTATCATGAATTACATTCATTGTGCTCCAGGGGAGGCTTTGTACTCACCAAATGAATGAATAACAGTCACTATGTGTTGGCAGCTATACCTGAAGCAGATAAAGCAAAGGAAATTAATTTGGATCTAGATAATGACCATCTTCCTATTGAAAGAGTTTTGGGTGTACAATGGTGTGTACAATCTGATGTTTTCAGATTTAAAATCATTTTGAAGGACCGATCTCTCACGAGGAGAGGGATTCTTTCAATAGTCAGTTCTGTATACGACCCACTGGGGATGTTGTCACCAGTCATCCTAACTGCAAAGGATGACTTGTGTCAGCAGGGGATTGGTTGGGACGATTTGGTACCAGACTCCATTGTACAGGAATGGATCAGTTGGGTTCAGAATCTTCATAAGATGGAGATCTTCAAGGTTGACAGATACTATAAACCAAAGGCTTTTGACACAGTTTCATCTGCTCAGCTACATCATTTTACAGATACCTGTGAGGATGGGTTTGGAACTGTCACTTATCTGTTGGTCAGTAACAAACATGGTCAAACCCAGTGTGGATTTGTGATGGGGAAAGCAAGAGTGGTTCCATTAAAATCAGTGACTGTTCCTCGAATGGAGCTGACTGCGGCTGTGATGGCTAATAGAATAGACACAATGTTGAGAAAGGAGTTGCACATGGAACTTCTGGATTCTGTGTTTTGGACTGATAGTACTTCAGTTCTTAAATACATCAATAATAGTACAACTCATTTCAGAACTATCACCAAAGTTTCAAGTACATCTCAATGGAGATATGTTGACACAAACAATAATCCAGCAGCTATGGCTTCAAGGGGTCTTACTGCTGAATCTTTTCTGAAGAGAGAAACATGGGTATTTGGACCACAGGTTCTTCTCCAACCTCAGGAATACTGGCCTCAGAATCCTGACAGATTGAATGAACTATCATCAAAGGACTCTGAAGTCAGAACTACAACTGTCATTGCTGTTCAGATTGTGTCTGAAGATAAAGATCCAACAACTCGTCTTATTGACTACTTTTCATCATGGATTTGCTTAAAAAGGGCTGCAGCATGGATGTTCAGGCTGAAGAAACTGCTTTTAGCCAAGAGTAAAAAGAAGAAACAGAATGACCTTCCCAAGCTTCACTTAGGTGAAACCTATCAAAAGACTTTGTCACAAAAGGAGATGGCAAATGTTGAGATTGGTAAAATCTATGGTCTCACAGTGGAGGAGCTGGCTGCTGCTGAAATGGAAATTATCTGTTTTTGCCAGGGACAGAAATTTGCAGAAGAAATCTCAAGACTGAAAAGGGGACTCAATTTTAAAAAATCCAGCCATATTCACAAACTGAATCCCATTTTGGATGAGGGTGTATTGAGAGTTGGTGGACGGCTGAGTAGAGCAGCTATGCCAGATGAGATGAAGCATCCCATCATTCTTGCAAAATGCCTGCATATTTTTGACCTCATTCTACGACATGCCCATAAAGAGGTGGGTCATGGTGGTCATAACCACATGCTATCAAGACTGTGGTAGAAGTACTGGATTCCTGGTGCCACAGTGTCAATAAGAAGGACTGTGTCTAAATGTGTCATCTGTAGGCGTATAAATGCTTGTCCGGGACAACAGCAGATGGCAGATTTGCCTTTGGACAGAGTCTCTCCTAATGAACCACCTTTCACTTATGTTGGAGTTGACCATTTTGGGCCTTTTAGAGTAAAGCGTGGAAGAAGTGTGATGAAGCGCTATGGTATAATTTTCACATGTTTGGCTGTAAGCGCAATTCACATCGAGGTGGCAGCAACACTGGACACTGATTCCTTTATTCATGCCCTTCGACGTTTTATAGCCAGATGTGGTCAGGTTAAACAGTTACGATCAGATAATGGCACCAATTTTGTTGGGGCTCAGCAAGAGTTGAAAGAAGCAGTTCAAGGTTGGAACCAAGGTCAAATTCACAATGTACTGCTTCAAAAGGGAATAAACTGGATTTTTCATCCCCCTGCTGGCTCACATCACGGAGGAGTATGGGAAAGGTTAATTTGATCAGTGTGGAAGACTCTTAATTCCATTCTCAGTGAACAAACTCTTGATGAAGAGGGACTTCACACAGTTTTATGTGAGGTTGAGGCTATTTTGAATAGTCGACCAATTACAAAGGCCTCTACAGATCCAAATGACCTTGAAGCTCTTGCTCCAAACCACCTTTTGCTTTTGAAGACTAATGCATCCTTTCCACCTGTACAGTTTCAGAAGGAGGATATGTATGTTTGCCGTAGATGGAAGCAAGTGCAGTACATGTCTGATCTATTCTGGAAAAGATGGACCAAGGAATATCTTCCTCAGCTTCAGGAGCATCAAAAATGGTTCAATATTAGACATAACTTTGTTCCAGGAGACATTGTTATCATCGTGGATGATTCAGTCCCACGGAATTCATGGCTCATTGGAAGAATTGAGGAGACCATTCAGGACATTAAAGGACTAGTAAGACATGTTCGGATCAAAACCAAGACTGGGTTCCTGAACAGACATATCAATAAGATTTGCTTGCTACAGGAGACAGAAGACACTTGACAGTAGTGACCGACTTTTGACTTTGACCTTTTCCCTGCCCAGACTTCACAGTTCACAGGCTGTACTTATTTAGAGCGGTATTAAAGTTCACTCCATTATAGACTCTGGCCTTGTGAAAGGTGAAGAAAGATTATCCTCATGACATTGTTACAAAATGCTGTAATTATTATTGTTTGAGGAAAAAATAATTAGGGGCCAGAATTGTAGAAGCCAAACTGTGATTTTGTTTTGAATTGTTGTCATGTAATTGTTTGTTATTTCCGGTTGGTGGCACAGAAGAGGGTGTGGTTTTACTTATTTATTTTACCTGTGCGCCTGCATGAATTTATTGGCTGATGGAGGGTGAAGCGGGCTCAGATATTTTCTGCTGACTGTTCGTCCGTTCATTTGTTTGTTTTTATTTTTGTTAGTTTTGATGCACCTTTTTGGTTCAATATTTTTGACTATGTTGTTTTAGTCCCGTTTGTCGGCCATATATTTTTAATAAATGGCAGAAATGAACTATTTGGATTTGGCCTGGATTTTTTACAGACGTGTCAAGGAGACGAGACCAATTCAGCCTCCAAGCAGCTTTTGGTGGACTGAAGTCGCTACATATGTGCTAACAACATTCAACATCACACCTTCGATTTCTAACTTCACATTGATGATCCTTTCTGACTCTCTCTTCCCCTTCTGGACACTCTTCACAAACTCATCCTTCAAGATTACCTCTACTTCATTTCTCTTACCATCTACACCATGGTAGAACAGTTTAAATCCACCTCCAATACTCCTAGCCTGCTTCCCTTCCATCTGATTCCTTGTACACACGGTATATCTACCTTTCGTCTCTCCATCATATTAGCCAATTCTCTGCCTTTTCCAGTCATAGTGCCTACATTATAGTGCCAATGAAATCTTAGAATTATATAAGAAAAGATATTAGATATGAAAGTCTGGAGTAGTGGCCTAGTGGTAGAGCAGCCAACAACTGGGAGGTCATGGGCTTAAGCCCCTGCCAGGTCATCCCAAAGACCATATAAAAATGGTACTTTCCACCTTTGAGCTTGGTGCTCAGCATAAAAGAATGGGGGAAGGAAAGTTGGTTATCCAACCATCGGGGGAGCACAAGCCAGTGTACCCTCTGTGCCAGTCCCAAGCCTGGATAAATGGAAAGGGTTGTGTTAGGAAGGGCATTAGGTGTAAAAATCCTTGCCGAGTCTACATGCAAATCATTGCAATATCAGGTGATGATACTGTAACGTGAAAATGGATATTAATAAATAATAAATATGATCAGGTATGAATTATTTAATTTATATTGATGTATTGGAATCTGAGCGCAAATCTCATTTCATATACATCAGAAAAGTTAATAACACTCGTAAGGGGCACCAGCTTCTATCTTTAAGAAGCAATTTGATCTTTAATTTCACTTTATACCTGTTTGATCACTCAAATTAATCAATAATCAGTCTCAAAAATTTTCCGTGAATTCGATACCTGGGCTTGAAACAGACTCAGAATGAAATAAATTCCCAACAACTTCTCATTTTTAAATATTTATTAAACGAAATGATTAATAGACATCGAAATAATTTCATTAATCATAAAATCAATCTTGTAAATGATAGATTAACAATGTCAATATTTTCGGAACCAGGGTTAAACTGAGAAACGAATTTCTATCAGTTTGAGTTAACAGATTATCAAAAACAACGCAAATTTATGGAGAAAGTTTGCTAATTATGAAAAAGTCCTAAATTAATCTTAAGAAAATAAAAACGGAATTTTAATGAAAAGGAGAGTTATGTTAAGGGCTTCTTAATTTGCATCTGATTAGATATATAAATTAGTACCGAACCTCAAGTTTAATTCAGCAGATGAATTAAAGTTTTTTTCAGCTCACGTGATCCTCAGTGATGGCAGTTCTGTCGTCCTTTTTCAGCCCAAGACTTTGTGGATGTGAGGGAAATATCTGCCAGCAGATACTTCAAGGGTTCACAGCTCGACCTTTAGATTCAAGCGGTCGAAGGAGGCTGGATTCTGGGCTGCATGACCCACAGTTGAAACGGGTCTTAGCCAGATGGTGCCGACGTCTCTTCAGAGTGATGTGGGACAGCTGTGTGTTGATCCTACAGCTGCACGTTATGTGGGAGCTGCGTCTTTCTTCAAGAGGTCTTCGGTAATAATTAAGAGATATCTAATCCGATTTCAAATTAGAAAAGAAACTTTCGGACTTTAGATAAAAATAGTTTTTGGGAGGTGCTTGGTCAAGAAAAATATTATAAAAATAAAGTCAAGATTAAAGTTTACCTTAAAATTAAACAAACGGCGGTTTTACAGAAAGTTTAACAAAAAGTGATAAATTAAGAATTGGAGTTTGACTCCGATTAAGAATTGAGCTCAAAGAAAAAGGAATTCCTAGGCATTTAAGAGAAGAAGAAAATACAAAGTTACATAAACAAATTATCTGCTGTGTTCAGAAAAGCGCCATGTGGTCCTTTGTTCTCCCTTGCTGTGTGTAGACAATGGAGGAGATCAGAAAAAGGGGAGCAGCCGGAAAGAAATCCGGGGAGGAAAAGAGGTCCGGAGCAGAAGAGTGACAAAAAGAGGCTGAAACAGAGTCTCTCTCTCCCTTTTATAAGCTCTGTTGAGTTTCGCGGGATTCTGGCCTGACCGGAACCTCAGCCAATGAGCGTCCTTCGTGGGCGGGCTCGATGAACTTTTAGTCCAATGAACAGGCCTTGTCTGTGAGGGACCAATAGGATGAAGAAGCTGGGGTTCTATGAAGACTGGTGACACATGATATCAGTCCACAGGAATACACAGTTTTAAATACATTGGAATGTACTGTTACACACTTATGTATAACTAAACTAACCTTAGTGTATCTTATAAGCAGTGCTTCTAAATCAACATGCAGGAATAAACATTCATCTAACATTGGCATGCATATATATATATATATATATATATATATATATATAAAATCACAGATTAATGCATTTCACACATATTTTCCACATCAAAAACATCAGAGTCCGTCTGCATTTTCATAGTTCTGAAAAGAATGAAGGTTTAGAATTGAGTTTGTAATAATGTACTTTAAAGTTGTTTAAATCCAGCGTTTTCACAGTTTAAGGAAATTAGCTGAGTGTGGATCTGTTGCATGTTTTATGGGGGCAATAAAAGTGCAGCCGGACATTGGGGAAAATTCCTTAGGCTGGTTTTAACAAAAGGGGATTTCAGCTGTGGCCTGGGGGAAGAAAATCCATTTCTTTGCATTATTCCTGGATGAAACAAAAATGTCTTTAAGCAGAAAAATAATTGTTGCTGAGCCAAAGTGAGATGATGCTACAGTCCCCCCTCTGGTATCAATGGTGACGTTGATTCAGCGTTGATAGCAATCTTAGGCATCAAATCCCAATTTGGCGAGGCTTGATCCACATGCTGAACTAAAGTTCTGATGTCGATAAGTCTTAAGCTTGTAAACAGGATCTATTCCAAAGTGTAGGTCCTTAAATTTGGTTTTCTGAAAAACTTCTGGAAATTTCAAAAATAATTTTGGCATGACCAAATATAAACATTGTATAGTTGTCTAGGATATACTAAAGTTCTGTATAAGCCTGTAAAGACTTAAAAATTCTGGGTACAAAAGAAAAAAAAAAAAAGTGAACTAGAAGTATGTGGGTTTTGACATACTTGATATAAATGTTTTGGGTTTGCTGAAAAATATCTATTCAAGGTTTCAAAAACAGTTTAAATGTACATAAAATCTAAATAAAGTATAAAGGATTATTTGTATATACACAAGCATGTATCCAAAAATCTTAGTCAAAAGCAAAAATAAAATTCTTTCATATTTGAGGTAGATTCAGACTAATCAATATTGAGGTGACTCAAGGAGGTTCAAATTGAATTTGTTTAGTTAGACTAAACCATGGTTCCACAGATGTCCAAATCATAGGGTGTTTGAGGCTTTTGTTCAGAAAAACTGAGTGGGCATAGGATGTCGTTATCATTCTTTGGATGGCAATGAGAAGTAAATTTGGATTTGCTGCAAAAAGGATATGATGAGAGAGCATATTCATTGCTAAAGCGTTAACTGAAAAGCTAATGTTTCTAGCTACTTCTGAGGGTAACAGACATTGGCTGTGTGTGAGTATAGTCAACCTTTAACACAAAGAGCAAAGAGTTCAAGACCTTGTTGAGTTTGATTGAAGCTTCGGAGCAAGCATTCAAAACCAACACAGTGTCTTGTAAGATTTTGGTAACCATTTGTGGTTTGACACCCTGGCGTTTCGGTTTAGCGGTGTTGACCGAGTTAACAGTGGGTATGCTAAGGTTAGCTAGAGGCTCTAACGATGAGGCTGTTATTAAGAATCCATCCGAGGATCTTTGACCTTTCGTTTTGGCTTGGCCCAATTCTGACTGGGTAACAGTGGGTGTGATTGCTAGGCAGATGGCTAAACTGATAAACAGGAGGGCCATCATCTCAGCAAACAAAAGTGAGTGGTTTCGGATCTTAATCTTCTTGTTGATCTTTCTTTAGATACCTGGTTGGCAAATGAGAATTCCTCTCAGAGGTGAAATGATTTCTTTTAGATGGATGTACTTTATTGATCCCAAAACTGGGAAATTACAGAATAGAGCTTAAGAGATTGAACTCTAAACCTTGTGCTTGTTTTTCTCACCTTTGATGGGAGTTTTAAGATTATTAGCTCAAGCTAATGGTGTTGAATGTCTTGCGTGTACTATTTGATAATAGTAAGTTGATTGAAGTTTATTAGATTTTACAGAGGTCTTTGAGCTTAGTTTAAGGGCTAATTTGGTTTTAATATACCCTTTCCTTTCTGGAGGTTTTGATGCAGTTAACTGATTGGAGGAATTTGACTGAGTGTACCTGAGGCTAGTAGTTAGCTACAGTTATTTCTCAGACGTAGGTTTGGTTTTAATCTTATTTATGGACTTACTTTGACAGTGTTGTACCCGACAAGTCCCATGGGGTTTTGGTAAAGGTTACTCTGATTTTGGTGAGCCCATTTGAAAATGGAGTCCTGGATTTGGCTCTTGAGTGGCCAAAGTTTGTTGTTGACAATGTGTGGATTCATCCACTCAGGCAGGAATTTAGGAGTGATTTTCCTTTCCTGTAAATTTATTTCAGGTGTCTGCGGTACGAATGTGGGGTGGAAGATCTTGTCCCCCCTTCGCAGTTTGTCATGCGAGAGTTTTTGATTGTTGTACGCTTTCTGTTGTTTAGCGAGTCGGTCTGAATGGTTTTGAAATACAGCCTTGGGAGCTTTGTATGTCGTTTTGACGCTTTTGTGCTCTGCAGCTGGAATGTTATAGGCATTGGCAGTCATCACCCCCCTCTGGTTTCGAGGAACTCTGAGCGGTGGCGATGATGGTTCGTCAGAAGCATGATCAGGAGGGCCATTGCATAGCTGCAGAGGAGATTGTGTCGAATGAAGTGGTTTCAGGTTTGGTATGTCATAGGGTTTAGATGCGGGTAGCGCATGTACCGTTTTATCCAACCGGTGTTTGACGGTTTTATGGATCATTTGGTTGCACGGTTGAGTGACTGTGCGCCTTGCGTTTGCAAAAGTTGGGTTCATTGTTGCAAAAAGTTGAGGTTTTAGAGGGTCTAGAGAGCTGGTTGGTGGGGCTCTTGTGACCATGCAGGCCTCATGGGTGGGTGGGTGGGTTTCAAAATGTGATACCACCATTGAATCATGGGTATCGAGGGTTTCAAGAGGGCCGTTTGGGGTTTTCTGCTCGGCCGTTGAGTTTTCAAGATCATTTGAGTGTTTGGCTTGACCTTGTATTTGAAGGTGACTTTTGACTTCTCGTGGACAGTACTCACCTTGGTCTTGGCGGTCGCTTTCAATCGGTTGCAGTTGTTCCAACAGTGCTAGTTGTGTGAGACTTGGGGTGTCCAAAGTGTTCAGAACAAAGCACTGTGATTCAGTTGTTCTTGTTGGGTCAAATGGGTGAGGGTGTTGCATTTGAGCCCATAGTTTGAGGTTCTTGAAATCAATCAGTGGCTCAAAACGGTCCAGTAGGTCTTTGCCAACAAGTAATGGAATGGCGTCAAGTTTGGACACGTAGACCGGATGTGTCAAGGTCATGGGTCCAATGGACATGTTTAGTAGTGATACGCCCAACAGGGTTGTTTTAGTGAGCGCATATGGTCGCACGGCTAATGAACAGGGTTCCAGTTTCAAATATTTGTTAGCGCAGTTAGCGGCTATACGTAGTTTGTCAAAAAGGGTGTGTGACATGAGAGTGATGTCAGCGGCGGTGTCTAAAACAGCGTCCTGACACACCATGTCTTCAAGGGTCAGTGGAAGGTAGAATTTCCGTGCCACCCCCCTCTCGTTTAAATCGCATAGAAATTGTGGAACCGGTGGTTCGACACAGAGTTGCGATATGTTAGAGGAGTGGTCTGTGACCTGTGGTTGGGCTGCCATGACAGCACTGGACTGTGTTGAGTCCTTTGGTCCTTCCTCATTTGCATGAGGGATTTCCTTCTTGCATTTCCTTCGTTTGGAACGCTTGTTTTGAGTTGGCACAGCTGATATAGCTAGAATGTTAGCAGTTTTATTCTCTTTGTAGCTTTGAATCTCTGCTAGGAGGTGTTGGACAATTTCAATAGCTTCTCTACTGAATGTAGAAGTTTCTTCTTCCTTCCAGGGTTTGTGATAGGTCTCTGCTTCTGAGCTTCTGTGATGGGATGGAGACCATTTGTCGCGGTTACGCGCGTCTTCGTATCGGTATCTGTCATCATGGTAGTCTGTATCGTGTTCTCGTGACCTATCCCGTGGATATGGTCTACGACGGTAGTCGGGTTTTCGCAAAGTTGGTCCAAAGTGGTATCCAGAGGACCTAGTTTGGTTTTGACCTTGCTGAGGTCGCTTGGGAAAATGCTTCGGCTGTTGATGTACTCGCGGTGTAAGAGGTGGAGTAGAGCGAGGGGCTCCTTCCAACTCCAAGGTGTTAGATGCATCGCTAATAGCTAGCACTGTGGCAGGCTCAGCGTGCTTGTTGCGACTTTGTTGCTGTTTTTGGAACGCATAGTGTGCAAACTCTCTCAGCTGACTTATTGAGTTTGACCTTGGGTTAGCTGTAACTCCCAGGTAATGACTCACAGTAGGATGGAGGTTTTGGATGAAGAGGGTCTTGAAATTGTGGTCTTCTTCCATCCCTGGTGTATTTTGAGATCCAAAATATGCAAGTAGGAGTCTCTGGTAGTAGGCTTGTGTTGGCTCTGAGTATCCTTGCTTCACGGCTAGGGCTGCGGTTAGCCCTGCTTGTAGGCAGTCGGCGAACTCCTTTTCGATGGCTTCGCGGAGCAGCATGTAATCTGCTTTGATGTTTGTCGGCTGTCTGTCTATGAATTTTGATACTGACCTGTTAGATGTTAGTTTAATCAGATAGATGCGATCGTCTGTTTTAGCATCAGGGTGCTTACGCAGGTAGTAATCAATGTCCTGTAAATAGACTTTGGCATCAGGTGAACCCGTAGGTCCTGGATCAAATTTGGTGATATTTCACGCGATCTTGTCAAGGTCGCGGTCTGAAGGGGCACACGCACGCTGTCCACGCGGTCGTCCGTATTCGAAACGGGAATCGGGCGAGGGAGCGCGGTGGATGTCCCAGTGTTCATGTCTTTCCTTTAGGAGCAGTTGACATTCCTTGTAATCCTTCTTCACATTTTCAAGTTGACCTTCAACTCTTCTGAGTTCCTTCTTTGTGTCTTGAAGGGCATCTTCAAGTTCATTGTTGTCTTGATGAAGCGTGTCATTGTTATGCATCAACCGTTCCTTTTGTGACTCTGCACGGTCCAAATCTTGTACCGCTTCATCCAGTTGATTTTGAGTTTTGTCATTCTCCTCTTGAGATTGTTCCAAATTTCCTTTCAGGGTCTCGTTCTCTTCTTGGAGAGATAGGATCGTTGTTTGTTGATTTGCTAGCTCGTTCTCGGCTACCTTTAATCTTGCGACTAATGTTAGCACAAACTTACCTAACACACTGGTGAGGTCCTTGCCTTCTGGTGGTTTTTCAGTGTGTTCATTCACAAGTTCTTCAGTGAGTTGCTCCAATTCTTTGGGCTGTGTTTCCTTGACCCGTGTTGTGAAGCTAGAAATTAAATTAGAAGTCCATGCTTCCAATGTTGTTTGAAGGTCATCCAGTTTGGTAAATTGGTCGGTTGTCTGATGACTCATCATGTTTGACCATTGTTGTTATTTAGATTAAAAAAATTTAACTGGTTGATTATTCTTAAATTTGTTCAGCAAGATTTAACCTTGAGTGTTTTATTTTACAACCGTGATAGTTGAAAGTTCCTTTAGAATTTGTTTCAACTTTTAGGCTTGCAGGATGGGAAATAGAATTTTGAAATTATTTAGAAATGTAGAAATGCTTCAATTAATTCGTTCGTTGAAACTATGTTGTTAAATAAAGTTGAATTGAAATTGGATTGAATTTGTTTTGCAAAACAAAACTGAAATTTCAATTGTGTGGATTGACTTCTTTCCTTTGATTTTCAAAGTCTAGTATTGGAATTTGTCATCAATAACTAGCTTTGGAATTTTGCAAAATGTCACTTTGAAAGTGAGGATTTTATTTACAAAAGAAATCCAAAAGCAAAAGAGGCTAAATGCTTTAAAGATTTAAGATTATAAGTTTCCACTTTCTTTTAAAGTTAAGGCTTTCCTTTGGTTTTATTTGTTAAGGCCTATTTTCCTTTGAAGCATTAAATGTTTAAAATATTTACAAATTAGAAACAAGTGAATTGTTTGAATATTTGGTGTCCTAGGATTACTTAGGATTGAAGCCAATAGTGATCTTTCTTGATTGTGATCTATAAATTTCTTATTTACAGAATAATCAATGTTTGCACCTTTTTGACTTTTCTTAAATCCTGGGAAAAACTCTAAAATTATGCTGGTTGGTTAAATGTTTTTCTTTTCCTGTAGAGAAAACATGAATCAGAAATGACACAATGAGTTTAAATAACACCTAGAGCTTCTCTTAAGTGTTAATTGCTTAATGTGGTTTCCTAAATTTGAGAAAAAGGAAAAATTATAAATATTCAATAAGTCTGTAAATTTGTTAAAATGCACAGGATCAATTCTACTTTAATGTTACTCTTGAGTAAACATCAGCATTAGAATCCTTAAGCTAAAACTGGGTTTCTGTGGGGAGGGAATCACACCATATCACATTTAAAAACAGCAAAATAAGCACACATATAGCTTCAAAGTTTGTAACTTTTTGCTTAAAAGTGTGTAAATATGTTTGCTTTTAGCTTAAAAGATTATAATATGTGGTTATATAAGTGATTAAATACAATAGAGGTGTTTATATATGTTCCTGCTATAGGTGTCTATGTAATGAGTGGGATTCCACCCCTGAGAAAAAACTTTCAGAAGCCAACAGGTCCTTTTCCTTTTATTCTTGGCATAAAAGTTTGGATTAGTGTTAAATTTAGTTTATTCCGAATAATATGAATGGCTTTGAAGTTACTTTGATTACTTAATTTGGTTATAAATCGTCTTTAAAGATTATAAGTTTAAATAAAAATTGCAGTCCCTATGTTTCACCACAAGATGGAGGCAGTTTTCGTCTGCACTTCCAGAAGAGGAAACCCAATGACGTCACAAGGAGTCAAGGCTCTCTACTCAAAATGGCGGCTACAGGGAACTCTACTTAGACTTAAGATGGCGTCGCTGAGCCGATCTACACATGCGCATTTTTCATGCACAGCTTGACGGTCGCGTGCGCGACTGAGCGTGCACGTGCCACGTGGATGCAGAGCTCAAGCTTCAGTCCATAAAACCACGCCTTGCTTTCCAAAGGCGGGAAAACTTCAGTCTCCCTAAACTTTATTCAACAAGTTTATACAATGGTTAATTCAATTAAATCCCAAGGGTTTGCTTCGCCTGTGGGATGTTGAAATAACGGGGAAAACAAATAGGATTTCTTCGCTATTTTGTTTCCAGGCCTATTTTAATTATTCAACGTGTAATCACTTTTAAGCATGCATTAAACAACAAAAACTAAACTGACTAGGGTGCAGTGGGGGTCTTCACCCCCACCTTGGTCAGCAGACACACAGCAGTTATCAGGAGTAATCAGGGGGGCGAATTCACCCCCTCCCCCTCGTGACACAGAGACAGACAATAGACTGGCTGCAGACAATGAACCACCTTTGTGAGTTAAAATTGACCAAAATCACACAGGTTATGTATTAATTTCCTTCTGAGTTGTCTCAAGTTCAGCCAGGCCTCCACACGGGGCATCAAAATATGTAACGTGAAAATGGATATTAATAAATAATAAATATGATCAGGTATGAATTATTTAATTTATATTGATGTATTGGAATCTGAGCTCAAATCTCATTTCATATACATCAGAAAAGTTAATAACACTCGTAAGGGGCACCAGCTTCTATCTTTAAGAAGCAATTTGATCTTTAATTTCACTTTATACCTGTTTGATCACTCAAATTAATCAATAATCAGTCTCAAAAATTTTCCGTGAATTCGATACCTGGGCTTGAAACAGACTCAGAATGAAATAAATTCCCAACAACTTCTCATTTTTAAATATTTATTAAACGAAATGATTAATAGACATCGAAATAATTTCATTAATCATAAAATCAATCTTGTAAATGATAGATTAACAATGTCAATATTTTCGGAACCAGGGTTAAACTGAGAAACGAATTTCTATCAGTTTGAGTTAACAGATTATCAAAAACAACGCAAATTTATGGAGAAAGTTTGCTAATTATGAAAAAGTCCTAAATTAATCTTAAGAAAATAAAAACGGAATTTTAATGAAAAGGAGAGTTATGTTAAGGGCTTCTTAATTTGCATCTGATTAGATATATAAATTAGTACCGAACCTCAAGTTTAATTCAGCAGATGAATTAAAGTTTTTTTCAGCTCACGTGATCCTCAGTGATGGCAGTTCTGTCATCCTTTTTCAGCCCAAGACTTTGTGGATGTGAGGGAAATATCTGCCAGCAGATACTTCAAGGGTTCACAGCTCGACCTTTAGATTCAAGCGGTCGAAGGAGGCTGGATTCTGGGCTGCATGACCCACAGTTGAAACGGGTCTTAGCCAGATGGTGCCGACGTCTCTTCAGAGTGATGTGGGACAGCTGTGTGTTGATCCTACAGCTGCACGTTATGTGGGAGCTGCGTCTTTCTTCAAGAGGTCTTCGGTAATAATTAAGAGATATCTAATCCGATTTCAAATTAGAAAAGAAACTTTCGGACTTTAGATAAAAATAGTTTTTGGGAGGTGCTTGGTCAAGAAAAATATTATAAAAATAAAGTCAAGATTAAAGTTTACCTTAAAATTAAACAAACGGCGGTTTTACAGAAAGTTTAACAAAAAGTGATAAATTAAGAATTGGAGTTTGACTCCGATTAAGAATTGAACTCAAAGAAAAAGGAATCCCTAGGCATTTAAGAGAAGAAGAAAATACAAAGTTACATAAACAAATTATCTGCTGTGTTCAGAAAAGCGCCATGTGGTCCTTTGTTCTCCCTTGCTGTGTGTAGACAATGGAGGAGATCAGAAAAAAGGGAGCAGCCGGAAAGAAATCCGGGGAGGAAAAGAGGTCCGGAGCAGAAGAGTGACGAAAAGAGGCTGAAACAGAGTCTCTCTCTCCCTTTTATAAGCTCTGTTGAGTTTCGCGGGATTCTGGCCTGACCGGAACCTCAGCCAATGAGCGTCCTTCGTGGGCGGGCTCGATGAACTTTTAGTCCAATGAACAGGCCTTGTCTGTGAGGGACCAATAGGATGAAGAAGCTGGGGTTCTATGAAGACTGGTGACACATGATATCAGTCCACAGGAATACACAGTTTTAAATACATTGGAATGTACTGTTACACACTTATGTATAACTAAACTAACCTTAGTGTATCTTATAAGCAGTGCTTCTAAATCAACATGCAGGAATAAACATTCATCTAACATTGGCATGCATATATATATATATATATATATATATATATATATATATATATATATATATATGTATATATATATAAAATCACAGATTAATGCATTTCACACATATTTTCCACATCACAAACATCAGAGTCCGTCTGCATTTTCATAGTTCTGAAAAGAATGAAGGTTTAGAATTGAGTTTGTAATAATGTACTTTAAAGTTGTTTAAATCCAGCGTTTTCACAGTTTAAGGAAATTAGCTGAGTGTGGATCTGTTGCATGTTTTATGGGGGCAATAAAAGTGCAGCCGGACATTGGGGAAAATTCCTTAGGCTGGTTTTAACAAAAGGGGATTTCAGCTGTGGCCTGGGGGAAGAAAATCCATTTCTTTGCATTATTCCTGGATGAAACAAAAATGTCTTTAAGCAGAAAAATAATTGTTGCTGAGCCAAAGTGAGATGATGCTACAATACACTATGACGACCCTGAAAGGAAGCAGCCAAAAGAAGAAAAAATAAATAATTCCATCTTGGAAAACAAGAAGGAGAATGAAAAGTAATTAAAAGGGCAATCTATAATGCAGAGAACAAGTGAGAGCCACAACAAAGATAACGATAAGCAATGGCGCAACAAGCGTACATCTCACATGTCTTAGTTTGCATAAGGAGAGATGGGGAAAAAGCTTAATGTGTACATACTGTATGCTTGTCCTATCAGTTCACACTTAAAACTGAAAATGTAAAGGAGAACAAAAGTTATTCAGTCTTTAATCACATGAAAATTGAAATGATAGATCAGATAATGGGTTATGAAAGATTTTTAAAACTCAGTTCATCAGAATAATGGACATTGAGAAATTCATCCTTCATTTAAATCAGGGGTGTCCAACCATGTGCCATGGAGAGCCAAGACCCTGCAGGTTTTCTCTTCTACCCAGTCTCTTCAGCAGGTGTTTTCACTTATCAGCAATCAGTGGGAAGAAGTTCACAGAAATCTGCTGTTGAAGACACTGGTTGGAGGTAAAACCTGCAGGGTCTTGGCTCTCCATGGCACATGGTTGGACACCCCTGATTTAAATGGTTGCTTAAATAGTGATCGATTGATGTGGTTTTGGTTGATCAGAGGCACATTCTCAGACAAATAACATGAACACGTTATAAGACTATGTATTAAGACCTGAACAGCTGAAAAAAAGGCTTTTTTCTAGAATCTCTTGCTAAAAGGTTGCATCTCAGAATGGTTCTTCTGCCAATACTCTAAAGATTCCTTTATTTTTCTGTGTGTAATCTTACTAAAAATAGAGAACAATAAACCTAATTTATAAGCTGCACATTTGCTATAGAGAAAAGGGCTGATTATTACTCTTAATAAGGTACCACATAATATTATTATTATTGTTATTATTAATAGCTACTACTACTACTACCGGATGCACCACATTTGCTCAATCTGTGCTATCAGTGAGGGGCACCAAGATCTGGAATAATATACCATCTGCAATCAGAGAATGTACCACACTAAACACTTTTGAGATGCATTGTAAAAACTGGCTTTTAAACAACCAAAACAGTACCCATAACTAGTGGTTGCTCTGCAGCATATGCGTACATACATACATATGTGCCCATGTGTCACACACATATGCCCGGCCTCTTGTTGCTGTGACGTGCTTGGGTACATGTGTGTGTACGCATACGCAGTGCTTCACTTGTGTGACATTTGAATATCTTGTTTTGTAACACCTAAACTGTTGCACTTTAGCATATCCACTTTGTACAGTTTCATTGCAGTTGTTCTGCTCGTGTATGATTGTGTGTTTTTGTGACCCACTGGTGGACTACAGAAGCAAATTAGCAGCATTGCTAAAGCTGGCATACTTACACTTGTATTAACCCCTTGCACTCTGGTCAATTTCCCTAAAAACGCCAAAAAATAACGTGCCCAAAGTAAATCAAAAGCTGTTCTTCAACCCTTTGCAGCATCTTCATGGGGTTGGTCTCATTTAAAAGAAAACACTTTGAATTTTTTGGCAAAATAGTCATAATCTCTCTAAGTGCTCCAGCCACTGAGTAACAGTCATCTAAACATACTGAACTTGAAGAAAATAAATTTTGCCTGGGTGTTTTTTTTGATACAAAGGCTTGCAAATAACACACAGCTTCAGATCCGGGCTGGAAAATGCAACAGAAATGTAGGGACAAGTGTTATCCAGCTGAGGTCAAAATTTTGTAACAATGCCACAAAAAATGAATATATTACACAGCTTTGTTCTCAGGTAGTTCGCAGGCGTTTCTGAACTGTGCCAAATTGTGCCAAATGGCACAGTTTAGAAAAACGTCTGTAACTTTTGAATAATTCAATATAGAAGCTTCATCTTGGGCTCTAATGAAAGGTGACACTCAGGGCTGTGTGTGTGTGTGGGGGGGGGGTTGTTTATTCATTCATTCATGAATGAATGAACAAGCAAGCCCCCACACACAAAGAAGCATGCCACGTAAAAAATGTGTGGCTTTTTTTTTTTTTACAAGAAAAAATAACCTACAGTGCACTAAAAATTATTCTAAAATATTTGTAATGTAGAAGATAACAACTCCCACCCCCCACCCCCCCGCTACAGAGGACAGACATCGGCCATCGCTACATGACGGAATAGTCATGTGGCAATGTGGCGACCGCGGCGCACAGTCCCCGCGGTCCTTGCGCACCCCCCCCCCTTCGCTACAGAAGAGTAGCGGGGGGGGGGGCGTTCACGGTCCGGACACGGCGCACGAACCGTGTACCGCGGCGCACGGACTTCGGACTTCGTGTGCCGCACAGTTGTAATTTACCGATCAGTCAAAAGTCATTTTTGATTACAATTTTCAGGGATAAAGAATAATTTAGCTTATTACACTTACCTGTTCACAGCAGCAGCGTAGCTGGTGAACTTCTCTTCCTCATTGTCAGACGAACAAGAAGCTGGTCCGCTTATTACGGACTCGTGGTTCTGGTCTCGCGACCCGGTCAAAACATAATTCCATTATTGCGGTTTTGCGCTTCCATGATTGCGGTTTTGGCGAACGATTTTTCAAAACAAATAACAGTAGTAAGAAAAAAAGACTGGCGAACACGTGTGTGTCACCCAGCCTTCATCGTCGGCCTCCGTTGGTCTATGATGACCATGGAAGAGAATCCTAAACGTCTACTCTGCTGGGACAGCACCGCCTGTGGCTGAACAGGCCAATGCGCGAATGGCAGTCCCTGTCACACAGGTCGCACTTGTGGGTGGTCTCCGTGCTGCTGGGTCTGTGGCGGTTCTTCCTGCGGGTCCTTTTTTCATCTGCTGCAGCAGTCAGTCTCTCTTCACCCAGCCTTACACAAAACAGCTTTTGAACTTCTGTGCTTCAATTGACTCGCTGCATTCGCTGCCGTTGGTAGGCGGGTCCTTCTTGCTAGGTTTTCAGTCATTGGTTCTTCAAGGTTTCAGAAACCCAATTCAAGGCTCTTATTAGTCGAATGAGAGGTCAATCATATCTAATCTGTTCGCGGCCGTGTCTGTAGTGGAAGAACGGAAATGCAGCTTTTTTTTTTTTCAGTGCATTCTAGGACGCAGCGCCCTCGTGCGCTCTAGGACGCAGAGACGTGCCCGCCCGCGGTACACAGGAGTGCAACAGGTTAATGTTCATTAGTATGTAATGTCCCTTTCAAATAAACATTAAACTAAACTACTACTACTACCAATAATAATAATAATAATTATAATTATAATAATAATAATAATAAAAATGGATTAGATTTATATGGCGCTTTACATGTTGTTGTTGTTGACGCCTCTGCAACATTGCGTGGAGGTCGGGGGCAGTGCCTTTGGCATGGCAAACCGGGGTGGTGGTTCCTCTCTTCAAAAAAGGGGACCGGAGGGTGTGCTCCAACTTTAGAGGGATCACACTCTCAGCCTCCCTGGGAAGGTCTATGCCAAGGTACTGGAGAGGAGAGTCCGGCCGTTGGTCGAACCTCGGATTCAGGAGGAGCAATGTGGTTTTCGTCCTGGCCGTGGCACATCGGACCAGCTCTTTACCCTCTCGAGAATTCTTGAGGGTTCGTGGGAGTTTGCCCAACCAGTTTACATGTGTTTTGTGGACTTGGAGAAGGCATTTGACCGCGTCCCTCGTGGTTTTTGTGGGGGGTGCTTCGGGAGTATGGGGTATCGGGCTTGTTGTTACAAGCTATTCGGTCTCTGTACGACCGTTGTGAGAGTTTGGTTCGTATTGCCAACTCTCGGTCGGAGTCATTCCCAGTGAGAGTTGGACTCCGCCAGGGCTGCCCTTTGTCACCGATCCTGTTCATAATTTTTGTGGACAGGATTTCTAGGCGCAGCCAGGGAATGGAGGGTGTCATGCTTGGTGACCACAGGATCTCATCTCTGTTGTTTGCAGATGATGTTGTCCTGTTGGCTTCATCCAGCAATGACCTACAGCTCTTGCTGGGATGGTTTGCCGCTGAGTGTGAAGCGGCTGGAATGAGAATCAGCACCTCCAAGTCCGAGTCCATGGTCCTCAGCCGGAAAAAGGTGGATTGTCCTCTCCGGGTTGGGGACAGGCTACTGCCCCAAGTGGAGGAGTTTAAGTATCTTGGGGTCTTGTTCACGAGTGAGGGGAAAATGGAGCGAGAGATTGACAGACGGATTGGAGCAGCATCTGCAGTGATGCGGACGTTGTACCGGTCTGTTGTGGTGAAGAGAGAGCTTAGTTCTAAGGCAAAGCTGTCGATTTACCAGTCAATCTACGTTTCTACTCTCACCTATGGTCACGAGCTTTGGGTAATGACCGAAAGAACGAGATCGCGGATACAAGCGGCTGAAATGAGCTTTCTCCACAGGATTGCTGGACTCACCCTCAGAGATAGGGTGAGGAGCTCAGTTATCCGGGAGAGGCTCAGAGTAGAACCGCTGCTCCTCCACATTGAAAAGAGTCAGTTGAGGTGGTATGGGCATCTGATTAGGATGCCTCCTGGACGCCTCCCACTTGAGGTGTTTCAGGCATGTCCCACTGGGAGGAGACCCCGGGGCAGACCCAGGACTCGGTGGAGAGACTATGTCTCCCAGCTGGTCTGGGAACGCCTTGGTATCCCCTCTGAAGAGCTGGAGCAGGTGGGTGGGGAGAGGGAAGTCTGGGCTTCTCTGCTTGAACTGCTGCCTTCGCGACCTGGACTGCCGGAAAAGCGGTAGAAGATGGATGGATGGATGGATGGCGCTTTACATGTCAAATGACATCTCAAAGCGCTTACAGTGAGTCGATTATTCATTCACTTCAGACAGGCATTGATAGTGGTAAGCTACTTCTGTATCTACAGCTGCCCTGGGGCAGGCTGACGGAAACGCGGCTGCCAATCCGCACCAACGGCTTCTCCAACTACTACCAAACATTAATACACATTCAAACCCAGTGTCATGGACACTGGAGACAAGGTGGGTAAAGTGTTTTGCCCAGGGATACAACAGCAAGATGACTGGGTGGAAACATAGTTGTGAGTAAAAAAATCCCAGTAGATCAGCTGTTTCTAAAATACTCAGACCAGTCTGGTGAGCACCAACAATCATACCACATTCTCAGTCACTTAAATCACCTTTTTTTACTCCAATGATATTTAGTTTGGAGAATGTCTTAACCATGTGTACATGCCTATACAGTGATCCCTCGCTACTTCGCGCTTCACCTTTCGCGCCCTCAGTGCATCGCGGATTTTTCAAAAATATTCATCAAAAATTCAAAATTGAGAAATAATGGGCGGGCGCTAGCAGAAGGCAGGAGACTACATTAGACCATCAGGTGTCAACACGGAGAGCCGCACAACTCTCTGTTCACTGTTCTCGTGTTGGCTCGGCTCGGAAATCTCGCAAGCTGATTGGCCGAGACATTTCACCCCGCAAGCTGATTGGCCGAGACGTTTCACCCACCTCTTCTCCCTGCCGAGCGCCCATGCAACGAAGGAAGACCGCATTCATTGCTTTTTATCGCTCGTGTTACTTAGTCTCGCCGCGTGAAACTTTTTGCTGTTCTCTTGTGCCATTTTGTGCGAAATAGTCTTCCCGTCGAGCCACTACGCCGCCTCCTGCAGCTTCAGCTCTATCGGAAGCTGCCCTCGACAATCCTGAGCCTCCAGCACCTCACGATGAGGCGTCACCTGAGGAGCAGTAAAGCTCTCATTAACCTGTGCAGTAAATCATTTTCATCTTGAGTTACGTATCTTGTTATAAGAATAAAAGAGTTCTAAAAACATATTTATGTACACTTTGTTTACATCTACGTATGTATGTACACGTACACACACACACGTATCATATGAGAGAGAGAGTGGGAGAATGAACGTACGTATTATTTATGGATGGCGTCATTAGGGGTGACGCTACTTCGCGGTTTTTCACTTTTTGCGGTCGGTTCTGGAACCCATTAACCGCGATAAGTGAGGGATCACTGTATACAGAGTTGATGCCATGTGATTGCATCCTGGGAAAGATTTCTTTATTTCATATTTTAATATTACACTTTGTTCCTGATATTAAGTTCCTAAACAAAGCATATCATGTTTTTCTCTTGGACACTGAGTCTGGCCTTCAAGGTTAGACTTTATGAGACATCTAGGCTCCACACTCTCACAGAATATTCTCAAAACATATTGGGCCACTGAAATAGCATTAAACAATGCGCTTCTGATGACAGACCGCCTTTTGCCTGATCAAAAGCTGATTGTCATGAAATTCCCCATTATAGTGATGTGCATGAGATTACATGCCGCCACACCACTTTGAAATGATCTTCCGCCTCCTGAATCTTCTCATAGTGTTCCCTGCATGTAATACTGCGTGACTTTTCCCTTTATGGTCAAGGTGTAAATAAATCTGTTAAATAGGCATCTTTTGACTACAGCTGTTTTATTAATCCACCAAATCAAAGGGATATTTATTAGTAAAGTTAAAATCCATGACAATTCCTGTCATTTTGTACCATGCATGGGACAAAAATCACAAAAGCGTCTATATTTATTATGAATTACAAGTTCCCCAGGTTCTGTATAAAATAGCGTTATTTGTTTCTTTGCTTTTGTTTGTGTCATATTGACTGGACAATCAGCCTACGTGCAAGATGCAACACCAACAGAATAACACACAAGGAACGTTTGACCCTTAATTTAATTTCAAAAGACGCAAAGTTGAAGAAAGCCAGTCACTCGCCAGAGGAGCAGCAAACTTGCAGAGGGAGAAACGAGGCTGATTAATGGAGGAATGAAGGGGGAATTGGAAATCCAAAATAATGCCACTCGTGGGAGGAGAAGAGGGCCTGGCACAGAACCCAGTGAAGGAGATGAACCAGCAGGTTAAGACTGCTGGTGGGGGAATGAGGAGCGGAGTCTGACCGGGAGGAGAGGATGACTGCAACGCTTCGTTGGGAGCAACCTGTGGAGAAGAAGGAGGAGAAAGTGTGTCAGGTGAGGTTAACCACAAGTAGCCACTTATTTAGATAGTTCAGCTTCACGGCAGTATACCTAAACGAGCCAGCGTTGAATCCCTGAAGAGCGCTTCCTTATAAACTCTGGCTCAGCAGGAACAGCAGGTGCGTTGAATGACTTGATTAGGAACCCAGGATGACACGGGAAAGAGTGGGCGAGCGCTCGCTGGGACATGACAGTTTGTCGTTTTATTGGTTTGTCAGGGACCATGTACAGAATAAAAAGCAGTAAGCACAGGGTAAAGATGCACTGTACCAGATTATAGTATTCTCACTAATTTCCATCTGTAGTCTTTGTCACCCAATGAGAAAAAAAAGAAACAAAAAAATACAACAAAAAAGCCCCAAACCTTTTAGTTGAACAATCTGAATGTAAGAATGTATGATGCAATGGTGAGAAAACCTTTTATTTTTGAAACAAGAATTTCTTTCCTCCATCTTTCTGGTGGGTTTACCACCTGCAGGAGGGATTGGGGGGGCGGGGGGGGGGGGGCTCGGGTAGTGGTTGAAAGCCGAATCCTTAGTGATCCAATCCCCAACTTCCCAGACTGGCTCTTGGGACGTGGAACTGTGGAACATCACCTCTGTAGCAGGAGCTACAGACTTTACAGCTCAATGTTATGCTTGTGGGGTTGAGAGATTACTGGCTATATACTGTATACTGGGTTCACCTCGACAAGCAGCTCGGGTTCTGAAACCAGTCTCTTAAGGAGGGGATGGAGTTTAGCCTATTCCAGAGTTGTCTTGAAATTCAGAGAACAGTGTTGGGTATTTTTGTATCCCCCTACCTTGCAACCTCTACAGTCATGTGAAAAAATTAGGACACCCTGTAAAAGCCTGTTTGTGTGTGTGTGTTTTTTAACATATTTGGGCATATGGATATTTAATATCAATGTTAAAAAATACTGGGAGATTCATGTAATACAACTAAACAATTAAAAATGAATTAAAGACTTTTTCAAATTTTCTGTAAAATGTAATTCTAAATAAATAGTGAGGAAGAAATTAGGACATCCCCCATCTTTTTTAGGAAACCTCCACATTCATTCCCACTTAAAATGGCTAAAATAAATTTAAAAAAAAATGCAAATAAAATCAAAAACAAGGTTAGACATAGATATGTGAACATTTCTTAATAAAGAACTGAATATTTAAAGGAGTATCCAAATTTTCAAAAGGGATTTTTCTTTGCACCTTTGAGTGAGGAAATGGGTCCTGGCTGTTTGTGTTTATGGACTAAAGGATGGTTCAGAGAATTCATCCTTTTTAGAGTCTCTGACTGGTGTTCTGAAAAGTGCTCCTCTTGGAGACTCCATTGTCCTACTGGAGGACTTCAATGCGCAAGTGCTGAATGACAGTGAAATCTGGAGGGGAGTGATTGCCAGGGACAGACTGCCCAGTTTGACCCCGAGTGGCAATGAGCTACTGGACTTCTGTGCTGATAGTGATTTGCCTATAATGAACACCATCAAGCACAGGACCAGGCACCGGGACACCCTTGGTTGACTGAAGCCATGTTCTCCACCACCATTGCTGAAGCGATTGTCCAAACTGTGGCTATAAGGCCATCGGTATCTCTTGTGGTGGAAACCCCCAAACCAAATGGTAGATGCTAAGGTGAAAGGGGCCATCAAGCTAAAGAAGACTTCTACCAAGCTTGGCTGGCTTGTGGGACTCCTGAAGCAGCTGAGGTGTGCCAAGTAGTGTCAGGCTCATTCAGTTGCTGAAGCAAGAACTAAGATGAGAAAGGAGTTTGGTGAGACCATGGAACATGACTTTTGGTCATCCTCGAAGGGAACCTGACAAACTGGGGACTCCAAAAGGGAAAGCAGTTCCCTGACCACACTGTGTATGGTGCAGATTGGGCACTGCTGACTTGGCTTGGGGACACTGTTGGGCAGCTCAGAGAATCAGAATCAGGTTTATTGCCATTGTTCATGGAGTACACAAAATAGGAATTTGTCTCGGTGCAATGCTGCAACATTAAACATGATAAGATAAAAGAAATAAACTATACATGCAATAAAGTGTAGAATAAGAGTAAGTGGTACTGGTCAGCAGTTAAAATATATTAGCGAGCAGCAGATACTGTGGAGAACTATATAGTGCAGTCGGTAATGCAGGAAGAAAACAGTGATGATTGACATGAGTCTGGTTGAGCTGCTGTACATAGTGCACCAGAGTCAATAAGTCACTTAGTGTTCAGCAGTCTGATGGCAGAGGGGAAGAAGCTGTTCATGTGACGGGAGGTTTTAGTCTGGATGGACCGAAGTCTTCTACCAGAGGGGAGGGGGGCAAACAGTACGTGACCAGGGTGTGAGGGATCGGCTATGATCCGGCCAGCACGCCTCCGGGTCCTGGAGATGTACAGATCCTGGAGAGATGGGAGCTTGCAGCCGATCACCTTCTCAGCAGTGCGCACGACGCGCTGCAGCCTTAGTCTGTCCCTGGCAGTGGCTCCTGCGTACCACACGGTTATGGAGGTGGTGAGGATGGACTCGATGATGGCTGTGTAGAACTGCACTAACATCTTGGTGGGTAGCTTGAGCTTCCTCAGCTGCCGCAGGAAGAACATCCTCTGCTGGGCTTTTTTGATGAGTGAGCTGATGGTCGGCTCCCATTTGAGGTCCCTGGTGATGGTAGTGCCTAGGAAGCGGAAGGAATCAGCAGTGGTGATGGGAGAGCCTGAGAGGGTGAGGGGGGGCAGAGGGGTAGTGACTTTCCTGAAGTCTACAATCATCTCCACTGTCTTCAGAGCGTTCAGCTGCAGGTTGTTATTGTTGCACCAGGACGCCAGCTGGGCCACCTCTCTCCTGTAGGCGGACTCGTCGCCGTTGGAGATGAGCCCGATGAGGGTGGTGTCGTCCGCAAACTTGATCAGCTTGACAGACTGGTGGCTGGAGGTGCAGGAGTTGGTGTAAAGGGAGAAGAGTAGGGGGGAAAGTACACAGCCCTGGGGTGATCCGGTGCTGATGCTAGTAGAGTCTGAGACAGTCTTTCCCAGCCGCACATGCTGCCTCCGGTCCGTCAGGAAGTCGGTGATCCACCTGCAGAGGGAGTCAGGCACATTGAGCAGGGACAGCTTGTCCCGGAGCAGAGCGGGGCGGATGGTGTTGAATGCGGAGCTGAAGTCCACAAACAGGATCCTGGCGTAGGTTCCCGGGGAGTCCAGGTGCTGCAGGATGGAGTGGAGGGCCAGGTTGACTGCGTCGTCTACAGACCTGTTGGCTCGGTAGGCAAACTGCAGCGGGTCCAGGAGAGGGGTGGTGATGGACTTGAGGTGGGGCAGGACCAGGCGCTCAAAGGACTTCATGACTACAGAGGTGAGCGCTACAGGTCTGTAGTCATTAAGTCCAGTGATCCGTGGCTTCTTGGGGACAGGGATGATGGTGGAGGATTTGAGGCAGGACGGCACGTGGCATAACTTAAGGGAGGTGTTAAAAATGTCTGTGAAGACAGGAGCCAGCTGTTTCGCACAGTGTCTCAGGGTGGAGGGAGACACGCCGTCCGGGCCGGGGGCCTTGCGCGGGTTCAGTCTGGAGAACTGTTTGAGCACATCCTGCTCACTGATGATAAGGGCAGGGGGGGAGGAGGGGGGGTGTGACTTTAATGAAGTAGGGATTGTGGAGGCTGTGGAGCTGGAGGGAGGGGGGGAGTTGGACACAGATGACGAGGTGTCAAAACGGGCATAGTGTTGGGACAGTCTTTGACAAAGGGCTTTGTCATCCTGACCTTTAGGAGCCTGAGGCCGATAGTTGGTGATTTGCCTCAGTCCTCTCCACACAGAAGCCGAATCATTAGCAGTGAACTGCTGCTGGAGTCTCTCTGAATACACAGATTTAGCCCTCTTCAGCTCTCTGTTAAACCGGTATTTAACCTCCCTGTAGCAGTCCCTGTCTCCACTTTTCAGCGCTGCTTCCTTCTGCTTCCTGATCTGTCTGAGCTTAGCTGTGAACCAGGGTTTGTCATTAGAGTAACTCACCCTGGTGCGTGATGGAAGAATGACCTCTTCACAAAAGTGGATATATGAGTTCACAGTGTCAGTGTACTCATCCAGATCATGCGTGGCTCCTTTAAACATGCCCCAGTCGGATATTTCCATGCACGTTTCCAGCTTCTCCTCAGCTTCACTAAAAGCAGTTCCCTGACCACACTGTGTATGGTGCAGATTGGGCACTGCTGACTTGGCTTGGGGACACTGTTGGGCAGCTGAAGGAATAACTCAAGGATCTCCTCAATCCCACTGATATGCCTTCCATAAAGGAAGCAGAGCCTGAGGACAAGGGGGATGACTTGCCCATCACTGGGCCCAATGTTGCTGAAGTTGTGAAAAAAATTCTTCAGTGACAGGGCTGCAGGGTGGATGTTCTAGAGCTGTCATGGTTGACACGCCTCTGCAACACTGCTTAAGCTGGGTTCACACTATAGCATTTGGACTGATTTTTTACGGACTTTTACAAACTTTTACGACCTTTTGCTAGCATTTGCCAGTGTTGCATTCAGCGTTGGCAAACTTTTTCCAACTTAGGCTAGCATACATGTAGCTGTTGCCAACTTAGGTTAGCTTAAGCAAACGAATACTCAGCGCAGGTCAGCTGACATCAGCGTTGGGCGACGCTCATATAAAGATCAGCGTTTGTTGAGGCTTCCTGCCATTCTGGACTGGCTTTTTGGGTGAATTCAAGCTACAATGTTTGGACCAACTTTTACTGATGTTTTGGCAAATGTCTGGCTCTGCTGGCAAAAGTTGATAAAAGTTAATGATGGTGTTTGTTGGCAAACGCTGGCGAAAGTTGTGTTCCTTGCAAATATACACACTGGTGAAAGTTGTGCTCAGTTTGTAAAAGCTCCTGAGCGCTGGGCTAAGTTATGCAGAGTTGACCTAAGTTTGACATAGCAAACGATGGCTGAAATGCCAGTGGAAGCTAACGTTTTTTTGATTGAAACTCACTTCAGACATGCACGAACGAAAGAAATGGAGAGAAGGGGGAATTTTTAAAAAAGGGGGATAAAAGAGTGTGTGTGTGTGTGTGTGTGTGTGTGTGTGTGTGGGTGTTCCAAAAATGGGACACCCATAAAGAAAAAAAAATGTCATTGAGAAATTTACTGTTCTTAATTATCTGCTCCATGCACAACAATTCTCCAGGATTTATTAGTTCGGTTTCCATTGTGGGGAATCAAACAGCACTGATGTGGTGTCAAAAAGTAAATGACATTTAATGGGATTTTATGTTATTTTAATGGAGAGAGCTGTAACATTCAAAATATAACCACCCGTCATTTTATTTATATGATGATACACTAAAGAGTTTTTGGTTTTTTTTATTATTATTCCATCCACATTGACATTTTAATTGCGGACTGAATGTTGGAGTCTGTATAGGCACTTTTGTGTGTGTGGTTTTTTTTTTAAATACTAAAACGTATGCCCAAGGGAGATGCGTTCACTCCAAAAGCAAGTCCAGAATGGCAGGAAGCCTCCACAAACGCTGATCTTTTTATGAGCGTCACCTGACGCTGATGTCAACTGACCTGCGCCAAGTATTCGTTTGCTTAAGTTAAGCTAAGTTGGCAACATCTACACATATACTAGCCTAAGTTGGCAAAAGTTTGCCAATGCTGAATGCAACACTGGCAAATGCTAGCAAACGTCCGTAAAAGTTTGTACACGCTGAATTAAAAAAAACTACTCACGAACATTATTTCACCGACGTTTGGACTAATTTCTCTGATTTTTCAAAGTGTCTGTAAAAGTCACTCCAAATGCTATAGTGTGAATCCAGCTTTAACATTGGCGGACTTAGGTAAACTCTGCATAACTTAGCCCAGTGCTCAAGAATTTTTACAAATTAAGCACAACTTTCACCAACATGTACAGTATCTCACAAAAGTGAGTAGACCCCTCACATTTTTGTAAATATTTTATGATTAATTTCTTCCTATTTCTTATTTACTATCTGGCTTCTCTTGCTAAACTTTCTGATCCGGCAACACCTTATGAATCACAGACACATAGATTGCCCCAAATGTCTCCTGAGCCGGCGGACAGAGCCAATGTTTATGGCAGGATACGGTACAACAGGGACCAGGTGTTAGCACTTAACCGGCCCACGATGCTAATGCAAAAACTCGACATACTGGGAGAAATAAGACGAAAACAGCGTGGATGTTGAGCTGGAGTATGACGGCGGGCAAGGAATATTATGTACAGACCCGTCCTTCCATCCGTTATTATGGGGAACGTCCGATCGCTACTCAATAAGACTGACGAGCTAGCGGCTATCTCCCGCTACGAAAGCACCTTCAGAGAGATTAGCATGATGTTGTTTACTGAGACGTGGCTAACAAAACTAGCAACAAATGCTAACATCGAACTGGAGGGTTTCCACGCAATACGAGCAGACCGGACACCAGACAGAGGGAAGGCAAGGGGCGGAGGAGTGATAATGCATGTCAATAACAACTGGTGTAAACCGGGACATACTGTATCACTGTTAAAGAGCAACATTTCAGCAAAGACATTGCATTGCTAGCTATTAGCATGCGGCCTGCTTATCTCCCGAGGGAATACTCACATGTAATCTGCATTGTTATTTATGCAAATCCGATGGCGAACGCTGGGACAGTGCGTGACGCCATTCACTCAGTAACTGGCAGGCTGCAGACAACACCCAGATGCTCTCCTCCTCATCTCCGGTGATTTCAATCATATTTCACTGTCCCCCATTCTGCCCACGTTCACCCAGTATGTCACATGCCACACCAGAGACAATAAAACACTGGACTTATTCTATGCTAACACTAAGGAGGCGTACACCTCATCACCACTCCCCCCACTCGGGAGTTCGGATCACAACTTGCTTCATATCCGGCCGGTGTACAAAACCCCAGTACACAGACAATCTCCGGTTATGCGCACAGTGAAGATATGGTCTGAGGAGGCAATGGACGCGCTAAAGGATGATTTTGAAATCACTGCCTGGGAGCAGCTCTGTGATCCACATGGTGAGGACATTGACGGCCTCACTCACGCCATCACGGACTACATCAACTTCTGTGTGGACAACATCGTACCCACCAAGATTTTGCGGTGTTGCTCGAACAACAAACCCTAGATCAACCCCGAGATAAAAACACTTCTGAGAGAGAAGAAGAGGATCTTCAGGTCGGGGAACAGGGAGATGCTGAAGTCCGTACAGAGGGAGCTAAGGAGGAAGATAAGAGAAGGCAAGGACAGCTTCAGGAAGAAGATGGAGGACTAGCTGCAATGGAGCGACATCGGCGGGATCTGGAGAAACCTCAAAACCATCTCTGGGCTCCAGAATCCCTCCTCCCATGCCACGGGGGGCAGGGAGTGCGTGAACAATCTGAACCTGTTTTTTTTAATAGGTTTGACCAACTGCCCTCCCCCCCGCCTGCACACCAACCACTGTTGCCTCTACAGTCATCGAGACCTGCTGTCCACACACCCCCTTCACCAACAGCCCCCCAACCTGACCCTCACTTAGACCCAGGTGAGGACGGAGCTGAGAAAGATCAAGGCGAGGAAGGCCTCAGGACCGGACGGCATCAGCGCGAAGCTCCTCAAGTCCTGCGCAGACCAACTCTGCGGGATTGTGGAGCACATCTTCAACCTGAGCCTGAAGCTGGGGAGGGTACCACAGTTGTGGAAAACATCTTGTGTGGTACCCATACCAAAGACTTCCCATCCCAGAGACCTGAACAGCTACAGGCCAGTGGCCCTGATGTCTCACCTAATGAAGACCCTGGAGAGACTGCTCCTTGCTCACCTCCGCCCCCTGGTGGGACCAGCGATGGATCCACTCCAGTTCGCCTACCAGCATGGCATCGGGGTGGAGGATGCAGTGATCTTCCTTGTTCATCGTTCCCTGTCCCACCTGGAGAAGCCTGGGAACGCGATGAGGATCATGTTCTTTGACTTCTCCAGTGCTTTCAACACCATCCAACCAATGATCCTGAGGGACAAGCTGCTGTGCGCAGGGGTGGACCAGCACCTGTCATCATGGATCCTGGACTACCTCACAAACCGACCACAGTTTGTGAGAACTCGGGACTGTGTGTCCGACACGGTCATCGGCAGCATGGGGGCCCCCCAGGGAACGGTTTTGGCTACCTTCCTGTTCACCCTTTATACGGCGGACTTCTCACACAACACAACACACTGCCATCTGCAGAAGTTCTCTGATGACTCTGTGATCATCGGCCTCATCTCCAACAGAGATGAAGCTGAGTACAGAGGACTTATCCAGAACTCCGTAGACTGGTGCCATCGGAACTGCCTCCAGATCAACGCAAGGAAAACTAAAGAGCTGGTGGTGGACTGCCGCAGACAAGGACAACCCCTCACAGCACCAGTAAACATCCAGGGAATAGACATTGAGATGGTGACATCCTACAAGTACCTGGGTGTTCATTAGAATAATAAACTGGACTGGTCACACAATACCGACGCACTCTACAAGAAGGGACAGCGCAGGCTGTTCCTACTGAGGAGGCTCAGGTCTTTTGGTGTACAAGGGGTGCTCCTGAAGACATTCTATGAGTCGGTGGTGGCATCAGCCATCACTTTTGGAGTGGTCTGCTGGGCAGTGGCATCACAGCAGCCGATAGGAAGAGACTGAAAAAACTGATCAAGAAAGGTAGCTCTGTCCTGGGGCAGCGCCTTGACCCAGTGGAGAAGATAGGAGAGAGAAAGATGGTGGCTAAGCTGTCATCTCTGCTGGAGTCCGAGTCCAACCCTATGCAGGACATACTGAACGCAATGAGGAGCTCATTTAGCAGTAGGCTACATCACCCTGGGTGCGCGACCGAGAGGTTTCGCAGATCCTTCCTACCCACAGCTGTCAGACTTTATAACCTAAGCAGGGCTGCGCGCAAAGATAGCAAAAAAATGTGACGACCTAATAGTATTGAATGCAAAAGACGCAACAGACTTACACAAATGGTCCCCTCCAGTATACAACTAGAACAATATCAATCGCTACGGAGGGTGACAATATGTATGGGTACATATTTATACTATGTGGGTAACTAAATATATAGATGGTTATGCTGTTTATTCCAACTAGCTACAATGCTCTGCACTGTGTATATATATTTATATATTTATGTATACATACGTATGTATATTCAACTGCTCTTATTTTCTATCTTCTAAATTATTGCTCTGAGTGTTGTTATCCCTGTGCTGTTGCAATCCTAGAATTTCCCCATTGTGGGACTAATAAAGGCTTATCTTATCTTATATCTTTTCATTGGACAACACTGAAGATATGATACTTTGATACAATGTAAAATAGTCAGTGTACAGCTTGTATAACAGTGTAAATTTGCTGTCCCCTCAAAATAACTCAACACACAGCCATTAATGTCTAAACTGCTAGCAACAAAAGTGAGTACACCCCTAACTAAAAATGTCCAAATTGTGCCCATAGTGTCAATATTTTGTGTGGCCACCATTATTTTCCAGCACTGCCTTAACTCTCTTGGGCATGGAGTTCACTAGAGCTTCACAGGTTGCCACTGGAATCCTCTTCCACTCCTCCATGATGACATCACGGAGCTGGTGGATGTTCGAGACCTTGTGCTCCTCCGCCTTCAGTTTGAGGATGCCCCACACATGTTCAATAGGGTTTAGGTCTGGAGACATGCTTGGCCAGTCCATCACCTTTACCCTCAGTTTCTTTAGCAAGGCAGTGGTTGTCTTGGAGGTGTGTTTGGGGTCATTATCGTGTTGGAACACTGCCCTGCGGCCCAGTTTCCAAAGGGAGGGGATAATGCTCTGCTTCAGTATGCCACAGTACATGTTGGCATTTATGGTTCCGTTGTAGCAGACGACTTTATTCACTCTCTCATCAGTCAGACACAGAAAAAGCATGTCTCAATACACTATGGGTTCTCCTTTTATACCAACCGCTCATCTCACATTTGCATGACATTTCACATCACAATACATTCATCCTTTCTCCCTCCAACTCCTTCTTCTTCCTGCTATCTCACCATGATCTCCCTAGCTATTGTTCTCCTCTGTTTACCCTCTGCATCCAGTCTGAGATGGTTAACCCAGTCTCTACACCGTCAATGAACTGTAGCAGCTCCCCACTGCCGGCAGGACTCATGCAGCCCCAAACCATGACACTCCCACCACCATGCTTGACTGTAGGCAAGACACACTTGTCTTTGTACTTCCTCACCTGGTTGCCGCCACACACGCTTGACACCATCTGAATCAAATAAGTTTATCTTGGTCTCAACAGACCACAGGACATGATTCCAGTAATCCATGTCTGTAATGAAGATAACTTCATTACCTATGACTTTCTTTTTTATTTGCCAGTTTGAACATTTGGGTTCTTGTTTACACTTCTTTTGACAAACAGCTTAATTATAATTAATGACACTGCGCTTTAGTCATATATGTACTTTATTGGATTTGCACAGATGATTTTATGCATTGCATATTTGCACAGTTTGTATGAGAATTTATCGACTTTATTTATTGAATATTTAATATTTACTGATTGTTATTGGATTGTTAATATTTATTGATTGTAATTTGATTGTGCTATTTCCAGCAGGTGGGTTTGATTGATCTACTCCATCTGAAAGAGAGGTGCAAATGAGCTGAGTTAATTGATTGAAGAGCAAGCAGAGTGAGCAACTGTTTCTCTGAGCTGCAACATTTACTGTATGTGGGACTATTGTGGCTAATGATGTTATGCTCAACACCGTCCACTCGACACTGATTCGAGCAATATAACACGGAAGTGTCGCAAGCAGCGTGTCAAGCACTGTGTCAACATGGCCACAGTCACGTGACCGTAGCAAACGAGGCATCATTGTTACATCATGTGATTTGAGACCTGGCGAGAAATTTGAGAGGGCTCGGCGTTGCATACGTCAATAGTGAAGGATTTAAAAGGGGTCTGGTTCACCACTCAAACTGAGGGTTTTTTGAGAGGAGGAGATTTGTTATCATCATTGCATTCACTATTTGAGTAGAAGTCAGGGACAGTATTATACAAGTTAGAATTTGGTTTAGTAACATTAAACAACTCATTACATGTACTAAATATTACACACAGATACATTAGTGATGGTGAAACTGAGGCCTTATAAAACAATGAACAACTCTGAGACAATTGCTTCATGATCTACACAGTGTTATGAAACATTTAATAAAGAGTGCTGTGGAGGAACAAAATAAGTTCAGGCGAGACACGGCGAGCTGAAGGTTTCTGAGTTTTATTCCTCCATCAACATGAGACACACAGTAGCGCTGTGCTGTGTGTGTATGTGCTCTGTGAGTGTGCTGTGTGTGTGAGCCCCGTGAGTCATGTAAAGTCAGCTCTTTTATACAGACAAGAGAGAATGCATGGCACATTTACATATTGATATACATATCAGTCAATACATACCAATCGCGTGATTAACTGGCGCCGGAATTCCACCGCAACTCACCCGGCCAAGGGTGAGTTGCTGTGTTAGCAATGCGCCAGCACAGCAACTCACCCTTGGCCATGGGATCCCTGGTCCCAGCCCCTGACCAACAGTGATCTGTGTGGAGTTTGCATGTTTCTCCCCGTATCTGCGTGGATTTACTCTGGGATTTCTCCGGTTTCCTCCCACAGGCCAAAAACATGCAGGTTAGGTTAAATGGAGACTCTAAAGTGGCCCTAGGTGTGAATGTGTGTGTGAATGGTTAAGGGATAGCACCGTACCGTGGCTGCTTCATCCATCCAGGTGGATGCCCTCAATTTCCCCTCTGGGGATCAATAAAGTATACAAAATTCAAAAATTCAAAAAAAATTCAATTGCGTGATTAACTGGCGCCGGAATTCCTCTCCTTACTCCGGGGATGTATAACAATAGTCATTTTTCTGGTTGTCCCCCTAGGGCTCTCTGTTCGTATGCAATCCCTGCTGAGCGTGAATATTATCAGTCTGCATTGTGCTGGGTGCCCACACGTGTGCTGGGTGCCCACACGGTTCCCCCCAGAATGGTCAGAAGGGGCTGTGACCCCCCCCTCCCCCTGTCGTTTGGCTCCAGCTCCGGTAGAACTGTCGGAGGGCACGTCAGTCCGTGAGGGGACAGCGGAGGGGTGGAAAGGGCAGTGTGCTCCGCTCCGAGTTCCAGCACATTGAACGGCCGTGGATTGTGGGCGCACGGGCCGGTGTGTTGTCGTGAGTAATGGAACCAGAGGCCGATCAGTCGGCTTAGGGAGCGAGGTGCGGGAAAAGCTCTGTGCAGGAAGAGGGGGAGGGGGTGAGAGTAAGCGAGTGCTGGCCCGGGACGTCAAAGGTGTCTGGGCCGCTCAAAAATTGCGTGTGGATCCGCGATGGTGAGGGACTTTCCCGTTAAGCCTGGCGGAGGCCCACAGCGGCTGGGGAAAAAAATAAAATTATATCTCTGACTTCTCTCGCGGCTCGATCCAGCAAGAATGTGGGGAAGGCGAGCGGCCAAATTCTCTGAGGATGCGTAGCGGCTGTGATAAACTGAAGCTGTGTCAGGGACTTGGCAGTTTGGCTTTAGGTGCAGGAAGCAGCCCTAAAGTCATCGGGGAAAGCAATCAGCTAAATTCCCCTTGTGTGCCGTGGCTGGAAACCCATACAAAGTCCTGGGTGCAGGCTGCACATCCGCTCCAGGTGCGTGAGCAGCCCTGAAGGTTCCGAGGGTGGCGATCGGCTGTTTTTCTCAGGCATGTGCAGCGGCGGAGGACAAATGTATCAGTCTGTGGAGCCGGTTTTGTCCCGTGCATAACGCGTGCTTGGCGCAGTGACCACATAGCTGGCAGTCATATATATATTAGTGCTGTCCAGCGATTAAAATATTTAATCATAATTAATCACACGATCTACCGGAGTGGTGGCTCAGTTGGTAGAGCATCCGCCCCACACCCGGGAGGCAGGGGTTCAAATCCCGGCCGGGTCATACCAAAGACCATATAAAAATGGTGCTTTCTGCCTTCTAGCGTGGTGCTCCGCATAATGGAATGGGGAAAGTAAAGTTACACACAGAGCTACCAGAGGACTGATCCCCCGCTGTAGCTTTCACTACTTACAGTAGCTGTGTGGCCTAGGGTCAGAGAAACGGAGATAGGCACCGCCCATATACACCTTCAGGTGTGAAGGGATTAACAATCACACGATCTCATAGTTAACTCATGATTAATCACATTTTAGTTGCGTATTTTTGTCTCATGAAAAACCATTGTAATTCTCTTAACAGCACAAAAAGTGAGTGGGCTTGCTTTGTACAAATGTTTTTTATTATTATTATCATTGCAAAGCATCCATATATTCCGTATTAGACTGAGAAAACAAAACAGGACATATTACTCTGAAAATAAAAAAATGTTTTCTTTTTTTCCTTTTCATTAGTTTAGTAACCCTGCCACTGATATCTGCGATAAAAAAAGATGCATACAAATAAAAAATATATAGGCACAAAAGCAGCCCCTTAAATACAAAATGAAAACAAGAGGAGAGTGTCCCCTGAGAGGAGTAGTACAGTCTAATGACTGTATAGTAGCCCAACTGCTGCAGTTTTAAACTTACCAACACAGCCTCTTGAACATGAACATAATGTAACTGCTAGCACGTAACAGGTGAGTCAACCTAAAGGCCTACTTTCTGTCTTTGAGCCAGTTGCTCAAACAGACAAGCCTATTGACATTTTCAGACAACAGGGAAGATCGTTTTTTCTGAACGACATGTCCAGACAGTGAAAACAATCGTTCACATGGTACTGACGTGGCAGGCGTTGCTAAGTATTTGCATGCAAGGGAGGCCATCTCACTGTGTGACACTTTATGTGTGGACCACCATTCCTGTGGAGAGTCTTCAATGCCAATCATAGGTTCTGCCTTGTAGCGCTCAATGCAGCGTTCCACGGTGTCCTCCTCTTCATCTGAGGAAGATTCTTGTGCAAACATGAGAGCTGGCTTCTTCTTCTCTGGCTCAGGCATGCTTTGGTCATCCAGTGCTGCTGGTCTCCCCTTCTCCTGCTGCTGGAGTAAGGCACGGATGGAATCCCACACGACAACCCGGTCAGGTTTGCTCAGACACTTGAGGTCCTTAAACCTTGAAATGAAATAATAAAAAATATCAACGTTATTGCCATACAAGCAAAGGCACTAGTAAAACAAAACATTGACCTAATCTCTATTCCAGATTCAGAAGAAAAAAATGGATATTGAAGAGAACCAACCCACAAAACAAAGTGGTGCTTAAGACAAACAAAATACTGAGAAGAATGTAGAATGAATATCTTTCCTTGGGTCGAGTGCTGTAGCAACCCTGAGCCATGCGATGTTCAACTTCTCTTTGCGACCTTCCATATCCGCTGAAAAGGTTTCCTTGAACTTGATCAAGTACGCTGGGTCGTCCTCAGTGACTTCCATTACTCGGGACAGGTGGCATAATGCTGGCATCACCACAGAGCAAGAAACAAACTTCTCTCCACCCAGAAGATCTGTCACATATCTGCAACAATATACAAAAGCTCTTTCACAAAACTCTGTCACACACATACGGACACCTGATAGATAACCTACAGTTACAGTGATGGGAGGGGATATGAGGAATCACATGTGTTCCTGCGCGCGCACACACACACACACACATTACCCATTTACAGTGCTGTGCGGGACAAACACACACAGTTGAAGGGAGAGAGGTGATACCGACAGACAGACATTAGGGCCTGTGTCCACCAAATGCGTTTTTAGGGCGGAAAGTGCTGAAAACCTAGCCTCTTGGGCGCTTCCTGGCCTTCTCTGTTGTTAAGTTACACAGGGAATCATAGCTATTGAAACAGTCACTGATTATGTCAAAATACAGAAAAAATATACAGATAATCACGAGCTACACTTTGAGTAAAATGAAGCAAATAAACAGTCTACACATAGAGATGGCCCATCTAAAACATGCCACAGGGTGGTATTTTACATTGGGTGAGACAGGTGCTAATGTTTCTGTCTTGACACAGATCTACTTTAATTGTTAAAGAATCAGATATAGGCTACAAGACATAATTAGGCCTACCTGCAATGCTCCAACGCAGCTTCGAGCTTCTTTGTTTTCTCCAGCTCCGTTGCTGTTGGCATGGTGACTTTGGTTGAGTGTAGGGCCAGGGCAGCTCTCAGAGGTTCAATATTCCGGTTGACACGCTTTATCATTTCAAGGGTACTATTCCATCTTGTTGCTACCTCCTGCGTGAGCGCTTCTTCTTTCTGGTTGTGTGCGATTTGCTGCCGCTCGAGTTCCAGGGCATTCGTTGGGCTGTGTTTAAAGTGTCCCACAAGTTTTCTGCATTTTGCCAATGCGCTGTCGAATGGGCTATTGTGCAGAGAAACCGTGACTGCTCGGTGCACGCTGTGTGCGATGCACGGCAGGTGTTCAAAGGGGAGCTCTCTGGCTGCAGCCATCATATTGCGTGCACTATCCGTGGTCAGTGAAACAACTTTCTTTTCGATGCCCCACTCTCTGGCTACATTCATGAAGTGCTCTGCAACATTATCAGCGAAGTGCCTCTCTTCTGTCTTCATAACAGTCAAAGCATGGGACTGAAGTTTCCACTGTGGGGTGAAATAATGTGCTGTGACCCCGAGGTAGTTGTCATTGCCAAGTGACGTCCAGTAATCTCCCGTTAGCGCGACTATTTCTGTCTGCCCCAATGCCTGTTGTAACTGGGACTTCTCCGTTTCAAACAACGTTTCTATCCGGCGTGTGATAGTAGCTCTGGAAGGAGTTTCGTAGGTCCAGTCGTTGGATGCAATGCGAATTATCTCGGCCAGACCTTCATCCTCCACAATACTAACGGGCCTGCATGCCGTAGCCACCCACTTAGCTATGGCAGCTGTTAGCTTCATTTTAGTAGCAGCATCCATGGGCCGCTGTCGGAAGCCATCCAAACTTGTTTGGTTCTGACGCGGAGGAGGCGAAGCTACATCACTGGTGTGTTTGGCCATCAAATGGTATTTTAAACTGGATGTGCTTCGATGGTAGCTAAGTTCACATCGACAATAAGTGCAAATAACTTTAGTTTTATCGATCGAACCATCCTTTCCTATTTTAAATGTAAACTTTCCGTTCAGAAGTGTCCCTGGTGCGTCCATTACTGTGGCTGACTAGTGCCGCCAGTGCCGCGCGCTTTAGTCGTTGGGTTCTTCTTTGTTTGATATTTGAAATCGTATCCTTCGTTCCGCCACCATGTGTACGTGCATGGTATTACAGCCAGTACACTGTGCTTATGAAAAACTACGGTCACAGCATTAATCTCGCGTTAAAAAAAATCTCGCCATTAAAAAGGCGCTTGAGTTAACGCGATAATAACGCGATATTTTGACAGCACTAATATATATATATATATATATATATATACACACACAGAGAGAGAGAGAGAGAGATTTAAAAAATGCCTTTATTGCACAATTCAAAAAAATGTAAGAGCACCAATATCATTCCACCAAGTGTCTCACATTGGAAAAGTGCAAACATAAGTCACCCCCCCCACACACAACACAAAGTATTCCCTGCAGTCCACCTATTCCACATTGCCAGTGGCAGTAGTCCGAGTCTTCCTTGTAGTCCGTGCAAAGACGAGCCACCTGCCTCCAGTTCTTAAGCAAGGCCAAGTCCCCTTCCTCCGGCAGCAGAGATAGCGCTGCACGCCCGCAGCCAGTTCCGTTGTACGTCCCAGAGACATTTTCCTCATCTCAGATGGATTGTAGTCCTTAGACCATGCGGGATTTTTAAGCAAGTCATCTTTGCAGCAGGCTCGTCCAGATTGTAGAAAGAAAACGTTGGGGCATCCATGCCCTGCAGGCGAGTAAACCGTGACCTTGTAGTCCGTGCAAAGAAGAGCCACAAGCCTCCCATTTTCAAGCCAGGCCAAGTCCCCGTCCTCGGGCAGCAAAGATGGTGCTGCGCGCCGGCAGGAGACCGGTAAAGATCCAGTTCTGTGACAGTCAATTACAGTCAATTAGAAACGTCATAAAAGTCTGATCGAACAACATCCCAAAAATGCGTAAAACAGGCAGAGGAACGACCGCCATTTATTCCTTCTGTCGGACGCGCTTGACCCCTGTTCCCCCTGCTGCTTTACGCAGGGCCGTCAGGTGTTTTCTGAGGCGAAAACGTTTCCTTTCATCCAGGAGGTCAAGACCAACCTGCCTTCTTAGCACATTAACAGACTTGATGAATTTATCAGTGTCACTGAAGTAGTCAGTGACGTTAATGGCCTTGTTATAGGTTTCATCCAGAAAAGCATTTATTTCTTCCAGTGAATACAAACTCGTGTTTGTACTGCATTTTGCCTCAATAGACTCAGTATTAGACACAGTGTCGGGATCTTTTTTTTTTTTTTTTTCCCCTCTCCCGGCGCCACACGAGTCGGCCGCCCTTTGCAATAGTGGCTCGATTCCGAGTCTTTTTCCCTTCCTCTCTCTTTTTGATCCGTCTTTTTTTCACTCCACTTATATTACGGACACACAGATCGTCCCAAATGTCTCCTGAGCCGGTGGACGGAGCCACTGTTTATAGCAGGATACAATACAGCAGGGAAGAGCTGCTAGCATTCAACCGCCACCCGGTCCCATTGGAAAAACTCGACATACCGAGAGAACTGAGGCGAAAACGCCGTGGCTGCCGGGCTGGAGTAAGGCGGAGGACAAAAAATATAAGGTACAGACCCTCTCTTCCATCTATTGTCATGGGAAATGTACGGTCGTTACTGGGAAAGGTAGATGAGCTAGCGGCTATCTGCCGTTACGATAGCACATATCGGGAGTGCTCTCTCCTTTTGTTTTCTGAGACATGGCTAACTGAACTAGCAGCAGATGCTAACATTGAGCTGGAGGGTTTCCACATGATACGGGCAGACCGAACACCAGACAGTGGCAAAGCAAGGGGCGGTGGAGTGATAATGTATGTTAACAACAACTGGTGCAGACCGGGACATATCACTGTTAAACAACGACACTGCAGCAAAGACATTGAGTTGCTAGCTGTTAGCATGCGGCCTACATATCTCCCGAGAGAACACTCACACGTGATCTGCATTGTTGTTTATGCAAATCCGACGGCGAACGCTGGGACAGCGCGTGACGTCATCCATTCAGTAACCAGCAGGCTGCAGACAGAACACCCAGATGCTCTTCTCATCTCAGGCGATTTCAACCATGTTTCACTGTCTCCCATTCTACCCACGTTCACCCAGTATGTCACATGCCACACTAGAGACAATAAAACACTGGACTTATTCTACGCAAACACTAAGGAGGCGTACACCTCATCACAACTCCCCCCACTCGGGAGATCGGATCACAACTTGGTTCATCTCCGGCCGGTGTACAAACCCATAGTGCACAGACAACCTCCAGCCATGCGCACAGTGGAGTTATGGTCTGAGGAGACAATGGACACTCTAAAGGGCTGTTTTGAAGCCACCGCCTGGAAGCAGCTCTGCGATCCACATGGTGAGGACATCGATGGCCTCACTCACACCTTCACGGACTACCTCAGCTTCTGTGTGGACAAATCCGTTCCCACCAAGACCATACGGTGTTGCTCAAACAACAAACCCTGGATCAACCCTGAGATAAAAACACTTCTGAGAGAGAAGAAGAGGATCTTCAGGTCGGGGAACAGGGAGATGCTGAAGTCTGTACAGAGGGAGCTGAGGAGAAAGATCAGAGAAGGCAAGGACAGCTTCAGGAAGAAGATGGAGGACAAGCTGCAACAGAGCGACATCAGCGGGGTCTGGAGAAACCTCAAAACCATCTCCGGGCTCCAGAATACCTCCCTCCCCAGGCCACGGGGGGCAGGGAGTGGGCAAACAACCTGAATCTGTTTTTCAATAGGTTTGACCAACCGCCCTCCCCCCTGACTGCACAACAACCACTGCTGCCTCTAAAGAAATCAAGTCCTGCTGCCCACTCCCCACTCCACCAACACCCCCCCACTCCCAACACACAGCCCCCCATCCTGACCCTGACCAGGACCCAGGTGAGGACGGAGCTGAGGAAGATCAAGGCGAGGAAGGCGTCAGGACCGGACGGCATCATCGCAAAGCTCCTCAAGTCCTGTGCAGACCAGCTGTGTGGGATTGTGACGTACATCTTCAACCTGAGCCTGAAGCTGGGGAGGGTACCACAGTTGTGGAAAACATCTTGTGTGGTACCTGTACCAAAAACTTCCCACCCCAAAGACCTGAACAGCTACAGACCGGTGGCCTTGACATCCCACTTGATGAAGACCCTGGAGAGACTGCTCCTTGCTCACCTCCGCCCCCTGGTGGAACCAGCGATGGATCCACTCCAGTTCGCCTACCAGCATGGCATTGGGGTGGAGGATGCGGTGATCTTCCTCCTTCACCGTTCTCTGTCCCACCTGGAGAAGCCCGGGAATATGGTGAGGATCATGTTCTTTGACTTCTCCAGTGCTTTCAACACCATCCAACCGATGATCCTGAGGGACAAGCTGCTGCGCGCAGGGGTGGACCAGCACCTGTCATCATGGATCCTGGACTACCTCACGAACCGGCCTCAGTTTGTGAGAACCCGGGACTGTGTGTCCGACACGATCATCGGTAGCACGGGGGCCCCCCAGGGAACGGTGCTGGCTCCCTTCCTGTTCACTCTTTATACTGCGGACTTCTCGCACAACACAACACACTGCCATCTACAGAAGTTCTCTGATGACTCTGCGATCGTTGGCCTCATCTCCAATGGAGATGAAGCTGAGTACAGAGGGCTTATCCAGGACTTCGTGGACTGGTGCCATCGGAACTGCCTCCAGATCAACGCGAGGAAAACTAAGGAGCTGGTGGTGGACTGCCGCAGGCATGGGCAACCCCTCACAGCACCAGTAAATATACAGGGAACAGACATCGAGATGGTGACATCCTATAAGTACCTGGGTGTTCATATGAACAATAAACTAGACTGGTCACACAATACTGACGCACTCTACAAGAAGGGACAGCGCAGGCTGTTCCTGCTGAGGAGACTCAGGTCTTTTGGTGTGCAAGGGGCACTCCTGAAGACCTTCTACGATTCGGTGGTAGCATCAGCCATCACTTTTGGAGTGGTCTGCTGGGGCAGTGGCATTACTGCAGCCGATAGGAAGAGACTGAACAAACTGATCAAGAAAGCTAGCTCTGTCCTGGGGCAGTGCCTTGATCCGGTGGAGGAGATAGGAGAGAGAAGGACGGTGGCTAAGCTGTCATCTCTGCTGGAGTCCAAGTTCCACCCTATGCAGGACATACTGAATGCACTGAGGAGCTCATTTAGCAGCAGACTACATCATCCCAGGTGCACAACCGAGAGGTTTCGCAGGTCCTTCCTACCAACGGCTGTCAGACTGTACAACCTAAGCAGGGCTGCTCGCAGAGACAGCAAAAAGACGTAACAAACTAATAGTTTTTTGAATGCAGAAGATGCAATAGACTTACACAATGGTCCCCTCCGGCATACAACTAGGAAAATACCGGTCGCTATGGAGGGTGAGAATATGTATGGGCACATAATCATACCATGTAGGATAACTAAGTAGACAGTTATGCTGTTTCATCCCATCTAGCAACAATGCTCTGCACTGTGTGTGTTTATATATTTACATATTTATTCCATCTAGCTACAATGCTCCGCACTGGGTGTGTTTATATTTATATATCTATATATTTATTCCATCTAGCTACAATGCTCCGCACTGTGTGTTTATATATCTACATATTATTCCATCTAGCTACATTGCTCCGCACTGTGTGGGTTTATATATTTACATATTTATTCCACCTAGCTGCAATGCTCTGTACTGTGGGTGTTTATATATCTACATATTTATTCCATCTAGCTACAATGCTCCGCACTGTGTGTTTATATATTCATATATTTATTCCATCCAGCTACAATGCTCTGCACTGTGTGTCTGTGTGTGTGTATATATATATATATTTTATAGTAATATGTACATATGTATATTAGCTGCTCTTGCTTGCTTGCTTTTTTTCTTGCCTTCTGATTGTTGCTCTGAGTGTTGCTATCCCTGTGCTGTTGCAATATCTTATCTTATCAGATTTCATTTCCTCATCAGCACAACTCAGCTGACTGTTTGGTTCATCTGAACCAGTGGATTCATCATGGGCCACATTTTCCTGGACGCCACCCACAGCAGCTGACTGTCGCTGTTCCGTCTCCTGCTCTGAAACGGTAGCAGCCTCCGGAAGTACAGCCGCTGATGTCACACAGCGAGATTCTGACGCACCATCAGTGACATTTTGGGCGCCATCACCAGCGACGCTCCCAGCCGTAAGCTGGGCTGCGGGCGCCACAGCTGGGCTGTCCACAGACACAGCGGCAGGCTCCGGAGTAGGACCAGCGGAAGCCCCCGCAACATCATCTGTAGTAGCGGTGGGAACGGAGGCCGCACCGGCAGCCTCAGCTGCGGTGGAAGGCCCCGCCATGCCGTCCGCAGCAGCGGCGTGAGCGGAGGGCGCGCCGCCGGCACCAGCCACGGCCCCATCAGAGCCCCCCGCCCGCTGCCTGTGCGGACAAGTGAACCGTTTATGGCCCACGTCTCCACATTCAAAACACTTCATCTGTCCTGAGCTCGCATACACCATATAGGAGCCGTCCCCGTGTTTGACCGGGAAGGACACTTCCAGAGTCGCAGTTGGCGAGTCCAAAAACATGAACACCTGTCGCCTGAGTGATTTCATATGTTTTAACTTGGTCTCCTTGCATTCCAAAGTCAGAGTTCTAAACGGGCCTGCAAACTTCCCAAATCTGCGGAGCTCCGTCGCCAACTGCTCGTCAGTGATGAAAGGTGGAACACCTGAGACGGTGATACGCGTTGATGGGACAGATAAGGGGGACACCTGTACATACGTATCCCCGATAACAACACCGCTTGCAATCAGGGTGTGGACATCCTCTTCAGCAGCCAGAAACACAACTACAGCTCTATTCATTCGGGACGCAAAGCAGATCGCATCATGGCCCACCTGCTCGGCCACAGCCAGGAGGACGATCCGCACCCCCTGGTGGATAGACGGAGGTGGCATTTCCAAGGTCGCCATCCTCCACCCAAAAAAACAAAAACTGAAAATGCGGCCAGTAGTAGAAAATCGAAAAAAAAAGTCCAAACAAACCACGGAGTTCCCCATTTCCACCCTCCTCCTTCGGCGCAGATAGATAGATAGATAGATAGATAGATAGATAGATAGATAGATAGATAGATAGATAGATAGATAGATAGATAGATAGATAGATAGATAGATAGATAGATAGATAGATAGATAGATAGATAGATAGATAGATAGATAGTTTTAAAAAAATCCCTTTATTGTACAATTCAAAAATGTAAGATCACCAATAGGATAGATAGATCGATCTGAGGTTTTGCTCACTGAAAATTGTCCTTCCACAGAACAGAATTTTTCCAGGAATGACTACAAATTCTCAAAGCTGTCTGTCATTAGACAGATTATATGGAGGGTGATCTAATTAAAGTCAATTAAAATGATAGATAACTGAGTGACAGAATTTTTACAAGCCTGTCTGAGAAAATGACATAAAAAGTGTAGTGCAACCTATGATATAGACTCTATATCACAGGTTGCGCTACACCTTTTCTTAACAAAAAGGGAAATACTCTATATTATAGAGTATTTCCCTTTTTCAGATTTTCAACTCAAATGCAGTTCTGACAGTCAGTCAGCAGATGGCATCTTTATTAGATGTTTCATAACACTGTGTTGCTCGTGAAGCAATTGTCTCAAAGTTGCTCATTGTTTCATGAGGCCTCCGTTTTAACATCACTAATAATTGTGGCTGGGTTTAGTGCATTGGTTTAGTTTATGATTTGAGTTGTTTGCAGAAGTACTTATCTGTCCTGTGCTTTTGTCTGCTCCAAGGTGTCCAATTAAAAGCGTCACCTGGCAACAGAGGTGCCCTAATAAAGGTTCTGGGAGGGACTAAATGGGCAGGATAGGAAAGGGGTGTTTGGTATGGAAGTTTGAATGTTTATATTTTGTATATATTAATATTAGTTTTTTTGTTTTGGGTTTTGTTGTAAGCAGTACTGATAAATACCATTGTGTGTATATTTAAATTGCAATTATTGTTTATATTTATTTTACTTTGGTATAGCAATTTGAATTACCCTATATATGGTTTTGCCCAGAGAGAGGCCAAGTGACACAGTATAAATGACGCCATTTCGCATCTGTCTGGGATGCTGGTCAGCAGTGATGGCTAGATGAGGCTTTCTGTAGGACTTGAGGCCTTTTATCAAAATGGCTCATATAGATGAGGCCTCATGTGAAACTTCATTTTCTCTACCAGTCCATCTAGTGGACAAAACGTATACAACATGCAGATTTTTACAAGGGTATTATTGGTTTAATGTGTATTTTTTTCATTTCAATAAATGCACTGTCTTTTAAGAAATATCAATGATAATAAGGCAAAAAAAAATAAAACTGAGGTGACTACAGTGAATGTGCTTGTGCTATTTATCCATTTTTTTTAAGAAATAACTTTTCAACAGTCTTATAATGTCTTTCCCAGTACATTCATTTCTGTCTTTTTTGTCATGCAGGGCACAATAGTGCCTCAGCATAATGATCCAAGCTCTTTGAAATACAACAGACACTTCACCTTGCAAATAAAAATAAATTATAAGAATAGCCCAGCTGGGACTTGAACCCCAGCTTCTCAGTTGTAGAGCAGATAGTTTACCTCTAAGATACTATTTAGTCATTAAAAGTTAAAGCTTTCTTGAAGACTTGAGACCTTTCATCAAAATAGTTCATATAGATGAGGCCTCATGTGAAATTTCATTTTCTCTACTAGGTGATCTAGTGGACAAAACGTATACAACATGCAGATTTTTGCAAGGACATTTTTTTTCCCATTTCAATAAATGTACTGTCTTTTAAGAAATATCAATGATCATAAGGCAAAAAAGAAATAATGAAACTTGGGTGACTACAGTGAATGTGTTTGTGGTACACTCATACAGAGCACAATAGTGCCTCAGCATAATAATGTGTTATTGTTGTATCTAAGCTTTTTGAAACACAACAGACACTTCACTGTGCAAATGAAAATAAGCTGTTAGAATGGCCCAGCTGGGAGTTGAACCCCAGCTTCCCAGATAGTTTACTTCTAAGCCACTACTTAATCAGGGATAGTTGAGGCTTTCTTGAAGACTTGAGGCCTTTCATCAAAATGGTTCATATTGACGAAGCCTCGTGAAATTTCATTTGCTCTACTAGGCCATGTTGTCGGCAAAAAGTATACAACATGCAGATTTTTACAAGGTCATTATTGGTTTAGTGTGTATTTTTGTCACTTTCAATAAATGTGTTGTCTTTTAAGAAATATCACTGATCATTAGTGAAAAAAGAAATAATAAAACTGGGGTGACTACAGTGAATGTGCCTGTGTTACTTGGTGTGCTTGTACTACTTATCCATTTTTATTAAGAAATAACACATTTTCAACAGTCTTATACTGTCTTTCCCAGTATATTCAACTCTGGCCTTATTCTCATGGAGGGCACAATACCAATAGTGTCTCAGCATAACGATTCATAATAATGATCCAAGCTCTTTGAAATACAACAGACACTTCACCTTGCAAATAAAAATCAAGTAAGGATGACATAGCTGGGACTTGAACCCAGGGCTCCCACTTGCAAAGCAGACACTTTACCACTAAGCCATCGCCTCAGTTATAGCAAAGTGCCACTATTTGTGGAAAATATGTCAATGGGAGAAACGTGCTCAAAATGTTCCCAAATGGGAGAAGTCCATGTTTTTGGTGCTGCCTCCATCTGAAAATTGGCTGTGACAAATCCCTTTCACAGTCAAACATCAACAAAACAAAACGTGAGGGACAGGGATTTCCATTGTGTATCGCTGCTCACTTTATTTCGCATTGCATGCAAAATCATGAATGGCTTCCTGACCCAGTCACGTGGTACGATGTCAACTCATACATCACAATACACACCTCGAAACATGCTTCGCCAAATATTTCCTGGATAAGCTCAGAGAGCACCCTCGGAGCTCCAGAGCCTGCCATTCCATCACTACTGGTCAGACTTCTGGTGTGCTCTCTAACAGTGCAATGGCTGCTGCAACAACTGGTAAAATAAATAAAAGTCAAAATGGCGTTGATCCACTGTCTGCTCTCCGATTATTGTGCTACTGTGCCTCCTGCCGCAATAGGCCAACTATTACAATGTCCTTAGTCTGTCCATCTTCAGCACACTGCAGGCTTTCTTGTGCATCATCTTTAAAGGGGCTTCCTTCTGTGATGACAGCTATGCAGACCAATTTGATGCAGTGTGCGGCGTATGGGCTGAGCACTGACAGGCTGACCCCCCCCCCCCCAACCTCTGCAGCAATGTTGGCAGCACTCATACGTCTATTTTCAAAAGACAACCTCTGGATATGATGCTGAGCACGTGCACTCAACTTCTTTGGTCGACCATGGCGAGGCCTGTTCTGAGTGGAAACCTGTCCTGTTTTACCACTGTATGGTCTTGGCCACCATGCTGCAGCTCACTTTCAGGGTGTTGATAATCTTCTTATAGCCTTGGCCATGTTTTTTTCTTTTTTTGTTTTTTTTTTCAGATCCTCAGAGAGTTCTTTGCAATGAGGTACCATATTGAACTTCCAGTGACCAGAATGAGAGAGTGTGAGAGCGACAACACCAAATTTAACACACCTGCTCCCCATTCACACCTGCGACCTTGTAACACTAACAAGTCCCATGACACCAGAGAGGGAAAATGGCTACTTGGGCACAATTTGAACATTTTCATCTAGAGGTGTACTCACTTTTGTTGCCAGTGGTTTAGACATTAATGACTGTGTGTTGAGTTATTTTGAGGGGACAGCAAATTTACACTGTTATACAAGCTGTACACTGACTACATTACATTGTATCAAAGTGTCATATCTTCAGTGTTGTCCCATGAAAAGATATAATAAAATATTTACAAAAATGTAAGGGGTGTGCTCACTTTTGTGAGATACTGTATTTCCAAACGTCTGCAAATTTTCAGCATGCTGAAAAATTTGAAAGAACACAACTTTTGCCAGCGTTGGCCAACAAACACCATCATTAACTTTTGCCAGCAGAGCCAGACGTTTGCCAAAATGTCAATAACAGTTGGTCCAAACGTTGTAGTGTGAATCCACCTTTAGAAGGCGGGGATAGTGCTGCTGGCATGGCAAACTAGGGTGGTGGTTTTTCTCTTTAAGAAGGGGGAATAGAGTGTGTGACCACTGCAAAGGTCTATGCCAGGGTCCTGGGAAGGGGAGCCTAGCCATTGATCAAACCTTGGCTTAAGAACAAATACGGTTTCCACCCTGGTTCTGGAACATTGGACCAACTCTATCCACTGTTGAGAATCATCAGAGATTAATGGGAGTTTCAGCAACCAATTTAAGTATGTTTTGTGGATGTGGAGATTTCATTTGACTGTGTCCCACATGTTTTCTTGTGAGGGGTGCTTTGGTACTATTGGGTAGTGGGCTCATATGAGCTCTCCAGTCTCTATATGACTGTTGTGAGTGTTTGGCTCATATTGCTAACAGTCCCTACCAGGGCTGCCATTTATCATCAAACCTGTTCGTAATTTTTATGGAGAGGAGGTGCCGGGGCACACCAGGACAGCTGACCTGCAAACATCTTGGTATCTTCCCTGATCAGCTGGAGGAGGTGGGTGAGGACAGAGAAATCTGGATTTTAATGCTTCAGTATTTGAGATTTCCATTTTGTAATATTCTAAATTAAATATACAGTAGGCATTAAAGGGGTCATTGACTGCACTTTTTCCACATTTTAATAGCTCACACAGGTCAATAAAATGTGACATATTTTGTTCACATTTTCTTTAAGTTTTTTAATTAGTGAAGCAATTTTTTTTTTCCTCGCTTTCTTGAAACGCTCTGATTTAAAGCCTGTCACTTTAAGAAACATCCTTCAGCCGTTCAATTCCGCCCTCCCTCTTACATCAGTTAGCCATTAGCTGAGTAGCTTCTAGCCTCCTAGCTGAGATGAGCAGTGCTGGTTCACTGATCCACGGTTAATTATGTATCTGGCATCAGTCCAGCCCATCTCCCAATAAGTTTGCTGTGATTCCACAACAAATTGCTAGCATCTTGTGCTGGATGGCCCCTCCAGTCGCCACAACTGAGACCTGGCCCATGACCTGAGGCTGCTGGCTGAGTTGAGCTACCAAGCTAAGGGATCTCAAAGGGCAGTGTCTTGCTCTGTGGGACTCCACTCTCACCCCATCACGAGGCGGCTTTCCTACACTGCCCACAAGAGCAGAGTGGAGTCCAGCAGAGCCCTAAAGGATGGTGGGGGAGCTGGCCATGAGAACCAGCAGCTTCCAGCCAACAGCCTCTGGTCCTGGGCCATTTTGCTTGCAGTGACCGGCGTGCCGGTACGAGCAATCCACTGAAGAATCACAACAAAACCACTGGGAGATGGGCCAGTGTACAAGGCACACCAGCAAACAAGGTAGTAAAAGGGATGACTAGTAGGGTGACTAAGATCTGAAGAAAATAACAATATAAGCTGCACTTACAGTGAGCGTCCTGGTACCAGTGTTACCTTGGGGGCCAATACCTGAGGGGCTAATAGGCTACCTTTATACTTTAGCTGGCCGTGAGAGCCAGCAGCCTCCAGCTAGCAGTCTCTGGTCCTTGGCTATTTTGGTTGCAGTGACCGGTGTGCCGGTACGAGCGATCAACTGCGGAATCACAACAAAAACACTGGGAGATGGGCCAGTGTACAAGGCACACCGGCAAACCAGGTAGTAAAAGGGATAGCTAGTAGGGTGACTAAGATCTAAAGAAAATAACAATATAAGCTGTGCTTATAGCAAGCGTCCTGGTATCAGTGTTAGCTCGGGGCTAATAGCTCAAGGGCTTTAGGCTACCTTTAGCCTCCCCCCTTTACATCTACATGATGGACAACTAGGTGGGCCAATAATAGAGCAGTGGGTGGGTCTTTAGGATGGTGGTGTGTTGGCTTTTTCTAATTGTGACGTATACAATTTAGATGGAAGAGTCAAAAACGTTTCTGGCATTACTGGGAGAGAAAAACAAGATAAAGGCTGTGTTTTTTAAAGAGAATTGACTGTTATGAAAATTTTCCGATAAATATGTGACCAGTAGACTCATTTCAGACAGTTAAAACCTACAAACACGCCATTTTTCAGTCAATGTCCCCTTTAAACAATTTCAAGATATTATACTTTAAATTTTGTGTAAATCTATGCAACACGCATATCTATAGATTGCAGATGGTTGATATTAAAGAAAACATTTTCTCCTTGCTTTTGACTAGACATATGTAAGATCAGACAGCTACAAGAGAAGACAAACTGAGCTCTCTACAGGGCAGTAAAAGAGTTGTGATTTGCTTAAGGTCAGGCGTAACAGGGGTGTCTTTGTCTCAGATTTCAGTGGTAAGGTATTGAGTTGACAACATGTGGTCTTCTATTCAAATGGAGACATGGATCATTTCTCTCCCAGGAGCTCTAAGTGACCCTAGCCAAATGACAAGTGACAGCTTGGTTTATGAATAAAACCCAGTATGGTAAGTCTTCAGTAATTTCTTACACACACACACACATGCATCCACACATATGCTTTTTGTTTTATTTCTTAAACCATGGCTCACCATTTCTTCGTTTTTCTCAGTTTTGTCAGTATGCAAATTTCCTCTACAAACTGTATCTGCCAACAACAACCAAGCTATGAAACACTCAAAATATCAGCTTGCTGTTCTCATCATTTAGTTAATACAGGTCTATCCTCAAGAGAGCCCTGAAATGGCAGTACTTCAAAATGGCACAAAAGCCCAGTTGTCATTTTAGGTCGAAATCTTATAGGGAAGTTAATCTGATTACAGATATTTCTCATAATGCATGAGAGTTGACATTTCATCATCCATAAGGGACCATTAAATTGTTGGGAAGCAGCTTTGTGGAATTTAATTAGAAACAATAAATGTGGCAGTCCTGTTCTATATGAGTCAAACATAGAAAGTGCACTTTTGTTGCGAAGTCATGAATCCAATAGAAGAAACTATCTGTATGCACTGTGGAAATAATGTGGGTGTGGGTGTGTGTGTGTGTGTGTGTGTGGGTGTGGGTGGGTGTGTGAAAGATGGTAGTATGGACATGCAATGCAAATTTATTTTTATTATGAATGATTGGTTAGAATGCATTTATTACCTCCGCCAGGCCGAAGGCCAGGAGGTTATGTTTTTGCCAGCGTTTTGGACGGATTTCGATGAAACTTTCAGGCGTTGTTGGAAATGGTACAAGGAAGAACTGATTAAATTTTGGGGATGATCCGGATCACCATCCAGAAGAAAACCGCCATTACAGAAAATGCCATTTTCGTGAATAACTACTGAACCACTAATCCTATCATTGTCAATCCAATTGCTAGTCATATGTTCTCATGGTCAAGGAATCTGAAAACGTACACACAAACACTGTATGGGGGGAACTGTGGCCGCCATTACGGAAAATGCCATTTTCCTGAATAACTACTGAAACACTAATCCTATCATTGTCAATCCAATTGCTAGTCATATGTTTTCATGGTCAAGGAATCTGAAAATGTACACACAAACACTGTATGGGGGAACTGTGGCCGCCATTACGGAAAATGCCATTTTCCTGAATAACTACTGAAACACTAATCCTATCATTGTCAATCCAATTGCTAGTCATATGTTTTCGTGGTCAAGGAATCTGAAAACGTACACACAAACACTGTATGGGGGGGAACTGTGGCCGCCATTACGGAAAATGTCATTTTCGTGAATAACTACTGAACCACTAATCATATCATTGTCAAATTGCTAGTCATATGTTTTCATGGTCAAGGAATCTGAAAACGTACACACAAACACTGTATGGGGGGAACTGTGGCGCTTGGCGGAGGTCTGCGCTCTCCGAGTGCTTTTCTAGTTAAGTAAGTAATACTTATACCAGCCACTTACTATTTTTGCTTCTTTGATTAGCGGAACTGTTACTTTTTAGTGATTTATGTGATTAAAAAAATTGTTTTACTTTGGCTTTTGGATTGCTGACCAAATAAACAAATGAAGCAAAACCTTCAAGAATCATCAGTCCAGAGTCTAACATTGTTCAAAACAACAATAACAATTATTTTTGCCCAAAAATTAACGAAAGGAGTTGACTGAGCTAGATTTTTTTTTCCCCCATTGGTCCTTTTTGTCATATATTAAGGCTTATTTATTGTCAAAGAAACAATCATTATCTGACTGCCTTCAACACAGTTGGTATTTTTTTTAATGTTTTTATAAATGTCTACATTAATTTGACACATTTATAGCCTTGATTGTAACCATTAGGCTAAACCTTCCCAGCACAAATTAGTTGAAAAAAATGTTGAAAAGATGGCTTTGCCAAACGTTTAAAAAATGTCCAGATTTGGCTGAAAAGTGAAAGATGAAAAACAGTCTTTTTCAGGCTGTTGAAAAGGCGTCTTCATATACTGTAGATGTCTCTGTACGGTCTAAATCTGGTTAAAAAACTAAGAAGAAAAGCCACCTATTTAAGGTTGTTTTTTGTTGTTTGTTTGTTTTAAAACACTCCACACTAACCAACATCATTCATCTTCTGATGCTTTTTGGGTTGTGTGAGGGGCAGACCTATCTCACCATCTTTGGGCAAGAGGCAGAGTACATCCTGGACAGATTGCAAGTCCATCACAAGACATGGTATTCCCAGGGAGTCCCCCATCTAAGTACTAACCAAGGTTCACTAAAAGTCGGTAGAGTGGTGCTTCCTGGACTGAAAAAAAAAAAAAAAAAACCTTTTGATTCTTTGAGGTGCTCTTTGGATGGGATACTTCATACAAACAGCCAAAAGAAACTCCAAGGAACTCTCATTTCACAAAAGTAAAAAAAAAGCCTCTATTGTAATGCCTATGGTCATATAAACCTATTAAAAGGCTCCTACATGTTTCGGCATTAAGCCTTCATCGGGGAGTCAAACAGATCTCATGAGGAAGGGAGGGTTCTTACGAGAAAGTCCACCAATCAGAAACCTCCACCTGGCTGATGAGGTACCCTGGTTCAAAATGCACTGTGCAGACGCCCTCCTTCAAGAAGACCACCTTCTAACCAACAAACTTCAAAACACATACGAGGCAGGGCTGAAAAGTTCATAGGCTGAAAAGTTCATAGCAGTCATTCATTCATTCATCTTCTTCCGCTTAGGCTGGAGCCTATCCCAGCATCTTTGGGCGAGAGGCAGGGTACACCCTGGACAGATCGCCAGTCCATCACAGGGCCAACACAGAGAGACAGACAACCATTCACTCTCACAGTCATACCTAAGGACAATTTAGAATACCCAGTTTTGATGCCAATTAACCTACCTTGCATGTTTTTGGCATGTGGGAGGAAACCGGAGAAATCCCGGAGTAAACCCACGCAGACACGGGGAGAACATGCAAACTCCACACAGATCACTGTTGGTCAGGGGCTGGGATTGAACCCAGGATCCCCAGGCCAAGGGTGAGTTGCTGTGCTGCTGCAGTGCTAACCACTCCTCCACCGCACCGCCCTCATTGTGGTTTATTTTTCAACCACAGGGATCCAAGCACTGCAACACCGATGGAAGAAGTGTGTGGAGTGAAGGGGAAACTATGTTGAAAAATAAACCACATTTGGTCATATTTGACCACTATGAACTTTTAAACCTATGAACTTTTCAGCCCACCCCCACCCCCATACAGCATATATAGCCACTAAATCCTGCAGTCAAGACAAAGTAAAAGAAAAAGGAAAACAGTGTTCAAACCCCAAATCAGACAATCATATAAACATACTAAAATCCATGTCCTCATTCAGGACTGGATATTTAGTAGCCTGAAATTTGTAAAGCAATATGTTTCCTGTTGATTTAATAGTCTTTGTCTGTTGCCTTTTCTTAGAGACAGTGGAATATGATCAACCCCACAGACCTGTAAGGTCACTGTTGTGATGCTCCAAGTATAGTGTCTTGCCATAGTATAGTTCATGTTGCCTGTACAGATTGCATATTTGCATTCCACCAGTCTGTCCTGTAAGCGTTGTTTGGTTCTTCCTATATAAAAAAAACTTCACACATAGGACATTCCAGTCTATAGATAACACAGTTTTGGAGTTTATGAAATAATTAATAGTAAATAGTTTTGGGGATACAACATCACTAAAATATTTGGTTTGTGTTACATTTGTACAATGATTACATTGTTGGCATCTGTAAGTTCCTTTGGGCCTGAAACCCAACCATGTTTGGTGTCTGTCTGGTTTCAGATAGCTATGGACCAGTTTATCTTGTAGAGTTGGGCATCTTCCTAAGCTGATCAGAGGTGGTTCAGGAAAAATCTGGCTAAGTAAATCATCACTTTCAATAATGCTCCAATTGTTTGTTTTTTTTATAATTTTCATGATCGGTTCAGCCTCTGTACTGTATGTTGTGACAAACTGGCCTATCTGTTATGTATGAGATTTGGGTGTCTGGGATGCCGTGCCCACCCACAGGGTGATGTCAGGCGGACACAGCCCACTCTGTATATAGTTGAGTGTTCTGGCTAATAAAGTTCAGTTGGATGTCCCTCAAGAAGCTTTCCGTCTCGTGTCATTTTCACGACATAACATTTGGCGACAAGGAGACTAATGGAAGCGTGCTGGTTGCCTCGGCCATTGGCACCGTTTCTGGAGCGCGAGGGGGAGCCTGTGATCCTCTGACCGGAGTGGAGAGCCTCATTTGAGGAATAAATTAGGGCGCTGGGCCTACACAGGCTAGACGGGAGATGTCGGCGGGCGCTCCCGGCCCACAATCTCGGCACGGAGGGCCGAAGGATCCTCGGTGCTCTGGGTGGAGCAGACCTCTACGAGGATGCTGTCGAGCGGTTGGCCAGGCACTTTGACGGTCAGACAAGGTCCGTGAAGCTGCATGTGATGGAACTCTTGGCACCAGAAACTGATGGGCTAGCTTAGGAGCTAACTTTGCGCCAAAAGCAGGCGAGCGAGGCCGGGCAGGCTGAAGGCCCCGGGGAGGAGCAGCAGCCGCAGGACACGGTGCCAGCGCAGCAGAGCACCAACACTGAGAGCGCTTAATGCAGCGGTGAGGAGTCCAGATCGGTGAGCAGGCCCGACGAGGGTGATGGTGCGTGTCCTGGAGGTGAACAGGAGCCGATTACGGAGGCTATACAACATGACACATGGAACGAGGGAGTCGAAAGCTGCGTCGAGGTGCCCAGACCGGAGAACGATGCCAGTGAGGATGACGCTGTGAACCACGAAGGTAAGCAGCAACGGCCGGACACGGTGACAGTGAGCAGCACCGACAAGCGAGTTTTGGCGGTCCCTGGAGCACGACCACGGGGGGCCAAGAAAGGAGAGAGCGGAGCGGAAAAAAATTGGCGCGGTTATGCAGAGTGCCAAACGCCATTGTCGGGGTAAGAGTTTGGACCGGGCCGGCGGGACAGCACGACGCAGAAAGGAGGTCCTGAGATGACGTGGCGGGCATGGGAGACCGGGTCAGGTTCCCCTGTGGGTCGACGGCAGGGTTTTGAAGGTTAGAGACATGTTGGCCAGAGGGGGGTGTTTCGACCCTGGGGGGCGGCAGCGGCCGGACTTAAGGATGCCGTAGGGATGCCCAGGCCCTCCGTGGCTGTATAGAAGAGTGTGGCATAAAAAGGACACGTTCGCCAGGGAAGGGGGTTTCGACCCTGGGGGTGTACGAAGGCCAGGGGCGCATATGCTGTGGGGTTGCCCGGGGCCTCCGAGGCAGTTTTCTGAATGGTGGCTACCCAGAGACATTGGGGTTACCTGATATTTTATTTTTCTGGTGTGAATGCCTGTATATATATGTGAGTGAATATATGTAATATGGGATTATTTTACGTGTTTTAAGGAGACGTGGTCCATTTTGATCATTTTGGTGTGAATGTGATAGGTTGTTCTATTACAGCGTATTATTCTCCCTGTTCTTAGTGTGTGATTCGGGTTTCTAAATTTGGGTGGTTCAATTGTGTGTGTGGTTTCACAGTTTGTAAAGGGGAGGGGTTGTTATATATGAGATTTGGGTGTCTGGGATGCCGTGCCCACCCACAGGGTGACGTCAGGCGGGCATGGCACACTTTGTATATAGTTGAGTGTTCTGGCTAATAAAGTTCAGTTGGATGTCCCCCAAGAAGCTCTCCGTCTCATGTCATTTTCACAACATAACACTATCATTTGTTTGTTTGGGTATATTTCTTTGAGGTAGTGATGATCTGTCCACCTGTTTGGCTCTGGTGTAAGATTTATGAAGGATAGTACTTTTATAACCACGTTCCCTAAATTGTACATTTCTTGGGATTTTCTTTCAAAAAACATCATCTTGTCACAGATTCCCCAAACTCTCTGGAATTGCCTATATGGAATATTTTCTATTAGCCAATTAGGATGGAAACTACTGGCATGTAAAAGGGTGTTCCTATCACTTGGTTTTCTATATACAGAGGTATGGAGAAATCCTTGATTGTCTTTAAAAATAGTCAGGTCAAGAAAATGAATGCACTTTTTACTATATTCCAAAGACAATTTGATGTTTGGGTTGATGTTATTCAGAAGACTATGAAATTGTTTCATCTCTGTTTATGATTAGACCAGATTAAACAAATTTCATCAATGTAGCACCCCCACCAAAATATGTACTTCAGAAAGTCATTCTTTTCTTGGTTTAAGACAAAGTCTTCTTCCCATTTTCCCCAAAATAGACCTGCATATGAAGGGCTACAACAGACAGTAATGGTTTCTTCCTCACTGAGTGGCCTTTAGCCTATGTCAGTACAGGACTCATTTCACTGTGGATAATGATAGATTTACTAGCTTCAGCCAGCATCTTCACATGGTCTTTTGCTCTTGTTCTGGAGTTGATATGGACATTTAGCACAAAACACATTCATCTCTGGGACATCGAACCCATCTTCTTCCTGAGTGGTATGGTGGCTGGACATTCCCATGGTGTTTATACTTGTGTATAATTGTTTGAACAGATGAACGTGGCACCTTCAGGCATCTGGAAACTATAACAAGGATGAACCACACTTCTCTTCCTGATATTTTGGTGAATTTCTTTAAATTTTCCCATTATGTCATACAAGGAGTGTATTAGAGGTGTGCCTTAAAATACATCCACAGCACGCATGTGAATAACGCACATGACAGTCACCCATGCGTTGGAGTTCTGGAGCGCGCCTCCTGCGTGACCGTTCCAGTCAGCAGACAGACCTATCTAGCGTTGCTGTCCATGAGTCAAACCTGATCTCACGTCAGAGTAAAGCACAAGCTTATTTAAGTGCTTTAACAAGGAAAAAATAGCAGAAGAGGTATGTAAGTAGAGGCATTTATTGTGGTTTAAACCCACTGGTAATGGGAACAATAGCAAACAGGTATGGTTTGGTTTCATATGCAGGTAACTGAGGGAAAGGCAAGGGTGATTGAATTGCTAAGAAATAACTTCACCAACCACTACAATATTAACTAATTTATGTTCATTATTATGTACCTGGCAAGTTAAAACGACGGAAATTCACAGTCAATGATTTAAATCCATCAACATCCTCCAGCCCTCAGACAAATTAAACTTGCCAACATTTGGATTTCAAAATAAGGGAGGTTTTTCCTGTTGTCTGGGTGGTGAGGAGAGTTCTAAAAAAAACAAAAAAAAACTGTAAAAATATAGAAATATTGTAACAGAACTAGCAGCATTGGTCATTTTAGTTAATTTATTTCATTAAATATAATTTTATTAATACTTATATTTCTTTGAAAATAAGAGTTATTGTTCTGTTCATGCTCTGCAAAATTATGGTAAAAAGTTTAAGTTTTGTGAGGAACAAAAGTCAAAATTTAACCACAATCTGTTTCAAATTTCTAAAAAAAAACAAACTAATTTTCTTTAAAAAATAGGCAAAAATCAGCCATAAAATAATCCACAAATTTACAATAAAGTATCAGATGTACAAGAAAAGTCATAATTTTACAAGAGGAAATTCCAAATTTGCGGAAAATGGTTTCAAATTTAGACAAATTTACAGCGAAAAGTAGAAAACTATAAGTAAACTGATAAATTTTGGAGAAAAACCTCAAACCTTCAAGGCTGAAGTCATTACTCAAGTTTTTTTTATTCAAGTTGGTGGGGTTTGTATCCTTAGCTAGAAATTTGGGGGTGTCTACTTTTAATCATTAATTTCATAAGATAACAGTGCTTTTACCCGAGTCAAATTTCTGGTTACTATATCCACATCTGCTCATATAATTTAAGTATGTGTGAGTTAATTATGATTATGAATGTTTTTCCCTTCTCTTTCCTGCTCTTTCTCAATGGAAAAAAGAAACACTATCATAAAAATTTAAAAAAAATATTCATATTTGTTTCATTTATATCGCACACACCACTGAAGAGAGAGAAACGACATTTCAGTTCTTCTGTATGTCTGAACATATAGCAGTATTGTCAAGAATCGCCCTACTCATGGGCTGATTGAAGATGCCAGATGCGGACTATGAGTTTTAGATATTTAATAAACAGAAAAACACACAAGAACAAAAATACACACTTACTGAAAAGAAGGAGAACCGGGGGGGGAAGAAGCGCCCAGAGAATACAAATGGACGGGGTCTCCATCAGAGTAGACGTAACACGAACGTTTGGAGACACAAGACCACTGTGAAGGGCAATCACACTGGTCTTGCTTAAATAATACTGCACCCGATGATAATCAGGTGTGGGACATAAGTGGGAACGTAATCAAACAACAAGTGACAGCTGTGTAGCTTGCTAAACAGTTTGGCAGCTGGAAACTGCACAGCACTGTCAAAATAAAAGTACAGACCAGAATTCAATAATACAAAATAAGATAACACAATCCCCAAAAGATATTAACAATACCATAACTATAAAATGACACCCCATAACAAGATTATAAAAACACAACTAAGAATACACCAACTCATCAATGAACAGAAACCAGATACAAAAGATTGTAATAAACAGAGACACAAACAAATAGAAAAAGACTAAACTAAGACTGGAACTGAGCACGGCCCCCACCCATGCTCAGTATCATGACAGTGTCCCACCCTCAAGGGGTGGTACCCAGACACCCCAGGGCAACATCAAAAAGGAAAAAAAACCCACACACACAAAGAAGACCCCCCCCAATAAGAAAAACAACCCACCCCGGGGGGAGGGGGGACCCAGGCACGGAGGGACTGAACCAAGACAAGAAAAAAGAAAAAACCCAAAACAAAAAAAGAAACACTCCTGACCCACAACACTAAATGATAGGAGGCACAAGATAGAGATGGTGTTGCGTAACAGATATACCTAGTCCAGGTTGTTTCCCAGAGCCCCAAATTCCTTTATGCCAACAATGAAGCTGGTCGGGTGGCCTTCCCACATCCCTGGGCCAATGGGCTGCAGGGCAAAACACCCCCCCTCCCGGAGGCAGCAGCTGGTGTAAGCCGTAGGGTGGTCTTTCAGAGGTCTTAAGCCACCCAACTAAATGACGCAGTCCCTCGGGTGGGCTACCTACATCCCGGAGCCAATGGGCTGTGGGGCACAACGCACGCCCTCCTGGGGGGTGGTAGTTGGAACCCATACCCCCAAAGGATTGTATGAACAGCAGCATGGATGAAGCAGACCCCAGGCTGTGGACGATTGGTTCCAAATGCTGGTTGGGTTGATTGCTGGCCAACAGTGGAGCCCAACGGCAATAACGGCGAACCAGCGAGGACACCAGGGGAAGGGAGCAACCAACTCGTGAGGCACCCAAGTGGCAACGAAGGCGGATCAGCGGGGACCCTCAGTAGCACCCGATGACCCTTGGCGAGCCCCAATGAAGGCGAGGAATCCATGACCTCCAGTGACAGCAGGGGACCCTCCACAGCCTCAAGCAAAGATGGAGGACCCGCCACGGCCAAGGACTGAGGCGCGGCACCCACGGAGACCCTGGCCTGAGGCACAGCACCGACGGAGGCCCTGGACTGAGGAGCAGCACCCACAGAGGCCCCGGAATGAGGCACAGCACCCACGGAGGCCCCAGAATGAGGAGCAGCACCCACAGAGGCCCCGGAATGAGGCACAGCACCCACGGAGGCCCCAGAATGAGGCACAGCACACATGGAGGCCCCATACTGAGGTGCAGCACCCACGGAGACCTCAGACAAAGGTGTAGTACCCACGCCGGCCCCAGACAGGGGCGTCACACCTGTGGCAGCATCGGACGGAAGCACAGGACCCACGGAGACCTCGGACAAAGAGGCAGGACCCAGGGAAACCTCAGGCGAAGAGGCAGGATCCACGGCAACCTCAGGCGGAGGCTGAGGACCCAAGGCGACCACAAACGAAGGAGGAGGGTGATCCTCCGAGGACCCAGACGAGGACTTCAGCAACGAGGAAGACACAAACACCGGGTTACTACCACCGGCAGGAGTGGAGCCCGATGAGGAGATCTCAGAAGTAGTTGACAGCTGTGACTCACTCTCCCCACCACTAGCAGGACAAGAAATCTCTAGATCTGATGATGTTGAAAAAGAACAGAGCACGTGCCTTGTCTCAGACTCCACTGCCGTCCAGGACTCCGGCAATCCAGGCAGGGATGTCTCAAGTCCATCCATCTGGGCGTTCCCTCTCAGCGTGGTCACCTTAGAAGAAGAACACAAAAAAGATGTTGGAGGACATCACCGGCAGCAGTGGAGCCCGGCGGGGAGAACTCAGGAGCAGAGGACATCTGCAACTGATTCTCCCCACCATGAGCCAGACAAGATCTCTCTGAGTCTGCAAAAGAAGAAACAGAACAGAGTTCTTGCCTGGACTCGAGCTCCACCACCGTCCAGGACTCCGGCAAACCTGCTGCGGCAAACCAGCAGCAGCAGCCGTGATGGTGGATGCATCCCCAGGACCTCCAGGCAAAGCGGCCAATGCAGATGGGTCATCTGGCATGGCAGCTGGAGGTCATGTCACCGTTGACGCCAAATCCTGCGCAACTGAAGCCAGGGGACACTCTGCTGTTGGCTCAGGCTTCAGGTCACAGGAAACGCTCTTCCTACGTCCGGATTGTGGCTGCGGGGTAGGAACTAAGTTCTTCAGGGCCGCAGACTCCTACATCATCTGGTGTCTCCATCCCAGGACCAGAGAACAATCAAGGAGAGCAGAGGGGGACACGGGAGAGGCAGGTGAAGAATCTTGATTAACTGCAGCAGCAGACGATGAGAGCTCAGTGACAGTGTGTGGCTGCCTCTGAGCCCTTACACCATGAATTAGGCAAGACAATTCATTTTTAGAAGTTAAAGAATGAAGAGACACTTGCCTTAATTCCCGGGGCTTGATGGTAGCTGCCACTGCCGGTTCAGACGAAGCACTTCCGGGAGCTGCGAAGGTCGTCTGGTGATGTGGGTGGTGCACCGGAGTCAGGGGATGTCCCTTTATCGGCTCAGACTCCGGTTCACCTGGTGAATCTCCCTCCAGCTGGGCCACACAGTCTGGAAGGAACCATGGCTTGTACTCCAGCAGGAGTTCTGTTTCAGATAATAAACCCCCCACCGCTCCTTCAGCTCCTCAGCTGATGGCGTGGGTCACAGTTCAGGAGGAGAGGGTGGGGCTGCTGCTGGATGCCAAAGAGAGGCTAGGGATTTCCGCACCCGGGGACACCTCTTTGAGGGTTTTCCCAGCCCATGGAGCATGGGTTGTGGGTCAGTGGCTGACATGAGGAGGTCCATGAGTTCTGGATGACTCTACAGGCTGAGGCATGCTTCCACAACCTGTGCCACTCCTTCCAGACACTCCCTGACCACCTCGGAAGAGCGGGAGGCATAAGCCACCGATATTTTGCCCTCCAGCACTCCAACAGTCCAACACTGCACCTCGTCCAGCCCGAATATACTGTAGTCTGTATGGGTAGACATATCGATAAAAGGACAGATTAAAGCACAAAAATAGACGGGAGGAAGAGGAGAGAAAAAAAAGCAAAAACTCACAGCCGCTGGCGTCTTACACACACCAGCGGTCTACTGTCAAGAATCGCCCTATTCATTTTGCACATTTAATAAACAGAAAAACACACAAGAACAAAAATACACACTTACTGAAAATAAGGAGAACTGGGGGATGCCCTGAGAATACAAATGGACGAGGGCTCCGTCAGAGGAGACATACCATGAACAAGGGCAAGATGGCGCCCACCGAGGCAGATGTCTTTGCTCATTCCATTCTCGAATGCTGACTTTTTCTCCTTTTTTCAGGTTCAGATTCAGGTTCAGGTTACTTTATTTGTACCCGTAGGTAGATTTGTTTTGCAGTCTGGTGACATCCATATTTACAAGCCACTAATTACATTCAACATAGACACAAACACAGGCACACATGAAGCTGACTATAAACATGATAAAAAAAATACTCAAGGCTCCATCAAACAGGGTATAAAAAGACAAAGAGATGAGGGAGAAACCAGAGGTAAGAGAGAAGGGTCATATTAAAGTTAAAAGTTAAAAACTAGTCAGAGGTTAAAAAACTCAAAGGTCTAAAACCCAATAAAATATTTAGAACCAAAGTGACATCATACAAAATAAGTAAATATAAAATATGTACAATATATTTTTATAGCTTGTTCAATTCTTTGACAGCAGCAGGGACAAAGCTGTTTTTGTAGCGCTGGGTTTTACTTTTTGGGACAGCAAACCTCCATCTGGAGGGAAGAAGCTGAAAGTTGCAGTGCAAAGGGTGGGAGTCATCATTTAAAATGGAGGTAGCCATCCTCTGTACTTGTCTGGTGTACAGGGATGTCAGGCTCAGCTGTGACTCACCAAGCAAACGACTGGACCATCTAACTACCTGATCCAAGGATTTCCTCTGTTTCAGTTTTATCTGACCAAACCATGACACTAAAGAAAAGGATAAAACAGATTCAATAAAAGCCCGATAAAACATTGTCATTATGGTTCGGTCAATTTGGAAGCACGCAAGTTTCCTCAAACAATGCAAATTTTGCTGACCCTTTTTGCACACCCTTTCACAATTCACTTCAAAGTTTAAATTACTATCAATAATTGTCCCAAGATATTTGTACGATTGTACACATTCGGTGGTCTGGCCTTTTAGTATGGTGACTTTGTGCCTGGGAGTTTTCCTCCTAAAGTCAATAATCATATCTTTCGTTTTTGTTGTATTCAGCTGCAGGTAGGAATCCTCACACCAGTGAACAAAATCATCAACTACTGGGCCGTGGCCACTCTCACCATCCTGGAGGAGATTGACAATGACTGAGTCATCAGCATACTTTATAATGTGTCTGTTGTCATGTCTGCTCCGACACATGTTTGTGTACAGGATGAAGAGTAGTGGTGACAACACACACCCCTGAGGAGAGCCAGTAGAAGAGCACTTTAGGTCAGACAATGTACCATTGACCCTTACTCTCTGCGTCCTGTTGGTTAAGAAATCCAGAATCCAACCCACCAGATTATTGCTCAAATCAAATTGTTGCAGGAGCCTTTCAACTAAAATATGAGGTTGGATTGTATTAAAGGCGGAAGAAAAGTCCACAAATAAAAGCCTGGCATGTGTCCCATTAAAATCCAGATGTTTAAAAAGTATGTTAAACATAGTGACAGTGGCATCCTCCACTCCTCTGTGAGGCCTATAGGTAAACTGCAGAGGATCCAATGCATGTTCAGTCTGCCTTAGGACCTCACATCTGACCAGTTTTTCAAAAATTTTCATTAAAATTGAAGTCAAAGCAACTGGTCTAAAGTCGTTTACCGTTTTAGGACAGCTGGATTTTGGAACGGGAACAACCACGGCTTCTTTCCAGATCTTAGGCACATGTTGTGTCTGTAAGGACTTATTGAAAATGTAATGAAATATAGGACTCAGTTCATGTGCACAGGACTTTACCAAGCGCCCACATATATTATCAGGGCCCTGACTTTTGTTCACTTTTACAGCGCAGAACTCCCTATAAACATCCTGCACCTCAATATTAAAGTGCTGATTGTCTTTGAGTTTCTGTTTCAAATCTTGGATTTCTGTGCTGAAATCAAAGGAGTCAAAACGACCATAAAAACAATTAAGAGCATTAGCCAGCTCTGTGTCTGAATTAAAACCATCTAAAAACACACGATTACTGCGCTCTGTGCTCTGAAGGCCTGCAATAGTTTTCATACTGGCCCAGGCTGAACCAAGTTTCTTTGCTGCCATCTTGCTTTCCAACTCTGATTTATAATTCTGTTTTGCTCTTAAAGTTTCGGACTTCAGCTCCTTTGTGGCAACCTGTAGCTCAGAAACAGACCCCTGTTTAAAGGCAAGAGCTTTCCTCTGTAAGCAGGATTTAACTGATTTAGTAACCCATGGTTTGTTGTTGGGATATATTTTGACACGTTTACGTGGAACAATCTTATTTTGACAGAAAGCCATGTATGAGCATGTGAGCTCAGCCAGAGAGTCCAAATCATCCCCGCAGGCCAGTTTGAACATCTCCCAGTCTGTACAGTCAAAGCATTCCTGGAGGCTCTGCTCTGAATCTTCTGTCCACACATTGATGTCTCTCATCTCCACCTTGCCTCTTCTGAGAGCAGTTTTATATGTGGGCAGCAAATGTACACAGTTGTGATCTGAGGATCCTACAGGAGGAAGGGGGAGTGATTTATAGGCCCTCTCTATGGATCCATAGCACAGGTCCAATGTCTTTTTTCGCCTGGTTGGGCAGGAGACATACTGATAAAAGTTTTTAAGTGTCTTCTTTAAAGAAACATGGTTAAAATCCCCAAGAATGAAGTTTGGCGCCTCTGGAGAAATTGATTGCAGCTGCTGGATCACATCAAAGATGGTTCTGGAGGCGGAGTCAGCGTCTGCCCTCGGATGAATGTACACGGTTGTGATGAAAAGTTGGGGAAACTCACAAGGCAAATAAAAGGGGCGTAGTGACACAGACAGCAGCTCCACATCGGGTGTACAGATGTGCTCTCTGACCGTGACAGATGTGCAGTACTGCTTATTAATGTATAAACATACGCCGCCCCCCCTGACGTTTCCCCGTTACCTCTTCCTGCCGATCCGAGCGCAGTGGGGCTCCAAAGCCGTCAATCCACAGGTCTGCATCTCGGTCATGCGCAGTAAGCCAAGATTCAGTGAAAGCCATGATGCAGCAGTTCTTGAAGTCCTTCTGGTCCTTGAAGTCCTTCTTTTTGTATGTTTGCTGCTCTTTCTAAAGTGTATAAAAGTCATGCACTGCTAACATACGACCGCTGGACACTACTGGACATCGCCAAGACAATTTACTTGCTTCATACCACCCGATTTGCAATGCATTGTGCGATCACGCAGCAATCGGCACTGCCCCCAGGAAGGCCCCAAAGCACCAAGCCCACATGAGCATACTGACCCCAAGAGAGCGTGTCAGAGGTGGCACCATAGGCGAGATAAGAGAGGAGGGCTACATGATGGGCTAAAGCCCGTGCTAGCCAACCACCGCTGCCTAGCCTCCTGCTAGCTAATGTATAGTCTCTGGAAAACAAGCTAGACGAAGTAAGAGTAAGGACTGAAGACCAGCAGGAGATGAGAGAGTGCTGCGCCCTAATTTTCTGGGACCTTGCTCTCAGACAGAGTCCCTGAGTGCGCCATTCAACTACAGACTTACGCAACACACCGGGCAGACCAAACTGAAGCCTCAGGTAAGAAGGGGGGGGGGGGGGCTTTGAGTGTTTATAAACAACTTGTGGTGAGGAGATGTACAGACTGTTTACAGGCACTGTTCTCCTGATGTGGAGTTTTTACTGCTGAAATGCCGTCCCTATTATCTATCGAGGGAACTCACTGCTGTGTTTTTGGCCGCTGTTTACATCTGTCCACGAAGCAACTACACAACAGCACTACGCAAATTACATGATGTCATCAGCACAGTAGAAACGACCCATCCCGATGCTGTTTTTACTGTTGCTGGTGACTTTAATCAGTGCAATTTATGGACTGTACTTTTCAAATATTACCAGCATGTGGACATTCCTACCCACGATAAGAACACACTGGATCATGTTTACACCAACATACGTGGTGCATACAGAGCAGCACCCCGCCCCACTTCAGATCACATCTCCCTGTTTATGTACCCAGCCTACAGACAAAAGCTGAAACAACCAAACCCTGTTATTAAACGAATTAAACGATGGACTCCAGAGGCTGAGCGCACCCTACAAGACTGTTTTGCCTGTACAGACTGGGATGTGTTTAAAGCTGCAGCCACCCGGGAGGACTCTTCTGTAAACATACAGGACTATGCTGAATATGTGACTGGGTACATCAGCGCATGTGTTGACACCATCATACCCACCATACAAGACAGGAAGTTCCCCAACCAAAAGCCCTGGATCAACAGTCAGGTACACACATGGACAAAATTGTTGGTACCCCTCTGTTAATGAAAGAAAAACCCACAATGGTCACAGAAATAACTTGAATCTGACAAAAGTGGTAATAAATAAAAATTCTATGAAAATTATCCAATGAAAATCAGACAATGCTTTTGAATTGTGGTTCAACAGAATTATTTTAAAAAACAAACTCATGAAACAGGCCTGGACAAAAATGATGGTACCCTTAACTTAATATTTTGTTGCACAACCTTTTGAGGCAATCACTGCAATCAAACAATTTCTGTAACTATTAATGAGACTTCTGCACCTCTCAGCAGGTATTTTGGCCCACTCCTCATGAGCAAACTGCTCCAGTTGTCTCAGGTTTGAAGGGTGCCTTCTCCAGACAGCATGTTTCATCTCCTTCCACAGATGTTCAATAGGATTTAGATCAGGGCTCATTGAAGGCCACTTTAGGATAGTCCAATGTTTTGCTCTTAGCAATTCTTGGGTGTTTTTAGCTGTGTGTTTTGTGTCATTATCCTGTTGCAAGACCCATGATCTGCGACTGAGACCAAGCTGTCTGACACTGGGCAGCACATTTCTCTCTAGAATACCTTGATAGTCTTGAGATTTCATTGTACCCTGCACAGATTCAAGACACCCTGTGCCAGATGCAGCAAAGCAGCCCCAGAACATAACAGAACCTCCTCCATGTTTCACAGTAGGGACAGTGTTCTTTTCTTGGTATGCTTCATTTTTGCGTCTGTGAACATAGAGCTGATGTGCCTTGCCAAAAAGTTCCAGTTTGTCTCGTCTGTCCATAGGACATTCTCCCAGAAGCTTTGTGGCTTGTCAACATGCAGTTTGGCAAATTCCAGTCTGGCTTTTTTATGATTTGTTTTCAACAGTGGTGTCCTCCTTGGTCGTCTCCCATGAAGTCCACTTTGGCTCAAACAACGACGGATGGTGCGATCTGACACTGATGTACCTTAACCTTGGAGTTCACCATGAATGTGTTTAGAGGTTGTTCTGGGCTCTTTTGTTACCATTCGTATTATCTGTCTCCTCCTGCGGCCATGTCCAGGGAGGTTGGCTACAGTCCCGTGGATCTTAAATTTCTGAATAATATGTGCAAAGGGCCATTTCCATTAGTATCGCCTTGGCCTTACTTAGTTCTACTCGTTTCACTTTCTCGCTATTTCCACTATACCCAGCACGCTTTAACCGACACTATTCTCGTGCTGGTTAAGAGGCAGGGTATAACCGTGCAAAACCGATCCGAGATGTGACGTCAATAGACTGCTAGCCGCTGATTGGTCAGGGCGTAACGTCACGAAAGCGCCCGTCTTCGTTGAAATCTTTACGACCGCCATTTGCAATCACGGACTAACTCGGTCACGGAGTAAATACGATATTAATACAGACAGCATTGTAGGTTTTGCGGAACTCTACACCGTGGTCCAACGAAGAGGTGCGGAGTTTTCTCTGCTTGGTGGCTGATACACAGTCAGAGGAGTGATCCGGACTCTACAGATGGCTGCGCAGAATAGAACCGTACTACTGACAAGCTGAAGACGAACGTGAGAGAACCATCGATGGTGAGTGATTTGTAATAATGTGCATCTGTTCACTTATTTATCCTGTTGGTGGTAAGCTCACTTTTTTTTGAGCCATACAGTGCCGTTTTTTGCTGGCTAAATCGTTTTAGCTAACGAGCTTTGGCTAGTAGCTAGCTAGTACCAACTGCTGGTTCACGCTTGTTTTCTCCTAAATATCCGCTTGTGAGAGCAAAACGATGTAATATGTTAATCCTGGTTAAAGTCCTGGTTTTTGTTTTGTATTGCACTTTGGTGCTGCGCATTAAATTGTGTGCAATTTAATGCTAGAATGTGTTTCCACATGCCAGGGTTTAGCCTCCCTGTTTATAGTGGATACTGGTGAAATGGACCACAGGAGCCAAAATCTCAACAATATAAAAGTGCTTTTTCAAACCAGTGATTTATAAAGTCATTCATATAATTTTCTAAAGCGTCAGAAAGAGAAATCCATATATTATATCGATTCATTACACAGACAGTGATATATTTCAAGCATTTATTTATTTTAATTTGGATGATTATGGCTTACAGCCCCTGAAAACCCCAAATTCAATTTGGCAAAAAATTGGAATATTACATAAACTTTAAAAAATAGTTTTTAAACAGAAATGTTGGCTGCTGAGGTGTTGGTTAATATGGGCTGTAGTCATAATCATCAATATTAAAATAAACACTTTCAATATATCACTGCCCCTGTAATGAATCTATATATGGGTTTCACTTTTTGAAATGAGTGACAAAAATATTGAACTTTTTCATGATATTCTAATTTTTGAGATGTGCCTGAATAAGTGTTGAACTTGCTTGAAACTAACCACCATCCATTTCTGTCGTTCGTCTAGGGAGGAGGGAATCAGCCGCTCAACAATGGACATCACCACTGTGGAAAGTACTGAAATCCTTTGCTTTTATAGGTAAAAGTGTCAGAACAAAAGTAGCACAATTTCCACTTAATATAAAAGGGACTGAACTGAGATTTATTTGATTGTGTGAGTATTAATTACAGAATAATTGAAAAAGACTGGCGCATCAACTGTAAAATAAACCACTTGTTAATGCATTTATTTTTTTGGTCAGATCACTTGTGTGATCCTTTGTGAGTTATGTTCATAACTGTATCTTTTGGGGAATGGCAGTTGTTCAGTCATCAATATAATTTAGTTTATATGTGTAGTTTATACTCTATCATCAATAAACTCATGCAGTAACAGGACACATTACAAATATGTGAGACCCATTGTAGTGCATCCTTTTATATTTTAGCAATAAAAGTACAAAACACCACCCACACTTGAAGCCAGGGCAAGAAGAGACACTTTTACATTCCAGACAAACTTTTATTGATAAAAACTCCATATTTTGACTGAGTGACTCCATACTCTGTGATGCACACCTTCAGTTAAAGTACTATATTCCATTCAAGTGAATGTATTAATTCATTCTGATTGCTGAGGCCACAGTAAAATCAGATGATTTTAAATGTAACCCAGCCCTTGTAAAATCGACTTTACATCAGTGCAGCTACATGAAAATTGTGGTTAAATACAACAACAAAGTACTTTATTGTCACATTGGAATCACTGCTGTTTTGTTTTTCTTTTGAATTCTTGGATGGAATATGGGTGGGCAATATAAGCTGCAGCTTCAGCCATCACCCATTTCAGATAACCTATGTTGAACTGTATAATCAGAGGAGTTATTGTTTAATTCGACCTTATTAGATTTTTTTCCCCTTTGTTATATTATTCTATTTTCTTTTAATCTATCTGAAATAAAGATTCATTCATTCACATTCCACCACTGGCTTTTAGCAACAAGTGTATTTCCCAAATATGTTTTAAACTTCCTTTATTTAACCACCACCCATTTCTGTCTTTTGTCTAGGCAAGAGGTAAACGATCGATCCACCCCAAACTGGACCTTGCGTCACTATTTACAGAGACGCAGGCCTAAGATCTGCTGATCTGAGACCAGTGTGAGCTGCACATCCCAGCTGCTGAGTGACCCAGTCTTACAGTTTGAGTTTTGCGCATTCTGAATAATCTGGAATTTGCTGCTGATTGTAATAAACAATTTAGTGACTTATGTGTTTGCATCATGATTTCTATTTTTGTCTGTTAATACACTGGTTGGAAAAGAGTCAATAGTACAAACCATTAATGGGTGACCTTGAAAATAATGGCTCATTTTTAAGAAATTTATGTCACATGGTGGTAACCTTCACATATAAAAAAGAGACATCTGCAAAAACTTCAGAGGTTTGTCAGTACAATACCACATGAATGCATGTATAGTACATTGTTGATGTAGAGAATATATATTTCTACAGTATATGTATCTAGTAAATCAAGCATTTTCCATGTAACCTTGTGACTGCATTATTTTAATTGCTTTTAATCCTAGATCAAGTTTGTTTTGGCCTAAAATGCATCATAACTGTCAAATACATTTTATTATACCGAACTCAGTACTGTTTACTTTTGAATATACATTTTGTGGCTAATATAGTTATTAACCTGGCGATCAAGTTGTGTCAGCTGATCATTTTTTGCTATGACAACATCTCAGACTCAGTGCAGCTGGAGCAGGTATGTCCATGATGTCTCAACAGTCCATGATTTTCACGCAGATCAGAGCAATTTTTTTTCCCACAATATTTTTATTGAACCTTTTTTTTTTTTTTTTTTTTTACAAACAGCACACACAGTCAGACACTAACACAAAAGTAATTTAAAAACTAAAAAGAACAATAACAAAATAGCAAAAAAAAGGTAATAAAAACAACAACCATTAACAAAAACAAGTCAACAACAATGTTCCTCTGTTTAGTCTAGGTAATCTATTACATAAGAATGCATAATATACATTCACCAGCTTGGAATTTGCAAGGTTCACACATATCATTCACCTTCTTCTTCAGAAGTTATGTTTACTTTCTTTACATAATCAATGAAAGGTCTCCATATACTCTCAAACACATTTTCCTTTGATTTCAGTATGTATGTTATTCTTTCTAGTGGAAGGTTGTTAACATCTGTCTTAACCACTGAGTCACATCTGGTCTGAGTTTTTCCACAGTAATGCAATACATTTTTTGGCATTAAGCAAACTGAGGTCTATGAATGTTCTTTCACTCTTATTAAAATTATGTTTTTCTGGATACAGACCCAACAAAAACAGTTTAGGGTTCAATGTGATTTGTTTTGAAATTATTTTTTCAATTGTTACCCTCACCTCTTCCCAAAACATTCTGATTTTTCTACATTCCCATAAACAGTGAAATAGGGTTCCTTTACTTAGATCAGAGCAATTTTTTGCACAGGAAATAAACCAGACATTCTTAAGCTCTACAACCACTGATCGTTTGTGAAGCTGTGCTGACATCAGTGACAGGCTGTGCATGAACGCCAGACTGACCGTTTGAAGAGGTAATTTTCCCACAACAGAGCCATCTGAAACACACACAGCGTACATATTTTAGTACCTAACAGTGATAACTTGCAGAGATTACAGTGTAGTACGACGTACTTATAGCAAAATAGCATTAGCAACATTAGCTTACCGTCACATATGACCTAGTTTGTATCCTCACGTCTTCGGCTCTCTCCAGAAGCTGCAGAACTATTCCAGAGTGTTTCGTCTCACTGCCTGTACCCTTGTCTGACGGTCCTTTTTGGCATTTACGGTGAAAAAAGCCACAGACCGAGGAGTCGCCTTGTAAAGCCGCCATGTTGTGTTTGGCTTGGGTCGCGTGTTTTACGTCACGGGAGTGTGGCGCCGCCTTGCTGTAAAAAAAATCCCGCCCAACCCAGCTATACACGGCTTTACACGGTTGTAATGGAGGCACAACCGCGGCAGAAACGAGTAGTAACGAAACGAAACAAGGCGAGTCGAACTGGGCTAGTGGAAATGAGGCACAGTTGTAGTCACAGGAACATCAAGCTGCTTGGAGATGGTCTTATAGCCTTTACCTTTAACATGCTTGTCTATAATTTTCTTTCTAATCTCCCGAGACAGCTCTCTGTTTTGCTTCTTCTGGTCCATGTTTAGTGTGGTACACACCATGTCACCAAACAGCACAGCAACTACTTGTCACCCTTTAAATAGGCCAACAGACTGATTACAAGTTTGTAGACACCTGTGATGTTAATTAGAGGACACATCTTGGTTGAACATGTCCCTATGGTCACATTATTTTCAATCATTTCTAGGGGTACCATCATTTTTGTCCAGGCCTGCTTCATGAGTTTGTTTTTTAAAATAATTCTGTTCAGCCACAGTTCAAAAGCATTGTCTGATTCTCATTGGTTAATTTTCATAGAATTTTTATTTATTACCACTTTTGTCAGATTCAAGTTATTTCTGTGACCATTGTGGGTTTTTCTTTCATTAACAGAGGAGTACCAACAATTTTTTCCATGGCTGTATACCAGACGCTGCATGCTCGCTGTCTTGCATTTCAATCAGGCAATGAGGTTGAGTACCAAGCTGCAAAGTATTCACTGAGGAGGGCTATCACAACAGCCAAGAGGCAGCACAGGGAAAAGCTACTCCACTCCTGACTAGGGGCGCATGTGGCAAGGCCTGTAACACATCATAGACTACAAGAGGACCAACAGCAACACCACTAGCTCCACACACACAGCCTTCCGGACAATCTCAACATCATCTACACCCGCTCTGAGACCACCAACTACTGTGCAGAGAGGAGACATGAACACACGCACCCTCCCCCTCAACTAAAAGTCTCATCAGGCCAGATAAACAAAGCACTGAGGAATATCAACCCTCGCAAGGCAGCAAGACCAGACAACATCCCTGGGCGGGCCCTCAGAACATGTGCTGCCGAGTTGACTGACGTTCTCACATCCATCTTCAACCTCTCCCTCAACCAGAACACAATCCCCTCCTGCTTCAAAACCACAACCATCGTCCCCTTCCCCAAAAAGAGCCCGCCGACCTGTCTGAATGATTACAGACTGGTAGCACTCACACCAATTATCATGAAGTGCTTCAAGAGAGTGGTGCTGCCCTCATTCAGGACAATAAACCGGATACCCTGATCCCCTGCAGTATGCCTACCGGCCCAACAGGTCCACCTCAGATGCCATTGCTGCAGCACTCCATTATTCTCTCTCCCACCTGGAAGATAAAGACTCCTACATTAGGATGCTCTTTGTCGACTACAGCTCAGCCTTCAACATGGTCATCCCCCACAAACTCACCGACAAACTGTCTTCACTTGGCCTGCACCCCACCCTCTGTGACTGGCTACTGGGCAGGCCCCAGTCTGTCAGGATGGATAACAGGACCTCAGCCAGCATCATCACGAACACCGGTGTCCCACAGGGTTGTGCTCTCAGCTCCATCCTCTGCAGCCTCTTCACCCATGACTGTGTTACCTCCCACAAGGACAATATCATCTTAAAGTGTGCAGATAACACAGCAGTGATAGGACACATCACTAGTGGTGATGAAGCATCCTACAGAAGGGAGGTGGACAGCCTGGTGTCATGGTGTGAGGACAACAACCTCACCCTCAACACGGACAAGAACAAAGGAGATGATAGTGGACATGAGGAAGGGGAGGAGGAGACCCCATGGGCCACTGTTCATCCGGGAGCTTGAGGAGCTTTAAATACCTGGGCATCCACATCAGTGAGGACCTTGCGTTGGCATATAACACCACAGTGCTGGTTAAGAGAGCTCAACAGCGGCTGTACTTTCTGAGGAGGCTGAAAAAGTTTGGCATGTCCCCCAAGATCCTCAACAATTTCTACAGCTGCATCATTGAGAGCATTTTGACCAACTGCATCACTGCGTGGTACAGCAGCATTACTGCCCTGGACTGCAAACGCCTGCAGAGAGTGGTGAAGACAGCGGAGAAGATCATCAGAACTCCACTCCCCTCTCTGCAGAGCATCTACCACTGCAGAGTCCGAAGGAGAGCTGCCGCCATCCTCCAGGACCCCACCCAACCCCAGCACAGAATGTTCACACTTCTACCCTCAGGCCAGAAGTACAGAAGTGTGAAATGCAGGACAACCAGACTAAAAAACTCCTTCTTTCCCACTGCCATCAGACTCCTCAACAAATAACAAACTTCCAAACAAACTCTCTATTTACAAACACAGCTTGCAAATAGAAACTCGCATACTGGTTGCTAAATTTGCACATTGCTCACTTACACGGTGTACACAGTTTCACCCCGTCTCATGTCCATATCATCTCTGCTACTAAATTTTCATTGTACAGTCCACTGGGTATTATCATCACAGAGAAATTACAGAAAAATTCTCACACTGGGTGCTAATTTGTACATTGCTCATTTGAACATTGTACATAGGCTTATACCATCTCAGGTTCATATCATCTCTGATATTAATATTTCATTGTCCATTATAGTCATCCAGTTAATTTTCAATTTTCATTCTTCTTGTTTCCTCTAGATTAACTGCTTTAACTGCTTTAACTGTACTAATTGTCTAATGTGTGTTATTAGTATTCATTAGTATTAGTACTTAGTATCAAGGTGTGCTTAAGATGTCCTAATTGCCTAATGTGTGTTATTAGAGTGTGTTATTAGTTTTCATTAGTATTAGGTGTGTTATTACCTTATTAGTATTGATGTGAATCTATTACCTTGGCATTCGTTCAGAGAGCAGAGTAAGAATTTCATTGCTCAGGAAATGTTGCATTTCTTAACTGTGCACATGATAATAAAGCTTTTGAATCTTGAATCTTGAATCTAACGTTTGGAGACACAAGACCGCTATGAAGAGCAATCACACCAGTCTTGCTTATATAATACTGCACCCGATGATAATCAGGTGTGGGGCAACAGTGGGAACATAATCAAACAACAAGTGACAGCTGTGCAGCTTGCGAAACAGTTTGACAGCCGGAAGCTGCACAGCAATGTCAAAATAAAAGTACAGACGGGAACTCAATAACACAAAACAAGATAACACAATCCCCAAAAGATATAAACAATACCATAACTATAAAATGAAACCCCATAACTAGACAAGACTATAATAACACAACTAAGAATACACCAACTCATCAGTGAACAGAAACCAGATACAAAAGATCATAATAAACAGAGAGACAAATGAACAGAAAAAGACTAAGCTAAGACTGTAACCAAGCACGGCCCCCACCCATGCTCAGGATCATGACAAGTATTGACAAATAAAATCTTTGAATGTTGAAGCTTGAATTTATGTAAATCATGACAAAAAAATCATGGAGGACAAAACATGACATTTGGTATTTTCCTACCTGTTTCTATACCACCATAAAGAGAGAGAACCTAAGTAAGACAGGGCTCACATAAGGAAAGATGAGATAGAAGAGAGGAGCCAAGAAAAGGAAAGTGTTCAGGCAGAGGGTGCAAGAGAGGAAGGAGAGAAAGATGACACCAGTAAAATGTCCAAACACAGGACGTCTGGGTGGGACCCCAAATGGCCCAAGATTCCAAGATTCAAGCCTTGGTTGTACAATACTTCAAGTGGTAAGCTCCATATGCAAAGGTGTCGGTGCTACAGCAGCCAGAGACAGGCTCTGCGGGAGTGAATGAAAAAAAATATTCTGAAAAGAAACTGGTCACTCTCAGCTGCTGCCCACAACGCCATCCGGAGGGGCACACCAACCAGGAAAATAGCACCACCTCCTCCAAAAACCGCACCCCAATGTTAGCTGCCCTCAGCACCAACCAAGCAATGGACAAAACTGTCCTGGAGCTCAGTTGGCCATCTGCTCCCAGGAAGTCTCATTTTCAAACAAATTTATTCAGTAACAGCAGAATATCAACGCTGATTTGTTTGTTTGTTTGTCATACTTTTAATCCCAGAGGGAAATTCAAGGGCATCTAGCTGGATGAGGCAGCCACGGTGGAGCACCAATCCCTTCACCATTCACACACACATTCACACTAGGGCCACTTTAGAATCTCCAATTAACCAAACTTGCATCCTTTTTTTTGGCATGTGGGAGGAAACCCAGAGTAAACTGATGCAAGCATGGAAGAACACACAAACTCCATTTAGATAGGCCCTACTGGCTGGTGGATTTGGACCCACAACTACAGATGCAAATCAGCAGTATTGCTAAATTTGGCATAGAATAGAACAGTCTTTCTTGTCATTGTACAGTAGTACAGCACAACGAAATTGTGGGTGCTCCACCAGGCTACTGCACAATAAAGTGAGAAGGATTAGATAGAACATGGTTACAGAGCACACGATTAAACACATGACTGAAATAAAAATAAAATAAAAATAAAAATGGCCCAGGATTATGGAAATATTCACAGGTATGGTAGAGGCTATGCAGGTGGAACTGTGTGCATAAGAGTGCAGACACACAATTGAACACACAATTGAGTAAAATGGCCCAAGGATTATGGAAAATACGCACAGTAGTGATTTCACAGATGGGTCAGTATACATGAAATTACAGAGTGTAAAGACAGGTGAGTTATAGTGATAATTAAAAGGTCCTCAGTTCTGTGCATGTGAGCGCTTGGGGGAGGGGGTGGGGCCTCTTGACTGTTTGCAGTTCGGATGGCCCAGGGGAGGAAACTGTTTGTTAGTCTGGAGGTGTGGGACCAGATCGATCTGAGCCGTCGTCCAGAGGGAAGCAGGTCAAACAGATGGTGGGCGGGATGTGAGAGGTCTCCTGTGATGGCCTTGATCCTTCTGAGACAGGAGAGTCTGAGATGTCTTTCAGGGAGGGCAGAAGGCCGTTGATGATTTTTTTGGGCGGTGTTGATGACCCTCTACACAGCCTTCCTGTTCTCGGCCGTGGAGCCGGCGTACCACACACCCAGACAGTAGGTGAGCACGCTCTCCAGTGAGCAGCGGTAAAAGGCCAGCACCAGCTCCTGGTCCAAGTTGTTCTTCCTCAGGATATGGAGGAAGTGCAGCTGCTGCTGGGCTTTCTTCACCAGAGCCTTAGTGTTGACAGTCCAGGAGAGGTCAGAGGAGATGTGGGTGCCCAGAAACCTGAAGGTGGGGACGGTTTCCATGGGGGTCGCCATTTATAAGGAGGGGGGTGGTCCTGTCTGTTCTTCCTGAAGTTCAGTATGAGCATACTTACATTTGTATTAATGTTCATTAGTATGTAATGTCCCTTTCAAATAAACATTAAACTAAACTTTCTTACTGTGAGGCAATAGTGCTAACCACTACACCACCATTTGTATGCAATTGTGCCGCGTTTCACACAGAGTATAAACAAATAACTTGAGTGCAACAAGACCACTCATGGCTGAGTTTTCAGAAAATTTTGAAGAATAAATAGAAAACTGAATTACAAAGTTCCGGTGAAGGAGCATTTTGGACTTAATCCAAATGAGCGAGGAGAGTCCAGTAATGTCAGTGAGCCGGTATGTGGCCTATGTTTGAAAACAGTTATAACAAAAACTGATAACTGCTTTAAAAACATAACCATCCCACTCAGTTTCTCAAAGTAGAAGCAAACGGCACTCAGACATGCAAAGCCCTCTATTTCCCCACAATCTGATATAAAGGAGTCTACAAAGGAATTACTATGAAAAATTTATTGTGTGACAAAATTTGTTATCGTCACAGGCCTAGTTATAAGACTAAATTCTCATTAGAAATGGCATAATAGGCTACAGCACATGTGTCAAACTCAGGCCCGCGGGCCAAATTTGGCCCGCAGTGTAATTATAATTGGCCCGCGAGATCATATCAAATGTGCATTAGAGCTGGCCCGCGGTATATACTGTACCGCTAATACTACAAATCCCACAATGCTTTGCTAGTATGTTGGCGCGCAGTCGAAACCGGCAAGCGCTCCTTTTTTCTGTTGACAGTCATTGACAACCATGCTCCAGTCACCATCCATCCATCCATCCATCTTCTACCGCTTTTCCGGAGGTCCGGGTCGCGGAGGCAGCAGTTCAAGCAGAGAAGCCCAGACTTCCCTCTCCCCAGCCACCTGCTCCAGCTCTTCAGAGGGGATACCAAGGCGTTCCCAGACCAGCTGGGAGACATAGTCTCTCCACCGAGTCCTGGGTCTGCCCCGGGGTCTCCTCCCAGTGGGACGTGCCCGAAACACCTCAAGTGGGAGGCGTCCAGGAGGCATCCTAATCAGATGCCCATACCACCTCAGCTGACTCCTTTCAATGTGGAGAAGCAGCGGTTCTACTCTGAGCCTCTCCCGGATAACTGAGCTCCTCACCCTATCTCTGAGGGTGAGTCCAGCAATCCTACGGAGAAAGCTCATTTCAGCCGCTTGTATCCGCGATCTCTTTCTTTCGGTCATTACCCAAAGCTCGTGACCATAGGTGAGAGTAGGAACATAGATTGACTGGTAAATCGACAGCTTTGCCTTAGAACTAAGCTCCCTCTTCACCACAACAGACCGGTACAACGTCCGCATCACTGCAGATGCTGCTCCAATCCGTCTGTCGATCTCTCGCTCCATTTTCCCCTCACTCGTGAACAAGACCCCAAGATACTTAAACTCCTCCACTTGGGGCAGTAGCCTGTCCCCAACCCGGAGAGGACAATCCACCTTTTTCCGGCTGAGGACCATGGACTCGGACTTGGAGGTGCTGATTCTCATTCCAGCCGCTTCACACTCAGCGGCAAACCATCCCAGCAAGAGCTGTAGGTCATTGCTGGATGAAGCCAACAGGACAACATCATCTGCAAACAACAGAGATGAGATCCTGTGGTCACCAAGCATGACACCCTCCATTCCCTGGCTGCACCTAGAAATCCTGTCCATAAAAATTATGAACAGGATCGGTGACAAAGGACAGCCCTGGCGGAGTCCAACTCTCACTGGGAATGACTCCGACCGAGAGTTGGCAATACGAACCAAACTCTCACAACGGTCGTACAGAGACCGAATAGCTCGTAACAACAAGCCCGATACCCCATACTCCCGAAGCACCCCCCACAAAAATCCACAAGGGACGCGGTCAAACGCTTTCTCCAAGTCCACAAAACACATGTAAACTGGTTGGGCAAACTCCCACGAACCCTCAAGAATTCTCGAGAGGGTAAAGAGCTGGTCCGATGTGCCACGGCCAGGATGAAAACCACATTGCTCCTCTTGAATCCGAGGTTCGACCAACGGCCAGACTCTCCTCTCCAGTACCTTGGCATAGACCTTCCCAGGGAGGCTGGTACGTGCTCCAGTCACATCGGACAAATTAATTTCACCCTCCACAAAAATGGCCAAACGAAAGATGGACAACAGGAGCTTTCAAGACAGGTGGGAGGCAGATTATCTGTTCACGAATATAAAGGACAGACCTGTTTGTCTTGTGTGCGGAGCTAACATGGCTGCAACGAAAGAATATAACATAAGACACTATGAAACAAAACATTATGAAAAGTACAAGGACCTGGACGTAAAGCAGAAGCTGCAGAAGGTGGAGTAGATGAAAAGAAGTCTGGTTTGCCGGCAGACTATGTTCATGAAAGCAAAATCAAAAAGTGAAGCTGCTGTAAAGGCCAGCTTTATTGTGGCAGCAGAGATAGCGAAATGAGCCCGGCCCTTTAATGAGGGAGAGTTTGTCAAAAAGTGCATGGTCAAAGTTTGCGACATCGTGTGCCCAGATAAAAAGCAAGAATTTTTAAATGTGAACCTGAGCAGAAACACCGTGGCTGAGCGTGTGTGTGAGCTTTCCACTAATCTACATGAACAACTAATAAAAAAGGGAAAAGATTTTATTGCATACTCCCTTGCTGTGGATGAGAGCAGCGACACGTCTGATACTGCCCAGCTGTCAATCTTCATCCGTGGAGTAGACTCGAGCCTGTGCGTCACAGAGGAACTTTTAGGATTAAAATCAATACATGGCACCACCACAGGAAAAGAAATCTTTGAAGAGGTATCCAAATGTATAACTGAAATGAGCCTGCCTTGGGATAAACTTGTGGGACTGACGACAGATGGTGCGCCCGCGATGTGCGGTCAAAAGAGTGGATTAGTCGGCAGGATTCAGGAGAAGATGCGGGAGGAAGATGCAGGTGAACTTACAGTTTATCACTGTATCATACATCAGGAAGCGCTCTGTGGCAAAGCTCTGCAAATGGAACATGTTATGAGCTCTATAAAACGAGTAGTCAACTTCATAAGTGCCAAAGGTTTGAATCACCGGCAGTTCAAGTCTTTTCTGGAGGAGTTGGATTCGGAATACAGAGATGTGCCCTATCACACAGAGGTGAGATGGCTAAGCAGAGGAAAAGTACTGAACAGATGTTTTGAGCTACGTGAGGAAATCTGTCAGTTTATGGAAAACAAAGGGAAGGACACAACAGAGCTGAGAGATAAAAAGTTTCTTTGTGAGCTTGCATTTCTGTCTGACATTGTGAGCCATCTCGATGTGCTTAACCTGCAGCTTCAGGGACGGGGCCACATCATCACAGACATGTACGCAGCAGTGAGGGCCTTTAAAACTAAATTGTGTCTGTGGAAGACTCAGATGCTGCAAGGAAACTTGGGTCATTTTCCATGCTGCCAAACCATGGTAGAGCAAATTTCTCCTGCCGTGCTGCCTAGCGCACAGTTTGCTGAAAAAAATCACGCGCTCAGCGCCGAGTTTTCCCGGCGATTTGCCGACTTTGAGGCTCAGAAAGGGAGATTTGAACTGCTCAGTAACCCGTTTGCGATCAACGTGGGAAGCGTACCAACCAGCCTCCAAATGGAGCTAATTGAACTCCAATGTAATGACATGCTCAAATCAAAATATGACTCTGTTGGTGCTGCGCGGTTTCCATGTTTCCTCCCCGACACAATGCCTCAATTACGCACCCAAGCTGCTCAGATGCTCTCAATATTCGGCAGCACATATCTATGTGAACAACTGTTCTCTATGATGAAGGTGAACAAAACACCTCACAGAAGTCGACTCACTGATGAACACCTTTACTCCGTCCTGAGGTTTTCCTCAGCTCAGAGCCTGACCCCAGACATTGATGAACTTGCATCTAAGAAAAGATGCCAGGTATCTGGCTTAGACCAATGTGCAGAGTAAATCAGAGTGTAGCAAACTGAGCTTGAATATATCTGTTATTTATGCACTTTTTCTACTGCAAGGCATGGTCTGTTAATAGTTGAATTGTTGGATTTTTATTGAATGACATTATTATTTTTGGTTCTTTTGTTGTTGGCTTTGAAAAAGATTTACTTTAAAAAGGAACTTGAAAGGATACGGGGAGAGACATACTTTATTTATTTATTTAAATAAGAAATGAATACCACTGATGTGTCTTCTATTTCAAATTTAATTTCTCATTAAGAGATGATGCCAGGATAGCCAACCACCATCTTTGGTTGTTCCAGATTCTGTGTTTAAGCAAAACTAAAGTTTGTTTCCATATGAAAAGGTTAAACATTACATATCAGTTGCAGTTAATTTTTCAATAAATATTGAGTTTGGCCCGTGACTTTACTTCACTGCTTAATTTTGGCCCACTGTGAATTTGAGTTTGACACCCCTGGGCTACAGTATGACATTTTATAACATTTTGGGGGTGCTGTGGAATTTTTTCAAAGTAAGAAGGGTGTTGTGGCTCAAAAAAGTTTGAAAAACACTCGTCTAGGTTGTTAGGATGCATCAGAAAGTGTAAGCTGTCAGTGTCTGCTGTCAAGGCAGCATGGGGGTACAGTGGTTAGCAATGTTGCCTCACTGCTAGAAGGTTTCAGGTTTGAATCCTCAGGCTAGCAGGAGTGGCAAACTTTCTTTCTGTGTGGAGTTTGCATATTCTTGTGGGTTTATTTCACAGGCTCTGGTTTTCTCCCACAATCCAAAGACATGTATGTTAGGTTGACAACTCTAACTTGTCCCTAGGTATCTGACTGATAGGCCCTGAGAACAGAGAGTTGGTGTAGCTACTAGTTAAGTGTTTGGTGTTGTCTTTGAGACTAGATAAAAAGTACTGTACAAGTACAGGTTCTTATCTCTGTTTTTCCCAAAGAAAACTCAGTAATAATTTTTCACTTTGTGTCTGATGTACTTCATTTAAGTTTTAGAATCAAGACAGAAAATACTGGACTGTGTGGTCGTGCGGCATGTGTGTTTGACACCTCCACCACAGATTTCTCCGTTTGGCTGAGCATCCACATCTTCTTTGTGTTCTATCACTTTGTTTGGTGGGGGAACCTTACTCATCACAGACAGCATGGCCACAATCACTGTGTAACTGTCCAAAGAAGCACATTTGACACCTCTCTGACACATCCACAACAAAAGATAATGACCATTATTCTGCTATAAAACCAGAGCAACTTTTACGCTTCCAAATCTTGTGTATTTATGTGTGGGTGTTAACACTACAAATATGAGTGCTGACCTGTGGCATTCTTAACATCGCCACAAAAAAATCCACTCAAATAACGGAGGAGGAAAAGTTTCATGAGAGCAGTACACATAACTGTGAGAAAAAAGAAACTTATTTCATTCCTTCCTGCTTTTTGTGTGACTACGTGAGTCCACTCACCTCCATGTGTGCAAGCTATTTAATGAGCTGAGATATTGGTGTTTTGAACCCAGCCATTCAGTGGAGCTCAGCATCAGTCAATGAACTTTAAAAAAAAACAGACAAAAAAAAACCAAAAACAAACTGCAGCATCTGTGTCGTCTTGCCCCTTTGACTCATGCTGACCTCTGCTCAGGCCTGAGTGCTGAGAGCTAGTCGCTTACCTAGGTAACCATAATGCTTTCAATCAGCCCTCTTACTTAGCCTTTCTACTCATTTTCCACCATTCCCTCCCACCCTTTTTCTTTAGCTCTGTTTGTTCCCTTACTTGGCTCCCTCTCTCCTGCCATCTCTCCCACTTAAACCGTACGCAGGGGGCCTGACCGAGCAGATTGATTTCCAGTAAGGCGATGTCTGGAACGCATGCTGCACCTTTCTGGACGTGTTCATCCTTCTTTATTGCACTCTAATCTCAAGGGCCGACCGTGTCTGCTCCTTCGGTTTTGTAGTAGATGTATGTGTGGACACAAGACACACACTCACTTTCAGAAATAAAAACAGAAATATGCATGAACAGAAACAAAGTAGAGTCTAGAGCTTAGTAATTTAAGGATTAGGTTATATCCTCCAAATATATGGAGGGTTAGAACTGTCACAAAAATAGTATTACAATATCCAGTTAGATATACTACAGTTGAAACCAGAAGTTAACATATATCGTATAAAAAAACACATAACCTTTTTATCTCACTGTCTGACATTAAAGCAGACTAAACTTTTCCTGTTTTTAATCAGTTAGGATTACCAAAATTATTTCCATTTGCTAAACAATTTTTATATTTGCTAAATAATTTAATATTTGCTAAATATTTTTTTGAGAATTTCTCTATATCCGGACAGAAGACAATATTGCAATGTATATTTAGAACATACACTGAATGTTAAAATTTGGTTATACTTACACTTTTGTTAATGAACCAACATTCATAATCAGTTCATATATATATATATATATATATATATACAGTTGCAATCAAAACTATTCAACCCCCATTGCATTTTTAGGTTTGGCAAAATTTAAAAAAAAATTCAGGTGTCTGCAACAAATAAGAACAGTTTAAATAGTTAAAACTAATATTACAACGATTTTATCCAATTCAACACTAAATCCTACTTTCAGTGACTACTGCAGCCTCAAAATTATTCAAAGCCCTGAATAGAATGCCTCATAAGAGCCCACATTCGCAAATCAGGTGTGGTCTCAAGCACATCTGATGCAACCAATCAAGGGCCTCATTAGTTGCATCAGGTTTGCTTGACCAGGAAGCAGAGTTGCAGTCTTACATGCCTCTCTGCAGCTTTTCTTCATCCACCACCCCTCAATTTAGCCTCTGTCTCCACCATCAGAGAATCACTGTCTGTTCTCTCTAAAGTAAATAAAAATATAATGCATAAGCATCCTTAAGTGAATAAAAAAAAAGTTGATCGAACTCAAATTAAATATGTGGCCTCTAAATCTGATGACTTGGCCTCTGTTCCTCCTCATAATTTAAAATTTAATTAGCATCATCACCAGCTGCATCATGGTGTGGTATGGAAGCTGCACCGCCTCCTTCTGGAAGACACTACAACACACAGTGAAAGCTGCCAGCAAGCTCATCGGTGCCCCTCTGCCCCCCTCCCCCCCACCACACCCGTCTCACCCACAGAGCCATCAACATTGCATCAACACCTGCCATCCCTCACACTCCCTCTTCAGCTCCCTGCCCTCAGAGAAAAGGTATCGAAGCCTCCAGGCCCACTCCACAAGACTGCTAAACAGCTTTGCTCACCAGGGCATCAGGACCCTGAACTCTATCCACCTCTCCCCTCCCACCCCCGGACCGTAATGCACTCACCCGTACAATGACTACTTCAGCTGTTGGCACAGAAAGACTGGCACACCAACAGTAATGCATCTGCTGCTGTATGTCTCTGCACCTTACTGCAACCATTTGCACAAATGCCATACCTGCTGTTGTCTGTTATTGTGTGTGCACTTCAATCTGTCACTGTCTGCACCTATACACTATTGCATCGAACTCACAACTACGAGTATTACTACTTTATTTCTTTTGTATATAGGATTGCTGGGTTTTATCATTTATCTTTATTTGCACTATGGGATGTCTGGGTTTTATCTTTGTCGCTATTTGCACTACGGGTAGCATTACTGTACATAAACTGTTGTTGTTTTTCCAGCCTTATTCCTTTTTTATATTGCGCACACCACTGAAGAGAAAGAGAAAGGGTATTTCAATTCTCCTGCATTTTCTGTACATATAGAAGTACTGACAAATAAAATCTTTGACTCTTGAATCTTGATCTTGATAAACCTTAAATGTGGTTTGTTAAATATTAGGTCTAAAACTCCCAAGTCTCTGCTATTCCATGATCTGTTAATTGATCATCAGATTGATTTACTGTTCCTTACAGATACTTGGTTAAGGCAAGAGGATTATGTTGGTTTCAATGAATCAACTCCCTCTGGTTATTTAAACTGTCAAAATCCCAGAAGTTCTGGTCGTGGAGAAGGAGTAGCAACAATTTACCATTCCAAATTACTAGCTAATGTCCATCCATCCATCCATCTTCTACCGCTTTTCCGGAGGTCCGGGTCGCGGAGGCAGCAGTTCAAGCAGAGAAGCCCAGACTTCCCTCTCCCCAGCCACCTGCTCCAGCTCTACAGAGGGGATACCAAGGCGTTCCCAGACCAGCTGGGAGACATAGTCTCTCCACCGAGTCCTGGGTCTGCCCCAGGGTCTCCTCCCAGTGGGACGTACCTGAAACACCTCAAGTGGGAGGCGTCCAGGAGGCATCCTAATCAGATACCCATAACACCTCAACTGACTCCTTTCAATGTGGAGGAGCAGCGGTTCTACTCTGAGCCTCTCCCGGATGACTGAGCTCCTCACCTTATCTCTGAGGGTGAGTCCAGCAATCCTACGGAGAAAGCTCATTTCAGCCGCTTGTATCCGCGATCTCGTTCTTTCGGTCATTACCCAAAGCTCGTGACCATAGGTGAGAGTAGGAACATAGATTGACTGGTAAATCAACAGCTTTGCCTTAGAACTAAGCTCCCTCTTCACCACAACAGACCGGTACAACGTCCGCATCACTGCAGATGCTGCTCCAATCCATCTGTCGATCTCTCGCTCCATTTTCCCCTCACTCGTGAACAAGACCCCAAGATACTTAAACTCCTCCACTTGGGGCAGGAGCCTGTCCCCAACCCGGAGAGGACAATCCACCTTTTTCCGGCTGAGGACCATGGACTCGGACTTGGAGGTGCTGATTCTCATTCCAGCCGCTTCACACTCAGCGGCAAACCGTCCCAGCAAGAGCTGTAGGTCATTGCTGGATGAAGCCAACAGGACAACATCATCTGCAAACAACAGAGATGAGATCCTGTGGTCACCAAGCATGACACCCTCCATTCCCTGGCTGCACCTAGAAATCCTGTCCATAAAAATTATGAACAGGATCGGTGACAAAGGGCAGCCCTGGCAGAGTCCAACTCTCACTGGGAATGAGTCCGATCGAGTGTTGGCAATACGAACCAAACTCTCACAACGGTCGTACAGAGACCAAATAGCTCGTAACAACAAGCCCGATACCCCATACTCCCGAAGCACCCCCCACAAAAATCCACGAGGGACGCGGTCAAATGCCTTCTCCAAGTCCACAAAACACATGTAAACTGGTTGGGCAAACTCCCATGAACCCTCAAGAATTCTCGAGAGGGTAAATTGCTGGTCCGATGTGCCACGGCCAGGACGAAAACCACATTGCTCCTCCTGAATCCGAGGTTCGACCAACGGCCGGACTGTCCTCTCCAGTACCTTGGCATAGACCTTCCCAGGGAGGCTGAGGAGTGTGATCCCTCTAAAGTTGGAGCACACCCTCCGGTCCCCTTTTTTGAAGAGAGGAACCACCACCCCGGTTTGCCATGCCAAAGGCACTGCCCCCGACCTCCACGCAATGTTGCAGAGGCGTGTCAACCATGACAACCCAACAACATCCAGGGCCTTGAGGTACTCAGGGCGAATCTCGTCCACCCCCGGGGCCCGGCCACCAAGGAGATTTTTAACCACCTTGGCGACCTCAGCCCCTGTGATAGGCGAGTCATCCCCCTCGTCCCCAAACCCTGCTTCCTCTGTGGAAGGCGTATCAGTGGGATTGAGGAGATCCTCGAAGTATTCCTTCCACCGCCCGACGATATCCCCAGTTGAAGTCAACAGTGTCCCATCCGCACCATACACAGTGTGGACGAGGAGCTGCTTTCCCCTCCTGAGCCGCCGAACAGTTTGCCAGAATCTCTTTGAAGCCGACCAAAAGTCTTGTTCCATGGCCTCACCGAACTCCTCCCATACCCGCGTTTTTGCTTCAGCAACCACCCGAGCTGCATTCCGCTTGGCCTGCCGGTACACCTCAGCTGCTTCGGGAGTCCCACAAGCCAACCAAGCTTGATAGGACTCCTTCTTCAGCTTAATGGCCCCCCTCACCACTGGTGTCCACCACTTGGTTTGGGGGTTGCCACCACGAGATGCACCGACCACCTTGCGGCCGCAGCTCTGGGCCGCCGCTTCAACAACAGAGGTGGAGAACATGGCCCATTCAGACTCCATGTCTCCAGACTCCCTCGGAATGTGGTTGAAGTTCTTCCGGAGGTGGGAGTTGAAGACCTCCCGGACAGGGGCCTCAGCCAGACGCTCCCAGCACACCCTCACTATACGTTTGGGTCTACCAGGTCTGAATGGCTTCCTCCCCTGCCATCGGATCCAACTCACCACCAGGTGGTGATCAGTTGACAGCTCTGCACCTCTCTTTACTCGGGTGTCCAAGACATACGGTCGCAGGTCTGATGATACGATAACAAAATCGATCATCGACCTGCGACCTAGGGTGTCCTGGTGCCAGGTGCACATATGGACACCCTTATGCTTGAACATGGTGTTTGTTATGGACAGACTGTGGTTAGCACAGAAGTCCAATAACTGAACACCACTCGGGTTCAGATCGGGCAGGCCGTTCCTCCCAATCACCCCTCTCCAGGTTTCACTGTCGTTGCCCACGTGCGCATTGAAGTCCCCCAGTAGGACAATGGAGTCTCCAGGAGGAGTACCCTCCAGCACCCCAGTCACAGTCTCCAAAAAGGGTGGGTACTCTGAAACATCATTTGGTGCATAGGCACAAATGATGGTCAGGACCCGTTTCCCAACCCGAAGGCGCAGGGAAGCAACCCTTTCGTCCACCGGGGAAAACTCCAATATAGAAGCAGCAAGGTGGGGCGATACAACAATACCCACCCCTGCTCGTCGCCTCTCGCCCGGGGCAACTCCAGAAAAGGCCAAGCTCCAGCCTCTCTCCAGGAGACTGGTTCCGGAACCGGAGCTTTGTATTGAGGTGAGGCCGACTATATCTAGCCGGTATCGCTCAACCTCGTACACCAGCTCAGGCTCCTTCCCCACCAGAGAAGGAGTCTCTGGTGAGGAAGGAGCCTGAGCTGGTGTACGAGGTGGTGTGTGTGTACTAGCTAATGTAAAGCAAAAAAACCTGTTATAATTCCTTTGAGGGCCTGGTCCTCAGTATTGGGCATGTTATCAATTTTAGGTTAAAACCAATTTTATTTGCCATAGTTTATTGTCCTCTTACAGCTTACTCAGTGAGCATGATTTCATTACGGTACGGTTTCATGCCAAGAAAAAGTACTACAGATGTAATGTTTGCTCTAAGAGTGTTGATGAAGAAGTATAGAGAAAGTCAGAAGGAGTTGCACTGTGTCTTTGTGGATCTAGAGAAAGCATATGATAGGGTGCCATGAGAGGAAGTATGGTGCTGTATGAGAAAGTCAGGAGTGGCAGAGAAGTATGTAAGGGTGGTGCAGGACATGTACGAGGACAGAGTGAAAGATGGATTCAAGGTGAGGGTGGGGTTACATCAGGGATCACCTCTGGGCCCCTTCTTGTTGCCATGTTGATGGACAGGTTGACAGATGACGTCAGGCAGGAGTCTCCGTGGACCATGATGTTTGCAGACAACATTGTGATCTGTAGTAAGAGTAGGAAGCAGGTGGAAGAGAACCCTGAGAGGTGGAGGTAAGCTCTGGAGATAAGAGGAATCAAAGTCAGTAGAAGCAAGGCTGAATACATGAGTGTGAATGAGAGGGAGGCAGGTGTAACGATGAAGATGGAAGGAGTGGAGGTAGTGAAGGTAGAAGAATTTAAATGCCTGGGGTCAACACTGGGGTCAGCAATGGAAAATGCACAAGAGAGGTGAAGAAGAGAGTGCAGGCAGGGTGGAGTGGGTGGAGATGAGTGTCAGGGGTGATTTGTGACAAAAGGATAGTAGCTAGAGTGAAAGGGAAGATTTACAAAACTGTCATGATGCCTGCTATGATGTATGGTTTGGAGACGGTGGCACTGACAAAAAAAAACAGGAAGCGTTGCTAGAGATGGCAGAATTGAAGATGCTAAGATTTTCAGTGAGAGTGACTAGGAGGGACAGGATTAGAAATGAGCAGTAATGGGCAAGTTATTAAAAAATAGTAACTAGTCACTGTCACAAGCTGAGCACTGGAGGGGGCCGTCTTGCTCAGCTCTTCTGTTATTTTCTTGTATCTTTGTGTTGTTGGTTATTTTGTGGTTCTGACTTCCTGATATTCTGTTGTATTCCTGTTATTTTATCTCTGATGGGTTTTCATAGGTCTTGTATTATCTCTTAGTTCAACTTACTTCCTCATTTTTCATCTTAGTCTTTTCAGTTGTATATTTTGTATTATCTGGTATTTATCCTTCAGTCTAATTTCGTTCTCACATAACAGTTGTAGTTTGACAGTTCTTTTTGTTCCTGTGCTCTCTCTCACTCTCTCTGTCAGGGCTACAGCCGGCAGTGCGCATTTCCGGGGTTGCTCCATTCAGGGCGGTCCACCTGATAGCTGTCAGCCCTGATTACTCTCCACTCGTTCGACACACAGCTGATTCTGATTGCCACTATCCTCACTGCCTTATTTAAGCCTGGGTTTTCTATCCATGAATTATTGGGTCACCAGCTCTTCTCAGTTCCCGAGACGACGCTCCTGTCATTCCTATCTCTCCTCAATGTGCAGTGCATCCAGAAAGTATTCACAGCGCTTCACTTTTCCACATTTTGTTATGTTACAGCCTTATTCCAAATGGGATTAAATTCATCTTTTTGCCTTAAAATTCTACACACAATACCCCATAATGACAAAGTGATATTTTTTTTTGAGATTTTTCCAAATTAATTAAAAATAAAAAAACTAAGAAATCACATGTACATAAGTATTCACAGCCTTTGCTCAACACTTTGTTGATGCACCTTTGGCAGCAATTACAGCCTCAAGTCTTTTGAATATGATGCCACAAGCTTGGCACACCCATCTTTGGGCCGTTTCGCCCATTGCTCTTTGCAGCACCTCTCAAGCTCCATCAGGTTGGATGGAAGCGTCGGTGCACATCCATTTTCAGATCTCTCCAGAGGTGTTCAAATGGATTCAAGTCTGGGCTCTGGTTGGGCCACTCAAGGACATTCACAGAGTTCTCCTGAAGCCACTCCTTCTCCTTCCTCTATAAATAAACTTATTATTACTCCTTTGATATCTTGGCTGTGTGGTTAGGGTCGTTGTCCTGCTGAAAGATGAACCGTCGCTTCAATCTGAGGTCAAGAGAAAAGCGCTCTGGAGCAGGTTTTCATCTAGGATGTCTCTGTACATTGCTCCATTCATCTTTCCCTCTAACTTGACTAGTCTCCCAGTTCCTGCCACTGAAAAACATCCCCACAGCATGATGCTACCCCCATTGATGTGGTTATGAGCGGTGCCTGGCTTCCTCCAAACATGACGCCTGGCATTCATGTCAGAGTTCAATCTTTGTCTCATCAGATCAGAGAATTTTGTTTCTCATGGTCTGAGAGTCCTTCATGTGCCTTTTGGCAAACTCCAGGTGGGCTGCCATGTGCCTTTTACTAAGGAGTGGCTTCCACCTGGCCACTCTACCATACAGGCCTTATTGGTAGATTGCTGCAGAGATGGTTGTCCATCTGGAAGGTTTTCCTCTCTCCACAGAGGAACACTCTAGCTCTGAAAGAGTGACCATTGGGGACTTGGTCACCTCCCTGACTAAGGCCCTTCTCCCCCGATCGCTCAGTTTAGACGGCTTGCCAGCTCTAGGAAGAGTCCTAGTGGTTCAGAACTGCTTCCATTTATGGATGATGGACGCCACTGTGCTCATTGGGACTTTCAAAGCAGCAAAAAATTTTCTGTACCCTTGCCCAGATTTCTGCCTCGAGACAATCCTGTCTCAGAGGTCTACAGACAGTTCCTTTGACTTCATGCTTGGTTTGTGCTCTGACATGCACTGTCAACTGTGGGACCTTATATAGACAGGTGTATGCCTTTCCAAATCATGTCCAATCAACTAAATTTACCACAGGTGGACTCCAGTTAAGCTGTAGAAACATCTCAAAGATGATCAGTGGAAACAGGATGCACCTGAGCTCAATTCTGAGCTTCATGGCAAAGGCCGTGAATACTTATGTACATGTGATTTCTTAATTTTTTTTATTTTTAATAAATTTGCAATAGTCTCAAAAAAACTTTTTCCACATTGTCATTATGGGGTATTGTGTGTAGAATTTTGAGGAAAAAAATGAATTTAATCCCTTTTGGAATAAGGCTGTAACAAAACAAAATGTCGAAAAAGTGAAGCGCTGTGAATACTTTCCGGATGCACTGTAAGCCCAGTTCCCATGCAAGGAGTTCATAGTATTTTCTGCCTTTATAATCGTATGTCCAGCTTGGCTAGGATTCCATAGCTGTTTCCTTTGCTCTGCATTTTTGTACTCCAGCTCTCTGTTTAAATAAATTTGCAAAACCTCACTGCCTGCGTTTGGCATTCCTTTTGCCGCAGTTGGTGGTTCATGACAGAATGGCCCAAACAGTTTGAACGCCAGTGGCAGTGAGGGTTTGCCTTTTTTTCTTTGATTTCCTCCAGCAATTTTTGGTTTTTGTCCGGGGTTTTGCTATGTTTGCCACCCTGGATTTTTCAACTTGTGGACTGAGCGAAGTGGAGTGGTGGACTGTGTGTTTATTAGAGGACATTCTCTCGCAGGCTCGTGCCTCCCCTACTCCCGAGGTAGCTCGAGAGTGTCTGGAAGGTGCGGCGCAGGTACTCCAGGCATGCCCCAGCCTGTGGGACCACCTGGAGCTCACTGACTTACTCCTGTCAATAATCGCCCCACAATCCATGAGTCAAAGGCTGGGGGAGATCACTTCGACATCCGTGCCTGCGCCAACGAAGAGCAAGTGTTGTCATACACGGAAGCCTCCAGCCTTTCGCCACTCTCCAACAGCAGCCCCACCTCCTCCTCTCAAACAAGTGGCCCGCACCATCGGCCGAGGAGCTGGAGAAGCGCAAGTGGGTCAAATTAGAAACAGAGCTGCTGCTGGAATATAAGCCATGGCTCCTTCCGGATTTGTCCAGAAGCTAGAGGAGGTTTAACCGGAGGGTCCGGAGTTTGAGCTGACGAGTAATTGTCCCCTGAATCCGGAGCCTCCTCCACAACGCCATGGGCCGGTGTCTCCGTCTCCTCGACAGATGACCTCCACCGTTTCCGGGAGGAGATCGTCCGGCTCAGCAGCAGCAGATACCATCATGCCCCGGGAATTCAGGCAAGTGCTTTTACACGCTTTTTCACTGTCAACAGAATCCTCTTGTCTAATTCCCGGTGGTGAGGCTCAGTCACTGCAGCCCCCTGAGCCCTCACCATCAGCTGCTGTCATCACTCCCTCACCAACTCTTCCTGTCTCCCTGAAACCACTGGCCCTGAAAGGAAACCGCCGGATGACGGATGGCTCTGTAGATCCTGAGGGTCTGGTCCAGTCCCACAACCATGCCCAGCGAGGGAGAAAAGCACCTCCGGTGTCCCGAAGCCTGGGCCAACGAATGAGCATCCCCTGGTTTCAGCGACGTGGGACCCGGTTCCATCGGTGAGGGGGTCCCTGGTCCCACTCCTCGGGGCTAGGGGCATTCTGGCATTGAAGTCTGCCAATGGTTCAGCATGCCCAGACTCCGATGTCTCGCCGGATGACCTCCACTGCTCCAGAGAGAACATCATCTGCTTCATCAGCAGCAGCTTCCAGCACTCCCCGGGAGAGAAGCCAAGTGTTTTCTCATTCTTCCTTCTAATTACAATGAACAATCTTGCCTAACTCCCGGCAATAAGACTCAGTTTGTGCAGCCCATTAAGTCCTCACCATCAGCTGCTGTTATCACTACCTCACCTGCTACCCCCGTGTCTCCTCCAATTTCCCCTGGGCGTTCGCTGGTTCCGGGACTGAGCTGCTGGTCAATGGAGAAGCCTGTGGCCCTGGAGGACCTGATTCTAGCCCCGCAGCCATAATCTGGACGGTGGGAGAACGCTACCTGTGACTTGAAGCCTGAGCCGACAGCAGTGTGTCCCCTGGCTTCAGGTGCATGGGAGTTGGCACCAGCAGTGAAGCAACCTCCAGCTGCCACGTCGAATAAGCCATCTGCATTGACTGTTTCACCTGGAGGTCCTGGTACTGTACATACCATCACGCCAGCTGCCGGGGTCACTGCAGCAGGTTCGCCGGAGTCCTGGACGGTGGTGGAGCTTGAGTCCAGGCAAGTGCTCTGTTCTGTTTCTTCTTTCAAAAATTCAGAGAATTCTTGTCTGGCCCAGGGTGGGGAGGATCAGTTGCAGACGTGCTCTGCTCCTGAGTCTTCCTCGCCGGGCTCCACTGCTGCCGGTGATTCCTCTCCGGCATTTTCTTTCCCTTTTTCCCCCAAGGTGACCGAGTTGAAAGAGGACGCCCAGACGGAGACACTCAAGATGCCCCTGCCTGGCTCATCAGAGTCCTGGACGGCGGTGGAGTCCGAGACAAGGCAAGTGCTCTGTTCTGTTTTCACCTCATCAGATCTAGAGATTTCCTGCTCGAGGTGGGAAGAGTCAGTCACGGCCATCAGCAGCTTCTGGGGTCTCCTCACTGGGCTCTACTGCTGCCGGTGGTTGTAATCTGGTGTTTATGTCTTCCTCTCTACTTGAGTCCTCATCTGGGTCTTTGGAGGATCACCATCCACCTCCGCCCAAGGTCATTGTGGGTTCCTCTCCTCCGCTCCAGTCTGTTGTGGGTTCCTCTCCTCCACCCGAGGCCATTGTGGCTTCCTCTTCTCTGCCCGAGGCTGTCGTGGGTTCCTCTTCTCCACCCGAGGCCATTGTGGCTTCCTCTTCTCTGCCCAAGGCTGTCGTGGGTTCCTCTTCTCCACCCGAGGCCATCGTGGGTCCTTCCTCCATGCTGGAGGCCTCCATGCGTCCAGCTTCGCCACCCGGGACCTAAGTGGGTGCTGCTCCTCCTCCAGCTGAGGTCTTCGCGGGTGCTCTGTCCCAGCCCAGGACCTCCTTGGGTGCTGCTTCCCCTCCAGCTGAGGCCTCTGTGGGTGTAGCCATGTCCCAGTCCAGGGCCTCCGAGGGTGCAGCTACGTCCCAGTCCAGGTCCACTGTGGGCGCAGCTACATCCCAGTCAGGGTCCACCATGGATGCAGCTACATCCCAGTCAGGGTCCACTGTGGGTGCAGCCTTGCTCCAGCCCGGAGCCACTGTAGGTGCAGCATTGCTCCAGCCTGGCGCCACCATGGGTGCAGCCATGCTCCAGCCCAGAACCACCATGGGTGCAGCCTTGCTCCAGCCCGGAGCCACTGTGAGTGCAGTCTTGCTCCAGCCCAGAGCCACCACGGGTGCTCCTTCGCCCCAGCCCGGGGTCACGACGCCGTCGTGGTTCTCTCCTCTCTGCCTGAGGTTGTCACGGTTCCCTGTCCTCTCCCTGATGTCATCGCAGTTCCCTCTCCTCTGCCTGACGTTGTTGTGGTTCCCTCTCCTCTGCCCGCCGTTGCCGTGGTTCCCTCTCCTCTGCCTGGTGTCGTCATGGTTCCCTGTCTTCAGCCCGAGGTCTCTGTGGGTTCCCCCTCTCTGCCAGAGGTCTTCGCGGGTTCCTCCACATCGCCTTTGCCTGAGCATCCTGCTAGGCACCCCTTTGCTTTGCCTGGTCCCTTCATCAATCAGTATTCCTCCTCATCTGAGTTCTTTGCTGGCCCATCATCCTATTCATTGGATTCCTAGCTCCTAGCTCCTGCGGCCTGTGGTGAGCACCGGTTCCAGTTGCTGTCTCCGGATGGGGGCGTGTGGTGCTCCACGGCCCATTGGCTTAGGGATGCCGGGAGACCACCCAACAAACTTTTTTGTTTGCTTGCGTGGCTTAGGGACTCAGGAAGACTGCCCGATGAACTCTCCCTTCCGTTCTGGTGGCTCTGGAGACCTGGTAGGCCAACAGACATTTTTCATCGGATGATCAGGTGATGCTGGCACTCTAGAAGACCACCTGAACTGAACTGCTAATTTTTCCAGCATCATCAGTATCCAGTTCCTTCTCTGCAGTGTGTGAGTCATGAGTTTTTGTTTTGGTGGGGTTTTTTTGGTGGCGGGGTTTTGGTCCCTCTGTGCCTGGTTCCCCCTCCTCCCACCCATGGTGGGTAATGTTTCTGTGTGGAAGGGTCCCTTTTGTTCTTTTTTGATATTACGTGGGGTGTCTGGACTCCACCCTTTGGGGGGGGGGGCTTTGTCACTAGCTGAGCACTGGAGGGGTCCGTCTTGCTCAGCTCTTCTGATATTTTCTTGTATCTTTGTATTTTTGGTTATTTTGCGGTTCTGATTGCCTGATATTCTGTTGTATTCCTGTAATTTTATCTCTGATGGATTTTCATAGGTCTTGTATTATCTGTTAGTTCAACTTACTTTCTCCTTTTTCATCTTCGTCTTTTCAGTTGTATATTTTGCATTATCTGGTATTTATCTTTCAGTCTAGTTTCGTTCTCACATAACAGTTGTAGTTTGACAGTCCTTTTTGTTCCTGTGCTCTCTTTCACTCTCTCTGTCAGGGCTACAGCCGGCAGTGCGCATTTCCGGGGTTGCTCCATTCGGGGCGGTCCACCTGACAGCTGTCAGCCCTGATTACTCTCCACTCATTCAACTCACAGCTGATTCTGATTGCCATTATCCTCACTGCCTTATTTAAGCTTGGGTTTTCTATTCATGAATTGTTCGGTCATTAGCTTTTCTCAGTTCCCGAGACAACGCTCCTGTCATTCCTATCCCTCCTCAATGTAAGTCCAGTTCCCATGCTGGGAGTTCATAGTATTTTCTGCCTTTGTAATCATATGTCCAGCTTGGCTGGGATTCCATAGCTGTTTCCTTTGCTCTGCATTTTTGTACTCCAGTTGTCTGTTTAAATAAATTTGCAAAACCTCACTGCCTGCATTTGGCATTCCTTTGCCGAGCTTGGCGGTTCATGACAGTTACAGTTACTAGATATTTCTTTTCAAAAGTAACTGAGTTACTTTTGAGTTACTGCATGATTAAAGTAACTAGTTACTTGGAAAAGTTACTTTCACGTTACTTTTAAATGCATACTTAAATCCCCTTGCACACATAGCAAGATCAAGGGCCCTTTGTTTTCATCAGAAAAAAAGAAGAAAAAGAAAACTGATGAGAAAAAAGTCTCATCTTTCAGAGAAAAATGTCTCAGATTTACACAAACTATTGTAATCAGTAGAAAGTCAGAAATTTATTAGAAATAAAGCTATAAATTCAAAGGGAAAATTTTGGACCCCTGGTGGGCCATTTTTGGCCCACGAGCCATATGTTTGACACCCCTGAGCCAGCCCATTAACAACGTATATTTAGAGAATTTACTTCCATAAAATAGTTGCATATCATAACAGCATGTAAATGAATGAGATAAAATAAAACAAAATGCACAGATAAATGAAAGTTCACTGCTTACAAGTAGCTGTTCACTGCAACAAATAACAGTCACTTTTTCTCTGTGCGTAACAAAATTTTTACAATTACTTACACATTTCTACCACTGTGTACATTAAATGTGACCTTCTTGCTCAAAAAATACTCATGTTTAACCACAGAGGTAGGAGCTGTTGGGGGCTACTCACGCTGGGACACTGGGTGATCAGGGCTCGATATGAGAAGTCACCACAGCATTACTTCTCACTGGATTGCGTGTGAGCAGGACAGGAAACCGACCAGTGTTCAGCTGGGCCATGGTATGCTATTGTTTAACTTCCGCCAGCTGTATTGAGTAATTTTTAACGGCAGGAAATATATTTAATATATACTGCTCAAAAAAATTAAAGGAACACTTTTTAATCTGAGTAAGCTGGACTAGCCTGCCACAATTTCTTCACTTTAAGTTTTGGAGTGTTTTCATTTCCATCAAAAGACGTGGCATCTTTTCATTCTTAACACATTATCCAGTCCATATCAGTGTAGATATCCAGCTTATTTTTTCCCATTAAAATCTGATGTGTTTTCAAAGTGTTCCTTTAATTTTTTTGAGCAGTATATATAAATAGACAAACTGAAAACACCACATTTTTGGATCAGCCAATCATGGTGCAGCGCCATCAGCTGTTTCTGTCAGCTGTATGGTATGCTGAAATTGTGAGCGGAAGCGTATTTCCTGTTACTACGCATGTGTGCACATGTCGCATGTAAGTATGGGAAAATGGCAGAGCACCGGTGGAGGAGACTGACGGCTGTGCTATGGTAGGATTAGTTTATATTTATTTGCGCTAAAAATATCTATCCATATTAATAAAACGAGTACCGCGAGTAACGTATCTGATCAAATTTTAGTAACTGTAATGCATTACTGAATTTTTAAACAGCAATTTCATTACGCAGCACGTTACTGCAAAAGTAGTGGCATTACAGTAATGTGTTACTTTGTAAAGCGTTACTCCCAACACTGGAAATGAGTATATCAGAGGGACACCTTAGGTTGAGCAGTTTGGAGACAAAGTAAGAGAGGCAAGGCTGAGATGGTTTGGACATGTGCAGAAGAGGGATTGTGGACATATTGGACAAAGGATGCTGAAGATGGAGCTGCCAGGCAGGAGGAAAAGAGAGAGACCACAGAGACGACTCATGGATGTATTGAAGGAGGACATGGAGAGGGTTGGTGTTAGAGGAAGATGCAAGGGATCAGGTGAGATGGAGGCAGATGATCCACTGTGGTGACCCCTAAAGGGAGCATCCAAAAGAAGAAGTATTAAGCTCCAGAACATGATACTGCAGCACACTTTGTAAGCAGTGTTAAAGAAGATGAGGTATCTTTTAGCCAAAGCACTGCAACCATGAACTCTCACCCCTCAGTCTCCTGGTACCCCGCCCATCCTGCCAACCAGCTGGTGAGGGGAAGACAATCCCTCACTTTCAGAATCCCTGAACCTCTCCCGGTGCAGACACCCAGCAAGTCATGCTAAATTAATGCTGGGGTCAAAGTTTTAACACACTCACCGACCATTGTTATTCTACCCATTGTGCCGAGATCAGGACCTGGGATAATGAGATTTCTTTGCACCTGGTGATTACACTGAGCAGCCGCACAGAATCAAAATACATCAAGACTGCAGGATATGCTCAGTGATGGGCCGATTGCTCAGATCGACCCCTACCATCCCGTTCTATTTTTAGAGGGACTATGCCTGTTATTTCCTCCAGGGTCAAGGGTTTGAGGAGTATCAGAGAAGCCTTGAGGGTGTTTTTATGTAGTCTGAAGAGCAATTATATTGAAGGCTAATTGAGAACAGTTCAATTATAGTTTCATTTCATTAATGACATGTTGAATAGTTCTTTTGTAATAATTAAAAAAAAGAATGACAAATCCCCACATTTCAAACTAATCTTAAAAAAGAACTAATTCATCATGTTTTTAGGCTCTTTGGGTTTATATTAACCTTGCAATTTTTTTTTTTTTTTGTATAATGGTAAGATCAATAGGTAGCTGTCATGACTGTAAGTGAGAAGCGCACATGCTAGGCTGCTAAGCACCAGAGAAGACACTCAAACATGGAGTGAAACGTAAAACACAACGATTATTGAAAACACACAGTTGTAGAGAAAGAGGAGCACGCAGGGGGAGCACACAGCTTGTGGAGGAGGAGAGACGAGAGCTGGTTAGAAATGAGGTGTAGGACTGGGGATAATGTATAGAGCAGGGATATCTTACTGTGAATGAACAGAGAGCCCGGCAGAGGAACCCAGCGAGGAGGAAGAGGAGCCAGCAGGGCAGAGCTGACAGGGGACGAGGAGAGAAGAGGAGCTGGGGGGAGTCTGACCGGGTGGATGGGATTGTCCAGGGTGAGGATGATGAGGAGACAGGCGAGCGCACCACAATCCCAGAGACGCACCACTGAGATGGCAGCAACCTGGGGAGAGAGGAGGAAAAGGAGAGATTAGGCTGAGTTCCTAACAATTTAATGTTTAGCCTTATCTTTAGACAGCAATACCCAACAAGCCAGCGCCGAAGTGTTCATAAGCAGGTCCTTTTAAGTGCTGGCAGTGAAGAGGCAGCAGGTATGTCCACTCAGACAGGTGCGTTGATGACCTGCGGAGCTGGGAACCAGGTGGAGAACCTCAGACAGAAAGTGAGGGTGAGTGCACTCACCCGATCATCACATTAGCCATGATGAACAACAGAAAAACAAAGATTTTTTTTTTTTTTGTCACTTATTTGTACCCGTAGGTAGACTTGGTTTGCAGTCTGGTGACAAGCCACCGGCTGCTGGTCGCTGCGTGCCCGAGCGCCCTAAACCTACATGTTTTTGGTGTGCGGGAGGAAACCGTAGAAATCCCGGAGTAAACCCGCGCAACACGGGGAGAACATGCAAACTCCACACAGCTCACTGTTGGTCAGGGGCTGGGATCGAACCCACGATCTCATGATCCCCGCGATCCCCTGGCCGAGGGTAAAACTGTGCTGCCACAGTGCTAAACCACTGCGTCACCATGCAGCCGTGCAGCCCAAAGATGCTTCTTTAGGTCTTGCAATTGTCCACAGTGTCTGTTGGCAATATTAAAATGTTGTGTTTAATGCAACAAATTCAAATACATTAAATTTATGCAGCTGAGGTTATAACTAATTACTACTGTATCACTATATTTGTCAGGATACTGAGCATGGGGTGGGAACCATGCTCACACTTTAAGTTTATTTTGGTTATTTTGTGTTTTTCCTGCCTCAGTTTAGTTATTAAATTCGATCATGGTTTTGTCTGCAGTTATGTTTCTTGAGTTTGCCATTTGTTTCTGCTTGTTATAAGTTTTGTCTTATCTTAGTTTAACTTTCCATAGTCCTGTTTATTATTATACTGTATTTTCATGGTCACATTTGTGTTTGTTTATGTCTGGAATCAAGCCCTGGTCTTGTTTGCAGTTCATGTTTTTTTCTTTTATCATGTTTTTGGTTTTGTCTGGGTTTTTGTGACGGTTATGTTTGATTTTGGATGATTTGTATTTTTGTAGCTATGTTATGTTTATTCCTGTCATGCTTTTAGTTTGGGCTTTTGTTTTGACAGCATCTTTCATTTACTTCTTGTTAGCATAATGCATCTTCCGTTCAGCCTCATTCATGCGTTGTTAATTATTCACAGCTGTTTTTGATTTCTTATTACTGATTGTTCACGGTTGGTGTTGATTGGCTACACTATATAGACTCGTCGCACACTGCTATCTGTGTGGCGATCTGCTGTGATATCATGTCGAGCCATGCCATGCCAAGTCAAGTCAAGTTATGTAAGTCAAGTCTGGTCACGTTTAGTTTCTTATTTAACTCTTGTTTGGAATTTAGTTTTTTGTTAATAAATCATGCCAAAGAGGAGAAATCCTGCACATGGGCCCTGTTCTTCACCCCAGAGGAAAAATTATAACAGAAGATCGTTGCCAGTTTTGGACCCAGCGGGCTTGGGTGGTCCGAGAGAATTAGAGGAGCTTGTGGCGGATTTGGTGGAATGACACAGGATTTATGAAGAGGTGAAGGAGTGGAGACCCATGGCTTTGGAGGAGGCTCGCAGGATTGCAGCGAGCAGACCGGAGGTGCTTCAGATGGTTTACACGAGGCTGCAAACTTTTCTGCTCACCACCGGGCCCCTCCCATCCTCCACTCCACCTACTTCTCTGTCACTGCCGGCTCTCTCCCCGACACTACCTGCCGTCCCCTTGCCTGCCGTCACTCCAGCATAGGATGAGTATGCTGTTTGCCGGATTGGGTTTGCAGCATCTGCGCCCTCTGACGGCCCAACTGCTGAGGAGCTGGAGGAGCGCCAGTGGATTTTGCTTTCTGAAACTGAACTGTTGTTGGATTGCAAACCATGGCTCCTCCCAGAGTATGCAGTTCTGCTGGATAGAGATTCACCAGGAGTGTTGGAGTCTGAGCCAACGACGGAGCATCCCCTGGCTCCGGCGTCCCGCCTACTATGCCATGTTTCTGCATCCTCACCTCCTCACCAGATGGTCTCTGCAGCCCCCGAGAGGGATTCGTCTCGGCTTACAGCAGCCACAGCAGCACAGGAATTAAGGCAAGTACCTTTTCAATCCTTAACACCAATAGGTGAAATGTCTTGCCTTATTCCTGGTGGGAGGGTTCAGCAACAGCCATCCACTTTGGCTGAGCTCAAACCACCTGCTGCTGCATCCATCTATTCATCCTCATCTGCATCTCCTGTTTCCCCTTCTGTTTTTTCTGAGTGTCTGCCTATCCTGAGAGGGAATTGACTGGTAATGGAGGAGTCTGCTGTTCCAGAGGCTCTGGTTTCGACCCCACAGCCACTCTACGGGTGGAGGTTAAGAAAACTATCTGTGCCGAAGTTTGTGCCAAGGAACAAGCACCCTCTGACTCCGCTGTTTCACCCGCCTCCACCTTCTCACCAGGTGACCTCTGCAGTTCCTGGAAGAGCCTCGTCTGGTCCAGCAGCAGCAATCACCAGTCCCCAGGAACTAAGGCAAGTACCTTTTCATTTTTTACCATCAAAGAATGAAGTGTCTTGTCTTATTCCCGGAGGAGGGGCCCACCAGCGGTTCTCCACTTCTGCTGAGCCCTCACCGCCGGATGCTGCCAAAGCTTCATCCTCACCTGCTTCTCCCATGTCCCTTTCTACTTCCCCTGTGTACCCGCCGGTCCTGGGAGGGAGCCATCAGATGACAGAGTGGCCTGCAGTTCCGGAGAGTCCTGGTCTGGTCCCGCAGTTGCATCCCAAATGGGAGGAGAGCACCCCCTGTGTCCTGAAGCCTGAGCTGACAGGAGAGTGTCCCCTGGTTTCAGTATCGCAGGACTCAGTGCTGATGGTGAGACAATCCCCAGCTTCAGCCGCCGCCTCTGGAGGTCCACCAGCGTCAGCCGCTCCGCCTGGGGTTCCACCTCCTGCAACTGTCACATCCGGGGGTCCACTAGCGTCAGTCACCATGTCTGGAATCCCACCAGCATCGCTCACCTCATCTGGTGTCCCGCCAGCATCAGCCAATACATCTGGGGGTCCGCCAGCTGCACCCACCATCATGCCTACTGCAAGGGCTACCACAGCAGAGTCGCCGGAGTCCTGGACAGCGGTGGAGCTTGAATTTAGGCAAATATTCTGTTCTGTTTCTTCATCATCAGTTCTAGAGAGATCTTGTCTTGCTCTTGGTGGGGAGAATCAGCTACAGATGCCCTCTGCCCCTGAGTTCTCCTCGTCGGGCTCCACTGCTGCCAGTAACTGTGTTCCAGTGCTTTTCTCTTCCTCCCTGTCTGAGGGGGGCCTGTCAGGGAAGGATTCCCAGGCAAGTAGATTTGTGACATCCCAGCCTGAATCGCCGGAGTCCTGGACGGTGGTGGCACTTGAGTTAAGACAAGTTCTCTTTTTTTGTCTTTACAATGGCACCATTAGAGAAATCTTGCTTTGCTCTTGGTGGGGAGAACGTTGAAGCTGCCAGCTGCACCTGAGGCTTCCTCTCCTGGTTCCACTGCTGCTGGTGATATTGACCTGGTATTTGTTTCTTTTTCTTTGTCTGAGCCCTTGTCGGGTTCCACCAATGGTCATCAATCTTCGTCTGAGGTCGCGATGATCATCAATATTTGCCTGAGATCACCGATGGTCGTTAGCCTTTGCCTGAGGTCACTGAGGGTCGCCAATCTTCGCCCAAGGCTGGGGGGTCTCTGCCTGCCGTCAGGACCAAGGCCCGGAGGTCTCCAGCCATTGTTCCACCTGGCCCTGTGGTTTGGTGGCTCAAAGACAGTGGTAGACAATCTGAACAATCCTACATTTCGACCTGGAGAGTCATGGATGGGAGAAGGCTGCCCAACCCATTCTGTTCTCTAGTCTGGTGGCTCAGGGATGCTGGGAGGCCACCCAATGCATCATGTTTTACAGATTGGTGGCTCAGAGATGCTGGGAGGCCACCCGACACATTATGCCTTATGGTTTGGTGGCTCAGGGACACTGATAGGCCGCCTGAGTATCATGCTCCACGGTCTGGTGGCTCAGGGAGGCTGGGAGGCCACCCGACATCTTATGTTCTTTGGTTTAGTGGTTCTGGAATGCTGGGAGACCACCCAACATGTTATGCTCCCTGGTTGGGTGGCTCAGGGACTCTGGTAGGCCACCTGACCTGTTTTGTTTTTGCTGGTCTCTGTAGGGTGAGAGACTTGTTTTTTTTTTGTTGTTTTTTTTTTGACCCACCTGGCCTTGCTTCCCCACTACCCTCCCTGGAAGGGTGATTTCTCTGTTGTTTGTTTGTTTTGGTTTTTTTTGGGGGGGTGATTTGGGGGGGGGGGGGGTTACTTGGGGTGTCTGGAATTCAACCCTTAAAAGCAGGGCTCTGTCAGGATCCTAAGCATGGGGTGGGAACCATGCTCACGCTTTAAGTTTATTTTGGTTATTTTGTGTTTTTCCTGCCTCAGTTTAGTTATTAAATTTGATCATGGTTTTGTCTGCAATTATGTTTCTTGAGTTTGCCATTTATTTCTGTTTGTTATGAGTTTTGTTTTATCTTAGTTTAACTTTCCATAGTCCTGTTTATTATTATATTTTCGTGGTCATGTTTGTGTTTGTTTATGTCTGTCTGGAATCAGGCCCTGGTCTTGTTTTCAGTTCATTTTTTTCTGTTTTAACATGTTTTTGGTTTTGTTGGTGTTTGTCACGGTTATGTTTGATTTTGGATGATTTGTATTTTTGTAGCTATGTTATGTTTATTCCTGTCATGCTTTTAGTTTGGGCTTTTGTTTTGACAGCATCTTTCATTTACTTCTTGTTAGCATAATGCATCTAGTCAAGCTGCATGCACTACATAGACTCGCCGCACACTGCTATCTGTTCAGCGATCTACTGTGATATCATGTCGAGCCATGCCATGCCATGCCAAGTCAAGTCAAATTATATAAGTTAACCCTTCTTGTGTCTTGGCTTCATGCACATAGACAGCGCTCTCACTGTCTATGTTGCAGTTCTGCACCTGTCATGTGATGTGTCATGTGATGTGGCCACAAACCATAAAAAATCCCCAGTTGTATTAAGTATTGCACCTCACAAGGTGGCAGACACGTATAGCTTACTGCTCTTGCTTTGGAGGACTGATGTCTCCCAAATAACCACCCGAAAACTTCACTTCTGGGTCACCAAATAAGAAGAGTTTGTAAACAAATGTTGATGTGCTCCATCGCAACACGGAGGCATTTGCTGCCAAATTTGCAAACTATGATTCTAAAAAGAGATTATTTAGCTTATGAAGGTAAATCTACATTTTGTTATAACAGAGGGTGGCCGAAGCTGGTTAATTTTCACCTGCCATTGACCCCAGCTTCATGTAACTGGACAGAACAATTGCGCCAGTTCTGTATCGTTATATAAGATAAATTGCTGCGGAATAAAAGCAAAATTGAGGTGGAATAGTCATAAGAGTTTCTGGATGTGGGAGAGAAAGTGAAAATGACTGACAGAAGACAAAATAATGACCAGGATGATGAAAATGGACGAAACAAGCCACCTGGCCAGCAGTAAGTTTAACGAATTTCTTTGTTTGTTTACATTGTACTGATTTTCTGGTTCATATACTTTGAAGATAAGATAACAAAAAACCCAAAACAAAAAATGGTGACAAAAAACAAAACCATCCTTTGTGTAAATATGTCCAAAATCCACTTTCGATTGAAAATTAGAGGAGATCTGCATGGAGGAATGGGCCAAAATCCCAGCAACAGTGTGTGAAAACCTTGTGAAAACTTACAGAAAACGTTTGACCTCTGTCATTGCCAACAAAGGGTATATAACAAAGTATTGAGATGAACTTTTGTTATTGACCAAATACTTATTTTACCAAGGAATTTACTAATTAATTCATTAAAAATCCTTTTAATGTGATTTTCTGGATTTTTTTTTTTTCTTATTTTGTCTCTTATAGTTGAGGTATACCTATGATGAAAATTGGAGACCTCTCTCATCTTTTACGTGGGAGAACTTGCACAATTGGTGGCTGACTAAATACTTTTTACCCCACTGTAATTCGATATGGCTGCCGTGGCATAATGTAAATTAGATGCGTAAATTTACTCCTATCTCAAACTTTGGATCATATTCTAAATCTTTCTAATGGACAGTAAGCCATTATCTCTTACCACTTTCAAGTTATAGCCTTCGAAATCTCTGACATCTAAACTGAATATTTTCTTTAAAAAAATCTTGACACCACCAATAACAGTTTTCACAGGAAAACAGCTGAAAAGCTTAATAAAAAGTGATAGAAAAGACAGTGGATTTAACAGAGAGACAAAATGAGGGTAAACAGCTCTAAATAAGAACTGAATAAGGAGAAAATTGTGATGATCCGCTCAGCCTGCCTGTTGCCTTATCCTTCACAGCTGCGCGCACACCTGCTCTCCTCATCAGCTTGACTATTTAAGCCGTGCTGCCCTCTGGTCTACATGGAGTCGTCTAACTCCCTGGTCTGATGAGACCATTACACCTCTTCGTCATTTTCCAGAGATTCCTTCTCTTTGTCGCCGTTCTTCAGAGAATCCCTCTCTACCTCACCGTTCTCCAGAGGATCCTTCCCTACTTCATTGTTCTCCTGGGAGCTCCTACTCCCCAACGTCAAGTAAGCCATCTTCACCATTATCACCACTCTACGCTCTGCTCCCCTGTGCACAGGTGGAAATCCGTGGCGACGGACCAAGCACACCCTGCACCTCAACAACTCCTTCCTTCACTCCCTCAGCAACCGGGCCTGTAGACACTGTCTCCTTGGCCAGAGCCTTCGGGGCCAAACCTGAGCTGTTCTCCAACTCGTCAACAGTAAGACCAAACAAAACTGAACATTCTCTCCAGAGTGTTGGCACTAAACACCCCTGTCTCTGCTATTCCATAGGGTTGCCAGGCTGTACGGTGCTCTGCTCGCCCCGGCTACTACATTCATACATACACACACACACACCCTTAAATACACAACACAATAAAGATAATTGAGTTTATTTCTGAGTCTGTGTCTGCTTCCTGGGTCTCGAATCATGTCAAAAATGACTTCATCAGTGATTACATTAGTGTGAAGCTATAGGTGCATATGCGTAGAGGTAGAACAGTCTTTTATTGTGCATAAATTTACTCCTATCTCAAACTTTGGATCATATTCTACATCTTTCTAACTGACAGTAAGCCATTATCGCTTGACACTTTCAAGCTATAGCCTTGGAAATCTCTGACATCTAAACTAAATATTTTCTTGAAACCAATCTTGACCACCAGGGGGAAGGTTGCCTGGTGCAATAATGCCCCACAGACAGTCAATAGGTCTGGTCACGTTTAGTTTCTTATTTAAAAAGAAGAGAAAGCCTGCGCATGGGTCCTGTTCTTAACTCCGGAGGGAAAATCATAACAATAATTGGTCAATCTAACATTTATTGACTCAATTTATAACGTATTCTCACAATAGAACAATGGTATATGAGGCATCCCGACACCCAGTTTTTATGACATGCAGTATACCAGAACAGCATGTCACTTAAAGGCAGGGATCTTCATTTTACAGCCAAAACTATCCTTCCTACATGTCCCTCCCTGCTCTTCACCCCATTTCCTGCCTTTCATCACTTGTATGAAAGGCAGGAATGGCCAAAGTCTCGGATGGCCCTAAACTTCCTAAATTTTAATGATAAGAAGACCGAAGTGATGGTGTTTGGACCTAGCTGCCTCTATGAGTCCCTTTCTGTATACTTGGGCCCCCTTACTCCTTATGTTAAATCCACAACTAGGAACCTTGGTTTTATCATGGACAATGATTTTAAATTAGACACGCAGATTCGTTCTGTGGTAAAATCCAGCTTCTTTCATCTAAGGCGTTTAGCAAAAGTAAAACCTATTCTCTCTAGACCACACCTGGAAACAGTAATCCAAGCTTTTATTTCATCTCGGCTGGATTACTGTAACGCATTTTACGCCGGTGTCAGCCAATCATCTCTTTCCCGTCTGCAGCTGGTTCAAAACGCTGCTGCTCGTCTTTTAACAGGTACACATGGAAGAGATCACATCACACCTATCTTAGCTTCACTCCCCTGGCTGCCCGTGTATTTTAGAGTTCATTTTAAAATTCCTTTATTTGTTTTTAAATCCTTGAACGGTCTTGCTCCGCCTTACCTCTCTGAGCTTCTGCATCCCTACGCTCCCACCCGGTCCCTTAGGTCAGCTGAACAGCTGCTTTTGGAGGTTCCAAAGGTGAGGCGCAAGCTCAGAGGGGACAGAGCCTTTTCGATCATGGCCCCCAGGTTATGGAATGATTTACCCCTGGACATCAGATAAGCACCTTCACTGTCCATTTTTAAAACACGTCTTAAAACATACTTTTACTCCCTGGCTTTCGACCCAGTATGAGACATTGATTTTATTGAATGAAATGGATTTTTATTTATTTTACTTTTTATTTTATTTATGAATTTTTATTTATTTATTTTTTTACTGTGGTTCTTGTGTTAGCGCCCTTTGTGTTAGTGCCCTGCTTTTATGTTCTCTTGCTGTACAGCACTTTGTGTAGCGAGTGTTGCTTTTAAAGTGCTTTATAAATAAAGTTGATTGATTGATTGATTGACTGATTCTTCAGACATGGGACAAACCATATTAAATGGATGACACTTATTGTTTCCCCACTACCTCTGAAAGAGCCTGTCCTCAGAGAAAAGTTTTAACTTTCATATGCAATAAAAAAGCTTAACTTTTTTCAATTATTAAAAAAGAGCTTGTTTCATCAAAGGCACATTGATAATATCTCATATCAAAGCAAAAATAGTTTTTCATCAATATATTAATTTTTCAAGGTTTTTCAAGGTTTTTCAAGGTTTTAAAGGTGTGTCCAAGCTTTAATGCTTATTTATTTATAAAAGGTACAGTGCATATTAATGAACATAACCCACACGTGGACAAAATTGGTGGTACCCCTCTGTTAATGAAAGAAAAACCCACAATGGTCACAGAAATAACTTGAATCTGACAAAAGTGGTAATAAATAAAAATTCTATGAAAATTAACCAATGAAAATCAGACAATGCATTTGAATTGTGGTTCAACTTTAAAAAACAAACTCATGAAACAGGCCTGGACAAAAATGCTGGTACCCCTAGAAAAGATTGAAAATAATGTGACCATACGGACATGTTCAACCAAGATGTGTCCTCTAATTAACATCACAGGTGTCTACAAACTTGTAATCAGTCAGTCGGCCTATTTAAAGGGTGACAAGTAGTCACTGTGCTGTTTGGTGACATGGTGTGTACATGGACCAGAGGAACAACATGGACCAGAGGAAGCAAAGGAGAGAGTTGTCTCAGGAGATCAGAAAGAAAATTATAGACAAGCATGTTAAAGGTAAAGGCTATAAGACCATCTCCAAGCAGCTTGATGTTCCTGTGACTACAGTTGCACATATTATTCAGAAATTTAAGATCCATGGGATCGTAGCCAACCTCCCTGGACGTGGCCGCAGGAGGAAACTTGATGAAAAATGGAAGAGACGGATAATACGAATGGTAACAAAAGAGCCCAGAACAACCTCTAAACACATTCATGGTGAACTCCAAGGTGAAGGTACATCAGTGCCAGATCGCACCATCCGTTGTTGTTTGAACCAAAGTGGATTTCATGGGAGACGACCAAGGAGGACACCACTGTTGAAAACAAATCATAAAAAAGCCAGACTAGAATTTGCCAAACTGCATGTTGACAAGCCACAAAGCTTCTGGGAGAATGTCCTATGGACAGACGAGACAAAACTGGAACTTTTTGGCAAGGCACATCAGCGCTATGTTCACAGACGCAAAAATGAAGCATACCAAGAAAAGAACATTGTCCCTACTGTGAAACATGGAGGAGGTTCTGTTATGTTCTGGGGCAGCTTTGCTGCATTTGGCACAGGGTGTCTTGAATCTGTGCAGGGTACAATGAAATCTCAAGACTATCAAGGTACTCTAGAGAGAAATGTGCTGCCCAGTGTCAGACAGCTTGGTCTCAGTCGCAGGTCATGGGTCTTGCAACAGGATAATGACCCAAAACACACAGCTAAAAACACCCAAGAATCGCTAAGAGCAAAACATTGGACTATTCTAAAGTGGCCTTCTATGAGCCCTGATCTAAATCCTATTGAACCTCTGTGGAAGGAGCTGAAACATGCCGTCTGGAGAAGGCACCCTTCAAACCTGAGACAAGTGGAGCAGTTTGCTCATAAGGAGTGGGCCAAAATACCTGCTGAGAGGTGCAGAAGTCTCATTGACAGTTACAGAAATTGTTTAATTGCAGTGATTGCCTCAAAAGGTTGTGCAACAAAATATTAAGTTAAGGGTACCATCATTTTTGTCCAGGCCTATTTCATGAGTTTGTTTTTTTAAAATAATTCTGTTGAAACACAATTCAAAAGCATTGTCTGATTTTCATTGGTTAATTTTCATAGAATTTTTATTTTATTACCACTTTTGTCAGATTCAAGTTATTTATGTGACCATTGTGAGTTTTCTTTCATTGACAGAGGGGTACCAACAATTTTGTCCACGGGTGTAATATATAATATAATTTCCATCTTGTGTCCCCTGGCCAACCAATACCAGCCACATAAAACAGATAACACAATACAACAACAATCCATCCATCATAGCAGTCTGTCATGGGCGACAATGACTATTTCATTTAGGTCTGATCAGATTCCTCCACACAGCTCTGTCCTTAGCCTACCGCTGCCAGGAACTCCTGTCTATGTCCAACTTCTTCAAGTTTCTTTTTACAGTGTCTTTAAATCTGAGCCTTGGTCTACCCTGATTGTGTTTGCCCTTGCATAATTGTGAGTAGAGTAACTGCCGAGGGAGATGCTGGTGGTCCATCCTCTCAACATGTCCGAGCCATCTCTGGTTCATCTGTTTTAGCATGTCCTCCATTGATGGTAGACCAGCTTGTTTCAACACTTCTATGTTGGTTATCTTGTCTTTCCACGAGATGTTCATTATGGCTCGAAGGTGTCTCATCATGTACGCGTGGAGTTTCTTCACCTGCACTCTGTAGACAGTCCAAGTTTCAGCACCATACAATAGAGTTGCCAGTACTGTTGCTCTGTACACTTTGCATTTCACACGGATAGACACATGACAATTGTTCCACAGTCTCTCCCTCAAGTTTCCAAACACAGCGCTCGCTCTTCCCATTCTGAGAGATAGTTCATCCTCCAGCCTAGCATTCTCTGAAACAGTACTCCCTAGATACTTGAAAGTCTTGCACCTGACTAGTGGCTCTGTACCAATGCTGATCTCTTCTGGTAGTGATGTTGATAATTGGAACTTTAGTGGTTGATAAAGGCACTCTGTCTTCTTGATGTTGATTTTGAGGATGAATTGGCTAGCTGCTCTTGCACATTTCTCCACTAAAGATTGCACATCTTCCACACTGTGTGCAATTAGAGCACTGTCGTCAGCAAGGAGCATTTCTCTTACTACCTTTATCGATATCTTACTCTTGGCTTTAAACTGTGCCATATTGAACAAGTCTGCTTCTTTCCTTGTTTGAATGTATACTCCTTCTGAAGTGTCTTTAAAGGCCACCTCAAGCATGGCTGCCAGATATAGCGAGGAGAGTGTAGGTGCCAGCAAACACCCTTGTTTCACCCCGTTGCTTAATGAAAAGTCTTTAGACACTGAACCACTCGTTGCCACGTTTGCTTGCATACCTGTATGGAGTGTCTCAATCAGGCTGACAAACTTCTCTTTACAGCCATATTTCTTGAGTACCTGCCAAAGTCCTTGTCACGAAACAGTATCGAAGGCTTTACTGAAGTCTATGAAGACTACATAAAGTGGCGTGTTCTGTTTGATACACTTTTCTTGAACCTGTTTCAAGCAGAAAATCATGTCCATTGTGCTTCTTCCACTTCTAAAGCCGCACTGGGTTTCTGGTAGTACATTCTGAGAGATGTGTTCATTGAGTCTGTTCAGTAGTATACGTGAGAGAATCTTACCAACAGTGGCTAGCAGTGATATACTTTGGTAATTTCCACAATCTTTCCTGTCACCTTTCTTGAACAAAGGCACAATACTTGCATCCTTCCAGTCTTGAGGTACTTTCTGGGCATCCCATATCTTTTGGATGAGCTTGTGCAGGCAGTTGGTCAGCTGAACACCACCAAATTTCCACACTTCTGCTGGAATTCCATCCCTTCCTGGAGCTTTACCATCCTGTGTTGTCCTGATAGCTGTCATTAGTTCATCAAAATTTGGTGGTTCATCCAGACTTGATACAGCTGGTCGCTGCACGAGAGCTTCTTTAGCCTCTTCAGTGAGATCTCCAGGGTTGTTTAGTAGTTGGTCAAAGTGGTCTGCAAATCTGTCCAGGATCTTGTCTTTCTCCTGCAAAACCGTTTCACCATCCATAGCCTTTAGTTGGAACAATCGTCTTGGTTTAGGGCCGTAGATTTCTCTCAAACCTGTGAAGAATGATTTCATGTCCTTTCTGTCTGCTGCTGTTTGAAGTTCCTCCGCTTTTTCATCCCACCAGTTGGACTTCATCTCTCTGGTGTACTTCTGTAGCTCACTCTGAGCCTTTGAGTATTTCTTCTTCTTTGACCTTGTGTTACACTGTAGGTTTTCCTGCCTAGCTGTATTCCTCACTTCTAGTAGTTTCTTCAGGTGTTCATCATGCTCATCAAACCAATCTTGATGTTTCCTCTCAGGGTGGCCTAATACATCACTCGCAGTCTGATACACCGTATCCTTCAGTGTTGCCCATTTCTCTTCTATGTCATTCTCTGAGTTGTTGCTGTCCCAGTGTTTCAAGTTTTCATCCAATTCCTGTGTAAGTTCTTCCTGCTTCTTTTGGCCTTTCAGTGCACTAGTGTTTAGCTTCTGTGGTGGCTTCGCACCCATTCTGCAGTGCTGTTTTCATCTGTAAATCCTTAAAGGGTACCTGTGGTGGTCGTCTAAATGCATTCAACTTGAAAACATTAGGCAAAGTATTCGTTATTTGGTTAAATAATTATTGCCAACCATATACCACCAGAGAAATATGCAAATAGGACCGCAGGATGGCCAGCCAATGAAAACTCTGCGCGCAGCCATGACACATGCGGATGTGACATCATTACGTTGCTACTGAAAAGTCAATACTCAGTCTGTATGAGCGACTAGGGTGCTGTTGTGAGTGTTTTTATTCTATTATGGCTGAATTGTCGGACTCTAAGGAAGAATTCGTCCAACATGGCTACAGGTTTGAGCCAGAAAGGTCTTCTGAGGGTGAAAGTGACGAAGTGGTCCTCACACACAACGCAATTTCGTCTGAAAGGAAACGTCTGTGCCCTGTTCCAAGATTGCGCAATCACTTTTCCGCTACGATCTTCTGACAAGGTGAGCTGGGTTTGGGTACACAAAAGAAGTGTTTATCTTTGTTTTTCACTTATTATTGAGACATCCAAAGGCTTTACATTCCGCCATGTTGCGATATCCATATCGCATTGTATGTTTTTGTTGTTACAAGAGCGCCGAGTGTCTGCCGCTCTGTATAGCGGCAAGGGAGGAGCCGAATCATCTGCCGTCTGGCAGCCGTTACGACCTCAGATCAGACAAGACGACCCGCTGAATTTAAGCGTTTATTTATTTATTTTCTACTCGTTTTAGTTCTGCATTTAATATGAACCCTGAGTTTGAAATAAACATTTGAATTTGAATTTGAATATCCCAAAAGCCACTGCTCATCCGGGCACTCCAGGCTCAGCCAATATTGATCCAGATCGCGGTGCCAACGATATTACGTCACAGGAAGCGTCCTGGCAGGCCATGTAGCCGCTAGTATGGCTGCATCCATGTTTTGCTGACATAGCTGAACCAGCACATCAGCAATGGATTTATATCACATTGCTTTGAACTTGAACTTGAACTTAAACTTGAACTAGAACGTGAGACAGGGGCTCAATATAATATCTTTTTTTTCACGACCACCACAGGTACGCTTTAATCTTGATCTAAGCATAACATGATCAGTACCACAATCCACACCTCTCATTGCTCTGGTGTCCAATACATCCCTTATGTCTCTCTGCCTGACTATGATGTAGTCTAACAAGTGCCAGTGCTTGGACCTTGGGTGCATCCATGTCTTCTTGTGTGTGTCCTTATGCTTAAATAGAGTGTTGGTTATCACAAGGTTGTGCTCTAAACATAGTGCAAGTTCTCCATTAGCATTGCACTTGCCTACTCCATGACCTCTCCTTTCCATTTCTCAGTGTCCGAACCAACTCTGGCATTAAAATCTCCAACAAGTATCAGCCTGTCATCAGTCGGTACACGCCTGATAGTCTCACATAAATCACTGTAGAACTCTTCCTTCACCTCCTCTGTGTTGGTCATTGTTGGGGCATATACACTGATGAGTGTGGCATACATCTTCCGCTGTAGTGGGAGTCTCATAGTCATTATCCTGTCATTGATTGGCACCGGTTCCTCATCAAGCATTGCTGCTATTGTTACGACCCGAGCGCTGGGTTCTGTTCGCGCTTGGGCTAAGCTCAACTCGCTGCCAGCCTTGACAGCTGTGGGTGGTATTCTGGCCTCACCGGGCTCTTATTGTGAAGGTGCTCGGTGGGGCTTCCGCCTGTCAAGGCTGGTCAGCTGTGTGTTATTACTGCTCATTAGTGTTCGCCTTCATAAAGCGGGCACTAGCAACAGTAAGGTTGCAGTAATATTGTCAACACCTTGTCAAAGCCTTGTCAGTTATTGGCAACTATCCTGGTCAGTGCGTCGTTTGACCTTCATGTCAGGTTCGTTGTCTCATGCTACATCACAGTTTAGCTCATAGTGGCTGGGGTCAGCCCTGTGAGCCCATGTATTGATTTATGTGTGTTCGTGCCGAGAGCGGCTCACAGTCATGTCCTGTCTTGTGTGTTAATAAATCACCATCTTCACAAAACTCACTGGTGGATTCTTAGCGTCTTATGGTGATCCGCGAGGGTCACCGCATGACAGCTATCTCCTTTCTAACTGCAAAGCCCACTCCTGCTTCTCTCCTTTCTTGAGTTGATCTCCCACTCCAAAAGAAGATGTACCCATGGTCTTCCAAGCTGTCATATCCAGGCAATCTTGTTTCACTAAGTGCAGCTATGTCTACATTGTACCTGTTCATTTCCAGGGCCACAAGCGCCATCTGTCTTTCTGGGAGCTGTGATGTTGTGCTGTCCAACAGAGTGCGTACATTCCATTCTGCTACACAGCTGCTGTTTTCCTCTTCTTTTGTCTTCCTGCTCCTAGCTTACTTTTCGCTGCCTGTCGGAGTGTACAATAATAAAGCAAATAACACAATACAACAATAATAACAATAGCAGTAAGATTGCACACTGATAGGAAGAGAGAAACAAACGAATAAAGTTAAGATGACTATTGTTGATCTCAGACCAGCAAAAAGTATCACAATGACCAAGGTGCTTCTCAGGATGTTTAAGTGTAAAGCGCTAAGGTGCATTGTGCAGTTTAGTAAAGTGCATTTGTAGAATTATATGCTGCTTAGTGGAATGCACACGGCTCTATTGCACATTTTTCAGCACAAATAGATGTGTGTGTACTAATGATATTGCACCAGGTTTGCATACATGGTTAAACCCACAGGGTTAGGCTGTGTGTCCACCCACCATGAGTGCTTTTTTTTTTTTTCAGTGTTTGTGTGCTGTGCTCTAAAAAAAAAAAAAGTCTGTGCACTGTATGCCAGCAACAGCTTGTCACTCTCAGCTCAGCACTTCCGCTTTTCCTATGGTCAGACTTTCTACTTATTTTTTAATAGCAGTCTTTAAATAACAATGGACAGGAAACGTGTTTTAGCAGTTCTGGATGTAAAATATGATGACACGGAAAACACGAGTCTGACTAGAGACTGTATCGGCGTCCCATGTTCCACCTTTCCTTAATTTTGATTGGCTGCTTAGAAAGGTCTGACATTGACAAGCTCAGCTGCAGTCTGAAAGTTAAACTTTTTTCAATGCTGAGTACCCTGAGTGCTGCAACAAAAAATGGCCACTGCTCAAAGCGTTTCAGCACCGAGGGCACTCAGCACGGTAAATGCTGGACTACATAGAGAATGAATAGAAAACAGTCGCCCAGAGTGGAAAAAATGGGCTCACAAACATGCCTAGGTCATATGACGGTCACAAATCTGGTCTGTTTTCAACAAATTGTTAACACATAACTACTACACATGAGTCACTGGTGTTGGACATGTACACAGGTTTGACATTTGAATTATGTCAACTCCGTCAGACAATTATAAAAATGTTTAAAAATTCTGATTATGTTAGGGTCAGGTGTCACTTTGAAAGGCCTCTTTTCAAAATTCCTTCTATGCAAAGTGCACCATGGCAGAAAAGCTCTTGCAAGTTTTATATTTTGTGAACATTTTAAATCAGAATGGTGAAATTTGATGTTAGACACACTTCTTGTCTATTATAGGTGATAGAAAAATTCCATACTATCCACATTATTAAATTAAATTAAATCACCCTTATTGTCATTCAACTGTACAACCAATCATGTACAGCAGAACGAGATTGTGCTTTACCTATCTACAGTGTAAATTACACACACCCCAAGTGCAGAATCAGAGGGCTGCTGCCATGCAAGGCGCCGCCACAGAGTTCCCTCCTCCATTCCATTTATTGCTGAGCACCAAGCTGGACGGCAGGAAGTTCCACTTTTATATGGTCTTCGGCATGACCCGGCCGGGATTTGAATCCCTGCCTCCAGGGTGTGGGGCGGATGCTCTACCAACTGAGCCACCACTCCGGTAAATTATTGTTATTAACAATGTACAGTATTATTATTCTTAAGAAGTATCATGCCTTTCCTATGCCATGTTTAATGTTTATATGTGCATTCCATGTAGGATAAGTTCATATATTCCTTTATATTATTCTTTCAAATTATATTTCATAATTTATGCTCTGATATAATCTTGGCATGTTTCTGTGAGCAATTATTGACCTTCAGAGGATTCAGAGAATGAGGGTCAGTACAAGCATAAAGGATGATCATTGATAATCTCTTTGACATGCCCCGCTTTACTTTGTGTGCCAGGAATGCACTGAAACTCCTAGTTTGTGTAGATTAGGCACCCTGTCTCCAGGATGTCTGTGACGTTTCTTCATTTGTTTACCACCCAGGATAAGCTCTCATGTCATACTGACCTGTTAGGATACCAGGACTGATGGGCATTTGAACTGTCTCTGAGATGTCTTTCTCTCCCCCTTTCTCTTCTTACCCCACTCCTCTCTGTTACCCATAAATACCAAGACTCAAGAATGAATGCTCCAAAGATTCGGTATGGTGTGCTGAGGCCACTCTCTCTGTAATCTCTCCCTCAAAAATGGCCATTTGAGGTTTAATTTGAACTATAACTTTTCTTTTCATTTCTTTTATTTATTTTTATTATAAATGTACCTAAATCCAATATTCTGTCTGATCTTTGACTTTGAATTATTTATGCTCTAAATTATTCTAACAATAGGAAAATATGATTTAAATGTTAATTTTATGCCAACTTTGTGCTTTTCAGTCAAGCAGCACCATTCAACACGTGTCTTTGGTGGAGAGTAAGAGCAGAAACAGAGAACATCAAAAAAACCAAGACAGAAAGCTGCTACGGTGTCTGAATTAAAAGAATAATTTGTAAGGCTGGAGAGACAGCTGTGGAAACAGATCGGCCTATCATGACAGTCTACTCAAATGTGTGATGTCAAAAGTATTACCATCATTTACGGGTGTGTTCAAGCCCATTTTGCTCTCACAACCATGGAAGACAGCAGGAAAAGTGCAAAAACTATTTTAATTATTCAGACGTGTGTTTTGGGTATAACATGCAATAAACCAATTAGAACGGCTCATCACCTAACCTTTAATATGCAGGAACGCATGATCTATGGTGGATTACTGTAATAATTAGGGATGCACAGATATATCAGCCCATATGTCAGTATGGATATTCATCTTTTTGACTGATATCAAATATCAACATAATAACACAGTAGTGGCTGATATTTTTCTGGTGTGTCTCAGCTGTATGGGTTTAACTTTGCTCTTAAAGAGACAACAGCAGACTACAGCTGCAAAGTCAGAAAACATCTGAGACTAAACCATTTTTAAGTATTTTAGTCCAGTTATATTTTGTTTAATAATGAACATTTTCTTTCCTTCTTGACGTTAAAAATGGGATAGATGAAAACAAAAGAAACAGTCTGTATTGTCAACTTATTATTTTTAACATTGGTATCTCCCACACTTTCACAGTTGGTGCATCTCTAACTATGATGGTGTTTATACCTGGTAAGGCAGATCATTTTCCACTGATGAAACAGATGTGCTTATGTGCAAAGTCAAAATGTAGGAGAAGATCATTTATGGGACCACCACGGTTTAAGAATTTCAGGTTGAAGGAGGTGTGAATGAATGAAGTAGCAGTGAATGTGTTCAGAATGAGTGGCAAGCATCTGCAGTGTTTAAAATGGTTCAGGTAAGTGGGCTTTCTGACTTTGGATTCATTTGGCTTCCACTTTTGTCTGTCAGACCAAGGCACCTTATTTTCTTTAGCAGGAAGTATCCTTTTAGAATCTTCCCTAAAAACAGAAGGTTCTTCGACTTTCATGAGGTCTGTTAATTGGTTCTGCCCTTAGTTTTCATTCTGCAGAAGCTTTCATTAGAACATTGTGGAACTGGCCATTTTCTTTCTTTAAGTATAGATAGTAATTCTGCCATGCAGCATTCTCTCAGTGGAGGTTCTTGGTGATTCACTGGTCTTTTGTATTTTCTGTTTTATACACTGTCTCTGCTTTCTAAATTTGCAGTTCTGTTTTTTCAACCCCCCTGAGTTTGTTCTTTGTCTAGATCATCTCTATCTGGAGCTATTATGGTTTTTGTTTGAGTCTGTTTGATTCTTACTGGCTATGCATCCAGTTCTTTCTCCTACCATTTTTTCTCACTCACATCCTTAACTTGCTTTGCTTTCTTCTGCATCTCACTGAGCCCTATTAAAGTGAGCTGAAGCACAAATTTGTGCTGCACTTTGTGCCTTCTGCCAGTGTCTTTGGTAATTTCTGGTAGCACATTGCCCATTTTCACACTTTGTGCCCTTGTGCAAAAACACAACTTCTATGATTCTTTGTGCCTGTATAAGTTGTGTCTTTTAAAAAGGGGAGCATCTGGGCACAAAGTTGGCACATTGCTGGTTTATAGCAGCACAATTACTTTGCACTTTTGACAGGCAAAACCTACATCTGAAACAAAGGTTACACTGTAGGGAGTTAGAAATGAAGAAGCGATGTGACTTTATAAATCAAAGTTTAATATCAGCTTCATCTCCCTAACATGTCTCATCTCGGTGCAGAAGCAGAATAAGAGGTCGAACGCAGTCAGACCTTCATACTTATACCCACACTCAACAAAAGACATTGCATATCAAAGCTGACATCCCACATTAACATAATCCCCCCTCCATTGTCCTCCGTCTCCTCCACCTGACCCTTGGTGGTCAGGGAGATTGATCCGGTCTCCACCGCTGCGACTCTGTCTGCTCTTTGATCCTCGCTGGCGGTTGAGACCTCTTGTCCTGTTCATAGGCGTGAGGTCATTCCACATATGTAATCACTAAACATTCTAATATGTCTATACATATGTAGGTATGGAATATATGATTAATATAAGTCACAGCCCCCCCCCAAATGACTAAGAAAAGGACAATCAAATTAAGTTTACAGTTTAAGATAATCTCTATGACATATTATACTGTTAACCTCTTGACAGGGAAAACGAGGAAAAATCTTTCCAGCAGTCATGCTCCTGTAGAGAATTCAGTGGTAACAACAACAGTATAATAATATCACAAATCATCCTTAGAACTGTCACGGCACAATCTGATAACACAGTTAACAACTCTTGGTCAATTTGTATTAGTCCTTGTGCCGTCTGGGTTTTAATCTTCTCCCGAATCTGCTGTGGGTCCGCTTTGGCGTCGTGGTGGGACCCTCCTGTAAGGAATCTGCAGCTTGGGGAGGAGAGTGGTTATTTGTTCCCTGCAGGGGGGCTGAGTTTTTTTTCTTGGGGGGTCTACCCCGCCGAGGTGCTCTCGCCACCCGTGCAGGTTCGTCTCTCAACAAGAAGGCAGGTTTAAGTCTGTCAATGCTGACTGTTTCTTTTCTGTCCCCTAAATCAAGCACAAAATGCTTATCACCAGGTTCCAGCACTCTGAATGGTCCGTCGTATGGTGGACGGAGGGTTGATTTTAAAGCTTCGTGCCTAACAAAAACGAACTCGGCGTTTTTTAAAGCTTGGGGGACAAAAACCCGTGGAAAAGAGTGATGTGCCGGTCCGGGGAGAGTGTCCGGTCCGGTGCTGCCTAAAGGCCTCAGGGCTGTAAGATGCCCGGGCTCTGGGTTCTCTGGTAAAAACTCACCTGGGAGTCTGAGAGGTTGTGCAAAAACTAATTCTGCTGGGGAGGCATCTAGATCCTCTTTAGGCGCAGAACGCAACCCTAATAAAACCCAGGGAAGTTTATTCACCCAATCTGTATCCGTTAGTGAGGCCCTGAGGGCGGCCTTTAAAGATCTGTGAAAACGCTCGCATAACACATTAGCCTGAGGGTGATATGCGGTGGTGTGGTGAATTGTCGCCCCTAAGCTGCTGGCCATGGCTGACCAAAGCTCTGAGACAAATTGAGGCCCCCTATCGGACGTGATGTCCGATGGGACGCCGAAACGTGCCACCCAGTTTGTTAAAAAAATGCGAGCGACTTCCGCAGCTGTGGTTGACGCCAAAGGGACCGCCTCAGGCCAGCGCGTAGTACGGTCTAGCATCATTAACAGGTGTGTGAAACCCTGAGACGAAGGTAGTGGTCCAACGAGGTTGACATGAACGTGGTCAAACCTTCTGGCTGGGATTCGAAAAGGCTCTAGAGGAGCTTTTGTGTGTTTGTGTATTTTGGCGCGCTGACAAGACATGCAAGTTTTTGCCCATTCCTTTACATTTTTGCGTAGGCCCGGCCAAACAAACTTTTCTGCGACCATTTTAACTGAGGCGCGCACCCCTGGGTGCGCGAGGGAGTGAACCGAGTCGAAAATGCGGTGACGCCATGCAGCTGGGACTACCGGGCGAGGTCGGCCGGTTGAAACGTCGCAGATTAGGGGGGGTACACCGTCACGTAAACCTCTTTCCTCCAGTCTTAACCCTGTTGGTCCAGACAGGAGCGCGCGCACGTCCGCGTTGCTGCTTTGTTCCTCTGCTGCATAATCTATCCCTAGGTGAACTGGGGCCGCGTACGCGTCCACGTTGGCGAAGAGTTCTGCAGCTGAGGTAGTATAATCTGTCTCCTCGTGCTCTGGTGATGTCACAGCGCGAGAGAGGCAGTCTGCTACCGCGATAAGTTTGCCTGCCACATGTCGAATGTCTGTGGTGAACTCTGAAATTGCAGCTAGATGTCTTTGCTGCCTGCCTGACCATGGTTCTGAAATTTTAGCCATCGCAAAAGTGAGCGGTTTGTGGTCTACAAAAGCCGTGAAGCGCCGCCCTTCTAACCAGAACTAGAAGTGGCGGATGGATAAATGAAGCGCTAGCAGCTCCCTGTCAAAAGTGCTGTATTTACGCTCGGTTTGGTTTAAAGATTTGCTAAAAAATGCTAAAGGTTGCCAGGTTCCGCCAACATGTTGCTCCATGACTGCCCCTATGGCCAGGTCTGAAGCGTCTGTGGTTAATGCTATGCGGGCCGAGGGATCGGGGTGAACCAACAATGTGGCATTCGCTAGAGCACTTTTTACTTCCGCGAAGGCGTGTTCGGGCTCCGGGGTCCTTTCGACCGCATTGGAAGGCTTTTGTTATCTGAGCGCGGCATACAGCGGCTGCATGAGTTGAGCTGCGCGGGGGAGGAAACGGTTGTAAAAATTCACCATTCCCAAAAATTCTTGCAGTGATTTGACCGTTTGTGGTCGTGGAAAATTTTTTACCGTGCGGACTTTGTCTGGCAATGGGACTGCCCCCTTCGGTGATACTCTGTGTCCCAAAAAATCAATTTGTGACACGCCGAATTTGCATTTGACTGGGTTGATTATTAACCCGTGCTCTTCTAGTCTCTGAAAAACTGTAGTGAGGTGTTGTTCGTGTTCTTCTTCTGACGGGCTGGCTACCAGCATATCGTCGAGGTAGACAAACACGAAGGGGAGGTCGCGGAATACCGCGTCCATCATACGCTGAAAGGTTTGAGCAGCGCCTTTGAGGCCGAACGGCATCCGCAAAAATTCAAAAAGACCGAAAGGGGTTATCACAGCCGTTTTAGGAATGTCTTCTGCTCGAACAGGGACTTGGTGATAGCCGCGGACCAGGTCTATTTTAGAAAAAATGCACGCACCCGCCAGATGTAGTGAAAAATCTTGGATGTGAGGAATTGGGTAGCGGTCATGTGCTGTCGCATTGTTTAGTCTGCGGTAATCGCCGCAAGGTCTCCAAGAACCGTCGGTTTTCGGGACCATGTGGAGTGGCGATGCCCAGGGGCTTTTCGAGCGTCTAATAATGCCTAATTTTTCCAGGGTGGCAAACTCGTCCCGTGCTATGGCGAGCTTGGTCGCGTCTAAGCGCCGAGCTTTGGCGAACACGGGTGGGCCTGTTGTGGGGATGAAGTGTTCAACCCCGTGTTTCGCTGCTGTCGCTGAAAATTTTGGAACTGTGAGTGCTGGAAATTGGGTGAGGAGTTGGTCAAACTTACCTCCTGCTGTTGTGACGCTGGCCTGCACCGGTGGTGGAGAAACTCGAGCTGAACAGGGGATAGAAGCAAATGACAGTGCATTAACCAAGCGCCTATTTGCTAGATCGACTAACAACTCATGTGCACACAAAAAATCAGCGCCCAACAAGTTAAAACTCACCGCCGCTACAATAAATGTCCATCTATAGTTGTGGCCGTGGATGCAAAGAGGCAGGTTCCTTTCACCGAAGGTGTCGATGATCGAGCCGTATGGTCAGTGTAATCTGTCAAAATGACCAACAGCCTTCACATTTTTCTGTCACTGCTCAAAAATTCTGTCAATGACAGGCAGTTTTCAGTTAACACAACCTCTGGTCTAAAGTCAGTGTTACATTATCAGTCACTATTTAAGAAAAACAAGTACACAATTCAAAATTACTTTTTTAATCCTACACCTGTGACCGCTAACAGGAAAGACACAATTACACAAAAGCAAAAACATCTGAGATTACTGTGTTAACATAGCCGATATACTGGAGACTATAATCTGTCAATCATTTGTCATATGTAAAGTAAATCTTAAAAAAAAATCTTTCTAAACATACGCAATTGTTTTAATGTTATAACTGGTTAATTGATAAGTTTTAGAATTAAAATGACCACAAATTCAATTTTTTTTTTCAGATTCATATTTTGATATTTTTTCATTATAATATTTATTACTTTGTGAAGGATTGTTGGTCATATGTGAAAATATAATCTGCCCCCTACCATTATGTTGTGTTTTCAAATTTAAAAATCATTTTGGTATATATAAAAATATATACATACTGAAAGTAGCTTTCTTCTAGGTTCTGTCAGTCTCAAACACTTGAACTTTGGTATAGTTTTTGTACATCTGGCATAATGTGAGTGAAAATTAATGTGTGTTTTTGGTGTCTGACGGTGTTGACACAAAATAGGTGATGAAAGGCAAAAAGCACATTTTAAAAAAAGAAAAATGGTTGGTGGGTGTCAAAGGATTCTATTTTAACTTCTTCAAATATTCAAAAACTGATGGCAAAGTTGAACAGATGGTGATGAGCCTTTTAGTTTGCCAGCCTCTCAAGTGCAAAAATTGTACAGTATATAAGTGAGGAGAAAAAAACAGTGAAAACAAATGAGAAGGAAAACAAATAGTCTCTGTACCAAATTGTCTCTTTTTAAAATGAAGTCATCTATTAAGTCCTTCTCCAAATAGGGAAAAACAGGAAAACCACTCATTTACAAACTGTAAAACACATGTCACCTGTCACATGTCACATGTCACCATGTCTCCACATTGGATCACGTCGGGGTCACCAATGTGGAGAGCGTGAAATGAGGAGGCTGAATTTATTTCTCAATTCAAGTTTATTAATCATCTCACATCTCCAACCATCTCTCAAACAGGAAAAGAGAGCGAACTACTTCAATCCCCCACTTTTATACCTGGGACATCAAAGTACAGAATCACATTGTCATTAAACCCCCCATCGACAATACCTCTCCCCCAGGCCCTCTTCTTCCTCCACCTGACCCCAGGAGGTCAGGAAGTCCTTTCAGAGTCATTGCTAAAGGTACCTCCACCTCCTACTGTTATCCCCAGGAGGTCCAGACTTATTGTTCCTTCTAAGACGTGAGGTTACAAAATACATATGCAGTCTTAAGCATCTCAATCACTGTGCTATACATATGCAGTCAAAGCATCCAAAATATGTGTGCCACAAATATCAATATTATTAATAATTTTTTTTCACTTGGGTCAGCACCATAAACTACAGCTAGCTTGCAAACAAGACATGTTTAACAAGACACATCTTTAAGTCACAGAGACACCTAAAGTTACGTTACATTATCAAACATGCCTTTATCTTCCTCTTTACTCTGGTCCTCTGCTCTCTTATTCCTTTTTTCAGTCCCTGATGGGTACATACATTTTGGGACATACAGTGGTGTGAAAAAGTGTTTGCCCCTGTCATGAACCAAGCCAGTTTGTCCTTCTGGCTTGGTTTTGTGACTTTCCTCTGTGTGTCTATTTATCTGTGTATTGTATATTGGCATAGTTATTTGTGTGTTGTTTCAGAATCAGAATCAGAATCAGATTTATTGCCATTGTTCATGTAGTACACAAACTAGGAATTTGTCTCGGTGCAATGCTGCAACATTAAACATGATAAAATAAAAGAAATAAACTATACACGCAATAATGTGTAGAATAAGAGAGTAATACTGGTCAGCAGTTAAAATATATTAGCGAGCAGCAGATAATGTGGAGAACCATATAGTGCAGTCGGTAATGCAGGAAGAAAACAGTGATGATTGACATGAGTCTGGTTGAGCTGCTGTACATAGTGCACGAGAGTCAATAAGTCACTTAGTGTTCAGCAGTCTGATGGCAGAGGGGAAGAAGCTGTTCATGTGATGGGAGGTTTTAGACTGGATGGACCGAACTCTTCTACCTGAGGGGAGAGGGGCAAACAGTACGTGACCAGGGTGTGAGGGATCGGCTATGATCCGGCCAGCACGCCTCTGGGTCCTGGAAATGTACAGATCCTGGAGAGATGGGAGCTTGCAGCCGATCACCTTCTCAGCAGTGCGCACGACGCGCTGCAGCCTTAGTCTGTCCCTGGCAGTGGCTCCTGCGTACCACACGGTTATGGAGGTGGTGAGGATGGACTCGATGATGGCTGTGTAGAACTGCACTAACATCTTGGTGGGTAGCTTGAGCTTCCTCAGCTGCCGCAGGAAGAACATCCTCTGCTGGGCCTTTTTGATGAGGGAGCTGATGGTCGGCTCCCACTTGAGGTCCCTGGTGATGGTGGTGCCTAGGAAGCGGAAGGAATCAGCAGTGGTGATGGGAGAGCCTGTGAGGGTGAGGGGGGGCAGAGGGGTTGTGACTTTCCTGAAGTCCACAATCATCTCCACTGTCTTCAGAGCGTTCAGCTGCAGGTTGTTGTTGTTGCACCAGGACGCCAGCTGGGCCACCTCTCTCCTGTAGGCGGACTCGTCGCCGTTGGAGATGAGCCCGATGAGGGTGGTGTCGTCCGCAAACTTGATCAACTTGACAGACTGGTGGCTGGAGGTGCAGGAGTTGGTATAAAGGGAGAAGAGTAGGGGGGAAAGTACACAGCCCTGGGGTGATCCGGTGCTGATGCTAGCAGAGTCTGAGACAGTCTTTCCCAGCCGCACATGCTGCCTCCGGTCCGTCAGGAAGTCGGTGATCCACCTGCAGAGGGAGTCAGGCACGTTGAGCAGGGACAGCTTGTCCCGGAGCAGAGCGGGGCGGATGGTGTTGAATGCGGAGCTGAAGTCCACAAACAGGATCCTGGCGTAGGTTCCCGGGGAGTCCAGGTGCTGCAGGATGGAGTGGAGGGCCAGGTTGACTGCGTCGTCTACAGACCTGTTGGCTCGGTAGGTAAACTGCAGCGGGTCCAGGAGGGGGGTGGTGATGGACTTGAGGTGGGGCAGGACCAGGCGCTCAAAGGACTTCATGACTACAGAGGTGAGCGCTACAGGTCTGTAGTCGTTAAGTCCAGTGATCCGTGGCTTCTTGGGGACAGGGATGATGGTGGAGGATTTGAGGCAGGACGGCACGTGGCATAGCTTAAGGGAGGTGTTAAAAATGTCTGTGAAGACAGGAGCCAGCTCTTTCGCACAGTGTCTCAGGGTGGAGGGAGACACGCCGTCCGGACCGGGGGCCTTGCGCGGGTTCAGTCTGGAGAACTGTTTAAGCACGTCCTGCTCACTGATGACAAGGGCAGGGGGGGAGGAGGGGGGGCGCCTTTGATGAAGTAGGGATCGTGGAGGCTGTGGAGCTGGAGGAAGGGGGTAGTTGGACACAGATGACGGGGTGTCAAAACAGGCATAGTGTTGGGACAGTCTTTGACAAAGGGCTTTGTCATCCTGACCTTTAGGAGCCTGAGGCCGATAGTTGGTGATTTGCCTCAGTCCTCTCCACACAGAAGCCGAGTCATTAGCAGTGAACTGCTGCTGGAGTCTCTCAGAATACACAGATTTAGCTCTCCTCAGCTCTCTGTTAAACCGATATTTAACCTCCCTGTAGCAGCCCCTGTCTCCACTTTTCAACGCTGCTTCCTTCTCCTTCCTGATCTGTCTGAGCTTAGCTGTGAACCAGGGCTTGTCATTAGAGTACCTCACCCTGGTGCGCGATGGGAGAATGCTCTCCTCACAAAAGTGGATATAAGAGTTCACAGTGTCCGTGTACTCATCCAGATCATGCGTGGCTCCTTTAAACATGCCCCAATCAGTTATTTCCATGCACGTTTCCAGCTTCTCCTCAGCTTCACTGGTCCGTTTCTTCGTAGTGCTCACAACAGGTTTAGTGAGCTTCAATCTCTGTCTGTATGTGGGAATGAGGTGGACCATCAGGTGATCAGATAATCCGAGCGCAGCGCGGGGAACAGCGCGATATGCGTCATTCACTGTGGTGTAACAGTGATCCAGCGTGTTTATTCCTCTGGTGGGGCATTTAATAAACTGTTTGTAGCGGGGGAGATCGTGGCTCAGATTGCTCTGGTTAAAGTCGCCAACCACAATAACCAGAGAGTCTGGAAAAATCCGCTCCGTGTGTTGGATGTGATCCGCGAGCACGCGCTGAGCTTTGCGCGTGTCCGCGTCGGGAGGGACGTACACAGCGGCGAGGATGAATGAGGCGAACTCCCGCGGGGAATAAAATGGCTTGCAGTTAATAAAAAGAAATTCCAGGGCGGGAGAACAGTGTTTGGAAATCACCGTTACATCAGAGCACCAGCTGCTGTTGATGTAAAAGCAGACTTCGCCTCCTGTGGTCTTGCCAGAGAGCTCTGTGTCACAATCAGCACGAAACAGCTGAAATACCTCGAGGCGCAACGCGCTGTCCGGTGTGTTTTCCCTGAGCCAGGTCTCGGTAAAACAGAGGGCAGCCGAGGAAGAGAGGTCCTTAAAACGCATCAGCAGTCTCAGTTCATCTACCTTGTTAGAGAGAGAGTTGGTATTGGACAGAAATATGCCAGGCAACGCTGTGCGCGTGCCTCTCCTGCGAAGCCGGACGAGAGTGCCCGCTCGTCTTCCTCTCTTTCGCCGTCTCACTTTTCGAGCCAAGCAATGAACCAGATCGGCGGCAGGAGCTAAAAAAACTGGGAGTAGGTCCGTGGGAGTGAAAGTCCTGATATTTAGAAGTTCTTCACGGGTATAAGAGCTCGCAGACACACAATTGACAAACAAAAACAAACAAAGGGCGCAGCGAAGCACCATGGCGACCACTGTGGGCGCCATCTTGCGCAGTCCTTCTGAGTTTTCCTATGGTCTTCTAGTTTACTGTTTAGTTTACCCATGCCATGTCTTGTTTGTTTGGACATCATTTCTCGTTTACTTCTGTATTTGTTTACTCTGTTTTCTGGCCAGCAGCTGTGAGGCAGCTGTCTTTGGCCTGCACTTGTGTGGGCGCTGCCTGTCAGCCTGCCGGTCCGACCATGCCCCCTCTCTTGACACTCAGCTGTTCCCTGTTCTGTGAGTTCTCTCCCTGCTTCCTTGCGCAGGTGCACTCAGTCACCTAGCCGTTAGTCCGTGTATTTAGCCAGCTCTTTCTCTGCTACTCATTGCTGGATTATTGTGTTTGCTGTGTGCGTTTCCCTCAGCCAAGTTACGCCATGGCTGTCCTACAGTAGTATATTCCCCACGTCTCGTCATGGCCTCATTCAACACGTCCTGTCGTGTTCCCTTGTAAGTTTATACTCTCGTTTGCCATTTTTGTATGTCTACACTATTTTGGGACTTTCCTTTAATAAATCTGTCTGTGGCGTAACCCTGCGCGTGGATCTGTCTCCTCTCTTTGCCTCGTTAGAGGCGAATCATGACAGCCCCCTTCCTGATTTCTCATTTTTTTGTATGTTTGTCACACTTAAATGTTTCAGATCATCAAACAGATTTAAATATTCGACAAAGATAATATAAGTAAACACAAAATGCAGTTTTTAAATGAAGGTGTTTATTATTAAGGGTAAAAAAAAATCTACAAACCTACATGGCCCTGTGTGAAAAAGTGATTCCCCCACCCCTGTTAAAACATAAATTAACTGTGGTTTATCACATCTTTGAAAAGCTGAGTTCAATTTCTCTAGCCACACCCAGAAATGATTACTGCCACACCTGTTCTCAATCAAGAAATCACTTAAATAGGGTCTGCCTGGCAAAGTGCAGTAGACCAAAAGACCCTGAAAAGCTAGACCTCATGCTACGATCCCAAAAAATTCAGGAACAAATGAGAAACAAAGTAATTGAGATCTATCAGTCTGGAAAAGGTTATAAATGTTGTGAACCGAGGGCTGGAGATTTCCAGACTCTGTTTCATGGCATTTTATGTCTGTTCACTTATATGTTGCACTTATGTTCTTTTTGTATGATTGTTCCAATTGTCATTTTTCTGCTTGTGTTTGTTTTATTTTATTTTCTGTACTGATCTATAATTACACCTTGACCTGTCATTGTTATTTCTTATATCCAGTTTAGCACTTTTTTATTGGTGACAGCTGTCAAGGGCGTGAAGCCTCGCAGGGATGTGCCCTGTCAGCTTCCTGTGTGGATGTCTCATCATCACCAGCTGATCCCAGTTATCATGATGATTCTCTCCATAGATGTCGGCCCAGGGACGCCAGCTGTAAGTTTTTGATTATTTCTATTTTTGTATATTTTGTACAGTTTGGGGATTTCTGTTCTTTTCTTTAATAAAATGTCATGGGTGTAATTCAACGCGTGAGTCTGTCTTCCTGCCCCGTAGGGGCAAACATGACAATAAAGCCATTTCTAAAGCTTTGGGACTCCAGCGAATTAGAGTGAGAGCCATTATCCACAAATGATGAAAACATGGATTAGTGGTGAACCTTCCCAGGAGTGGCCAGCCGAACAAAATTACCCCAAGAGCGCAGCGACGACTCATCCAAGAGGTCACAAAAGACCCCACAACAACATTCAAAGAACTGCAGGCCTCACTTGCCTCAGTTAAGGTCAGTGTTCATGACTCCACCATAAGAAAGAGATTGGGCAAAAATGGCCTGCATGGCAGAGTTCCAAGATGAAAACCACTGCTGAGCAAAATGAACATAAAGGCTTGTCTCAGTTTTGCCAGAAACCATCTTGATGATCTCCAAGACTTTTGGGAAAATACTCTGTGGACTGATAAGACAAAAGTTGAACTTTTTGGAAAGTGTGTGTCCCATCACATCCGGCGTAAAAGTAACACAGCATTTCAGAAATGGAACATCAGACCAACAGTAATATTTGGTGGTGGTAGTGTGATGGTCTGGGGCTGTTTTGCTGCTTCAGGTCCTGGAAGACTTGCTGTGGCAAATGGAGCCATGAATTCTGTTGTCTACCAAAAAATCCTGAAGGATTATGTCCAGCCATCTGTTTATCACCTCAAGCTGAATTGCATTTGGGTTCTGCAGCAGAACAATGATCCAAAACACACCGGCAAGTCTACCTCTGAATGGCTTAAGAAAAACAAAATGAAGACTTTGGAGTGGCCAAGTCAAAGTCCTGACCTGAATGTGATTGAGATGCTGTGGCATGACCTTAAACAGGCGGTTCATGCTCAAAAACCCTCCAACGTGGCTGAATTACAACAATTCTGCAAAGATGAGTGGGTCAAAATTCCTCCACAGCATTGTAAAAGACCCATTGCCAGTTATCACAAACGCTTGACTGCAGTTGTTGCTGCGAAGGGTGGCCCAACCAGTGATTAGGTTTAGGGAGCAATCACTTTTTCACACAGGGCCATGTAGGTTTGAATTTTTTTTCCCTTAATAATAAACACCTTCATCTAAAAACTGCATTTTGTGTTTACTTGTGTTATCTTTGTCTAATATTTAAATTTGTTTGATGATCTGAAACATTTAAATGTGACAAACATACAAAAAAATGAGAAATCAGGAAGGGGGCAAACACTTTTTCACACCACTGTAAATTCTACACCATGAGAAGTAGTGAATGTTATGTCTGTCACCAGCTGATCTCTGACAGAGAAAATCAGGACTGTATGTGTAACATTAATAATAATAATAATAGTCAGTCGGCCTCCGTCGGTCTATGATGACCATGGAAGAGAATCCTAAACGTCTACTCTGCTGGAACAGCACCGCCTGTGGCTGAACAGGCCGATGTGCGAATGGCAGTCCCTGTCACACAGGTCGCACTTGTGGGTGGTCTCCGTGCTGCTGGGTCTGTGGCAGTTCTTCCTGTGGGTCCTTTTTTCATCTGCTGCAGCAGTCAGTCTCTCTTCACCCGCCTTGAGCTGTCTGGTCAGGGTGCCTCTCCATTTGGAGCGGTCCAATGCAAGGTCCTCCCAGCGCTCTGTGTTGATCTCCAGGGCCTTCATGTCTCTCTTGCAGACGTCTCTAAAGCACAGCTGTGGGCGGCCAACGTCTCTCCTGCCAGTCGCCAGTTCTCCGTAGAGGACGTCTTTGGGGATTCTTCCATCCTCCATACAGTGAACGTGGCCTAGCCAGCGGAGCCTGCACTGCCTGAGTAGAGTGAACATGGAGGGAAGGCCGGCGCGGGACAGAACTTCTGTGTTGGACACTTTGTCCTGCCAGGATATGTCCAGGATGTGGCGAATGCAGCGCAAGTGGAAGGAGTTCAGTCTCTTTTCTTGCCGGGCGTATGTTGTCCACGTCTCACTCCCATAGAGCAGTGTGCTGATGATGCAGGCATTGTACACTGCCATCTTCGTCTTGACAGAGAGTTTGGGATTCTCCCACACTCGTGTGGTGAGGCGAGCGAGTGTGAAGGCTGATTTTCCAATCCTCTTGTCAATCTCTGTAGCAAGGGAGAGGTTGTTGCTGATCGTGGACCCCAGGTACGTGAACTGATTTACGACCTTCAGCTCGTAGTCATTGATGGTGATGGTTGGTGGTGCTTCCGTGCCTTGCGCCAAGACGTTAGTCTTCTTCAGGCTGATGGTAAGCCCGAAGTCCTTGCATGCCTGGGAGAAGCGGTCCATCAGGGTCTGAAGCTCCTGCTGTGTGTGGGTTGCAACTGCAGCATCGTCTGCGAACAGCATGTCTCTGATTAGAGCCTCGCGTACTTTGGTTCTGGCTTTCAGGCGGGCGAGGTTGAAAAGCCTGCTGTCAGATCTTGTGTGCAGGTAGATTCCCTCTGTTGCTGTGCTGAAGGCATGCCTCAGGAGCATAGCAAAGAAAATCCCAAAGAGGGTTGCTGCAAGTACACAGCCCTGTTTCACTCCGCTGCGTATGTTGAATGGCTCTGAGACGTTGCCGTCGTGCTGCACTATCCCCTGCATGTTGGTGTGAAACAATTTGATGAGGCTTTGCAACTTTGATGGGCATCCTATCTTTGGCAGGATCTTGAAAAGGCCCTCTCTGCTGACCAGATCAAACGCTTTGGTGAGGTCGATGAAGGCGACGTACAGGGGCATGTTCTGTTCTCTGCATTTCTCCTGGAGTTGGCGGATGGAGAATATCATGTCTACCATTGATCGCTCAGCGCTGAAGCCACACTGAGACTCGGGGTAGACACGTTTGGCAAGCTTCTGTAGACGAACGAGAACAACTCGTGCATAGACTTTGCCAACAATGCTGAGGAGGGAGATGTCCCTGTAGTTGTTGCAGTCGCTTCTCTCCCCTTTGTTTTTGTAGAAGGTGATGATCTTGGCGTCCCTCATGTCCTGTGGTACGGCACCTTCCTTCCAGCACTGGCAGAGGATGTCATGCAATGGCAGCAGTAGGGCGGTCTTGCAGTGCTTGATCAGGTCAGGGGGTATGCCGTCGTTGCCGGGTGCCTTGCCAGCGGCCAAGCTATCAATGGCATTGCTGAGTTCGTCGATGGTTGGCTCGGCATCAAGTTCGTCCATGGATGGCAGGCAGTCAATGGCATCAAGGGCTGACGGTGTCACGGTGTTCTGTCTGGAGTAGAGGTCGGAGTAGTGTTCCACCCATATCTCCATCTGCTTGTTCTTTTCTGTGATCATCTCCCCAGTGGAGGATTTGAGGGGGGCCGTCTTGCTCTGAGCTGGACCAAGTGCTTTCTTGATGCCATCGTACATACCACGGATGTTCCCTGTTATGGCAGCAGTTTGAATGTCTTGGCTGAGCTGAGTCCAGTACTCGTTGACACAGCGCCAAGCAGTCTGCTGAACTTTGCTTCTCGCAGCCCTGAGAATCTGGAGATTCTTCTCGTTTGGGTACTTCTTGTACTCAGCAAGTGCTGAGCGCTTGGCTTCAATGACGGGGGTCATCTCGGTCAACTTGGCATCAAACCAGTCCTGTGACTTCGAGGTCTTCCTCCCAAAGGTAGCCAAGGCTGTGCGGTGGATGGTGTTTTGCAGCTCTTCCCACTTCTGCTTTGCAGATTCTCCTTCTTGTGGTACACCAAGTTCCTTCTCAAAGGTGGAGGCAAACTGCTCAACAAGTTCTGGTTGGGCCATCTTGCTGGTGTCAATCCGTGCCTTTCCAGGCTGTCTAGCACAATAGAATTTCTTCAGCTGCAGCTTGACCTTGCAACACACCAATGAATGGTCTGTGTCGCAATCTGCACTCTGGAACGAACGGGTGATTAGCACGTTCTTCAGTAAGGTGTGCCTGGTCAGGATCAAGTCCAGCTGGTGCCAGTGCTTTGAGCGCGGATGTCGCCAGGAAACCTTGTGTTGGGGCTTGGTCTTGAAGAACGAGTTTGTGATGCACAGATCGTGATATGTGCAGAGTTTGAGCAGCCACTGTCCGTTGTCATTCATTCTGCCCATGCCAAATGGTCCAAGACAGGAGGGCCAGGAGTCGTGGTCAGCACCCACTCTGGCATTGAAGTCTCCAAGGAGAATGAGTTGTTCAGAGTTGGGGATGATCCTGACAGTTGTTGCGAGATTCTCGTAGAACTCGTCTTTTGCCTCTGGTGTGGCTGTCAGTGTTGGGGCATACACACTGATGAGGGTGACTGGTCCTTGAGTGGTGTTGAGGCGGAGGGTGAGGAGTCGTGCAGAGCCATTGCTGCCCGGTTCCACCATCTTCAGCAAGGTGTTCTTCACTGCGAAGCCCACTCCGTGTTCCCTGTGTTTGTCACTGCCCTTTCCCTGCCACTAGAACGTGTAGTCCTTCTCTCTCAGTGTGCCTGCGTCAGCCAACCGTGTTTCCTGGAGAGTGGCGATATCCACTCCCAGTCTCTTCAGCTCATTATTGATGATGGCAGTCTTCCTGGTGTTGTTGATGTCCTTCAGGTTAGCAGCAAGTCCTGTCATCATAGTGCGGACGTTCCAAGTTCCCAGTTTTACAGTTGGTCTCTTTTGTTTTTTGTCTTGCCTGGTGCGAAGGTTCTCAGCCTGCTGTTCGGACTTCTCCTCATCCCCATGCACCCAATTAGGAAAGCAAGCTGTGGCGGGACAACACCTTATTGGCTGGGGGCTGCCCAGCTTGAGGCAGGCGGTAGCTGTCCAGTGAGATCCGATGATCCCTCCCACCATTGGGAACAACCCCTGGCGCCGCGCTCTATGCCAATTGAGCGGTGGCTTATAACCGGTAACTGTCATTCCTCGTGTTTTGTCTACGCCAAAGGCGAAGCTGGAGTGTCCTCTCCAGTGATCCAGTGTTCTACCTTCCAGTGTTGGGCGTTGGTAGGATTCAAGCCTGGGCAGGAAGATATGGAGGACAAGATGTTGCCCATGCAGCATGTTCCCCCTCTCCACGTCACTGATGAATCCAAAGGAACAGCAGGGCTGCTACAGTTTGGCACCAGTGCCGTTGCAGGAGCTGCCAGAACGATGTTGAGCACAACAGAGAATTGCCTTAGGGCAGGGGTGGGCAATCATGTGCCATGGAGGGCCATTCCACTGCAGATTTTCTGTTCCACCCAGTGTCTTCAGCAGGTGTTTGCTCTGATCAGCTTCAAGGATCGCTAATAATTGAAAACACCTGCTGAAGACACTGGGTGGAACAGAAAATCTGCGCTGGAATGGCCCTCACTGCCCACCCCTGCCTTAGGGGCTCCGACTCCGGATTTTTCCTCAGGGTTGACTCCCGAAGCCTTTCCCGTGACCGGGTGTGCCGCAAGGCAGCGGAGGTTTGAAATCAGGGTTTACCTTCCCCTAGATGGGCTACCTTCCCAGATTGACAAGCCACCATCTACTCGAAGCATCTGGTTTTAAGGCGCCAGAGATCCGCCCTCGCCCCTTCTCCTACTAGTAAGAGCAGTTCCGCCGGGCTTAGAGACTAAACCACACGGGCAGGCTAGGAGTTGGACTTAGTTGGCAGAGGCTTTTCGAGACGCACGCCATAAGGAGCATTTTATGAGCACTGGGAGCTTAACCCCAGTGCCGCTCCTGGCTATGACAACCTTGGAATCAATAATAATAGTAATAGTAATAATAATAATAATTTCATTTTATACAGTGCCTTTCAAGAAACCCAAGGTCGCTTTCCAAACAACCATACCACAAAACAAGAAAATTATAGACACAGACAAATATCAAATAAACATACAAATATTAAACAAGTTAGTGAGGAAAAGCCTGCAGGAACAAGTGTCTTTTCAGCTTCTTCAGCACAGGAGTGATGTGCTGCCATGGTTTGGTCAGAGTGAGAACATTATAAGTAATAATATGTTTTTATATAAATCTTTGGCTTGGCTAGGGTAATTTTATAATCACGCATTCAGGAAACAAAAAAGTTAAAATCAAATAATTAAATGCTCTAGGGGGCCCCTGGTGGTCATGGGGCCCTAAGCAGTGGCTTAGTTCGCTTATGTCTTGGCTCTGACTAAGCCCCTCCCACTGGGCGTATTATTCATGAAAAAACATAATTCAATAAGTATTTCTACAAAATGGTTTACAGTGCATTATCTTCCAATATGTTGCACCCATAAATATTCAAATACAAAGACAGATTTTTCCCCACACAAAGTAAGTTAATTTACAAAAAAATATTTATTAAAATTCATGACCATAACCCTCTGGGTCACCTGACCAAAAAGTGCACGAATAAAACATATTTAATCTGCTTAATTGGTTCACTCTGTTAAGCTCATTAAACACCTGAATCATGAATGGAGGCAGCTGGGCAAATATGCAATGGAACAAACAAGGGGCAAGTTTGTATGGCATGACAGTATGAGTGTATGTTTCCCAACGTGGCAGAACAGCCAAGTGTGCACCCTTGGCTGCGCTACAAAATAGGTAAGGGGAGAAATCGGCGTGGAAAACGGTGACATGTAGGGTCCCTCAAGGATCCATACTGGGTCCTGTCCTATTTTGGGTGTTTATAAACAACATTGACGATGTAGTGGAAAGTATGGTCCTCAAGTTTGCTGATGACACCAAACTTTTTCATGCCATCAGCACTCAACAAGATGCCATCAAACTTCAGAATGATCTGCATAACCTAGTGAAATGGTCTTGTGATTGGCAAATGCTATTTAATGTTAGCAAATGTAGAGTTATGCATATTGGTTTTAGAAATCCCTTGAATGACTACTCTATGAATGGACAAATCCTAGCGACTGTAATGGAAGAGAAGGACTTTGGTGTGATCATTGACATGAAACTAAAGCCCAGCAAGCAATGTGTTGAAGCAGCGAAGAAAGCCAACACACTGCTTGGATTGGTGAAGAGGCACTTTGAATACAAATCCAAGGAGATGATCATTGCGCTCTGACAAGGGAAGCTACATCCTAACTTAGAGTATTGTATTCAAACATGGTCTCCATATAACAGGAAAGACATCGCATTCATGGAGAAGGTCCAGTGGTGAGTAACCGAGATGATACCCGGCTTGTCAGAACTGCCTTATGAGGACTGACTAAAGGAAACAAACCTCACAACACTAGAAGAACGACGAGTCTGTGGCAACATGATAAACTTATAAGATAGTCACTGGAAAAGAAGACCTGGACAGAGACACGTTCTTCCGCATGATCGATCCAGCGAGGAACACCAGAGGTCATCGACTTAAAATTTATAAGAAAAGAGTAAGGTTAGACTATAGAAAGTACTTTTTTCCACAGAAGATTGTAGATGGATGGAATAATTTGCCGAGTGACATCATCAAAGCTGAATCTGTGAATGTCTTCAAGAGAAAATATGATAAGCACAGAGAGGCTGTGAATAAGCCTAATGCTACCTTTATTTATTTTTTTGAACTTTGTTATATATATTGCACTTCCTATATTTATCTTGCCCCTTATGCCGAGATGACATGTGAATACAAGCAGAGTGAATACAGGTGAATACAGGCAAACAGGAGAAAGAGATGAAAGTTAGATAGTTTAATATAATTTACAAACACGAAAGTAAATGGGAAAATGTATGGCAGGTGTGTGTGTGTGCATGCATACACACGCTGCTTAAGCTAGCAAGTCACGTGCAGTACACAGTTGTTTGTAGGTGAGTGTGCATATAGACATCTGTATGAGTGTTTATGAATCTGCGGTCAGTGACGAGGTTGCTCCGTCACAGTGGGTATATCAAAGCATAATTAGGTAGCCTAGTCTTTGGTAGATTCATACATGTAGTTTAATTTATCTGAGCATCAATTTCAATTTTTTCATTTTTTTTAACCCATTTTGTCCCAAGTCTCAAGAATCAATGCATTATATCTGTCCAATAAAGGCAAACATGCATGAATGTTAAAAGAAAAAAAAAAACAAACAAACATACTGTATGTTCAAACTTATTTGTCCTACTGTCAAAATCACACATTCTAAAATTTTGTTGGACTTTGACGGTGGCACACATTTACCAGGGCATCATTTTGATAAACTAATGTCAAAACATTTATTTTTATTTAGAGCTGTGTCTTTTTTTTTTTTTTTTACTAGCTCTTGTATTGATGATGGAAGAGTTGATGATGAAAATGACAGGTGCAATCCTTCCAGGTTTTAATAATGTGCAGGATTTTTATCTATTTGCACTACGGGTAGCATTACTGAATATAGACTGCTGTTGTTTTCATCCTTATTTCTTCTTTTCTTATATGTTACGCACACTACCAAGAGAGAGAGAAAAGGCATTTCGATTCTCCTGTATGTCCTGTACATATAGAAGCACTGACAGATAAAAATCTTTGATAATTCTTAACCCAATTTTATTGGTTGCAGCAATCTCTTTAGTTTTTTTTCACTGCTTGTTGCAGTACAGTGTTTTGACCTTTCTAAAACAGAGTCACATCTTTTCCATGACTACACGATATGTCTTGTATGTCATGGCTGTTTAAGAAATGAGAAGCTATTCATTGCAGCTGGAGACTGATGCAGTGAGTACCTTTTTATTAAGTCCTTTTAAAACATACATTGCTGATTTGCTTAAAAAATTAGATGAGTTTTGTCTTCAATGTTTCTGCTTTCATTCTTAAATCATGTATGAAGTGCACGTTCTATAACAACCCAATACCAGTGAAGTTGAGATGTTATGTAAAACATAAATAAAAACAAAATACAATAATTTAAAAATCCTTTTGAACCTATATTCAGTTGGATACATGACAAAGACAAGACATTTAATGTTAAAAACTGATAAACTTTATTGCTGTTTTGCAAATATTCACTCCTTTTGAATTTGATGCCTGCAACATATTCAAACAAATCTGGGACATGGGCATGTTTACTGCTGTGTTACATCAACTTTCCTTTGAACAACATGCAAAAGTCATTTAGGAACTGAGGACACTAATTGTTAATAACAGTATTTTAGTTGTTAATAATTAACAAGCTTTGTAGGTGGAATTCTTTCTCATTCTTGCTTGATGTATGACTTTAGTTGTTCAACAGTCCAGGGTCATCTTTGTCGTGATTTGCACTTCATAATGATAAATGGCGTTCACTTATATAGTGCTTTTTCTCATCTCCAGATGACCAAAGCGCTTTACAGATCCTGCTATCCACCCATTCACACACACACATTCACACACTGATGACGACGGAGCTGCCATACACAGGCGCTGGCCTGACCCACCAGGAGCAACTGGGGGTTCAGTGTCTTGCTCAAGGACACTTTGACATGCAGACTGCAGACAGTGGGAATTGAACCCCTGACCTTCCGATCAGTAGTTGGCCACACTACATCTGCACCACAGCCACTTTATAATAAATATATTGTGGGATGCGCAACAATAGTCTAACTTCTGCATATCGTAGTCATGCCAAACTGCCATTGACTCCCGATCCATGAATCCTAGGTGTGCGAGAGATCATCTCTGTTCAACCAAGATGATTCTCCCCTCCAAACACCACAGCGGGGGACGTGACCAACCTGGCAGAGCTGTCAAATCTGTCAGGTCAGTCGCACCTAAAACAGCTGATGTGACACGTCAGGAACATCAGATAACAGTTGTCACAACCTGGCTCAAAGGCATGCGAACTGATGACGATAAAAAAAGTTTATTTTCAATAAAGTGAGAAAAATAAAACCAAGATCATGCATGGAGTGTGCTTTTGCTGGGAGGCACAGCCAACAGCAAAGTAAACAGCTGCGCTCTGCGCTTCAGGCAATCAGCTGATTGGATCCTCCTCCTCCGGTGTTCTGACATTTTGGCATATCTATCAGAACAACACTGCACAGCTGATAGTACAAACTTCAGTCGAATATAAAAAAAACCCCGACAGGTCCCATTATACGAACAAATACGTACGTGTGTTTAGCTCTGTGTATGTGTGTGTGTGTCCGTGCAGGCCTGTAGGCAGAGCTCTGTACAGGTTTTTCCTGTGATCCAATGTGGCAAATATGGCATTTGCGCTGTGAATGTGGGATGTCTCAGCCATACACTGGATATATCCGAAAATTTTCAGCATGCTGAACATTAATTTTCAGAGCAACTCAGCACACAGCGCCATATGCCAGCATGATTCAGCGTGCTCTTAACTTAGATAAAACTTAGCCATAACTGATTCGATGTACCCGTGTATTCTCCAAATTTTTCATACGTTTTGCAAGCACTGCCTAAATCGCCCAGGTATGACAGGACCTTAACAAAGGCAGCAGCGAGACACCAAAGCGCAGCTGTTAGCTGGACAAACAACAGTACTTTTAAACCTTTGGGGAAACAAGAGTGGATTTGCAGAGACAGACAGACAGACAGAGGACCTAGAGCTTTAAATAGGAATATACAGTATGGTTGGTGGCGGTAATGCACCTGTAAGCTGGTTGCCAACCGCCAATCAAATCTAAAAGAAGAAGAAGATCAGCAAACAAGTGTGCAAGAAAATGGAGCTCTGCAACAAAAAGGTAAAGATTTTTAAAACTATAATTTTATAGTTAAAGTTATCTTTAACATGCTTTGTGTGGCTCTATATGCTATTTTTATGGTGATTTATGGCACTTAAATCAGGCAGCTCACCACTGAAGGCCTAGTTGTAAAATACACAGGGTTATAGATGCCACAGGGTCATAGATACTTAAGGGCATATGAGTTCCTGCCATCGTCCAAAGATACAGTGGTGTGAAAAAGTGTTTGCCCCCTTCCTGATTTATTATTTCTTTTGTATATTTGTCACACTTAAAGATAAACAAACCTACCATCTGGTCAGTCACTGCAACAGATACTGGAGTCAGTTTGTCTTGGCTTGTCCTTGCCACTGATATTACCTTTATCTGCCAAGAATGTGCTGCTAGTCCAGCAAAAGCTAGCAGTACTCAAATACTTTGCAAGCAGTTTCATGAAATGGTCAATCAGAAAGCAACTCATACCGGCTCGGACGCCGCCAGGGCTTACAAGGTCCGCGCTGATCTGTTCACGCTCCGACAGGCAGCGAAAAGTAAACTAGGAGCAGGAAGACAAAAGAAGAGGAAAACAGCAACCTTGTGTGTAGCAGAATGGAATGTATGCACTCTGATGGACAGAACAACATCACAGCGCCCAGAAAGACAGACGGTGCTTGTGGCCCTGGAAATGAACAGGTACAATGTAGACATAGCTGCACTTTGTGAAACAAGATTGCCTGGATATGATAACTTGGAAGACCATGGGTACATCTTCTTTTGGAGTGGGAGATCAACTCAAGAAAGGAGAGAAGCAGGAGTGGGCTTTGCAGTTAGAAAGGAGATAGCAGCAATGCTTTATGAGGAACCGGTGCCAATCAACGACAGGATAATGACTATGAGACTTCCACTACAGTGGAAGATGTATGCCACACTCATCAGTGTATATGCCCCAACAATGACCAACACAAAGGAGGTGAAGGAAAAGTTCTACAGTGATTTATGTGAGACTATCAGGCATGTACCGACTGATGACAGGCTGATACTCGGAGATTTTTATGCCAGAGTTGGTTCGGACACTGAGAAATGGAAAGGAGTGCTAGGCAGTCATGGAGTAGGCAAGTGCAATGCTAATGAAGAACTTCTACTTGCACTATGTTCAGAGTATAACCTTGTGATAACCAACACTCTATTTAAGCACAAGGACACACACAAGAAGACATGGATGCACCCAAGATCCAAGCACTGGCACTTATTAGACTACATCATAGTCAGGCAGAGAGACAGAAGGGATGTATTGGACACCAGAGCAATGAGAGGCGCAGACTGTGGCACTGATCATGTTATGCTGAGATCTAGATTAAGGATTTGGAAATGAAAACAGCACTGCAGGACAGGTGCGAAGCCACCACGGAAGCTAAACACTAGTGCACTGAAAGGCCAAAAGAAGCAGGAAGAACTTACACAGGAAATAGATGAAAACTTGAAAGACTGGGACAGCAACAACTCAGAGAATGACATAGAAGAGAAATGGGCAACACTGAAGGATACGGTGTATCAGACTGCTCATCCAAAAGATATGGGATGCCCAGAAAGTACCTCAAGACTGGAAGGATGCAAGCATTGTGCCTTTGTTCAAGAAAGGTGACAGGAAGGATTATGGAAATTACCGAGGTATATCACTACTAGCCACTGTTGGTAAGATCCTCTCACGTGTACTACTTAACAGACTCAGTGAACACATCTCGCAGAATGTTCTACCGGAAACCAAGTGTGGCTTTAGAAGTGGAAGAAGCACAATGGACATGATTTTCTGCTTGAAACAGGTTCAAGAAAAGTGTGTCGAACAGAACATGCCGCTTTATGTAGTCTTCGTAGACTTCAGTAAAGCCTTCGATACTGTTTCGCGACAAGGACTTTGGCAGGTACTCAAGAAATATGGTTGTACAGAGAAGTTTGTTAGCCTGATCGAGGCACTCCATACAGGTATGCAAGCAAACATGGCAATGAGTGGTTCAGTATCTTAAGACTTTTCAATAAGCAACGGGGTGAAACAAGGGTGTGTGCTGGCACCTACACTCTTCTCGCTATATCTGGCAGCCATGCTTGAGGTGGCCTTCAAAGACACTTCAGAAGGAGTATACATTCAAACAAGGAAAGAAGCAGACTTGTTCAATGTGGCACAGTTTAAAGCCAAGAGTAAGACATCGATAAAGATAGTAAGAGAAATGCTCTTTGCCGACGACAGTGCTCTAGTTGCACACAGTGTGGAAGATATGCAATCTTTAGTGGAGAAATTTGCAAGAGCAGCTAGCCAATTCAGCCTCCAAATCAACATCAAGAAGACAGAGTGCCTTTATCAACCACCAAAGTTCCAATTATCAACATCACTACCAGAAGAGATCAGCATTGGTTCAGAGCCACTAGTCAAGTGCAAGACTTTCAAGTATCTAGGGAGTACTGTTTCAGAGAATGCTAGGCTGGAGGTTGAACTATCTCTCAGAATGGGAAGAGCGAGCGCTGTTTGGAAACTTGAGGGAGAGACTGTGGAACAATCGACATGTGTCAATTCGTGTGAAATGCAAAGTGTACAGAGCGACAGTACTGGCTCCTCTATTGTACGGTGCTGAAACTTGGACTGTCTACAGAGTGCAGGTGAAAAAACTCCACGCGTACATGATGAGACACCTTGGAGCCATAATGAACATCTCATGGAAAGACAAGATAACCAACATAGAAGTGTTGAAACGAGCTGGTCTACCATCAATGGAGGACATGCTAATACAGATGAACCTGAGATGGCTCGGACATGTTGAGAGGATGGACCACCAGCATCTCCCTCGCCAGTTACTCTACTCACAGTTATGCAAGGGCAAACACAATCAGGGTAGACCAAGGCTCAGATTTAAAGACACTGTAAAAAGAAACTTGAAGAAGTTGGACATAGACAGGAGTTCCTGGCAGCAGAAGGCTAAGGACAGAGCTATGTGGAGGAATCTGATCACACCTAAATGAAACAGTCATTGTCGCCCACGACAGACTGCTATGATGATGATGATGTCACACTTAAATGTTTCAGATCATCAAACAAATTTAAATATGAGACAAAGATAACACAAGTAAACACAAAATTCAGTTTTTTAAATGAAGGTGTTTATTACTAAGTGGGGAAAAAAAAACCTACATGGCCCTGTGTGAAAAAGTGATTGCCCCAACTGTTAAAACATAAATTAACTGTGGTTTATCACATTTTTGGAAAGCTGAGTAAGATTTCTCTAGCCACACCCAGGCCTGATTGCTGTCACACCTGTTCTCAATCAAGAAATCATTTAAATAGGACCTGCTTGACAAAGTGAAGAAGACCAAAGGATCCTCAAAAGCTAGGCATCATGCTGTGATCTAAAGAAATTCAGGAACAAATGAGAAACAAAGTAATTGAGATCTGTCAGTCTGGAAAAGGTTTTAAAGCCATTTCTAAAGCTTTGGACTCCAGTGAACTAGAGTGAGAGTCATTATCTACAAATGGCAAAAACATGGAATAGTGGTGAACCTTCCCAGGAGTGACCGGTCGAACAAAATTACCCCAAGAGCACAGCAACGACTCATCCAAGAGGTCACAAAAGACCCCATAACAACATCCAAAAAACTGCAGGCCTCACTCCAGACCCCATCATAAGAAAGAGACTGGGCAAAAATGGCCTATATGGCAAAGTTCCAAGACAGAAACCACTGCTGAGCAAAATGAACATAAAGGCTTGTCTCAGTTTTGACAGAAACCATCTTGATGATCCCCAAAACTTTTGGGAAAATACTCTATGGACTGACAAGACAAAAGTTGAATTTTTTGGAAGGTGTGTGTCCCATTACTTCTCGCGTAAAAGTAACACAGCATTTCAGAAATGGAACATCATATCAACAGTAAAATATGGTGGTGGTAGTGTGATGGTCTGGGGCTGTTTTGCTGCTTCAGGACCTGGAAGACTTGCTGTGGTAAATGGAACCATGAGTTCTGCTGTCAACCAAAAAATCCTGAAGGGGAATGTCTGGCCATCTGTTTGTGAGCTCAAGCTGAAGTGCACTTGGGTTCATCATCAGGACAATAATCCAAACCACACCAACAAGTCCACATCTGAATGGCTTAAGAAAAACAAAATGAAGACTTTGGAGTGGCCTAGTCAAAGTTCTGACCTGAATCCGATTGAGATGCTGTAGCATGACCTTAAAAAGGCGGTTCATGTTCGAAAACCCTCCAATGTGGCTGAATTACAACAATTCTGCAAAGATGAGTGGGCCAGAATTCCTCCACAGTGCTGTAAAAGACTCAGTGCCAGTTATCGCAAACACTTGATTGCAGTTGTTGCTGCTAAGGGTGGCCGAACCAGTTATTAGGTTTAGGGGGCAATCACTTTTTTCACACAAGGCCATATAGGTTTGGATTTTTTTTTCCCTTAATAATAAAAACCTTCATTTAAAAACTGCATTTTGTGTTAACTTGTGTTAGCTTTGTCTAATATTTAAATTTGTTTGATGATCTTAAACATTTAAGTGTGACAAACATGCAAAAAAATGAGTAATCTGGATGGGGGCAAACACTTTTTCACACCACTGTATGCTAAGTTGGTTAACTGGTGATTGCCTTAAAGCTGGGTTCACACTATAGTGTTTACATCGACTTTTATAGACGTTTTGAAAAATCAAACAAATTAGTCCAAACGTTAGTGAAATTGTCATTGTCCACGTGCGCATTGAAGTCCCCCCAGTAGGACAATGGAGTCTCTAAGAGGAGCACCCTCCAGCACCCCAGTCACAGACTCCAAAAAGGGTGGGTACTCTGAAACATCATTTGGTGCATAGGCACAAATGATGGTCAGGACCCGTTTCCCAACCCGAAGGCGCAGGGAAGCAACCCTTTCATCCACCGGGAAAAACTCCAATATAGAGGCAGCAAGGTGGGGGGATACAAGAATACCCACCCCTGCTCATCGCCTCTCACCCGGGGCAACTCCAGAAAAGGCCAAGCTCCAGCCCCTCTCCAGGAGACTGGTTCCGGAACCGGAACTGTGTGTTGAGGTGAGGCCGACTATATCTAGCCAGTATCTTTCAACCTCGTACACCAGCTCAGGCTCCTTCCCCACCAGAGAGGTGACACTGGGCAACGACAGTGAAACCTGGAGGGGGGTGATTGGGAGGTACGGCCTGCCCGATCTGAACCCGAGGGGTGTTCAGTTATTGGACTTCTGTGCTAACCACAGTTTGTCCGTAACGAACACCATGTTCAAGCATAAGGGTGTCCATATGTGCACCTGGCACCAGGACACCCTAGGTCACAGGTCGATGATAGATTTTGTTATCGTGTCATCAGACCTGCGACCGCATGTCTTGGACACTCGGGTAAAGAGAGAGATCAATTGACAATTGATCAATTGACAGAGTTGTCAATTGATCACCACCTGGTGGTGAGTTGGATCCGATAGCAGGGGAGGAAGCCATTCAGACCTGGTAGACCCAAACGTATAGTGAGGGTGTGCTGGGACCGTCTGGCTGAGGCCCCTGTCCGGGAGGTCTTCAACTCCCACCTCCGGAAGAACTTCAACCACATTTCGAGGGAGTCTGTAGACATGGAGTCTGAATGGGCCATGTTCTCCACCTCTGTTGTTGAAGTGGCAGCTCAGAGCTGCGGCCGCAAGGTGGTCGGTGCATCTCGTGGTGGCAACCCCCGAACCAAGTGGTGGACACCAGTGGTGATGGGGGCCATTAAGCTGAAGAAGGAGTCCTATCAAGCTTGGTTGGCTTGTGGGACTCCCGAAGCAGCTGAGGTGTACCGGCAGGCCAAGCGGAGTGCAGCTCGGGTGGTTGCTGAAGAAAAAACCCGGGTATGGGAGGAGTTCGGTGAGGCCATGGAACAAGACTTTCGGTCGGCCTCGAAGAGATTCTGGCAAACTGTTCGGCGGCTCAGGATGGGAAAGCAGCTCCCCGTCCACACTGTGTATGGTGTGGATGGGGTGCTGTTGACTTCGACTGGGGATATCATCGGGCGGTGGAAGGAATACTTCGAGGATCTCCTCAATCCCAATGATATGCCTTCCACAGAGGAAGCAGGATTTGTGGACAAGGGGGATGACTCGCCTATCACAGGGGCTGAGGTGGCCAAGGTGGTTAAAAATCTCCTTGATGGCCGGGCCCCGGGGGTGGATGAGATTTGCCCTGAGTACCTCAAGGCCCTGGATGTTGTAGGGCTGTCATGGTTGACACACCTCTGCAACATTGCGTGGAGGTCGGGGGCAGTGCATTGGCATGGTAAACCGGGGTGGTGGTTCCTCTCTTCAAAAAAGGGGACCGGAGGGTGTGCTCCAACTTTAGAGGGATCACACTCCTCAGCCTCCCTGGGAAGGTCTATGCCAAGGTACTGGAGAGGAGAGTCCGGCCGTTGGTCAAACCTCGGATTCAGGAGGAGCAATGTGGTTTTCGTCCTGGCCATGGCACATCGGACCAGCTCTTTACCCTCTCGAGAATTCTCGAGTGTTCGTGGGAGTTTGCCCAACCAGTTTACATGTGTTTTGTGGACTTGGAGAAGGCATTTGACCGCGTCCCTCATGGTTTTTTGTGGGGGGTGCTTCAGGAGTATGGAGTATCAGGCTTGTTGTTACGAGCTATTCGGTGTCTGTACGACCGTTGTGAGAGTTTGGTTCGTATTGCCAACACTCGGTCGGACTCATTCCCAGTGAGAGTTGGACTCCGCCAGGGCTGCCCTTTGTCACCGATCCTGTTCATGATTTTTATGGACAGGATTTCAAGGCGCAGCCAGGGAATGGAGGGTGTCATGCTTGGTGACCACAGGATCTCATCTCTGTTGTTTGCAGATGATGTTGTCCTGTTGGCTTCATCCAGCAATGACCTACAGCTCTTGCTGGGATGGTTTGCCGCTGAGTGTGAAGCGGCTTGGATGAGAATCAGCACCTCCAAGTTCAAGTCCATGGTCCTCAGCCGGAAAAAGGTGGATTGTCCTCTCTGGGTTGGGGACAGGCTCCTGCCCCAAGTGGAGGAGTTTAAGTATCTTGGGGTCTTATTCACAAGTGAGGGAAAATGGAGCGAGAGATTGACAGACGGATTGGAGCAGCATCTGCAGTGATGCGGACATTGTACCAGTCTGTTGTGGTGAAGAGGGAGCTGACTTCTAAGGCAAAGCTGTCGATTTACCAGTCAATCTACATTCCTACTCTCACATATGATCACGAGCTTTGGGTAATGACCAAAAGAACGAGATCACAGATACAAGCGGCTGAAATGAGCTTTCTCCGTAGGATTGCTGGACTCACCCTCAGAGACAGGGTGAGGAGCTCAGTCATCCGGGAGAGGCTCAGAGTAGAACTGCTGCTCCTCCACATTGAAAGGAGTCAGTTGAGGTGGTATGGGCATCTGATTAGGATGCCTCCTGGACGCCTCCCACTTGAGGTGTTTTGGACACGTCCCACTGGGAGGAGACCCCGGGGCAGACCCAGGACTCGGTGGACAGACTATGTCTCCCAGCTGGTCTGGGAACGCCTTGGTATCCTCTCTGAAGAGCTGGAGCAGGTGGCTGGGGAGAGGGAAGTCTGGGCTTCTCTGCTTGAACTGCTGCCTCTGCGACTCGGACCTCCGGAAAAGCGGTAGAAGATGGATGGATGGATGGATGGATGGATGGATGGATGGTTAGTGAAATTACTGAGATGTAATGTGCCATTCATGTATTGTGATGTAATGTGCCATGCATGTATTGTGATGTAATGTGCCATGCATGTATTGTGATGTCATGTGCCATTCATGTATCGTGATGCAATGTGCCATTCATGTATTGTGATGTAATGTGCCATTCATGTATAGTGTTCATGCGTCCTGTCCTTACTGTGACCTAGAGGCTGAGATCAATATGTAGATGTGCCTTGTAACCTCTTTGTCCTACACCTGGAGCAGAGGCTAGCAAATCTGCCTATTGTTATGTAGGTCTTTCAAATGCAAATATCTCATGCCTGTTCTGCAGTCCCTTTGATCGTACCAACTGCTGTGAATCTGCTCTTTGATGTATTGTTGTAGTTGGGTATATATGCTGCAACTCTGAAACGCAAACCTCTCTCATTCTGATTCTGCAACTGCTACTGCTGGACACAGACTTTGTGTCCTCCTCCGAGAGCCGCTTGGGCTCGCTCCCGGCGCGCATGCGTCTCCTCCCTCTCGCCGCCCCAACGCACCATGACCTGAAGGCAGAAAAGAACACGCTGCCAGTGAACGCTTCACTGGTTACCCCGAACATGCACATGTTTTGTGCAAAGTAACTTTCTGATCTGGACAGCTGCACTGGTGACCCGTTCTTCAGGATGAGATCTGCACGTCTGAGATCTGCTCATCCACGCTGGACCGGCCGCGCTCGCAGTTCCTCCACACGAGAGAGCAGGCACCTCGTTCCCTCTCCACGACGGCGTCCTCCATGGCCGGCGGAGAACGCAACACGTGGACCTGAACGCACCACGGCCGAGTGGTGCCAAAGATCGTCTATTCCCTCTCACCGCTCCAACGCATCTGCATGAGCCTGAGGGACAAAAGATCGTCTATTTCCTCCCACCGTTCCAACGCACCATGGCCAAGCTGCAGCCACAGCCCAAACCTGGATTTTATCGGCGCCGTCTGCGCCGATCTCCACCAAGATTCTGCACCCTGACTCGCCACTCCAGCGGCCCACCCACGCACGGAACCCCTGCGCGCGCACCGGGGAGTTACGAGGACGGCACACCACGCACGGGACAATAATGGCTTCACTGACCGCCTTCCTTCTGCTGCACACTGGCCCTTTCAGGCTTGCTTGTACACCTGAGGCCCGCAGCTTGCTCACTGGATTTTATGGTCTTAGCCACGGCACACAAGGGGAATTCAGCTGTCTGCGGTTCCCGAGGCTTTAGAGTTGCGCCTGCCCTAAAGTCAACACGCCAGTCCCTCTGCTTTTATTTTTTTTTCTTCTTACAGCCGCTCCTGCTTTTCTTCATGGCCACGAGAGGAGTCAGAGACAAATTTTTCTTCTTGTGATCTCCGCACGCGCAACGGGACAGCCCCTCGACGTCGCGGAGCAGCAAGCAATTTTTGCGCGGCTCGGACGATTTCACCGCCCCTGCCGGCACTTACTACCCCTCCCCTCCCTCCCCCTCCGCCTGCAGCGAGCTTCTCCCACAGCTCGCTCCCATAGATGGATTATCGAGGTCTCGGCCCCCTGCCGTGCCCTCTGGGAGGGAGCGTGTGGCGGGTTGATTCAACCCCCCCACAACACACAGGACAGTCAGCTCTCTTCTCTGGGTTTTTCCCGCTGCACTACTGAGATGTAATGTGCCATGCATGTATTGTGATGTAATGTGCCATGCATGTATTGTGATGTAATGTGCCATGCATGTATCGTAATGCAATGTGCCATTCATGTATTGTGATGTAATGTGCCATTCATGTATAGTGTTCATGCGTCCTGTCCTTACTGTGACCTAGAGGCTGAGATCAATATGTAGATGTGCCTTGTAACCTCTTTGTCCTACACCTGGAGCAGAGGCTAGCAAATCTGCCTATTGTTATGTAGGTCTTTCAAATGCAAATATCTCATGCCTGTTCTGCAGTCCCTTTGATCGTACCAACTGCTGTGAATCTGCACTTTGATGTATTGTTGTAGTTGGGTATATATGCTGTAACTCTGTAACGCAAACCTCTCTCATTCTGATTCTGCAACTGCTACTGCTGGACACAGACTTTGTGTCCTCCTTCTCCGAGAGCCGCTTGGGCTGGCTCCCGGCGTGCATGCACGGCGCCGGGAGCGCAGCTCATGACGGCGGTATGATTAATAAAACTCTGCTTAAAACCACAGCATCGCTGCTTATATTTTTTTATCATCCGCCGCAGTGAGCAGGATTTTTTTTAATCCAGTGCACACCAACTTTTACGAATCTTTACAAACTTTTACAAACTTTTATCATCATTATCATAGCCATCTTAGGCTAATGTATGTGTAGCTGTTGCCAAATTAGGCTAACTTAAGCAAACAAATACTCAGCACAGGTCAGCCGACATCAGCATCAGGCAACGCTCATATAAAGAACAGCGTTTGTGGAGGCTTCCTGCCATTCTGGACCTACGTTTTTGGGTGGATTCACACTACAACATTTGGACCAACTTTTACTGACATTTTGTCAAAGGTCTGGTTCTCCTGGCAAAAGTTGATAAAAGTTAATGATAGTCGGTGTTTGTTTGCAAATGCTGGCAAAAGTTGTATTCCTTGAAAAATTTCAGCATGCTGAAAATTTGCCGACTTTTGGAAATAAACGTTGGTGAAAGTTGTGCTCAGTTTGTAAAAGCTCCTAAGCTCTGGGCTAAGTTATGAAGAGTTCGTCTAAGTCAGCCTAAGTTAAGCTCCATTGGCAAATGTTGACTGAAATGCCGGTGGAAGAAGATGTTTTTAGACCGAAACTCACTTCAAACATGCATGGATAAAAAAGAAATAGAAAGAAGGGGGAATTAAAGAAAAGAAAAAAATATATATACATATACTGTATATATGCTGCTCAAAAAAAAAATAAAGGGAACACTTTGAAAACACATCAAATTTTAATAGGAAAAAATAAGCTGGATATCGAAATTCTGGCAGGCCAGTCCAGTTTACTCAGATTAAAAAGTGTTCCTTTAATCTGAGTAAGCTGGACTAGCCTGCCACAATTTCGATATCCAGCTTATTTTTTCCCATTAAAATCTGATGTGCTTTCAGTGTTCCCTTTATTTTTTTGAGCAGTATATACCTGTATATATATAATTTCCCAAAAATGTGACAGCCCAAAAGAAAAAAAAAATCCTCATTGAGAAATTTACTGTTCTTAATTTTATGCTCCATGTGTAACCATTCTCCAGGATTTATTGGTTCAGCTTCCATACAGGAAAGAATGAATGAATGAATGAATGAATGAATGAATGAATGAATGAATGAACGAACGAACAGGGGAAAAGGGTATGGAGAAAGGTATGCAGAAGTAACTATATAGGAATATAAAATGAAAATAAATACTGAAACGTATGCCCAAGGGAGGAGATGTGTTCACTCCAAAAGCAGGTCCAGATTGGCAGGAAGTCTCCACAAATGCTTTATGCTTTATATGCTTTATATGAGCATCGCCTAATGCTGATGTCAGCTCCTGTGCTGAGTATTCGTTTGCTTAAGAAGAAGAAGGAGCCAACTCTATTGTCATTCAGTCCATACAGCCAATCATGTACAGCAGAACCAAATTATGTTTCTCCTATCTACAATATTAATCTCATTTAGAATCAGAGGGGTCGCTGCCATGCAAGGCGCTGACACAAACAACTTATCCTTCTCCCATTCTATTACACTGAGCACCAAGCTAGAAGGTGGGAAGTACCATTTTTATATGGTCTTTAGTATGACCCGGTTGGGACTTCAACCCCCAACTTCCCAGTTGTGGGGCGGATGCTTTATCAACTAGGCCACCATTCCGGTAAATTATAGCTATAGCTATCGCTATAGCTAACGCCATAGCTAATGCCCACGGAAAGAGCCGTGGGATGTGCTAAGCTAATGCTATCGCTATCACTATAGCTAACGCCATAGCTAGTCATAGCACCTAACACCGATATAAAGGAGCGACTCTGTCCCTGGTTCGTCTCACTGACCCGGCATTGGCCCGGTAGATGACGGCTGAGCCTCCTGCACAGATTCTTAGAATCTTGTGATTGGGGCTCGCCGGAGCAACTAACCGAGGTAACAGCGGGACAGGAGCTGGATCGGAGCTCAACTATAGTGGCGGTAGGAGACAGGGACCAGTGGAGGAGCTGCCGGGGCCCCAGCTGGATAGGAGCCGGACCAGAGCTCAGTTACAGCAGCGGGGCTCGGCAGAGGAACTACTGAGGAAGACGGCGGTAGGCGGCGGGGCTCAATGGAGGAGCTACCAGGACCCCAGCTGGACAGGAGCCGGATTGGAGCTCAACTACAGCGGCAGTGAGCAGCGGGGCTCGGTGGAGGAGCTGACGGCACCCCGGTTGGACAGGAGCCGGATCAGGAGCTCAATTACAGCGGCGGTAGGCAGCGGGACTAGCAGCAGAGGGGGCTAGCTGAGGCCCCAGCTGGATTTGAGGTTGGTTGGATCGGATACCGGTGACACTAGCAGAGATTGTTTTACTATCAACAGGTCAGTAAATATGCCACCAAAGAAGGAAGAAATGGAAGAGATTAAAAAATCTCTGAACTTCTTGTCAGAAGAACTGACCAAAGTGGCCAGTCAACAGCTTCAACTATTAGGGCTAATGGAGGAAGTCCGAGAATTGAAATTAACAATTAAGGAAAAAGACAAAAAAATTGCAGACTTGGAGTGACGCATCAAGGATCTTGAACAATATTCTAGTATGGATGATCTAATTATAAGTGGACTAGACATTAAATATCAAACATATGCCAATGCTACAGCAGGAATGAGGGGATGAGGAGGCTCCCTTAAGTGAATCAGTCTCCCTGGAAAACCAGGTGCTTCAGTTCCTTGAAAGCAGAAATATAAAGGTTGAAGTAAATGCAATTTCAGCCTGTCATACTTTACCCAGAAAAGATAATAAGAAAAGATAATAAAACAAAGAAATCAATTGTGATGTGCTTTGTGAACAGAAGGGTAAAGAATGACATACTGAGGCAGGCCAGAAAGCTACGGGGAACAGAAGTTTACCTAAATGAACATTTAACAAAGACTAATGCTGAAATAGCATGGCAAGCACGGTTGATGAAAAGACAAAATAAGATACAGGCAACATGGACAAGAAACTGTAGAGTTTGGATCAAACTGTCACGCCGCGCCATTCATCAGCGGCGCCACCTGCTCACGCACCTGACAATCATCAGCGGCGAGGGATAAAGGCCGTCTCGCCCGGAGGCTCGGCCTGAAGCCGTCAGACTTCGTCCCTCACCGTTGTGAGCATACTTCTCTTCAGCATCACCATTTTGGTAAGAAGATCGCTTACCTCTCTTCTTCAGTCTTCTCCCCTGTGCACAGGTGGATTCCCCGGCGGCGGACATCTCCACTCCATCGCCCAATCCTCGCTGCTGTACGGAGCTCTCCAGGTGGCTGTCTTCCGGGCTTCGCCCCCTTGTTGTGCCAGCTATCCTGACAAACCAAGTAAGTCCTTCTCTCGCCATAAATCCCTCCTGTGTTGGTGTATGCCCGTCACCCTCTCCCTGTGCTCTCTCCATAGGGTTGCTCGGCTGTACGGTCACCTGCCTCTGTGCCTGGAGCAGACACCATCACCAACACATTTACATCCCGCAGACACGCACTCATTCACTCCTGCTGTTAATAAACTCTTTGAACTACTCTAAGCCTGTGTGTGTGCGTCTCCTGAGCCGTGCATTATGTCAGTACGGCTTCAGCAGAGCGGCTCGGCGGACGGCGGGCTCGCACACCGGTTTACCACTCTCGAGGCTAGAGTGGATCAAATTGCTTATCAACAGCAGGTTATCCTAAATCAATTATTAAACTTAACTAACCGGTTGGGCCGCTTAGATCCTCAACAGCCGTTCCCCCCGGCTCGTCAGGGTGGCGCGGCTCCTGCCGTTCCAGCGGCCGTCCAGCCGGCTCCAGTGGCACCGGTTCGGCTCACACCGATTCCGACCCCCGCCCGCTTTAGCAGTAAGCTCGGCGGAGCGCGGGGGTTCACTATGCAGTGTGAGTCCGTGTTCCACCGTGTGCCCGGAGATTTTCCCTCGGATCACAGTCGGATTGGTTACATAGGGAATCTTCTGGAGGGGCGTGCGTTAACTTGGACCTACGCCGTAATGGCGAGGCCCAGTTATGCCACCCTCACCTATGACCAGTTCGTGAGGCACTTTCTGGAGGTCTTTGACCATTCTCAAACCGAGACGGTCCAGGTCGATCGGCTTCTCGCTCTCCAGCAGGGAGGCCGGTCGGCAGCGGACTACTCGGTCGACTTCCGGGTAGCGGCGGAGGAATTGGGCTGGGAAGAACGCTCCCTCTGTGGCCTGTTCCTCCGCAGCCTCAATAATGATCTGAGGGATGAACTGGCTGGACGGGATATCCCTGGGACGCTAGCGGAGCTGACATCCTTAGCAATAAGTTTGGATAACAGGCTGCGCGAGCGCTCCTCGGGGCGGAAGTCTTCTTCTTCTCGCCCTCGTGGAGTCTCGCCGCACCTGTTCCAAGCTCGCCCCCTGGCGGCGCCGCCAGCATCGTGCCCCGAGGAGTCGGAGCCGATGGTGACGGGCTGGACCAAGCTTTCCCCTGCCGAGAAACAACGCCGCCGTGAGTTGGGCCTCTGCATGTATTGCGGAGGTGACCAACACACTGTGGAGCGTTGCCCGCGGAAAGCCAGTCGGCGGGGTCCGCGAATCGCTGTAGGGAGCCTCGCGGATCCCAACCGGTTAGACACCCTCACCCAATTAAAGCTGCCCATCCGTTTCTGCCACAATCCCACTGGGCACCTCACCCACGCACTGGTGGATTCGGGCGCAGAGGGCAGCTTCATTTCACAAGGCCTGGCAACCCGATTGGGCATCCGCTGTCAGGCATTAAAACACCCCATCTCCCTGGTCCATCTCTCCCGTGCCTCCCTTGGGAGAGTTTTTCACCAGACCATGCCTGTCCCAGTCATCATCTCAGGGAACCACCGGGAGGAGATGGTATTTTACGTCCTGCCCAACTCTGTGTCGCCCGTCATCCTGGGGTACCCCTGGCTACGCCTCCACAACCCTGTCCTGGACTGGAGGTCAGCTAGAGTGTCGGCATGGAGTACCTTCTGCATGGGCACCTGCCTTCAGTCCGCTGCCTGCTCCCCGTCCGCGGCTCCTCCTGTGGCGGATACAGCACCTCCGGACCTGTCGCTGGTGCCTCCAGAATTTCACGACCTGGGTATGGTATTCAGTAAATCGAAAGCTATGTCTCTTCCCCCGCATCGACCATATGACTGTGCCATCAATCTCCGCCAGGGGGCTCCCCTGCCATCTGGTCGGCTCTACAGCCTGTCGGCGCCGGAGAGGGAGACAATGAATACGTACCTAAAGGAATCACTGAGCGCTGGGATTATTCGCCCATCGTCGTCACCCGTGGGGGCAGGGTTTTTCTTTGTCGGGAAAAAGGACGGTTCCCTCCATCCCTGCATAGACTACCGAGCGCTTAATGACATCACTGAGAGGGACCGTTACACCCTGCCCCTCATGGACACTGCCTTCCAGTCCCTCCAGGGGGCGACCTGGTTTACCAAGCTGGATCTACGCAGCGCTTACCACCTCGTCCGGATCCGGGAGGGAGATGAATGGAAAACAGCCTTCCGTACCCCGAACGGCCACTTTGAGTATCTCGTCATGCCGTTCGGGTTGACCAACGCTCCTGCCGTCTTTCAGCACCTCATTAATGACGTCATCCGGGATTTCATCAGCCTTTTCGTGTTCGTCTACCTGGACGACATTCTGATCTTCTCCAGGTCCAGAGACGAGCACCAGGTCCATGTGAGGCGGGTCCTCCAAAGACTGCTGGAGAATCGTCTGTACGTGAAGGCTGAGAAATGCGAGTTCTACGCTAGGACCACATCCTTCCTGGGATTCATCATCGCCCAAGACCAGGTGCTCCCAGACCCAGAGAAGGTGAAGGCGGTGGTGGAGTGGCCTACTCCCGCATCCCGGAAGCAGGTGCAACAGTTTGTTGGCTTCGCCAATTTTTACCGCCGCTTTGTCCCAAATTTCAGCTGTATCATCGGACCGCTGACCCGCCTCACGTCCCCGAAGGTCCCGTTCCGGTGGACCGAAGAGGTCGATGCTGCCTTTAAGGCGCTGAAGGCGGAGTTCTCCTCCTCCCGGGTCCTTCGCCAGGTCGACCCCGCGCTGCAGTGCATTGTGGAGGTGGACGCATCGGACACGGGAGTGGGAGCAGTGTTATCCCAACGATCACCGGACGATGGCGCCAAGCGACCGTGCGCCTTCTTCTCCCGGCGCCTGTCCCCGGCGGAGAGGAACTACGATGTGGGGGACAGAGAGCTCCTGGCCATTAAACTCGCCTTACAGGAGTGGCGCCACTGGCTAGAGGGGGCGGACCTGCTGTTTGTGGTCCTGACGGACCACAAGAACTTAGAATACTTACGATCTGCCAAGCGCCTGAATGCCCGCCAGGCGCGCTGGTCTTTGTTCTTCGCCAGGTTCCGCTTCTCAATCACCTTCAGGCCGGGCTCCAAAAACGGCCTGCCTGACGCCCTCTCTAGGCAGTTCACCCCCGTGGAGGCTGAGGAGACGCCCCACACTATCCTGCCCAGGTCGTGCGTCGTGGGAGCCATTTCTTGGAACATTGAAGACAAGATCCGGAAGGCGCAGGAGGTGGAACCTGATCCTGGTGGCGGACCGGAGGGAAGACTGTTCGTCCCATCTGCGGTCCGAGGAGAGGTCATCCACTGGCTCCACACCTCCCGGCTCACCTGTCATCCCGGCACCTCTCGGATGATCAGCCTCCTCCAACGGTCCTTTTGGTGGCCAGGCCTGCGGAGGGATGCAGCCCGCTACGCCCGGGCTTGCCTAATCTGTGCCACCAGCAAGTCGGGAAATGCCCCCCCAGCGGGTCTGCTCCAGCCTCTGCCCGTCCCCGGCAGGCCCTGGTCACACATCGCACTGGATTTCGTCACTGGACTCCACGTTTCCAACTCCTTTGACACCGTCCTGACCATCGTGGACCGTTTCTCCAAGGCGGCACACTTCGTCCCCCTGCGAGGTCTCCCTACCGCCCTGGAGACGGCGGGCCTCCTCGTCCAACACGTGGTCAGGCTGCACGGGATTCCGGTGGACGTGGTCTCGGACCGGGGCCCCCAATTTTCATCCGAGGTTTGGAGATCTTTTTGTAACGCCATCGGAGCCAAGGTGAGCCTCTCCTCCGGCCATCACCCCCAGTCTAACGGGCAGTGTGAAAGGACCAATCAGGAGCTGGAGGCTGCGCTCCGCTGTGTTACCAGATCCAAGCCGACGTCCTGGAGCAACCATCTCGCCTGGGTGGAGTATGCCCACAACACCGCCCGCTCTTCTGCAACAGGGATGTCCCCCTTCAAGGCGTCCCTGGGTTACGACCCCCCGCTGTTTCCAGCGCAGGAGAGCGAGGTAGCTGTCCCCTCTGTTAGGGCGCACCTTAGGCAGTTCTGCTCCACCTGGGCTGCCGCGTGTCATGCGCTTTTACGCACAGCGGAGCGCAACAGGACCGTGGCGGACCGGCACAGGCGACCTGCCCCGGCGTACAGAGTTGGGCAACTTGTGTATGTGTCTACCCAGGACGTCACATTAAAAGGCGAGAGGAGGAAGCTGGCACAGCGATTCATGGGTCCCTTTCCCATCACCCGGATCATCAACCCGGTGGCTGTGCGCGTGGCTATTCCCCCCTCCCTCCGCATCCATCCCACTTTCCATGTGTCGAAGGTGAAACTGGCAGTCACTGACCCCCTTTGCCCTCCTCCTGCAGCGCAACCCGCGCCCCGGATGATTGGTGGCCATCCGGCCTGGTCCGTCTCCTCCATCCTGGACTCCCGGCGCCGAGGTCGTGGGTTGCAATACTTGGTGGACTGGGAGGGCTATGGGCCCGAGCATCGACAATGGGTGCCCCCGTCGTTTGTGTTGGACCCATCGCTCATCGCGGACTTCCACCGAGCGCACCCGGATAAGCCATCGCCAGGAGGCGCTGCTAGAGGGGGGAGTACTGTCACGCCGCGCCATTCATCAGCGGCGCCACCTGCTCACGCACCTGACAATCATCAGCGGCGAGGGATAAAGGCCGTCTCGCCCGGAGGCTCGGCCTGAAGCCGTCAGACTTCGTCCCTCACCGTTGTGAGCATACTTCTCTTCAGCATCACCATTTTGGTAAGAAGATCGCTTACCTCTCTTCTTCAGTCTTCTCCCCTGTGCACAGGTGGATTCCCCGGCGGCGGACATCTCCACTCCATCGCCCAATCCTCGCTGCTGTACGGAGCTCTCCAGGTGGCTGTCTTCCGGGCTTCGCCCCCTTGTTGTGCCAGCTATCCTGACAAACCAAGTAAGTCCTTCTCTCGCCATAAATCCCTCCTGTGTTGGTGTATGCCCGTCACCCTCTCCCTGTGCTCTCTCCATAGGGTTGCTCGGCTGTACGGTCACCTGCCTCTGTGCCTGGAGCAGACACCATCACCAACACATTTACATCCCGCAGACACGCACTCATTCACTCCTGCTGTTAATAAACTCTTTGAACTACTCTAAGCCTGTGTGTGTGCGTCTCCTGAGCCGTGCATTATGTCACAAACTAAATGGAACACCTGAGGAAGCAAAGGCCATAATAATCAGAGATCTTACGGACTTAAATAAATATAGATAAACACTGTTTAAGAAAATTAAGAGACTATGATAATCCATATCCACACACGGCAAGAAGAGTTCCTTAGTGACATACCATGTTAATGTACTTTTAAAAAAAAAAAAAAAACTTATGACTGACTTTAGTAGACATCAATTATCCTCAATTGGAGGAAGTCATTTGACACAGAGTGAGAAAATTCAAACTCTGAAAATATGCCATTATGCTGAACACAAACTACAAGAGATGGAAAATGATATTGATCCTGATAACTACTTCTTCAATAATATTAATAATCACTGTGAATATTATACTGAAAACAATTTAAAAGTCAAGTGCAATTAGATGGTAAACTATCAATAATACACTTCAACAGCAGAAGTCTTAACAAAAACTTTCCACAGATTCAGGACTATTTAAAACAGCTAGATAGAAAATTTACAGCTGTCGCAGTCTCTGAAACTTGACTTAATGAAGAGCAGGCTTCTCTGATGGCAATAGAGGGATATCAGATGTTTTATATTAATAGATCTCAAAAAAAGGGTGGTAGTGTTGCACTGTATATTGATGACCTGTATAGGTGTAAACTTGTAAATGGAATGTCTTTTGCACTACCAGGGATTGTGGAATGTGTTACTGTTGAGACTGACCAAGACAAAACAAAAAATCTAATTATAAGTTGCATATATATAGAATGCCGGGAACTTGAACTGAGACATTCAGAGAAAAATCAGTCGAGCTGTACAATAATATAACTAGTAAGAAAATGGTTGTAACATGTGGAGATTCCAATATTGATTTATTATATTCATTTCAACAAAATGTAATTACAGAGTTCATGAATTCTATGTACAGTATGAGTCTATATCCCACAATAACACATCCCAGTAGAATCACAGTTCACACTGCTACACTTATTGATAACTTGTTTGTCAGTATTATTGATAAGAAAATAGAAAGTGGATTATTGATAAATGACATAAGTGATCATTTGCCAGTCTTTGCACTTATCCATGGCCACACGGGGGCCAATACAGAAAAAAACTTTAAAATCTTTCAGCTACAAATCACAAATTGCAATCAGTTCTTTTAAAGAAGACCTGCTGAAGCAAGACTGGACAAAAGTCTATGTATCAGATGTAAATGAAGCCTATGACACATTTATGAACATTGTAACCACTCTTTATGAAAAAAATTGTCCATTAGTAAAGAAAAAGCTTAAACAGAAATTTGTTGAAAAGCCATGGTTAACCAAAGGATTACAAATAGCGTGTAAAAAGAAAACTTCATCATATACAGCTTTTCTAAAGAAATGGACAAAAGAAGCAGAGCAGCGGTATAAAACATTAAAAAAAAGTTAATATATATAATGAGATGTAGTAAAAGAGACTATTACAGTAAAGAACTGGAGAAAAACAGAGACAACACTAAAAATACATGGACAATACTTAACAATATTCTTGGAAATACAAGCTACCCAACCAATCTTTCAAAAAAAAAAAAAAGACTCAGTGTGAATGCAGTCTTACCTGCAGATGAATTTAATATTTTTTTTGTTAACATTGGTCCTAATTTGGCTCAAGAAATAGCCATTACGGCACCTACAGGTGATACAATAAGCAAAAACATTGCTATAAAAGACTCCATTTTCATAAAGAACACAGACGAGAGAGAGGTCATTGAAACTGTTAAATCGTTTAAAAGTAAAACATCTACGGATTGTGATGGTATTGACATGTTTTTAGTCAAAACTTTCATTGAATCCTTAGTGAAGCCACTGACGTATATTTGTAGCCTGTCTCTCCAAACAGGTATATTTCCCAATGCAATGAAAATAGTTACAGTAATTCTGATACACAAGACGGGTGAAAGAGGGGAATTTTCAAACTATAGACCAACGTCACTATTGCCGCAATTTTCCAAGATACTTGAAAAAATATTCTGCGAGAGAACTGACAACTTCGTAATAAAGAATAATTTATTGTGTGAGCAGCAATATGGGTTCCGACACAAGAGGACAACTGCATTTGCTCTAATGGAATTTATAGAAAAAATATCAACTGCCGTTGAAAATAAAGAGTATTCAGTTGGGGTATTCCTGGATCTAAAAAAAAAAGCATTTTAATGCAGTGGATCATAATTTATTATTAAAGAAACTACAAAATTATGGTATTGGGGGGGTAGCACTGTCCTAGTTATGTAGTTACTTAAAGAACAGATATCGGTATGTATGTGTTGGTAACAAAAACTCACAGTTACTTAAGGTTACTTGTGGAGTCCCACAGGGTTCAGTTTTGGGGCCACTGTTATTCAATATGTATATAAATGATATATGTAAAGTTTTGGAAAAACTGATTTAATATTGTTTGCCGATGACACTAATTTATTATGCAGTGGAAGCAATTTGGAACAACTTTTGGATACACTCGGAAAGGAATTAGGAAAGCTTAAACTGTTGTTTGATTCAAACAAATTAACGTTCAATTTAAGTAAGACAAAATTTATAGTTTTCAACAACCATCACAACAACTCAGTATCTAAACTCAGTGTAAATGGTGTAGAGATTGAAAGGTTATCCAAAACTAAATTTCTTGGAGTAATAATTGATAATAAACGTTGTTGGAAGTCACATATTAATTATATTAAAGGTAAAATATCCAAATCAATTGCAATACTACACAGAGTGAAATATTTGCTGTATCAACCCACACTATATACTTTGTATCATTCATCAATACTCCCTTACATGACATATTGTACTGAAGTATGGGGAAATACATATAAAACAAACATATATCCAATCTTTATGCTTCAGAAGAGAGCTATTAGAATAATAAACAAAGCTGCTTACAGGGAACCAACAAACCCACTTTTTCTTAAATTAAAAGCTCTCAAGCTGAAAGATCTGGTTGACTTTAAAACTGCAGTAATAATGTTCAAAGTGAAGAATCTATCACTGCCCGCAAATATCCAAAAGTTGTTCCAAATAAGGGAGAAACAATATCATTTCAGAGAAACATGTATATTTCAAAAACCTTCAATGAGAACTACCACCAAGCAACACTGTGTCTCAGTGCAAGGAGTTGCTTTTGGACCTGAATTAAAATCATGTACAACGCTTGGACAATTTAAACAAAAAGTAAAGGAAGAAATACTCCAAACTAATATACAAGATGACATGTAAAATCACATAAGGATTGTCATATTCAGTCTGTGTTGTGTTGTTGCTTAGATTTTTTGTTACGTTTTGTCTTAACTTTGTTCTGAACTGTAATCGCTCTTGTTTTGTTTTTCTTTTGAATTCTTGGATGGAATATGGGTGGGCAATATAAGCTGTGGCTTCAGCCATCTCCCATTTCGGATAACTTATGTTGAACTGTATCAGAGGAGTTATTTTTAATTTGACCTTGTAAGATGTGTTTTTTTTTTCTCTCCCCTTTGTTTAATTATTCTGTTCCTTTCTTTTAATCTTTACTTTTAATCTATCTGAAATAAAGATTCATTCATTCATTCTTAAGTTTGCAACAGCTACACATACACTAGCCTAAATTGGCAAAAAGCTTACCAACGCTGAATGCAACACTGGGAAATGGTAGCAAAAGTTCATAAAAGTTCATAAAAGTTGGTGTGCGCTCGATTAAAAAAACCTGCTCACGAACATTTGGACATTTGGACTAATTTCTCTTATTTTTCAAAACATCCATAAAAGTCGGTCCAAATGCTATCGTGTGAACCCAGCTTTAACTTAGGCCAGTTTAGGTAAACTCTGCATAACTTGACCCAGCATGCAAGAACTTTTACAAACTGAGCACAGCTTTCACCAAAAGTGTATTTCCAAATGTCCGCAAATTTTCAGCATGCTGAAAATTTTCAAAGAACACAGTTTGCCAACAAACACCAACTATCATAAACATTTGCCAGCAGATCCAGATGTTTGCCAAAATGTCAGTAAAAGTTGGTCCAAACGCTGTAGTATGAATCCGCCTTTAGATGTGGTTGTGAGTCTCTGTATGTTGACTCTCCAATGAACTGTGTGGTCCCCCTCACCCTATGACAGCTGAAATTTAGGCTACAGTCCTAAAATCCTGAGTTGGATATGAAAAAAAGATGGAGGGGTGGGTATGCTTTTCTTAAATTACATGACAGATTCATCATGCATCTTTATATACATTACAGTGGTGCTTGATAGTTTGTAAACCTTTTAGAATTTTCTATATTTCAGTATAAATATGACCTAAAACATCATCAGATTTTTACACAAGTCCTAAAAGTTGATAAAGAAAACCCAGTTAAATAAATGACAAAAATATTTTACGTTGTTATTTATTTATTGAGGAAAATGATCCAGTGTTACATATCTGTGGGTGGCAAACTTTGTGAACCTTTGATTTCAGTATCTGGTGTGACCCCCTTTTGCAGCAATAGTTGCAACTAAACATTTCCAATAATTCTTGATAAGTCCTGCACATCAGCTTGGAGAAATTTTAGCCCATTCCTCTCTACAGAACAGCTTCAACTCTGGGATGTTAGTGGGTTTCTTCACATGAACTGCTGGCTTCATGTCCTTCCACAACATTTCAATTGGATTAAGGTCAAGACTTTGACTTGGCCATTACAAAACATTAACTTTATTCTTCTTTAACCATTCTTTGGTAAAATGACTTGCATGCTTAGGATCATTGTCTTGCTGCATGACTCACTTTCTCTTGAGATTTAGTTCATGGGCAGATGTCTCGACATTTTCCTTTAGTATTTTCTGGTATAATTCAGAATTTGTTGTTCCACCAATGGCAGCAAGTCATCCTGACCCAGATGCAGCAAAATAGGCCCAAGCCATGATATTACCATCACCATGTTTCACTGAAGGGATAAGGTTCTTATGTTGGAATTCAGTGTCTTCCTTTATCCAAACATAATACTTTTCATTCAGACCAAAAAGTTCTATTTTGGTCTTATCCACACACAAGACATGTTTCTAATAGGCTTCAGGCTTGTCCACATGATCTTTCGCAAAATGCAGATGAGCAGCAATGTTCTTTTTAGAGAGTAGTGGCTTTCTCCATGCAATCCTGCCATACACACCATTGTTGCTCAGTGTTCTCCTGATGGTGGACTCATGAACATTAACATTAGCCAATGTAAGATAGGCCTTCAGTTGTTTAGAAGTTACCCTTGGGTCCTTTGCGACCTTGCCGACTATTATACGCCTTGCTCTTTGGAGTGATTTTAATTGGTCGACCACTCCTGGGAATGGTAACATTGGTCTTAAATTCCCTCCATTTGTACACAATCTGTCTTGCTTTAGATTGGTGAAGTCCAAACTCTTTAGAGATGGTTTTGTAACCTTTTCCAACCTGATGAGCATCAACAATCCTTTTTCTGAGGTCCTCAGAAATCTGCTTTGGTCGTGTCATAATACACTTGTACAAACATGTGTTGACACTTTGATAGATCTTTAAATAAAACAGGGTGCCTGTTCACACCTGATTGTCATCACACTTACTGAAACCACCTGACTTTAATTTCACCTTTAAATTACCTGCTAATCCTAGAGCAGGGGTGTCCAATCATGTGCCATGGAGGGCCAAGACCCTGCAGACTTTACTCCAACCAATGTCTTCAACAGCAGATTCCACTGAATTTCTTCCCACTGATTGATGATAAGTGAAAACACCTGCTGAAGATACTGGGTAGAAGAGAAAACCTGAAGGGTCTTGGCTCTCCATGGCACATGATTGGACACCCCTGTGCTAGAGGTTCACAAACTTTTACCCCTTACAGATATTTAATATTGGATAATTTTCCTCAATAAATAAATGACAAAATATTTTTGTCTCCTTTATTTAACTGGGTTCTCTTTATCTACTTTTAGGACTTGTGTGAAAATCTGATGACGTTTTAGATCATGTTTATGCAGAAATGTAGAACATTGTAAAGGGTTCACAAACGTTCAAGCACCACTGTATATAATTCACAAACGTAAATCCATTTATTTGTAAAGATACCTGGGGCCAACTTCCAAAGCAATGGACTGTGCACATGAGAGGTGAAGAAGAGAGTGCAGCAGGCAGGGTAGAGTGGGTGGAGTCAAGTGTTGGGGTGATTTGTGACAGAATGATCACAGCTAGTGTGAAAGGGAAGATTTACAAGACAGTAGTGAGACCTGCTATGATCTATGGTTTGGAGACAGTGGCACTGACAAAAAGACAGGAGGCAGAGCTGGCAGAGTTGAAGATGCTAAGATTCTCACTGGGAGTGGCTAGAAGGGACAGGGTTAGAAATGATTATATCAGAGGGACAGCTCAGGTTGAGTGGTTTGGAGACAAAGTAAGAGAGGAAAGGCTGAGATGGTTTGGGCACGTGCAGATGAGGGATAGTGGATACACTGGACAAAGAATGGTGAAGATGGAACTTCCAAAGAGGAGGAAAAGAGGAAAAACCACATAGAAGATTTATGGATGTAGTGAAGGAGGAAATGGAGAGGGTTGGCGTTGCCAAGGAAGATGCAAAGAATAGGGTGAGTTGGAGGCAAATGATCCATGGTGACCCCTAAACGGTCCAGCCGAAAGGAGGAAGAAGAGGAGGAGGAGGAGATTCTTACACTTCTGAGCAAGCAAATAGTTGTAAAATAATTAGATACAAACAGAAAGAAAAGAAAGTAGATCTGAAACTGCTATTTTCACCAGCAATAGCACCTGGAAAATACAACTCAGTCTCTAAACCTGACAGAAACTTCTCTCTTGTTAGAATTCCAAATATATTGTAAAAATCCTCTCAAATTAAATTGTTGCACCTGATCCTGTGCGCCACAACTGAGTGAAAGAGCTGGCAGTGTCACATGGGTTGATGGGGTGCCAGCTCTTAGCAGCCCAATAATGATGAGAGAGATGTATGACAGCCAGTGACAGGAGAGTGTCAGCCTATTTGTCTTTCTGTCTCCATAAGAAGATGGATGACCCTACAACCCCCACACCAGAGGAAATATTCACAATGCCGACATGTCACCAGAAGCCCATCATCCCTCAACCCTGTGCCAGTCTCCTTTCAGGCCCTTACCACTTGTTTAGACTGAATTAGTGAGATGGATTTGACATTTCTTCTGATTTTAAAAATACTGGCATTTGATGGAAAGGGAAATTCGAAAAACAGTCCTTTAACAGGTAACTTTGCAAACCTGTCCAAAATAATAATAATATAGTCATGTCCTCTGTGTGTAGCATTAATTGAAGGTTATTTTATGGTGTTTTATCATAGTTGGTAGTCTGTAGCATGAACTGGAAGTCTATCTTTTATGCCTTTCAGGGGAGTGAATTATTTTTGTAAACACCAAGTGCTCTTATCATTCTCCTGTATTCCTCTGGAATATTTTATGATGATTACTATGCTAGATTCAATGGAATCCAACAGGCATCTGCTAGTCCCAACATAGCTTGTAAGGCCATGACATACTGTACGTAGGTTAGACAAACACTAGACAGCAACATTTAAAGAGAGCAATTTTTCAACAAAATTAATGTAATTCAAAATACACACGACTAACTGCCAAATTAAAGAGCATAGATTTTATTAAAATTGATGGTTTGTGTCCACGGTGTTGTACGGTGTTGAAAATAACTAACAGAACATAACCAATTGAAGGAAGAGGGAATAAAATTCAGGGAGTCTAAGAGAGAAAATTTTACTGCCAGCACCTGGTTAATAGAGTGGGAGATCTGGGCCCAGGCATTCCCAGCATATGAAACAGAAACAAAAAAGGTTAAGGCATAGGCAGGGGTCATCTCAGGATACTGGGGGGAGCATTTTTTTCTTTTAGTAGCAATAAAAATAAAAAGAAAACAGGAAGTAGATAGAGGGTGACATCCAACAAACTTTAAACTGCTCCTGATCCTATAACTTATTTGCGCTCAACTCCTAATCCACCAGAAAACACCATTAAACCAAATACCACAAGTCTGAAAAGCCTCAGAACTGGAAAAATGCTAATGTCTTCAGTACTTACTTTCCCTTACATCTGTAATGGAATCAGTGTGTTTTGCAATAAATGGGTTGTCAAGGTTTTGTGAGAGCACTTGAGATGTTTCTTGCATGCCACCTTGATAACAAACCTTTTTAAAGCCAATCATGAAGTACCTACCAAGTTGATATTAATTTCCACACAAAGGAGCTAAAACTACTTTCTTGTCATAAATCTCCTTTCTCAAGGGCGGACTGAAGACACCAAATGCAGACTGAGAGTTTGCACATTTATTAACAAAACAACACACAAGCACAAAATTACAGAAAAACACAAAATTAAGACTGAAACAGAATACTTTGACTTCCCAGTGAAGGCTGGACTTACAATTACAGAAGCAGGGAACACCTGAAGAGAAAAAATAGACGGGGACTCCGTCCGGGAAATAAGGAGACCTAGAATTAATGTCTACACCTTAAAACTGCTACGAGGAGAATGCCTCGTAGCAAATCGAAAATAGGGACAGGGAAATGAAACAATGAATGACCAATGTGGGTGACATGAGTAAAGGTAATTAAAATACTGCTGACAGCTGTCACAGCCCGCGAACTGGTCTTGACAGGCAGAAGTGCAGAGACTGTCAAAATAAAAGCACAACCGGTGAAGAGTAATACAAAATAACCCTGAAAAGGAAAAAAAAAAAAAAAAACACAAAACATAACTGAAAACAACTGAAGAATGTGCCGGGCGCTCCCCCCGTGCTCCACTTCATGACAGGGCCCTCCCTCCAAGGGGTGGGTCCCAGACACCCCAGAGCAACATCAAAAAAAAGAAGAGAAAACACAAAGAACCCCCCTTCCCCATCCCTGACAGAAATAGAACAAATAATCAAACCTGGGAGGGTGGAGGGGGAAACCAGGTAGGAGGGACTGGGGAAAAAAAAAATCATGACCCACAACCAGAACAGATATGGCAGCACAGAACTCTAGGATCACTGGGTAAGAGGATAAAGAGTTCTGGTGGCCTACAAGAGTCCCAGGACCACCAGATTACATGGTGGAACATGTTTGGTGGCCTCCCAGAGTTCTTAAGCCATTCAAGAAGAGAGCATAGCCCGTCGGGTGGTCTCCCAGAGTTCATGAGCCACCTGACCAAACGGCGCAGTTTGTCAGGTGGTCTCCCAGCATCCCTGAGCCAACGGGCTGCAGAGCACAACACACCCCCTCCTGGAGGCGGTAGCTGGAACCTATGCCCCCAACGGGTCGCAGGAACTGCAGAGTGAATGAGACGGAACAGCAGCTGTAGGAAGTTGACCCCCGATGATGATTGCTGGCCAACAGCGGAGCCAGATGGCAATGACGGCTGACCAGTGAGGAAACCAGATGAAGAAAGCTGCTGACCAGTGAGGGAATCAGGCAGTGAAGATGGCAGAACAGCAGAGATCCCCGGCGACACCTGGTGACTTTCGACGATCTCCTACAAAGGCGGAGGATCCATGACAACCTTAGGTGAAGGGCCCACAAAGACTTCAGGCAAAGGGTTCATGAAGACCTCAAGTGAAGGTGGAGGATCCACAATGACCTCAGGCGAAGGTGAAGGATCTATGATGACCTCCTGTGAAGGTAAGAGATCCTCAACAACCTCCAGCAATGGCGGGGGACCCACAGCAACCTCGGGTGGAGGCAGAGGACCCACGGCAAACTTGGCCAGAGGCAGAGAACCCACAGCGACCTCGGCCAGAGGCAGAGGACCCACAGCAAACTCGGGCAGAGGGAGAGGACCCACGTGGCCTCGGGCGGAGGCAGAGAACCCACAGCAACCTTGGGCGGAGGCAGAGGACCCAAGGCAACTTCAGGTAAAGGCAGAGGACCCACATTGACTCCTGATGGAGATGGATGACCCACAGTGACCTCTGATGGACATGGAGTACCCACGATGACCTCTGATGGAGGTTGACGATCCTCAGTGATCTCAGGCGGTGGCTCAGACAAGAGGACAGAGACAGACTCAGAATCACTGGCTGTAGCTGAGCCTGGCAAGGAGAGCTTAGGAGCAGAGGGCATCTACAACCAACTCTCCTCACCACGAGCTGGACAAGATTTCTCTAAATATGCTGATGTTAAAACAGAACAGAGTACTTTCAATTCAATTCAACTTTATTTATATAGCGCCATATCACAACAATAGTCATCTCATAGCACTTTCAAATGTAGGGGAAACCCCACAATTGCAGAAAGACCCCAACAATCAGGCAATCCCCTTTTGAGCAAGCACTTGGTGACGGTGGAGAGGAAAAACTCCCTTTTAACAGGAAGAAACCTCTAGCAGAACCAGGCTCAGGGAGGGGCAGTCATTTGCTGTGAGGGGATGGGGGGGTGAGGGGATAAGATGAAAAGAACAGACAAAAAAAGAGCAAATATTAAAGGAGAGAAGCCGAGTACATTATTGGAGGTCACCCAGCAGTCTAAATCTATTAACAGCAAAACAGAAGGAGGGTTAAGAGACACATGATCCCTCCCTAATCGTAAGCTATATTAAAGAGGAAGGTTTTTACCCTATTCTTAAAAACAGAGGTCAAGTCTGACTCCCAAACCCAGATTGGTAACTGGTTTCACAGGAAAGGAGCTTGATAGCCGAAGGCCTCCCATTGTACTTTTGGAGATTCTAGGTATTACAAGTAATCCAGCATGTTGGGAGTGTAGTGCTCTGTTAGAATGATAGGGTAATATCAGGTCAGAATCAGAATCAGAATAAACTTTATTGCCAAGCATGTAAAAAACACACGAGGAACTTGACTTGACATTGGTGCGCATGCGCGCGACACAACGACACGGCAGCCATAATAGGCGCCTCATCAAACAGAGATAGATAAGAAAGGGAGGGAACGACACAAGGGGGGAGGAGAAAAAAAAACTTCGTTATCATAATACAGCTTATTTTTAAGCAGATTATGATTACAATGAAAAAAAATCTCTCAATAGCACAGAGCAACAACTCAGAATTTCACAAGACAAGAGAGCAGTGTAGTATATCTTTAATCAGTTCATGAATCAATGTGTGTGCGGTGTTGAGCAGTGTTGATGATAATAAGAGAGACCCAAGGACCCTTGGCAGAAGATGTTTTGTCTGTCTGGCGCCCAGTCTTATCTGGCGCTGCAGCTGGCTGTCCAAGGCCTTGTGCTCATGATTTTGAAAAAACACAGTCTGCAGACAGCCAGGAGGAATTTCCATGGGGAATAATAATGCCAAATAGGACTGATCACAGAGGAGACTTGTATTTCTTCTGTAGATTCAGTACATTAATCCTTCGTTGCGCAGCTTTGAATTCGTCGTGGAAAGACCTGAGCGAACCCATGATGTAATCCACCTTACGAGACAGTTCTCCAGTAGTCGCTATCAGGGTCTTCTCCAGTTCCTCAATTTGTTGGATGCACCTCGCCTGGCCAGCATTTTGATAGGTTGAATCCATCTTCAGCAATTTACGGTAAACCAAGACAATTCCCGTCCCAATCAGAATTATCCCAATCACCAAGATTACGAAGATAAACAAATCTTCAATATCTTCGATAGAGAGATTAGAGAGACACAGCATTTTCCAATTACCTGTGTCACATAGATAGCCCACTGGAGCCGTTCCAGCGGGGCAGACAGCTTCCCCCGGAGCACTTTTCCTTGTTGAAAAAATAGTGTCAATTGTGTCAATTGTGTTCAAAGCCCAGCTTATTAACTCCATAATTTCTTTTCGGCGGTCGCAGTTAGACGCAGACAGACAACAGCAAGCTGGGATCCAGTAGTAGGAGGGGAGGAAAAAGTCAGCAGGAGAGAAGAAAAAAGCGTCTGCTCTCTTGGGAGGGCGGAAGTGAAGTGAAGGTCTTTTATATTAAAAGGGGCCTGATTATTAAGAGCTTTGTAAGTGAGAAGAAGGATTTTAAACTTAATTCTAAACTCTGTGAGAAGCCAATGAAGGGAGGCCAGAACCGGACAGATATGATCTCTCTTTCTAGTACCTGTTAAAACTCTTGCAGCAGCATTTTGGATCAACTGAAGACTTTTTAAATATATTTTAGGACAACCTGATAATAACGAGTTAAAATAATCTAATCTAGAGCTAACAAAAGCGTGGATCAGTTTCTCAGCATCACTCAGACACAAGATGCTCCTAATCTTGGCAATATTACACAGATGATAGAAGGCAGTCTTAGAAACAAATTTAATATGTGAATTAAAAAACAGATCTTGATCAAAAATAACTCCAAGGTTCCTCACGGAACTACTCAGAGAAAGAGTAGCCACATCCAAATTAAGAGTTTGATTTGGAAAGGTATTTCTAAGGTTTTTTTGGACCAACAAGAATGACTTCAGTCTTATCTGGATTTAAAAGCAGAAAATTACAAGTCATTCAAGCTTTGATTTCCTTAAGCCAGGTATCTAACTTGGCTAATTGATTACAATCATCGGGCTTCATTGACAGGTATAACTGTGTGTCATCTGCGTAACAATGAAAATGTATACAGTGCTTTCTAATGATGTTGCCTAACAGAAGCATATATAAAATAAAAAGAGCAGGGCCTAACACAGATCCCTGTGGAACTCCATAGCTGAGCTTAGAGTTAGAAGAAAACTCATTATTGATATGAACAAACTGAAGTCTATCGGACAAATAAGATCTAAACCACAGCAGCGAAATTCCATTAAGTCCAACATAGTGTTCTAATCTATCAAGTAGAATATCATGGTCGATAGTATCAAAGGCTGCACTAAGATCTAAAAGGACAAGTACAGAAATAAGTCCATTATCAGATGCAATAAGGAGGTCATTAGTGACCTTCACTAAGGCTGTTTCGGTACTATGGTGAATTCTGAACCCTGATTGAAATTCTTCAAATAAACCATTTCCCTGCAAGTAGACAAATAATTGCATAGCAACAACTCTTTCTAAGATTTTTGAAATGAAAGGCAGATGAGAGATTGGTCGATAGTTAGCTAAAATTCCTGGATTGAGCATTGGCTTTTGGAGTAAGGGTTTAATTACAGCAATTTTAAAAGCCTGTGGTACATGACCTAAAGTTAAAGAAGAATTGATTATTTGAAGAATACGGCTACCAATAAATCGGAAGACTTTTTTAAATAACCTGGTAGGAATAGGGTCTAAAAGACAAGTTGAAGGCTTGGATGAGGAGATTATTTTATCTAACCCTAAAAGGTCAGTTGGAGTAAACTTATCCAAACAGATATCAGTTGAAGGAGTTGTAGTAGTTGCTGTACTTAAGTTTACGGTGGGAAGAATCTGACTGATTTTATCTCTAATAGATAAAATTTTATGATTGAAAAAGTTCATAAAGTCTTGACTAGTAAGGTCTCAGGAGATGCGAGGATTGACAGAATCCTGACTCTTTGTCAGCCTGGCTACAGTGCTATAAAGAAACCTGGGATTATTCTTATTCTCTTCTATTAATGCAAAATAATAACTTGTTCTAGCTTTACTAAGAGATTTTTTATAAATTACGAGATGATTTCTCCAAGTTAAACAGATTTCATCTAAATTAGTTTAACGCCATTTTCTTTCTAATTGATGAGTCTTCTGTTTTAAGCTACGAGTTTCTGTGTTAAACCAAGGGGTTAGAATTCTCTGATTAGACTTTTTTCTTTTTTAAAGGGGCCACCAAGTCTAGAGTCTGATGCAGAGAGGCTGTAACACTATCTACCATGCTATCAATTACGGAAGGAGCAAGCTCTCCATCTTTTATTTCCGTCGTGTTGACACATGGTATAGAGGAGACAATCTGCAAAAATTTGGTAACAACATCATCTGAAAGACATCTGTTGTTGTAGTATTTTTCTTTAGGAGTCAAATAGTCAGAAATAGTGAAATCAAAGGTTAATAGACAATGGTCTGACAGTACAGGATTATGAGGAGACACTACCAGATTTTCTATTTCTATGCCATAAGTTAGAACAAGGTCCAATGTGTGGTGGAGATAATGGGTAGAATTTTCTACTTTCTGGGAAAACCCCATTGAGTATAATATTGAACTGAATGCCTTATTAAGGCAGTCACTATCTACATCAACATGTATATTAAAATCCCCTACTATAATTATTCTGATTTCAGCACTAAATCAGCTAAAAATTTGGCAAATTCTGATAAAAACTCCGAGTAGGCTGAGGGAGGACGGTAAACTATGGCAAAGAAAACTGGGTTTAAGCTAAAATTGCTAACATGCCCCATACTGAGGACCAGGCCCTCGAAGGAATTAAAACATGATTTCTGCTTTACATTAACTAGTAATTTAGAATGGTAAATTTCCGCAACTCCACCTCCACGGCAAGCACTTCTAGGATTATGATAGTTTAGATGACCAGAAGGAGTTGATTAATTTAAACCAGCATAATCATCTTGCCCTAGCCAAGTCTCTGTAAGGGATATTAAATCAATCTGATGATCAATTAATAGATCATGGATTAGTAGAGACTTGGGAGTTGGAGACCTAATATTTAACAAACCGCATTTAATTTTTAAATTATGAGGAGGAAGAGAGGCCAAATCATTAAATTTAGAGACTTGATGTTTAATTTGAGTTTTACCAACTTTTTGTTTAATCACTTTGGGATGATTTTACATTATATTTTTATTAACTTTGGGGGGAGTAGACAAAGGTTCTCTGAGGGGGAAGACAGGGGCTAAGTTGAGGGGTGGCGGTTGAGGAGGAGCTGCAGGAAGGCGTGTATTTATCAAGTTATATTGTATTTGTCTTGGGTTATAATATTTTGGGTAACGGGAGACAGACACAATCTCTATGGGGTTATAAACTGAAGACTGATCTAAACAGTGAGTATTATTTGGATAAATAGGATTAATATGAGAAGTGGAAACAAAGAAGAGCTGGTTGGCAGACCCAGGAACTGCGGGGTGAGTTAACGCACCAAATTTCAGTCACTGTACTAAAAAATGCTGAATGGAATAGAACAGATTGTCCCTTAAAACACGTGCACCAAGTCTATTTGGATGGATGCCATCTGGCCTCATAAATGATGGGCGGTTCCAAAACAGGTTGAAATTGTCTACAAAACCAATGTTAAAATTAGGACATGTAGAACACAACCAGGTATTAAGGCTGAGAGTTCTGCTAAAATAATTGCAACCTTGTCTGAAAGGTACCAATGGCCCAGAAATAAACACACGTCTGCCACAGTTCATAAGAGTGGACAGAAGGCTCCTGAATTCACTCTTTAAGATCTCTGATGCTTTATCTGGGATGTTGTTGCATCCAACATGTACAATGACAGTTTTAGCATGGAGGTATTCATTTAATAGGTCAGGGGTAAGAGCCTCAATGTCTGACACTTTAGTCCCAGGAAAAAATTTAGTGACACAGTACCTGCTTCTGACGTTCCTCATAATCAGAATCAGAATCAGGTTTATTGCCATTGTTCATGTAGTACACAAACTAGGAATTTGTCTCGGTACAATGCTGCAACATTAAACATGATAAGATAAGAGAAATAAACTATACATGTAATAAAGTGTAGGATAAGATTAAGTGATACTGGTCAACAGTTAAAATATATATTAGCCAGCAGCAGATACTGTGGAGAACTATATAGTGCAGTCGGTAATGCAGGAAGAAAACAGTGATGATTGACATGAGTCTGGTTGAGCTGCTGTACATGGTGCACGAGAGTCAATAAGTCACTTAGTGTTCAGCAGTCTAATGGCAGAGGGGAAGAAGCTGTTCATGTGACGGGAGGTTTTAGTCTGGATGGACCGAAGTCTTCTACCAGAGGGGAGGGGGGCAAACAGTACATGACCAGGGTGTGAGGGATCGGCTATGATCCGGCCAGCACGCCTCCGGGTCCTGGAGATGTACAGATCCTGGAGAGCTGGGAGCTTGCAGCCGATCACCTTCTCAGCAGTGCGCACGACGCGCTGCAGCCTTAGTCTGTCCCTGGCAGTGGCTCCTGCGTACCACACGGTTATGGAGGTGGTGAGGATGGACTCGATGATGGCTGTGTAGAACTGCACTAACATCTTGGTGGGTAGCTTGAGCTTCCTCAGCTGCCGCAGGAAGAACATCCTCTGCTGGGCTTTTTTGATGAGTGAGCTGATGGTCAGCTCCCATTTGAGGTCCCTGGTGATGGTAGTGCCTAGGAAGCGGAAGGAATCAGCAGTGGTGATGGGAGAGCCTGAGAGGGTGAGGGGGGGCAGAGGAGTAGTGACTTTCCTGAAGTCTACAATCATCTCCACTGTCTTCAGAGCGTTCAGCTGCAGGTTGTTATTGCTGCACCAGGACGCCAGCTGGGCCACCTCTCTCCTGTAGGCGGACTCGTCGCCGTTGGAGATGAGCCCGATGAGGGTGGTGTCGTCCGCAAACTTGATCAACTTGACAGACTGGTGGCTGGAGGTGCAGGAGTTGGTGTAAAGGGAGAAGAGTAGGGGGGAAAGTACACAGCCCTGGGGTGATCCGGTGCTGATGCTAGTATAGTCTGAGACAGTCTTTCCCAGCCGCACATGCTGCCTCCGGTCCGTCAGGAAGTCGGTGATCCACCTGCAGAGGGAGTCAGGCACGTTGAGCAGGGACAGCTTGTCCCGGAGCAGAGCGGGGCGGATGGTGTTGAATGCGGAGCTGAAGTCCACAAACAGGATCCTGGCGTAGGTTCCCGGGGAGTCCAGGTGCTGCAGGATGGAGTGGAGGGCCAGGTTGACTGCATCGTCTACAGACCTGTTGGCTCGGTAGGCAAACTGCAGCGGGTCCAGGAGATGGGTGGTGATGGACTTGAGGTGGGACAGGACCAGGCGCTCAAAGGACTTCATGACTACAGAGGTGAACGCTACAGGTCTGTAGTCATTAAGTCCAGTGATCCGTGGCTTCTTGGGGACAGGGATGATGGTGGAGGATTTGAGGCAGGACGGCACGTGGCATAACTTAAGGGAGGTGTTAAAAATGTCTGTGAATACAGGAGCCAGCTGTTTCGCACAGTGTCTCAGGGTGGAGGGAATCACCAATTACCAACGTCGCCAGGGGGGCCTTTCCAGTGGTTTCTGAAATGGTGGATAATTTTGCCGAGGTTGTTGTTGTGATGGCAGGGTGATGCGCTCTCTGCTTTTTGTAGCTGGTGTATAGTTTGGCACACCTAAAGTAGTTTTAATCCGGGGTTTGCGGATTTGGGCCGCTGCTGAAGGAGAAGGGGTGGCCATGGGAGGATGATCGACATCCAGGTGGGGAAAATCTTCCAGGGAAAGGATGTTGAATCTGTTTTCCACTAACAGGTGAAGAGAAGAGGCACAGCCATGTCTGGTCAATCCCCAATGTTTGCTAGTTGGCCCAACCAAGGTCCAGCGCGCATTGAGGATGTGAAAAACCACCTGGGGCTTTGGGTTTAGCTCCAAGCTGAAGCTAGTGTTTATTGCTGGGGTCCTGGACAGCTGAGGAGACCGGAGCAGGGGTGGAAGTGGATGGCAACGTGCTAAATTCACCCAGGTAAGTAGCCGTCTCTGTTAGCTGTGAATCGGTTGTTGGGGCCAATGTCCGCCCTAGAACTATTGTATCTAGGTGGTCTTCAGCCTCCTGAATCTTATAGATGTTGGAGAGTCTCAATTCCAACTCAGAAACCTTCTTAAAGGAGGGGCACACAGCTGACACACATCGGGGATGGCGTCATGACATTCCAGGCGAGAAGTGGATAGCTAGCTAGCTAAAAACAGCTAAAAACAGCTAAAAACAGGTTAGCCTAGCCTGGTGAAACAGCCCTGCCCAGGGTCTGATTCACTTGTGTGCCTGATCGGGCTTTCTGCTAGGCCAACACTAAGCTAACAATAAGTAAAAAGCTAATATCAGTAAAAACAGATAAAAAATTAAAAATGAAGTTAATAAAAACAAACAAAAGCGGACAAGATAACGTTTTGATGCGACGTGACGTTTACAGACTTGCCTAGACTTGCACTCCACCACCATCCAGGACTCCTGCGAATTAGGCTGGAACGTCTCAACCCCAGTCCTCTGGCGATCCAACCCCGGCACGGTCACCTCAGATGGGGAAGAAGAAAGAAACACCGAAACATTATCAGCATCAGTGGAGCCCAGCGAGAAGAGCTCAGGATCAGAGGACATCTGCAGCTGAGTCTCCTCACCATGAACCATACAAGATTTCTGTAGATCTGCAGGTGTTAAAACAGAACAGAGTACTTGCCTGGACTCAAGCTCCACCTAAATCCAGGACTCGGGCGACACTGCTGCGACGGTCCCAGCAGCAGGCGTGATGGTGGGTGCAGCTGCAGAGACCTCCAGGCGCAGTGACCAGCACAGGTGGATCTCCCAGCATGGCGGCTGGAACTGGAGGTGGCCTCACCGCTGGCGCTGAGCCCCATGCAGCTGAAACCAGGGGACACTCTCTTGTTGGCTCAAGTTTCAGTGCCCCAGAACCACTCTTCTCTCATCCAGGACATGGCTGCGTGGCTGGAACTGAGTCCTCCAGGGCAGCAGACTCCTCCATCATTCAGTGGCTCCATCTCAGAACCGGTGGACATTCAGAGGAAATGGGAGGAGACATAGGAGTAGCAGGTGATGATGAGGTAGCAGCAGCAGATGGTGAAGACTCAGTCAATTTACGCTGCCGTCACCAAGCCTCACCACCGGAACCAGGCAAGAAATTTCGTTTTCATGTACAGAGGAAGGAGAACACACTTGCCTTATTTCCCAGGGCGTGATGGTTTCTGCTGCTGCGGGACCAGACGACTTCCATCCGGCCGCTGAGGTCGTCTGGCAAAATGGCAACACAGACTTCTGGCGAGGGTGGCGAGGCACCGGAGTCAGGGGATGCTTCTTCATCAGCTTAGGCTTCGGCACAGATGAAACCTCCGCCCTGCGTGACAGAGCCAGGGAACGCTTCATCAATGGCACCGGATCCCATGACGCCAAAACCAGAGGACATTTCTTTGTCAGCGCAGGCTTTGTGGCACAGGGGGTGCTCTTCTCACATGTAGAATATGACTGCAGAACTGGATTAGAACCATCTGGAACCACAGGCCCCTCCATCATCCAGCGGCTACTTCCCTAGACCTTGCGGACACTCAGGAAGCATGGAAAGGGACACGGGAGGAACAGGTGAGGACGAAATGGCAGCAGCAGGCAGTGAGGGCACAGCTACAGTGGACTGCTGATACTGGGCCTCACCACCAGGAATAAGGCAAGAAAATTCATTTTTATGTGTAGGAGAATGAAAAAACACTTGCCTTACTTCCCGGGGTGTGATGGCTGCTGCTGCTGCTGGACCAGACGATGTTCCCTTGGGAGCTGTGGAGGTCGTCTGGTGAAGATGCGGAGACATGAGCTCATGGCGAGGTGGCTGAGGCTCCAGAGTCAGGGGACGCTCAATCGTTGGCTCAAACTCCGCTCCATCTGGTGAAATTCCTTCCAGCTGCTGCACATATTCTGGGAGGAGCCATGGCTTGTAGTCCAGCAGAAGTTCTGTCGCTGTTAAGATGACCTGCCGGCACTCCACCAGCTCCCCAGCCGATGGTGCAGGCCACTGTTCGGGAAGAGAAGGTGGGGCTGCTGCTGCAGGAGAGCGGCGAGAGACTTGGGACTTCCATGCCCGTGGCTGCTTCCTCGTTGACACAGGCACGGATGTGGAAGAAGTTTCTTCCAGCCCGCGGAACATGGGTTGTGGGCCGATAATGGAGAGGAGTAGGTTCGTGAGCTCTGGGTGGCTCCACAGGATGGGGCATGATTCAAGCACTTGTGCCGCTTCAACCAGACACTCCTGGGTCACTTTGAGAGTGTGAGAAGCACAAGCCTTCAATTAAAGGTCCAGTAGCACTTCCACAGCCCTACACTCCAACTCATTAAGACTAAACGGACCGTACATAGTCTGAGAGCGCTGCCATGCCAGCAGAAAAAATGGACTACAGCAAAATCACTGGAGGGAAAAAAAGAGAGAAAAAACACAAACTCACAGCCACTGGCGTCAATCACCTGGTAACAGTCTTCTGTCGTAAATCACCCTTCTCAAGGGCGGACTGAAGACGCAAAACGCAGACTGAGAGTTTGCACATCTATTAACAAAACAACACACAAGCACAAAAATACAGAAAAACACAAAACTAAGACTGAAACAGAATACTACAACTTCCCAGCGAAGGCTGGACTTACAATTACAGAAGCGGGGAACACCTGGAGAGAAAGAATAGATGGGGACTCCATCCCGGAAATAAGGGAACATAGAATTAATGTCTACACCTTAAGACCTCTATGAGGAGAATGCCTCCTAGCAAGTCTAAAATAGGGACTGGAGATTAAAAAATGAATTACTGGTGTGGGTGACATGAGTGAAGGTAATTAAGATACTGCTGACAGCTGTCAAAGCCCGCGAACTGGTCTTGACAGGCAGAAGTGCGGAGACTGTCAAAATAAAAGCACAACCGGTGAACAGCAACACAAAATAACCCTGAAAAGGAAAAAATACAAAACATCATTGAAAACAACTGAAGAATGCACCAGGTTAGAGACATTTCTGAAGACTAATGGATTTCAATTGCTTCCCAACATAAAACTGGATAATATATATTTGTATATTATTTACTACTCAAGTAAGTTTTTTCGTTCAAACTTTCTTACAAAGGTAACTTTTTGTGACTGCTCTTAGTTAAGTAATTAATATTACAATCACGGCTGCACATTATCTTTATTTTTGTTCATAGCACTGGTGCTACAGAGGTTCACAGTCATGTAGCACAAGACAAAAACCTGTAGCACGATAAAAAAAAAAAAAAAACATCCGTTATGTCTCTAAAACTGACTGCAAGTAAAGACCTGTACTTATAGTGCTTTTCTAGTCTCAAAGCGCTTCACTAGTACTAACCGTCTATTCTAAGGGCCTATTAGAGACAGATACTTAGGAACAGTTTAGAATCACCAATTAAACTAACATGCATGTTTTCGGATTGTGGGAGGAAAACACAGCACCTGGAGCAAAACCACACAGCACAGGGAGAACATACAAACTCCAGACACAAAGGTTCCTACCCCTGCCAGCCTGGGGAGTCGAACCTGGAACTTTCTAGCTGTTAGGCAACAGTACTAATCACTGTACCACCCTGTACTACTGTGCAAGTAGTGCAAGTAGTGTATTCCACTATGATTAACAGAAAACCTTGTCAATATTACAATTATTTTAAATTTACAAATCTTTCCAGATCAATCATCAACTTAACCACCTGAATACACTCACCACACCATACAAACTAACAGGCCAGGTTTGGCCAGCGGGCCGTATGTTTGACACCCCTGGACTAGACTGTAAATATAGCCCACGTCACCCCAGGGATCTTCCTCTTTCTCCATCGCTCTCCTCCTCCAGACTTGGGTTAAAAATCCACTGTGGGCCCAGGACAGAAGAAGTCAAAAGAAATGGGGGAAAAAGGTTTCTTTTTTAAGAGCATTTTTTCAGTTACTCCCTCAGAGTCTGCAGCAGCTCTGACCATCCCCCGGCTGCTGCGGAACAGACCAGCCTCGGCGAGGGAGAATCTATTCATCTGTTCACCTCGCATATCCTCTGCTGCCTTTTTTTTCCCATGACAGCCCCCTCTGAAATAAAACAAACACTACTCACAAAAAGTTAGGGCTTTCAGGTGAAATTTCAGGAAGAACTTAAAATACACTATAACTTTTACAGAGGAACTTAATTTGACCTTCTCTATCCCTTTGAATGCACATGTACAATTGTTCAGTGTTTCAGTACTTTTTGCATAACTTGCTGTTCTCTAACAAGGTGTTTACTGGCAAAATTCACAACAGGTGTTTGATCCATGAATCGACCAATAAATTTTCTGGTTCAGTTAGAACTGGTATTTAAACAGACCTTTTCATCATGCTGTTCACATTTTGACATCATGAGACCAAACAACATCTAACAATTGATCAACAGTACCTCGCCATTGCGAGGCTTCAAACAGGATGTTCTCAGACAGAAGTGGCCACTGAGCTTAGAGTGTCACAGAGTATCATCAGCAGGTTGAAACAGTGATCCAGAGAGACTGGGAGAGTCCCAGAAAGGCCTAGAAGTGGACGGCCTTTGGCCACATCCCATGCTGATGACTGCTTCATTGTGAACAGTGCCCTGTGGAACTGGATGATGAATACACACTCAACTCCAGGTACATTTAAGGGAGGTGAGAGGCGAGTAATATCACTGTAGTGTGAACTTTTTACATTTTCCATAAATTTCACCCGAAAGGCAAATATCCCTAACTTTTTGTGAAAAGTGTATCTCACTTTGTGTGGCGCTAAAGGCAACACACAAACAAAAGTGCAGCCTGTGAACACAAACACACAGGGCCCTATTTTGATGGTCATCTGTGCACTTTTCCGACAGACTTTCCACTGTGCACCAGTGTTTTTGTTAGTTTCTGTCAGCGCATTGTCTATTTTTATGCCTTGCGTCACACCATGAAATTACCAGTAAACAGTGCACTTTGTCTGCGCCAGGAGGAGGAGAGTCATTTCAAAGAGGTGTGGTGATGCCCAATCTAATGCACATTACTATTATAGTGCATTCCATGAGAATCTGCTTTTGATCAGGAAGAAGGAGGTCATCAGAAGTGCATTGTTTAGTGATATTTCAGTGGTCTGTTTTGACATCACGCAACTCCAAAGCTCAGAAACGGCATGCACTGGGATCTTATTTTAATAGAGAGAGTTGTAACAGTCATAATTGCCCATCATTTTAATTATATGATGATCACACACTAGTTTTTTTTTTTTTATTATTATTAATCAAGCCACACTCTCATTTTAATTGTGGACTTACCATTGGAGTCTATAGATTAGGCATTAATGTAGGATTTTTTTAGGGGAATGAATGAATGAACAGGGAGCATGTGTGCCAGTGTGTTCCAATGTGATGTGCGGCGCACGGGGGGGAGGGTATCATTTTCATCATGGACCTATTAGGCATTAATGTGTTTATTCTGCCTATAGGGTCCACCACAGCACTGAAACTGCCCTGGTTAAAATCACAAATGATCTTCTGATGGCCGCTGACTCTGGTTGCATTAGCATTCTGGTTTTGTTCGACCTCACTGCAGCCTTCAATACCATTTCCCACCCCATTCTTCTTAATCGCCTTCCCACCCACCTTGGTCTCACTGGTGCTGCTCTGTCCTGGTTCCAGTCCTACCTTTCTGACAGGAAACAGTTTGTCACCATAAAGGGATTCAGCTCTCATCCTGCCCCAGTCAACCGCAGTGTGCCACAATGTTCTGTCCTCAGTCCCCTCCTCTTCAGAATATACATGCTCCCACTTGGCTAGATCATCCGCCGCCGTGGTTTAAATTTTCATTGCTATGCTGACGATATCCAGCTCTATCTCAGCATTTCACCATCTACCCAGCTCCCTCCACAATCTCTTACAAATTGTTTGTATGACATCAAAACCTGGATGATCACCAACCTGCTCCAACACAACAGCCAGAAAACTGAGCTAATTGTTGTTGCTCCAAAAACTGTCCTCCACAAGATTGGGGATCTTGTCCTTAATGTTGATGGCTTCTCCACCTCACTGTCCGTCGAGGTTTGCAACCTGGGTGTTATTATGGACTCCACTCTGTCTTTTGACACACATTAAATCTGTCACCAAAGCTGCCTTCTTCCACCTGAAAAATATCTCCAGACTCCAACCATCACCCCTCAATTCTGTTGCAGAAACTCTATTATTATCATTATTATTATCACCCTTTACTGTCATTCAACTGTACAACCAATCATGTACAGCAGAACGAGATTGTGCTTTACCTATCCACCGTGTCAATCACACACACCCCAAGTGTAGAATCAGAGGGCCGCTGCCATGCAAGGCGCCGCCTCCTCCATTCCATTTTTTTGCTGAGCACCAAGCTGGATGGCCTTTGTATGGCCTCTTTTAATTCATGCCTTTGTAACCTCTCTCCCGGACTACTGTAATGCCATCCTCCACGGGGTCACCTATAAAACTCTGGACAGACTGCAACATCTTCAAAACTCAGCTGCCAGGGTTCTCACTCAGATCAAACCATGGCGGCACATCACCCCTGCTCTGAAACAATTGCACTGGCTCCCTGTTAAATTCTGGATCATTTTCAAACTTCTCCTCCTCAACTACAAGTACTTCATGCACTGGCTCCACAATACTTATCCAGTCTCCTCTATGTTCACCGCCCCTCTCAGAACCTTTGGTCTGCTGACCTAGGTCTCCTCTCCATTCCCAATACTTGCAGGAGAACCTTTGGGAACAGGGCCTTCAGTGTGGCAGCTCCTACCCTGTGGAACTCGCTCCCTCTGAGAGTTCGCCAGGCACCAACCGAGGAGTCTTAAATCCAAGCTGAAAAGACATTTGTTCCTGCAGACTTTTCCTGGCTAACTTGTTTTATGTTTGTCTGTGTCTATTATTTGTTTGTTTTTGTTTGTTTGGAAAGTGACCTTGGGTTTCTTGAAAGGCGCTATATAAAATGAAAGTATTATTATTATTATCATAAATTTATGGCAGTTCTTTTGTTTGAGAATTATATAAGGTAAGGGGTAAGATTAAATAAGTGTTGACTTCATCCTACTCCTTTTCAAACATGTACTTTGTGTTGCATTTGTATATCTGTAGAAAGTTTTATGTCTCCTATCTGGTTCTTTTAAAAAAACAAAATTCTCTTTTGTACTCTTCTGATTTTATTTTTTACATGTGTGAAATAAATAAATAAAATTATTATTATTATTATTATCGTCATCATCATCATCATCATGGACTTATTAGGCATTAATGTGTTTATGTTTAGGGGAATAAATGAATGAACAAGGCTGCCAGCTCGCCTCCTTCCCTCCTACCCAAGATGGACAGGGGGAGATCCTCGGTTGGCGATAGCAACAGGAGAGGGAGCACTCCATCTCCCCACAGCCGGAAGCGACTTCCATGCCATCGTTAATGAAAGTTTATGAAAGTTTGCAGACATCATCCTCATTTCCTTAAGTGTCCCATTCATGTCTGTGGTGCATCCATTACTACATCCATTCCTACATCCGCTACATTAAACCATTCAGCTGATTTTTTCAGCCCATTCTTCACTGTTTATTGTTTCTAACATAACTAACTGGGCATCAACTGTGATTGATGTCTTCCTTATTACCAAGCAGCATTACTATCGCATGCATTTTGGCTCACACACACACGGGCTTTGATCAGCACAAAACCCGTCTTAAACCGTCATGATCACAACTCACTTTAGATAATGCACCTCTTTGCATTAAAGGAATGGGAAGGAGTGCTTTGGATTGGATTATCCAAAACACACCTCTGAATGATTAGACCAGCCTCTTTGCATCATGCGTTGGTGGAAAGTTCGTTTTTACGCTGTTGTGATAAGGAAATGAATTTGGAAATGCTAATAAACGTGTTCTGTGTCAGTGTCAGTGACAAATGATCAACTGACCCCGTCGTTGCAATATGGCTCACAGTGTCTGTTCTTGTAAATATGAAAGCTATTCAAAATGAACAAAAAAAAAATGTTGCGTGCATTTTGCAGTCCTCTTCGTTGTAACAGATGACAAATAGCAGCAACCATTGAATTACATAGATCGGTGTATTTCACCACTGATCTGCACTGAGTTTGACACGGGTGACAAAATTTAAAGACTTAAAGATTTAAAGGTGTCAGAAATTGTATATATGTACAAATATGTTATCATTTCATAATTAGTTTTTAGCTGAACTTTTCTGTATTTTTTCCCTTACAATGGCTGCAACAAAGCTGCATCAGGAAGGTTTAACTCACCCTGTAACAGACATACCTCAACAGATCGGAATAATCTGTATTTACTTAAAGTTTAGAAACTGGTGTGCAAGAAGTCATGTGCTGACACAGAGCTGTCTTTGTGTTACACAACAAAGCCTGACTGTTTCACCACAAAGCCTGACTGTTCCACGGCCTTATCAGTCACCACAAAGCCTGACTGTTTCACCACAAAGCCTGACTGTTCCACGGTCTTATCAGTCACCACAAAGGTGCCCATAAAGTTGCAGTAGATGTTTCCTGTGTCTGACCTGCTCAGTATAAAAGGGACGTGCTGGCTTTGTATAGCAGCGCGCATTTCCCATCTGTAATCAGAGGTGTGTTGCTCCTTGTACAAGTAAAAACTTTGAACACATTTTGTGTCTCGAATCTTATTAAGGTACGAACCTAACAGAGTACTATTATTTTGTGAGTCTTGAGTTTCAGATTCCTGACAAAAGGTGACTGTGGCCTGCATCACCAGCTTCCAGGCTGACCGGGACGATCAGCAATGTGAGGACATGAAACTTGATATCCCAGAAAAATGTGCCGTTATCTGCAGGAGATGAGACTTGCTTAAAGTCTGAAAAGGCTGTGGAAGGTTGTTGAGGTGTGAATTTATGCTCATGGCACTCATAACTGTTGCTCGCCAACTGTAGTTTTAAAGCGGCTCAATTGTAGCTTGAAACCGGATATACACAAACAGCTCTGTTTCTCATCACGCTGGTGCTACTTTAGTTCATTCCTTTTTCACACAGAGCAGTTTTCACATTGCATGTGTGCCATTTATGTCACACTGTACAGTCCTGACAATGTAATAGTGCTTTTACTTGAGTACAAGTTCTGATTACCCACCTCTGCTTTTTTGCATTCATGCTGATTTTTGATAGCTCTATTGGATAAAAGCATCTGCAATATTTTTAGACACCTGTCACTAAATCAGAAAACACAGATTCATATTTAATTATCACAGCAGCTAAAAGAAAAAAATGTTAGTTGACTCACAGCAGGTTGGTTAGCTAAGCTAGGGGTAGATTTACTAATGTGCCGCACCATCACAAAACCCTTTTGGCATTAAAAAACTACAGTTGAGCTTTACTAAAGGGTGCAGGGCAAAATTTGCAGTGGAAAGGTGTGGACTATGTTAATTTTGCGCATGGCCTCATTGCATATGTATTTGTGGGAGTTGTCATGTCAAAGCGCAAATTTGAGGGAGGGGAGTATTTAAATGACTAATGACTAGCGCAAGGTGATTTATTAAGGTTTGTGGTTGTCAATCTCCTGCTAAATGTGCCAGGATTTAATGCCCAAAAAAGCTTGTCTTAATTCATCTGCGCCTGATGACAGCGATCGCTGGTGCCGAGACACCAATGAGAACCGAGGGCACGTGGCCAAAGAAACAGAAGCTACTCCCTGCATGTGACTTTATTTGGCATGACAGAACAGATTAAATTGTCCCTAGATATCTGTTTCCTATAGGCCCTTAGAATAGAGGGTTAGTATTAATGAAAGCGCTTTGAGTGGTCTTTGTGACTAGAAAAGCGCTATATAAGTGCAGGTTAGTTAGTTAATATGACCAGAAACAATCTCACAGAGATTGGTGTTGTGCTGAACAGGACATCAGCCGACAGAGGATTTTTTTTTAATTTTATTTGTTTATATATAGCCTAATAATAATAATTTATCTCATTTATAACACACTTTACATCTCAGGGCAAAATCTCTACACAAATAGGATTAAGAACAAGAATAAAAGCAAACATTAAGTACATATGATGGCACACCAGGCCATCCCTGGTGAGAATTGCTCTCAAATATTTTACCTGGTAAAATAAAGATAATAAGAAATAGAATAAATAAAATAAAAAAGCTTTCTTAAACAATGACTTTTTATCCATAAAATAGTACAGCCCTTCCTACCTGGAGCTGACAAAAAAAAAAAAAAAAAAAAAGCTCAGATCCATAACGTCCCCTGACATTGCAACATCGTAGTAACTCAGTGACAGCAGTTTCTGCTGTGGCTGTCCGAGAAATAAGTGAAGTCGTGTGTGTTTAATTTTATTATGTTCCAGACTTCAGAAAAGATAAAAAGCATGTACAGTATTTATGAAAAGTCATGGACTGGGAGAACTGTAGATTTTGTTAAAACAAAGTTATTCACATAATAAAACCTCAGATTCTCCATCAGACCATCTTGATACTTCTTGTGTTAATAAAATAAACATGTTGGTCAATAATCAGTTTACTAATGAGTAGTCCTTAATTTATACATATTAAACAAAGGAGTCTGCCATGTAAAATGAAAATCAAAACTTTGACATATGATGAACAAAAATAAACTATTTTATTGGGGTTTGTGCTTAAATAAAACCTTTAAACAAGCTTAAAAAACTAGATTATGCTCCACCGAACTGGCTGTGCCTGTGTTGATGACCCTGTGTGCAATTTTGCAGTGCTCTTGGCGGATGGGTGGTCATTATTGAAATGAAGTGACTGCGTCTGTGTTCATAATTTTGCGTGTTGTTTGTAGACCACTGGCAAAAATTGGCCACTCCCTTTGTCATGAACCAGGCTTGGGATTCTCACGAGCTCAGCTTCATAGCAGTTTTCTTTTTCTCAGTTATCTGTGTTTTATGTTACCGTTTGAGTTCCATATTATGCTTCATTGTCTAGCTTGTGTTCCCTTGTATTTTTGGTTCTGTACATATTTATTTTGTGGCTGGCAGCAGTCAGGAGGCTTCTTTGGGTACTGTGTGCCTCCTGTTTGCTGGGAGCAAGTCCCCCCCCCTCCTGTCAATTCTTGACAGGTGATTCCAATCTGTCATTGCCTGTTCCTCTCCCTGCTCAGGTTCACAAACCCACACTCACATACACACATACACACATCACTACACACACGCACACACTCACTCACACCTGGGTTCACTCGGCTTATTATTTTTAGATTAGATTAGATTAGATTCAACTTTATTGTCATTACACATGTATGAATACAAGGTAACGAAACACAGTTTAGCATCCAATCAGAAGTGCAAAGGACAGCAGTGCAGTATATACGGTAATTAACAGTATGTGCAATTTAAGCAAATATATGCAAATATATGCAGCAGTGCAGAAAGTTAAAAGTACTGTTATGTGCAAATAATGTGCAATAAGTTAGATGTAGTTATGTAGTTATGCAGTTATGTACAGGTGAGGATGGCAAAAGATGATTGTAAGAGAGTCAGCGGGGAACTAAGTTCAATAACGTGACAGCTGTTGGAAAGAAACTGTTCCTAAACCTGCTGGTTCTAGTCCGAAGGCTTCTGAAACGTCTTCTGGAGGGGAGAAGCTGGAACAGTCCATGAGCAGGATGGTTGGAGTCCCTAAGAATGCTGCGTGCCCGGCGCAGACATCTTTTCCTGTAGACGTCCTCTATAGCTGGAAGTGGAGTCCCTGTGATGCGTTGGGCGGTTTCCACCACCCGCTGCAGCACCTTGCGGTCAGCTACAGAGCAGCTCCCATACCAGAGTGTGATACAGTTGGTCAGGGTGCTCTCTATCACGCAGCGGTAGAAGTTGCCCAGGATGTCAGTTGACAGATGGTTCTTCTTCAATGTCCTCAAGAAGAAGAGGCGCTGATGGGCCTTCTTGATCAGGCTGGTGGTGTTCACTGACCAGGACAGGTCCTCCGAGATGTGGGTCCCCAGGAATTTGAAGCTGGGGACACGTTCAACAGCTATGCCATTGATATGGATGGGGTCATGTGTCTCTTCCCTCTCCTTCCTGTAGTTCACTATGAGCTCCTTGGTTTTGCTGGTGTTAAGGAGCAGGTTATTGTCAGCGCACCAAGTAGCCAAGTGCTCAACCTCTGCCCTGTAATCTGACTCGTCGTTGTCCCTGATGAGTCCAATCACCGTGGTGTCATCTGCGAACTTTATGATGGAATTGGATCCATACATAGGCCTGCAGTCATGGGTGTAGAGGGAGTAGAGGAATGGGCTGAGCACACAGCCCTGTGGTACACCAGTGCTGAGTGTGATGACGGAAGAACGGTTGGGGCCTGACCTAACATGCTGGGGTCTGTTGGTCAGAAAATCCATGATCCAGTTGCAGGTGGAGGTACTGATTCCCAGGTCCCCAAGTTTGGTGAGCAACTTGGAGGGGATAACTGTGTTGAATGCTGAGCTGAAGTCAATAAACAGCATTCTTGCGTAGGTGTTCTTGTCATCCAGGTGTGAGAGTACATAGTGCAGCGCTGTAGAAACCGCATCCTTTGTACTCCTGTTGCTCCGGTAGGCAAACTGATGAGGGTCCAGTGTAGGGGGCAGGCCTTTTTTGAGCTGTGCCAAGACCAGTCGCTCAAAGCACTTCATGACTATGGGCGTCAGTGCCACAGGGCGATAGTCATTTAGGCACGATGGTGTTGAATGTTTCGGCACTGGTACTATTGAAGTGGTCTTGAAGCACGCCGGTACCACGGCCTGGGCCAGGGACAGATTGAAGATGTCTGTGAAGACCCCTGCCAGCTGCTCAGCGCATGCCCTCAGCACACGCCCAGGAATGCCATCAGGGCCAGCAGTCCCTTATTATTTCTGGTGTTATTTAAGCTCTGTCTGCACACTTGTGTTTTGTCGGGTCATTGGATTGTCAACCTTTCACCAGAGCACTGTTTGGCTCTGGTGATCTCTCCTCTTTAAGTACCTACACTTGTCAGTTGTTTACAGTGTTAGGTTTTTCTCTGTTTGTCCCGGCGCTCCTTGGTGCAGCCTGTTGAGCCTTGGGTTGCCCAGCTCCAGTCTGCACTTTTGTTTCAGGAGCATTCTGAGTTTTATTTATCTCTCCCCCCCCGCTCGCCATTACATTGGGAGCACTTTGGGTTCCCTGTCATCCGTTTCCAGTCAGTTTGGGGACAACATGCATCTTTGCTGGACTGTTCATTATCACTTGTTTGTTCTTTGGAATCCTTGTTAAGACATTTATGTTAATAAACACCACATCCTCCTGCATTTGGGTTTCCTCGTCTCTGCTGCCTCTGAGAGGCAGCGAATTGTGACACCCTTAGGCACTCTAATTTGCACAGCCTTAGTAAATCTTCCCCTAGTGTCTTAATGTGCTAAAAAAAAAAAGTTTTTATACATCCAAAGGGAAATTTGGCACTGAATAACAATACCTTTCATTGGACATACTTTCAGTTAAACTGAACTTGTTGCCTTGACCTCCCCTACAGTTGAAAGTGCTATGAGATGACTTGCTGTGAAATGGCGCTATATAAATAAAGTTGAATTGAGTTGAATTGAATTGAATTGACCATCATACTGTCTTTGGGTTTGAATAGCAGGCTCAACCATGGAGGCAGATGCTACACCAACCCAGGTGCCTTGTACCTCAGATACCAAATGCGCATCCTACTGACCAGAGACCAACTCTGACTGCTTCAGTTTGGTGGTAGCTTGATATTTAAAACTGACCCAGTCCATCCATCCATCCATCCATCCAGCCATCTTCTACTGCTTATCTGGGGATGCAGGTTACATGGTCTGGCTGTCCAAACAGAGTAGCCCAGACTGCCACAAGTTCACATTCACTCCATGATCCCTCCTGCAGGTGGTGAGCCCACTAGAAGGCAGACCCATGTGATTCCTTTGGGTACACAGGGTCCTTGATGTAACATTTTGCTTGGGGATCTACTAGACCGCTATTGATCTGGCCCTTTACCAAGGACCAGTTAGTCTAGGGCAGGGATGGGCAACTATGTGCCATGGAGGGCCATTCACTGTGGGCTTTCTGTTCCACCCAGTCTCTTCAGCAGTTGCTTTCTCTAATTAGCAATCCTTGACGCTCATCACTGCAAACACCTGCTAAAGAGACTGAGTGGAACAGAAAATCTGCAGTGGAATGGCCCTCACTTCCCATCCTTGGTCTAGGGAGACCTTCCCAGGAGCAAGATACCCCTGACAACATAGCTCCTAGGATCATTAGGGCACTCAAACCCCAATAAGGTGGTGATCCATTGAGGGATTGTGATGATCTTGTAAAACTGACCCCATATCACCTGAGCTGTCATTACTGGGTAATAGGCATTTCCCTTGGTTCCCCATTTGACGAATGTAACATACTACCTATCTCATTGGCTAGAGGAGGGAATAAGATTTCTGGGATGGCCATGACCATCCTCCAAAATCACCAGTGAGTACATTAGCAAAGTTGAATTGTCATCTAACTTGGTCTACTTATGCACTCAAAGTAGATACTGCATTTCCATGCAAATTTAATTGCCTGTTTCAAATTCAGCTTTGCATGTACATTAATTAATTACTGAAGAGACATCCTCAAACAGAAACAAACACAGACACAGTACATACAATGGGATGCATACAATCTATGGGAGCAGAGGTCAGCCACAGATGAGACACAGGGGACAGCAACTGGGGGAAGACCGGAAACATGGAGGAAGTAATTATCTCCATATGTTTTCAGTCCCTCATTTCCCCAGGGAAAAGCAACACTTACATTTCCAGCCTTCATTTTAGTTTTTATCACATTAGCTGTTCAGTGTTCCTTCAGAAAATAATATTTTTATTGATTTAGGATAACTCACGTCTACTGTACCTTTCTGATACACAGATTTTGGCACTATGACTCTAAAACAAAGTCATAATGTGAGAGTGAGACTGACTTCAAGGACTTCAGCACTGTTTAGTTCTGTTTGATGGTGTGTTAGAATCTACCATGGTTACCTTGGTAACAGGTTGTGCTACAGAGAGTTCAGAGACAGTGCAAATTGAGTTTGTTGATGCAGTCATTGCAACATTTGTAAATGAGAAAATTAGTATGAGTGGATAGGTTTTTTTTTTCTCAGATATCTGGAGCCTTGACATGTGATAATGGATTATTCAAATTATTCTGTTATTTGACTTAATACATTTACCTTTACCATAAAATTCATTCACTCCAATTCATTAAAAAAATCATTTATGACAAAAAGTGGATTAAATTAACCTCTTATGAATGGATACTGTCAAACTATAATATTTAGTTGATTTTTATTTCATTTACCTTCACCCACTTTACACAGGAGTGGAGATCATTGAAAAATCACTTAGTGATGAAAACATGGATAGATCTCTCAATGACCTTTCAGAGAGATCTCAGCAATCACCAAGATCTCTCAGTGAGCTTCAGTGATCTCCACAGTCCTCAAAGTTGTCACTCAGTCTAAAAAAATCTCTCAACAAACTCTCAGATCTCAAAGGGTGAGCGGTGATCTCTCAATGGTTTCTACCATGGGCTTTCAGTGAACTCTATTAGTCTTTCATCGAGTGCTCAGCAATCCCTCACTGATGTCTCAGCCATCTCTACCTTCGGGGTGGAAAAAAGTTGGCATTCATTGAACAATTGCTGAGAGATCATTGAAATTTCTCTGAGAGATCATTGGGAAATCAATGAGATTGTTGAGTGGTCAGGGAGTGCTCAAGGACCACTTAACAAGCTCATCAACATCCCAATGATCTCTCTGCTGAGGTTCCTCAATGAGGCTCCTCTCCTATGGAACCAGTTGCCAATTTGGATTTGGGAGAGAGACTTGATCTTTGTTTTAAAGAATAGGGTTAAAACTTTCCTTTTTGACAAAACTTGTAGTTAGGACTGGATCAGATTGACCCTGAACCTTCCCTTAGTTATTCTGCTATGTTGCTCTCTACATGTCTGTTCTTTTCTTATTCTCTATCCCCTCACCCCCCAACCAGTTACAGCAGATTTACAGCTCCTGGCTGAGCCTGGTTCTGCTGGAGGTTTCTTCCTGCTAAATCAAGTTTTTCCTCTCCATTGTCGTCAAGTGCTGGCTCACAGGGGATCACCTGATTGTTGTGGTCTTTTCTGCAGTTGTGAGGTCTGCCCAACAGTTGAAATGCTATGAGACAACTGCTGTTGTGAATATGCCAGGGTTTCCGCTGGTAAAATTTTTGCGTGGGCTAAGCCGCTACGCTAAAAAAAATTTAGGCCTATAATCTTTTTTAAAAAGAGCCGCACAAGAACCAATTTTAAAAAAGAGAAAAGAGCAATAAGAGAGACATCAAAGAGCCGCACATGGCTCAAGAGCAGCAGGTTTGCTACCCTTGATATATACTGTATATTCTTTTGCTAAGAAAATAAAAGAAGGGATGTCAGTCTGCAAGCAAACAACGCATGTCAAAAACAGTCACTCACGGCCTCGGGAGTTCAGAAGCATGCTGCCCTCGTGACAATTCCAACCACCAGCCAAGTGTATCTAGCATCACTGTCTGAGAGAAAAAAAATTAATCCGCAGTGTTTCCTCTACCATTATACTGGGGTGATATGTCATGTCAACCACATGAAAAGTAAACAAAAATGTCTGCATTTTTTTTAAACACTCCGGGGGGGGGGGGGCAGCAGTAGTTCTCCTCCGGGTCCAAGTAAATAAATACATGAACACCATGATTGCTTTGATACTGACCACTACAGATTAGATGAGAGTCACCAACATTTTTACAAATATTTTAATTTTGTTGCCCCATATCAAACTCAGCACAGATCAGTGGTTGACTGGAATACACCAGAGGTGTCCAATCATGTGCCATGGAGGGCCAAGACCCTGCAGGTTTTCTCTTCTACCCAGTCTCTTCAGCAGGTGTTTTCACTGATCAGCAATCAGTGGGAAGAAGTTCAGCGAAATCTGCTGTTGAAGACACTGGTTGGAGGTAAAGCCTGCAGGGTCTTGGCCCTCCATGGCACATGACTGGACACCCCTGGAATACACCAATCTATAGTTCAGTGGTTGCTGCTCTTGTCCTCTGTTTTCACAAACTGCATCAAAAATACACCCAACATAATTAGTCTGTCATATTTTTTTCATGTCAGCACTCAATAGTTTATATTTAAAAGAAGAGTGTGGTGTGTGCAAGTTGTTTTTTTTTTTTATTTTTTGGAGGGAGATGTCACGGACAAAAACAGGAGCAGAGCTGCCCATTAATGCGAGGTGAACCGGGATGTAGAAATGAGCACAGAGCAGAGCTGAACAAGGACCTCATTGAGCAGCATTGTGCACTGCGTCGACACCCCCGGGTTGGTCTTGGGCAGTCTCAGAGGTGGTGTTCCTGTAGCTGTGGACTTGGCACTTTCCCTGCTGGTGATAGCTCCCTAGTGATGATGCTTCCACACTTGGGACCTCGGTGCCCAGCCATAAGCCATAAGTTTTACACTGATGAAAGTTTCTGTGTGTGTTTGTGTCTATGTGTGTGTGTGGGGGGGGGGGGGGGTGTTTTATTTCAGTGTTTGAAGCACTTTGCGTCACATCTTTTTGTATGAAAAGTGGTTTATAAATAAAGCTCTGATTGATTGATTGAGCCATTTTCTCCAGCAGTCGACATGGTCTAAACACTGCAGATTCTGTGCAGGAGTGAGTAAAAAAGCGTTCTTTTTCTTCTCACTCTCAGACGCTCCAATATTTTTGTAATTGAGACATACTACACATTTGTCTGCTGCAGTTTCAAAATTAATCTAATTTGGCAGATTCATTTCCACTCTCTGTCGCTGTGCTGCAACTGTAGTCTCTTCACCAATCACTACAATATTAAGCAATTTATGTCCATCATTATGTACAGCAGAGAAAATAAGTATTTAACACATCAACATTTTTTTCATTAAACATATTTCTGATGGAGCCATTGACCTGAGATTTTTACCAGATACTGTATCAGTAACAACCCAAGTAAAGAAATTAAGGCAACTGTTGCCTCTGCAACATTGTGTGGAGGTCGGAGACAGTACCTTTGGCATGGCAAACTGGGGTGGTGGTTTCTCTTTTAAAAAGGGGGACTGGAGGGTGTGTTCCAACTTGAGGAGGTTCACACTTCTCAGCCTCCTTGGGAAGGTCTAAGATAAGATAAGATAAGCCTTTATTAGTCCCACAACGGGGAAATTCCAGGATTGCAACAGCACAGGGATAGCAACACTCAGAGCAACAATCAGAAAGCAAGAAAAAAAGCAAGCAAGCAAGAGCAGCTAATATACATATGTACATATTACTATAAAATATATATATACACACACAGACACACAGTGCAGAGCATTGTAGCTGGACGGAATAAGTATATGAGTATATAAACACACAGTGCGTAGCATTGTAGCTAGATGGAATATGTAGATATATAAACACCCACAGTACGGAGCATTGCAGCTAGGTGAAATAAATATGTAAATATATAAACACACCCAGTGCGGAGCATTGTAGCTAGATGGAATAAATATGCCAGGATACTGGAGAGGAGAGTCCGACCACTGGTCTAACCTCAGATTCAGAAGGAGCAATGTGGCTTTCATCCTGGCCGTGGCACATCAGACCAGCTCTTTACCCTCTCAAGAATCCTTGAGGGATTGTGGGAGTTTGCACAGCCAGTCCACATGTGTTTTGTGGACTTGGAGAAGGCATTCGACCGCATCCCTCGTGGTATCTTGTGGGGGGTGCTGCGGGAAAATGGGGTATTGGACTCCTTTATACGATTGGTCCCTATATGACCATTGCAAGAGTTTGGTTTGCATTACCAACACCCAGTGAGACTTGTTTCCAGTGAAAGTTGGATTCTGCCAGGGCTGCCCTTTGTCACCAATCCTGTTCATGATTTTTATGGACAGGATATCTAGGCACAGCCAACGATTGGAGGGTGTCATGCTTGGTGACCACAGGATCTCATCTCTGCTGTTTGCAGATGATGTTCTGCTGGCTTCATTGAGCAATGGCCTACAGGTCTTGCTGGGACCGTTTGCTACTGAGTGTGAAGTGGCTGGGATGAGAATCAGCACCTCCAAGTCCAAGTCCATGGTGCTCAGCCGGAAAAAGGTGGATTGTCCTCTCCGGGTTGGGGACAAGCTCCTTCCCCAAGTGGAGGAGTTTTAGTATCTCGGGGTCTTATTCACAAGTGAGGGGAGAATGGAGTGCGAGATTGACAGATGGACTGGAGCAGCATCTGCAGTGATGCTGACATCGTACTGGTCTGTTGTGGTGCAGAGAGAGCTGGGCTCTAAAGCAAAGATTTACCGGTCAATCTACACCGCGTTCGAAATTATTATGCAAATAGGATTTTAGTGTCATAAACATTCATTTTTTTTTTGTTTTTCAATTAAGCTCATGTATGGCATTGTGTCTCACGGCTCTTTGGATCAGTGATATTAATCTCAGACACCTGTTATAATTAGTTTGCCAGGTGAGCCCAATTAAAGGAAAACTACTGAACAAGGATGTTCCACATTATTAAGCATGCCACAGGTTTCAAGCAATATGGGAAAGAAAAAGGATCTGTCTGCTGCCAGAACGCATCAAATAGTGCAATGCCTTGGACAAGGTATGAAAACATTAGATAGTTCATGAAAACTTAAGCGTGATCATTGTACTGTGAAGAAATTTGTGGCTGATTCACAGCACAAATGGGTTTGTGCAGATAAAGGCATAATGAGGAAGGTTTCTGCCAGACACATTCATCAGATTAAGGAGCAGATTTACTAACATGCTGCGCCATCACAAAACCATGTTTTGGCATTAAAAAACTACTGTCGAGATTCACTAAAGGGTGCAGGGCAAAATTAGTGGTGGAAAGGTGTTGACTATGTTAATTTTGCACCTGGCCTCACTGCATATTTGTGGGAGTTGTCAAGTAACAGCGCAAATTTGAGGGAGGGGAGTATTTAAATGACTGGCGCAAGGTGATTTGCTCAGGTCTGCGGTTGTTAATCTCCTCCTAAATGTGCCAGGATTTAACATCCAAAAAAAGATTGTCTTAACCCTTTGAGTGTGTGAATTTCCATGCCCCTAGTGGTGGAGCGTGGCACTGCGCCTGTCATCTCACTCTCACATGATCGCCTGCATTGGGGATTTGCATTGATTTGCCAGATTTAAAAGGTGGCAGACATCCGTTGGAGGACTCAATGGATGACACATAATACACCAAAGAAGAAGAACTCCTCATTTCCTTTTCCTGTTTTTAGCATTTTAGCCCAGAAACCTAATATGGCCATGTTCGGTCACTGTCACTTTCTCGGCTTTGTACGCGGAAAATATCCATGGGATAAAAACGAAATTTATGTGGGATAATCATAACGCTTTGTAGATGTGGTAGAGACTTTAAATGACAGACAGAACGCAAAATAAAGACCACAATGGGTGAAAACGCAGCGACCACGCCAGCCATCCAGCCAGCCCCCCCTTTGTCAAAAGTAAGTGAGAAATTTCGGGGGAGGGGGTTATATTGTACTGATTTCTTGTTCATATACTTTGAAGATAAGATGATGAGGTACCTCTGTACAAAAAACGGTGTCAAAAGACTGAACCATTCTTTGAGTAAATACGTACAAAGTCCAGTTTTGACTGAGTTATGGAATTTAAAGAGCTCCCAAAACTACACACCCATAGGGTTAATTCATTTGCACCTGACATGATAGTGATTGTTGGTGCCAGTAGACACCAGTGAGAACCGAGGACGCGTGGCCAAAGAAACAGAAGCTTCTCTCTGCGCGTAACTTTATTTGGCATGACAGAAGAACAGATTATATGGTCTCACAGAGATTGGTGTTATGCTGTAGCGTCAATCCCTTTGGCTCCAATCTATAAAATCACTCTTTACCTTAAAAAATTGGTTTCACCCAAAAGTCTGGTCAAGAATTGTTTCCTTCACCCAAGAACCATAGTTTGAAAACACATCCCATGGTAAAAGGGACGATAAGGATCCCATTTCATGCCAGGAACGGATTAGTCTGCAATCATAAATCCCGGAACTTCCTCCCCAACCAGGCAGTTTTATGCTTCAAGAACTGTTTAAAACCTTCCAGATACCTTGGAACACATTCCACAGGTCTCTAGGAATTATCCACAGCTCAACATTACCCCCTGGTGGACGACTCTGGAATATGTTCGCTGTTGCCTCTGCAAGCTGAACTGGGGTTAATGAATGAAATGACTTCCTTTTAACAAAAACTCTCAATTCTCAGATTATTTTCTTTTTCAGGACACCCTGGAAAATCAAGCGGGAGTCTGCCATACCATTCTGGTTTGAAATGTTTCATTATCATTGGTTTAAATGTATTGCATGTTTGGAAATGCTTAAATGAACCTTATTCTAATGCATGTTAATTATAGAAGGACAAGTTTATGAAAGTGCATGTTCAGTGTAGCAAGAATGAAAATTAGTCATGAATCACTTAAGTTAGTTTAGCTTACACACAAAGTGAATTTTCATTTTAATCAAGATGTGTTTTCATCCTATTGGAAAAGCTTACTCAAGTCATCTGACTGGCTCAGCCAATCACCAGCCAGTCTCTGTTGGACAACGCCCCCTTTCATTCTATTGGTCGGTTACAGACAAAGGACTGCTTTCTTATTGGACCAGAGTTCATTCAAACCTCCCGCGATGGGAAACAATTGGCTCCCTTTCATGTCAATCAAGTTTTTCTCCTAAAAAAACTACTAGTTTAAGTGAGGAACGCCCTAGATCAAGCAGTAGTTCTTTCTGAAAGTTTGTCTAAGTTGTCTGTGTGTCCTGCATTGAACTCTTTCCTTTAAACATCTGAGAAAAATACTTTTTCTTCTGTTTTGAGCTCAGACTTCTCTTTTATATAGAGTGAAACTCCATGTTCACAGACGTTTTTTCTATTTTATTCTGTTAAACTTTTTCTATTGATTTTTCTTAACTCACTGCATTTTAAAATGGACTGATCGTTTTTTGTTTTTTGTTTTTTTTTTGTTTTGTTTTCTTTTTTTTTTACCACACTGGAAGCTGTTTTCGCCAATCACCACAACATCTGAAGAACTCCGGTTTTGTGGCTTGAATTTTTTTTTTTTTATTAATCTTGTCTCTCCAATTCTGTGCCTTTGATCAGTCTGAACTATCTCATTGATTTATTTGGACCCGGGAGAGCCGCTGAAAAAAAACCCTTTTGTGTTGTCCACATGACATACTGCATCAGCGGCCAGCAGCTTCTCATCATTGTCGCCAGATCTCAGCTCCTGACTGCTTGCCTCTGGGAAGAAATTATCTGCTGGTAGATAATTTCCAGTATTATCAAATAAAGCTTCAGCGGAGGATCCAGCTGGAAAGCTAACGCAAAGGTCACGTGAGCAAGATTCCTTTGTTTCATCTGCTGAGTTAGTGCGATGTCCATCGCCTTAAAGTATGTCACAATTTGTCTCAGGTTTAAAACTAGCTCATACCTCTGATCAGAGCTATAGCTTTACCGGAGTGGTGGCTCAGTTGGTAGAGCATCCGCCCCACACCCGGGAGGCAGGGGTTCAAATCCCAGCCGGGTCATGCCGAAGACCATATAAAAGTGGAACTTCATGCCATCCAGCTTGGTGCTCAGCAATAATGGAATGGAGGAGGGAAATTTGTGGCGGCGCCTTGCATGGCAGCGGCCCTCTGATTCTACACTTGGGGTGTGTGTGATTAACACAGTAGATAGGTAAAGCACAATCTCGTTCTACTGTACATGATTGGTTGTACAGTTGAATGACAATAAAGGGTGATTTAATTTGATTTAAAAAGGGTGATTTAGAATTAAAGAGAAATAGTATCCCTTTTCATTAAATTCCATTCTTACTTTTTAGAGTAACCCAGAATTCCTTTTCCATATAATCAGCTTTTACAATTTTCTTCATAAAATTCATGTCCAATTTTCTTCATATTTTGGTTACAGTTATTTTAGTCTCCATTTTCATCACAGTTACAAATTCACACTAAGGTTTCCTTGGTTCCACAAATGTGATTACACTCTTTTGCTCAATAATCATTTACAAGTTGAATGTGATGCTTGATACTTGATCATTTCACCTTACCAACAAGTCCATTGAATGTAATGTCATTTAATCTGAGTGATCATTAAAACTGTAAATGGTGTATGGAAGTTTGAAGTTTGTTGATTTCTGTTTCCTGTGTCTGTTTCTGAAGTCACCCAAGAGAATTCATGAATATTTGAGACTGATCGATTGAAGGTATAAAGATTAGTTCATTCATTCATCTTCTTCCGCTTAATCATTTTCGGGTGGTGGGGGGGCTGGAGCCTATCCCAGCATCTTTGGGCGAGACACCTGCCTCTCGCCCAAAGATGCAAGATAAAGATATAACAAGATATCACATTTATCACAAGATAAAGATTAGTTATTAATAAATTGTCCAAGTTTTGGACTGGTACCCAAAAAAATGAGTTTTTCCAGTGTGTGCATAGACCTGAAGCAAACCTTTGTTTCCACACACACCTCTAGGTATAAATTAAATAATCTTGGTACCTGATAACCAGCTTTCCTTACATATGCTGAACTGGACATCAGCCGGCAGAAATTGAATTCAGCTTTCCAAAGATGTGATAAACCACATGTAATTTATGTTTAATTAATGTTTCACAGAGGGCCATATAAGTTTGGATTTTTTTACCCTTAGTAATAAACATCTTCATTTAAAAATATTTTAAAAATATTTTAGTTTAAGTGTGACAAACATACAAAAAAATGAGAAATCAGGAAGGGGGCAAACCCTTTTTCACACACTGTATTTACAGTATTTCCTTTTGCTGTGCATAAAACAGTAATTTAGTTCCCTCTTCTCTCTGTTGTGCATAATAATTTGGAACAGTGCATTTTGAATTTTTTTTATTATTTTTGCAAAAAAAATAGTTATTATTGGGAGGTTTGTTCAATAAAATTTGAATTATGCTCTAACAATTGATGACTTGAAATTTATACTGACTGTCATTTGCATCGACTATTTAGGAAAATCAGAAACAAATATAATTTGTATAACAATATGGAATGCGGTATACAGTATGTTCCTACCCTCACCTACGGTCATGAGCTTTGCATAATGACTGAAAGAATGAGATCGTGGATACAAGCAGCTGAAATGAGCTTTCTCCGTAGGATTGCTGGACTCACCCTTAGATATAGGGTGAGGAGTTCAGTCATCTGCGAGAGGCTCAGAGTAGAACCATTACTCCTCCACATCGAAAGGAGCCAGTTGAGGGGGTTTGGGCATCTGATCAGGATGCCTCCTGGACACCTCCCACTTGAGGTGTCTCGGGCTGGTCCCACTGGGAGGAGACCCCAGGGCAGACCCAGGACATGCTGAAGAGGCTATGTCTCCCAGCTGTCCTGGGAACATCTTGGTATCCTCTCTGAAGAGCTGGAGCAGGTGGATGGGGAGAGGGAAGCCTGCGCTTCTCTGCTTGGGCTGCTGCCTCCGTGACCCAGACCTCTGCAAAAGTGGTAGAAGATGGATGGATGGATAAAAATATTGACCTGTTCAATGTTTATTTTCCTCGCTGTATCTGGAAAAGTTATAATGACCAAAATTCACAGTCAGTGACTTAAATCTGCTAACATCCTCCAGCCTTCAGACAAACTAAACCTGCCAACATTTAGATTTCAAAATATGGTGTCACGGCTGGCCCTCACGAGCCAGCATAAGACGCCTCAGTTCAGTAAATTGCAGTTCAGTTCTTTTATTTATAAAGCACAGGACTTAGGTGTACAACATAACTTTGCCACGCAGGCTTCGTTACACAACACAACATAAATTCACAATGGAGAGTTATGGCAGTGACGAGGAGCTCTCGTCTGCCGTAGTTAGGAAGGAACGTCAGCGAGGGAGAAGACAGTTCCAAATAAGTCACTTACATGCAGCGGGATATGTCGAGGAACCCAGGGAGCATGTGGTAAGGAGACAGGGGAAAGTCATAGGACTTCTGACGAGACAGCCGCGCCGTCCAGTTCACTCGCACTGACATTTAAAGCCAGCTGCTCATGATTGGAAACTCGGCACAGCTGCCCAGGTTCTGACAGCTGAGAGCTCCCGAGCGTCTGGCCAATCAGAGCCCGGGAAACCCGCGTGACGACACCAGCTATCAAAAGCTGACAGGGATGAGGAATAACCCGAGCGCGGACAAAGCGCTCGGGATATGACAGGGCCCCTCCCTCTACGCGAACTCCTGGTCGCGCGCAACATCCAGACCCCCCCACCCCACCCCAGGGAGGGTGGAGGGGGAAGCAGGTGGAGGGAGAGCAGGGCCAACTCACAACAAGGGGACAAAAACATCGGGGAAGGGAGGGAGAGAGAAAAAAAAAGGCAGAAACCCTACATAAACGGGGACAGAGATGAATAAAAAGAAAAGTCAACGCTAGATTGACATCACTCACATAACCACAAAAAAGAAAGCCAAGATGAGGGTACAAGGAACACCAGTCAATACCACAAGGCAGGATCAAGGAAATAAAAGGACAAATAATACCTTCTTCTCCAAGTTAATGTGTACAGAAAACCGTCAAAACCAAAAGACAACACAGGTGCTTAAAAAAAAAAAAAAAAAAAGGAGAACTAGACCCGAGTAAGGGAGTAACATAGGAAATAAACAACCACACCCTAAAGAAACATGGAATACTCATGATAGCCACGGCAAGAGAACATGTCCATCAACGGAAAACAGTCACCTTAAACATGAAGTCCAATCCCCAGTGGGGTATTTCAGTCACAAGTCAGTGGTGGGGCAAGAGAAGGAGAGGGAAAAAAAACCATTGGGGAATAGAGTAAAACAACTCCGCTCAGGAGGCCTCCCAGCACCCAGCATCCAGGCCGCCAGCAAAAGCAGCGGAACGTGCCCTAACGGCCCAGCCAAACCCCGGGCCGAGGGAAACCATGTCTCCGGTGGGCGGACCAGGGCGCCAAAAGAACCATCCAGCTTGTCAGGAGGCCGGGCCCGGACGCCAAAAGGAAAGAGCCGGTCACCGGGTGGTCGGGCAGTATCGGCCTGCCAACAGAACGGCTGGGAGAAGGTCGGCGAACCGGGCCAGCCGGAATTTACCCCCGCAGTCTCAAAGGCGGGGAAAAAAGGGCCACGGCGAGGACGGGGCATGGCCTGGAAAGCGCTCAGCGGCGGGTCAGCTACACAGTCTCCAGAACCCACCTGGGTCAAAACGACCATGGCGCCGAGCTCCGATTGAGCGAGAGCGGCACCCGCGTCGGACCCCGATTGGGCCGGAACCCCCATGACGTCAAGCTCCGATCGAGCGAGAGCAGCACCCACGTCGGACCCCGATTGGGCCGGAACCTCCATGACGTCAAGCTCCGATCGGGCGAGAGCAGCACCCGCGTCGGACCCCGATTGGGCCAGAACCTCCATGACGTCAAGCTCCGATCGGGCGAGAGCAGCACCCGCGTCGGACCCCGATTGGGCCGGAACCTCCATGACGTTAAGCTCCGATCGGGCGAGAGCAGCACCCGCGTCGGACCCCGATTGGGCCGGAACCTCCATGACGTCAAGCTCCGATCGGGCGAGAGCAGCACCCGCGTCGGACCCCGATTGGGCCGGAACCTCCATGACGTCAAGCTCCGCTTGAACCAGCGGAGCACTCCTGGTGGACCCCATGCCGAGAGCCGGACCCTCCAAGGTGGCACCAAGAGCAGGTTCGCCTCCAGTGACCCTGGGGAGAGGCTCAGAGGGACAAAAGGAACCGGGATCAGGATCACCGGCAGCGGCAGGGCCCGGCGAGACAGGCTCGAGCACAGCAGACGGCTGCACCCGGCTCGCCCCCCCCGAGAGACAGGCAATAATGCTCCAGAAAGAAGAGGAGGGATAGAAAATAGAGCACTTGCCTGATCTCGGGTTCTGCCGCCATCCAGGACTTCGATGCTCCGGGTTCAAACGGGAGGAGGTCGTCGTCCGGTTCCCACTCCGTCGCGACGTCATCCGCCCCTGGAAGAGGGGCTCTTGCAGCTCGAGGACCCCCCGACGCCATCGTCCACGCTAGTTGTTCATGTGGCGTGGAGGTGAGGGGCTCTCGGCCCGCTGGACCGGACTGTTCATCTGCGGAGTCCCGGGGACGCTCCGTCGTCGGCACAGGCTCCAACCAATCGTCCGACCTCCTCTGCCCAGAAAATGGCTGCGGGGCTGGGGTCTTCTGCCCGAGGGCCGCAGGCTCACTCCTCGTCTGGTGACGCTCCTCAGAGGTCGAAGCGTGCTCAGCAGGGGGAGACACAGAGGCAGCGGGTTTAATTAACATATCAGCAGGGAGTTGAGGCTCGGGGGGCTGCAAACCCCGAGCCTCACCCCCAGGAGTCAGACAGAACAAATCACTATTAGATGGAAAAAAGTGAACTTGAACTTGCCTGGCTCCCGGAGGAGCGGTGGAACCTGCCGTTGGGAACGTCATTCCATCCTCCTCCCACCGGGTGGTGGCCGGAGACTCTCTTGGAGGAGAGGGGGCCACTCGGGATGGTGTAGCCGCGCTGTCCACTGGAGCAAAACTTCTCAAACTCCCAGCCGCTGGAGAAGGCGTCGAAGCGGAGGGGGCAACAGCCAAGTCAGCCCGGGCGTGACGCGCTGACAGCTCAGCGGGGAAAGCAGGCCCGGGGGGAAAGGCTGCTGGGGTCTCCTCCAGGTGAGACGCCGAAGAGACAGCAGTGGGATGAATGGGGTCAGCCCAGTGAACCGGAGCGGATTCCGGAGGGGAGTCACGCTGAGAACGTCTCTGGCCACGGTGTCGACGTCTACGACGGGCCCCGGATGGTGCGAACTCCAGGACTGGATCGAGGGAAGGATCCGGATTCCAGAGCGGGCAGCGGGAGCTCCGGTCACTCAGCCTTTGGCCTCATTCCTCCTCGATCTCCTGGAGCACCTCGCGGTGGACGGCGATCTCTTGTCTCCTCGCTTGGACGTCCAAGTGGTCGGTGTAGCGGGAAGACAACCGGTCGAGCGTTCTCTCAGCGCAGTCCAGGTAGTAGTGCGCTTCGGATGAGTCGTCAAGGCTGGCGGAAGCGCTGATGAAGTCATCCACCTCCTCCAGCGCCTCAGGCAGCTGGAGCCAGAGATCACTCCACCTTGCAGCCTCCTCCTCTTCGTACATCAGAATTATCTGGCGTTGGGCAGCGATGTCGAGTCTCCTCGCGTCGACCTCGGGGTGACCGTTGTAGCGGGAAGGCAGACGGTCAAGCACCTCCTCAGCCCGGTCTAAATACCACTGTACATCGGGCTGATAACCGAGGAGAGGAGGGGCGAGGGAGGTGTCTGGATGCCCATCGAGGTCGGAGGCGATAATGAGGATTTCATCTACCTCCTCCAGCGCCTTGGTCAGCAGGACGTGGGAACCCCGAGAATGACTCCGCTGAGATGGCATATTTCCAACGCCGCGTACCTGGACAGGAAGGACAAAGTTCCCAGAACGCAACTTACTGAGAACGGCGTCTCCTTCTGGCGGCTGTCTACTGTCACGGCTGGCCCTCACGAGCCAGCATAAGACGCCTCAGTTCAGTAAATTGCAGTTCAGTTCTTTTATTTATAAAGCACAGGACTTAGGTGTACAACATAACTTTGCCACGCAGGCTTCGTTACACAACACAACATAAATTCACAATGGAGAGTTATGGCAGTGACGAGGAGCTCTCGTCTGCCGTAGTTAGGAAGGAACGTCAGCGAGGGAGAAGACAGTTCCAAATAAGTCACTTACATGCAGCGGGATATGTCGAGGAACCCAGGGAGCATGTGGTAAGGAGACAGGGGAAAGTCATAGGACTTCTGACGAGACAGCCGCGCCGTCCAGTTCACTCGCACTGACATTTAAAGCCAGCTGCTCATGATTGGAAACTCGGCACAGCTGCCCAGGTTCTGACAGCTGAGAGCTCCCGAGCGTCTGGCCAATCAGAGCCCGGGAAACCCGTGTGACGACACCAGCTGTCAAAAGCTGACAGGGATGAGGAATAACCCGAGCGCGGACAAAGCGCTCGGGATATGACATATGGAAGGTTTTTCCTGTTGTCTGGTTGGTGAAGAGTGTTCTAAAAAACTGAGAATATATAGAACTACTACAACAGGTCATTCTTGTTCATTTTATTTCATTAAATATAATTTTATTAGTACTTTTATATTTCTTTGAAATGAGAGTTGAAATTATTGTTCTATTCTGACTGCAAAATTATGATCAAAAGTTTCAATTAAAAGAAAAATTTTTAAAAAATTTTACCACAAGCTGTTTCAAATTTACTTGAAAAAGAGTAATTTTATTATAAAAATAGACAAAAATTAGCCATAAAATAATCCACAAATTAATAATAATAAAGTATCAAATGTACAAAAAGTGGGCAGCGCGGTGGCAGAGTGGTTAGCACTGCGGCAGCACAGCAACTCACCCTTGGCTGGGGGATCCTGAGTTCAATCCCAGCCCCCGACCAACAGTGATCTGTGTGGAGTTTGCATGTTCGCCTGTGTGGGTTTACTCCGGGATTTCTCCGGTTTCCTCCCACATGCCAAAAACATGCAAGTTAGGTTAATTGGCATCAAACTGGGGATTCTAAATTGTCCTTAGGTATGACTGTGAGAGTGAATGGTTGTCTGTCTCTCTGTGTTGGCCCTGCGATGGACTGGCGATCTGTCCAGGGTGTACCCTGCCTCTCGCCCAAAGATGCTGGGATAGGCTCCAGCGCCCCCCCCCGCCCCCCCCCCCCCCCCCCGCGACCCGAAAAGGAATAAGCGGAAGAAGATGAATGAATGAATGAATGTACAAAAAGTCATAATTTTACAAGAGGAAATTACAAATTTATGAGACTACAGTTGCAAATTTAGGTTAAAAAAATTAATTTACAGAAAAAACGGTAGAAAACTACAAGAAAATGGTTATAAATTTAGGAGAAAAAGCTTAGACTTTAAGTCATTACTCAAGTATTTTTTTTAAGTGGGTGCTTTAGAGCTCTAAAGGTGCGTTCCGACCAAATGCAAATAGGCAAATTTCTTGCGCTGTGTGATTACATTATAACTCAGTGTAAACATAAGAATAGACATGAATTCATCATCTGAGTGAGATGCAGACGGGCAAAGTTGCCTTTATAACTTCTGCAGCAGTGTTCAACCTACTGTGGAAATCCCCCAAATAGCGTCATGCTTTAGGTTTACATTATCTGACGGGGAGCTCATCTGAAAAAGATGTCCCTGTCTCCAAAACTTTACAAGGTGATGAGTGTTTCCGTCGCTAGCTTGCTAGCCTTGTTAGAATGTCCATGGCAGGAATCTGTGAGTAAAAGCACCGACATCCCGATTTAGCTGAAAAGCTCCCAGTCCTCCTGTTTCCAGGTGAGTGGCAGTCTCATTTTCAAACTAGTTTACTCTCCAATGGTGATACTTTTACTCCGGTGATGGCAGAATCTAAAAGCTAGCATATTCCCTTGGATGCGAATGCACAATTTTGCGTGTACTCGCCTCTTTCCATTGACTTTGTATTGATATGCACCACCCGTTCATGCTTGGTCTGAAGGCACCTTTAGTCAACTTAACTAGTAATTTTTTGGGTGTCTACTTTTAATTCTTAAATTCTTAAGACAACACTGCTTTTGCATGAGTGCAATTTCTAGCTACTATACCAGCTCTGATCTAGTGGTGTCAGCGTTATCACATTAATCTGCCGTTAACGCGTCGCCCCCATTAACACCACCAAATTTTGTGATTGCGATTAATGGCAGTTAACGACAGAAAGCGTGATCAGTACTTTTTTTGCCTAGCTGCCTCCATACCAGAAGCCGCTCTGCAGCCTTAGACACTGGCCGCAGAATAGAGACATTGTGAAGTCAAACAAGCTGGATCATAGCCATTGAAATCCCCAAAACATTGTCATGTTTAAGTTTACAATGTAATCTCTTGGAGCTCTCACCTGGATAATTGTCACAGCCTCCTCCAAAACTTTGCCTGGATGTCAGTTTGGAAGCCGGCTAGCAGTAGAAACAGCTACGTGCTACGGTTGTAGCTTGCTGCCAGCAGCTGACAGGGACAGACACTCCGCCTGTTTCATCCTCATAGCTTTGAGTCCAACTGTTGGCAGGTGAGTAGCATTCTAATTAAATTCTCAAGCTGTGTTTGTAATGTCCACTCACTCCCATGCCCTGTTTTTGCGGCGTTGTGGGTGACGTCACAGGTGACATAGTTGTTTATGTTTTTACAATTTTTCTGCTAAAAGGGAAATTGTGTCTGTTGTGGCACACGAGGTCCATTGTTTTGTGTTGAGCTGCTTAAAAGCAGTGGATGTTTGCTATAGAAGAAAGAGCAAGCTCCTTTTGTGGCTGCTGGCTGGTTGTTGTTCAGTGACATTTCTGAGCTCTGGCATTCTGTTGTTTTTTGCACATACAGTAGTACTTTTGAGAATTTTCTGGAGAATATTCTTGATAGTTTTTGTCATTTTGGATATGTTGAGAGCTTTAATAAATTTGCAGGTGAGGATAGCAAGCATATTTGTCCACTCCCATGTTTATAACACTATGAGAAACTTGAAAAATTACCAACTTCAGGTACACTGTATGGAAAAACAATGGAAAAACATGTGATTAACAAGTCATTAATCGTGATTAACTCAATATTCCAAAAGATTAATCACGATTAAAATTTTGGATCATCTGACACCACTACTCTGATCATATACATGTAATTTAAGTATGTGTGAGCAAATTATTACAGCATTATGAGTGTTTTTTTCCCCTTTGAGTGTCATGTGTTTTCTCATGTTTACACATGCTTCACATACACCCCCCCCCAAAAAAAAAAAATATGCTGCCATCACGCCAAAGTCTTTAAGATTCAAAGATTCAAAGAGTTTTATTGGTCAATACTTCTATACGTACAGGACATACAGAAGAATTGAAATACTGTTTCTCTCTCTCTTAGTGGTGTGCGCAATATACAGCGGTGTGAAAAAGTGTTTGTCCCCTTCCTGATTTCTCATTTTTTTGTATGTTTCTCATACTTAAATGTTTCAGATCATCAAGCAAATTTAAATATTAGACAAAGATAGTAAACACAAAATGCAGTTTTTAAATAAAGGTGTTTATTATTAAGGAAAAAAATCAAAACCTACATGGCCCTGTATGAAAAAGTGATTGCCCCCAACTGTTAAAACATAAATTAATTGTGGTTTATCACATCTTTGGAAAGCTGAGTTCAAGTTCTCTTGCCACACCCAGGCCTGATTACTGCCACACCTGTTCTAAATCAAGAAATCACTTCAACAGAACCTGCCTGACAAAGTGAAGGAAACCAAAAGATCCTCAAAAGCTAGGCATCATGCTGCAATCCAAAGAAATTAAGGAACAGATGAGAAACAAAGAAACTGAGATCTATCAGTCTGCAAAAGGTTATAAAGCCATTTCTAAAGCTTTGGGACTCCGGCGAACCACAGTGAGAGCCATTACCCACAAATGGCAAAAACATGGAACAGTGGTGAACCTTCCCAGGAGTGGCCAGCCGACCAAAATTACCCCAAGAGCACAGCGACGACATCCAAGAGGTCACAAAACACCCCACAACAACATCCAAAGAACTGTAGGTCTCACTTGCCTCAGTTAAGGTCAGTGTTCATGACTCCACCATAAGAAAGAGACTGGGCAAAAATGGCCTGCATGGCAGAGTTCCAAGACAAAAACCACTGCTGAGCAAAAAGAACATAAAGGCTCGTTTCAGTTTTGACAGAAAAAATCCTGATGATCCTCAAGACTTTTGGGAAAATACCCTGTGGACTGACGAGACAAAAGTTGAACTTTTTGGAAGGTGTGTGTCCCATTACATCTGGTATAAAAGTAACACAACATTTCAGAAAAGGAACATCATACCAGCAGTAAAATATGGTGGTGGTAGTGTGATGGTCTGGGGTTGTTTTGCTGCTTCAGGACGTGGAAGACTTGCTGTGGTAAATGGAACCATGAATTCTACTGTCTACCAAAAAATCCTGAAGGAGAATGTCCTGTTTGTGACCTCAAGCTGAAGCACACTTGGGTTCTGCAGCAGGACAATGATCCAAAACACACCAGCAAGTCCACCTCTGAATGACTTAAGAAAAACAAAATGAAGACTTTGGAGTGGCCAAGTCAAAGTCCTGTTCTGAATCCGATTGAGATGCTGTAGCATGACCTTAAAAAAGTGGTTCATGCTCGAAAACTGTCCAAGTTGGCTGAATTACAGCAATTCTGCAAAGATGAGTGTGCCAAAATTCCTCCACAGCGCTGGAAAAGACTCATTGCCAGTTATCGCAAATGCTTGATTGCAGTTGTTGTTGCTAAGGGTGGCCCAACCAGTGATTAGGTTTAAGGGACAATCACTTTTTTACACAGGGCCATGTAGGTTTGGATTTTTTCCCCTCTTAATAATAAACACCTTCATCTAAAAACTGCATTTTGTGTTTACATGTGTTATCTTTGTCTAATATTTAAATTTGTTTGATGATCTGAAACATTTAAGTGTGACAAACACACAAAAAATTGAGAAATCTGGAAGGGGGCAAACACTTTTTAACACTACTGTATAAGAAAAGTAGGAATGGGGTAAAAAACAGCAGCAGTATATGTACAGTAATGCTACCCATAGTCCAAATAAAGACAAAAGATAACATCCAGCAATTCTATATACAGAAAAAGCGGAGCCGTAATACCCGTAATTGCAAGTTCAGTGCAGTAGTGTAGGTGCAGACAGTGACAGATTGGACTGCACATGATAAATATTTCAATAACAGACAGACAGCAGCAGGTATGGCATTTGTGCAAATGGTTGCAGTAAGGTGCAGAGACATACAGCAGTAGGTGTAATTACTGTTGGTGTGCCAAGTCTTTCTGTGTAAACAGCTGAGGTAGAGTTATTGTGTGGATGAGTGTGTTACGGTCTGGGGTGGGTGGGCAGAGTTCAGGGTCCTGATGGCCTGGTGAACAAAGCTGTTTAGCAGTCTTATGAAGGGGGCCCAGAGGCTCCGGTACCTTTTTCCCAAGAGCAGAAGGCTGAAGAGGGAGTGTGAGGGGTGGGAGGTGTTGCCTGCAATGTTGATGGCTCTGCGGGTGAGGCGGGTGTGATAGATGTCCAAGAGGGGGGGCAGAGGGGCACCGATGATCTTGCTGGCTGCTTTCACTGTGTGTTGCAGTGTCTTCTGGCAGGAGGTGGTGCAGCTTCCGTACCATACAGTGATACAGCTGGTGAGGATGCTCTCAATCATACCCCAGTAGAATAAGCACATGATGGGGGGTGGGACTCGTGCTCCCCTCAGTTTGTAGAGCAAATAGAGGTGAGTTTGTATGCTGTTGTCTGGTCCAGCTGCCTTGCATGGGTTGATCCTCCAGAGGGTCCTCTTCACACCAACCAGATCCAGACTTATAGCCTGCTCATCTGGGGGAGGAGCGGTCTTCTATGCTGATGTGCTGTTTTGTGCTTCAAAGCGGTCAGAGAAGTCATGTAAGTTGTTAAGCAGTGTGATGTCACTTGCACAGGTATGAGGTGGAGGTTTGTAGTTGGTGAGGGTGTGCTTGCCACACCAGACAGACTGTGCATCTCTGGTGTTGCTGAAGTGGCCAGTTATTTTCTTGCTGTACTGTCGTTTTGCCTCCTTGATGCCACGGGACAGGTTGGCCCTAGCTGTTGTTAGTCCTGCAGTGTCACCAGCCCTGAAGGTTGCGTCCCAAGCCCTCAGGAGCCTGTGGACCTCTGCTGTCATACATGGCTTTTGGTTGGCATGAACAGTGATGGTTTTGCAGTGAGTGACATCACCAATGCATTTAGCTGTGTATGTTACAACAACTTCAGTGTACTCCTCTGTTTGTGTGTTCATTGCAAGTGGCTGCATGCTTGATAGTGTCCCAGTCTGTAGCGCTGAAGCAGTCTTTCAGAGCATTAGCGGCCTCCTCTGGCCACACACGTACCTGCTTTTTTGTTGGTCTGATTGTTTTCACTCTGGGTTTGTATGCCGGCCTTAACAGGATGGTGATGTGATCAGAGAGACCCGGGGGGCGGGGGGGGGGGGGGGGCTCTGTACGCTTTCTTATGAGTTGTGTACACCAGGTCCAGAAAATTGTCTCCTCTTGTTGGAAAGTCTACATGTTGATGTAGGTTTGGTAGGAAAGCCTTTAAATCTGCATGGTTCAAGTCTCCTGCTGTGATGAGGAATCCATCTGGATGCACTGCTTGTGTCTCACTGATGGCCTGATAGAGTTCTTTTAGTGCTTTACTTCTCTCGCTGATGGTGGTGGGCAGGACATACACATACACAGCGACTAGCAGGATAGATGTAATTTCTCTCGGTAAGTAGAAGAGTCGGCACTTGATGATCATAAATTCTACCAATGGAGAACAATGTTTATGCACAACAGTTGCATCTTGGCACCAAGCGTTACTGATGTAAACACACACACCTCCACCTCAGGTTTTCCCTCCCTCCATCAACACCTGATTAGCACGATAGCATGTTAGCCCCCCTAACTGAATAGCAGTGTCCGGAATATTGTCATTTGTGGTGGCGCAGTGGTTAGCACTGCGGCAGCACAGCAACTCACCCTCATACCTGCCAACTACTCTGGTTTTGCCGTAATAGTTCCGGTTTTCAAGACCCCATTCCGGGTTACGGCTTTATTAATCAAAATTACGGTTTTTCACTAAAAATTCAGTCAAAAATTTTAAATCGTAAAAAAACACGAAAGCAATTCCAAACACGAAATCGCTAGGAATAGTATCTAAATTTAGAACATAGTAGCGTCAGTAGCGTTTCTTTTCATGGTTCGCTGCTACCCTTTACCTGAAGCGTTTGCTAAGCTAACGCTATCGCTATTGAGGGTATTGAGGTTTCTATTCTCGCGCGAAATCCCGGAGAGGCGTGCGCACATGGCGAGATGTAAACACGATGTAAACTGCTTCAGACGTTCGCACGACTGCACTTCAGCCCTGGCAAATGGACCATGGATTAGACATCTAAAGGGAGAATACATTTTATATAATGCCTAAGATTCTGAAGAGCATGTGCTGTGTAATTGCAAGCCTTGTCATGCTTGGTGTATCATGTAAACACATAAAATATCAGAGCGATTTTGCCGTCTTTTACGCACGTGCCTGTGCCTGCTGATATTTCTAGTCTTCTAGTTACCTCCGCCAAGGAGGTTATGTGATCATCAGCGTTGGTTTGTCTGCTTGTTTGTTAGCAAGATAACTCAAAAAGTTATGGACAGATTTTCATGAAATTTTCACAGATTGTCAGAAATGGGGTATCCTACAGATGATTAGATTTTGGTGGTGATCCGGATCACCGTCTGGATCCAGGAATTTTTTAAAGGATTCTTTTTTTTTTATTTAACATTGCGAGATAGGGCCATTTTCAATATTTTATTTATGATGTTAAACACTGTATGGGGGGAACTGTGGCGTTTGGCGGAGGTCTGCGCTGTCCGAGTGCTTTTCTAGTATTTATAATACATCACATCTGGCCTATTCAAAGTTCTATGCAGTGTTAAGATAGTCTTTTGAATGCAAATTTAATGAATGAATGAATCTTTATTTCGGATAGATTAAAAGTAAAGATTAAAAAGAAACAGAATAATATAACAAAGGCGAAAAAATCCAACAAGGTCAAATTAGACAATTACTCCTCTGATTATACAGTTCAACATAAGTTATCCGAAATGGGTGATGGCTGAAGCCGCAGCTTATATTGCCCACTCATATTCCATCCAAGAATTCAAAAGAAAAACAAAACAAGAGCGATTACAATTCAGAACGAAGCTAAGACAAAATGTGACAAAAAAAACTAAGTAACAACACAACACAGACTGGATATGACAATCCTTATGTGATTTTACATGTCATCTTGTATATATGTTTGGAGTATTTCTTCCTTTAGTTTTTGTTTAAATTGTCCAAGCGTTGTACATGATTTTAATTCAGGTCCAAAATCGTTCCATAATCTGACTCCTTGCACTGAAACACAGTGTTGCTAGGTGGTAGTTCTCACTGAAGGTTTTTGAAATATATATGAGATGACTGTTGTTGTGAAATGGCGCTATATAACTAAAGTTGAATTGAATTGAAATGTTCCTCTGAAATGATATTGTTTCTCCCTTATTTGGAACAGCTTTTGGATATTTGCGGGCAGTGATAGATTCTTAGCTTTAAACATTATTACTGCAGTTTTAAAGTCAACCAGATCTTTCAACTTGAGAGCTTTTAATTTAAGAAAAAGTGGGTTTTGTCACGCCGCACCGCTCATCAGCGGCGCCACCTGCACACACACCTGCTCTTCATCAGCGGCGAGGGATATAAGCCGCCTCGCCCTGAGCTTCGGCCTGAAGCCGTTAGACTTCTCATGCATCGCTGTGAGTTCCTTCACCTTCAGCTATTCTCCCGGGTAAGAAGCTTTTACCTCCTTTTCTCTCTCGAGTCTGCTCCCCTGTGCACAGGTGGATTCCCCGGCGGCGGACATCACCTCTCCATCGCCTATTCCTCGCTGCTGCACCGAGCTCTCCAGGTGGCTGTCTTCCGGACCTCGTCCTTTGCTGTGCCAGTCATCTGTGCCCTCCAAGTAAGCTCCTCTCTCGCTTGCAAATCTCCCGTGTTGGTGTGTGCCCGTCACCCTTCTCCTTTTGCTTTTCCCATAGGGTTGTCCGGCTGTACGGCCTCCTGCCTCTGTGCCCGAAGCAGACGCCACCACCAACACATTTACATCCCGCTGACACACATTCATTCACTCCTGTTGCTAATAAACTATTTGAACTTCTCTGAGCCTGTGTGTGTGCGTCTCCTGAGCCGTGCGTTATGTCAGTACGGCTTCAGCAGAGCGGCTCGGCAGACGGCGGGCTCGCACACCGGTTTTCCACTCTCGAGGCTCGAGTGGATCAGATAGCCTATCAGCAACAGGTGATTTTTAATCAATTGTTAAATTTAACTAACCGGTTGGGCCGCTTGGACCCCCAACAGCCGTTCCCCCCGGCTCGTCAGGGTGGCGCGGCTCGTGCTGCTCCAGTGGCCGTCCAGCAGGCTCCGAGTGCACCGGTTCGGCTCACACCCATTCCAACCCCCGCCCGCTTTAGCGGTAAGCTCGGCGGAGCGCGGGGGTTTATTATGCAGTGTGAGTCCGTTTTCCACCGTGTGCCCGGAGACTTTCCCTCAGATCATAGCCGAATTGGTTATATCGGGAATCTCCTGGAGGGGCGAGCATTAACATGGACCTACGCCGTAATGGCGAGGCCCAGTTATGCCGCCCTCACATATGACCAATTCGTGAGGCGCTTCCTGGAGGTCTTTGACCATTCTCCTACCGAGACGGTCCAGGTCGATCGGCTTCTCGCCCTCCAGCAGGGAAGCCGGTTGGCAGCGGACTACGCGGTCGACTTCCGGGTAGCAGCGGAGGAATTAGGCTGGGAGGAACGCTCCCTCTGCGGCCTTTTCCTCCGCAGTCTCAATGATGATCTGAGGGATGAACTGGCTGGGCGGGATATTCCTGAGACGCTAGCGGAGCTGACATCCTTAGCGATTAGTTTGGACAACAGGCTGCGCGAGCGCTCCTCGGGGCGGAAGTCGTCTTCTTCTCGCCCTTGTGGAGTCTCGCCGCGCCTGTTCCAAGCTCGCCCCCTGGCGGCACCGCCACCATCGTGCCCCGAGGAGTCGGAGCCGATGGTGACGGGCTGGACAAAGCTTTCCCCTGCGGAGAAACAATGCCGCCGTGAGTTGGATCTCTGCATGTATTGCGGAGATGACCAACACACGGTGAAGCTTTGCCCACGGAAAGCCAGTCGGCGGGGTCCGCGAGTCACTGTAGGGGGCCTCGCGGATGTCAATCGGTTAAACCCCCACACTCAATTGGAGCTGCCCATCCGTTTCTGCCACAATCCCACTGGGCATCTCACCCACGCACTGGTGGATTCGGGCACAGAAGGCAGCTTTATTTCACAAAGCCTGGCAACCCAATTGGGCATCCGCTGCCAGGCACTGAGAAACCAAATCTCCCTGGTCAACCTCTCTCGTGCCTCCCTTGGGAGAGTGACGCACCAGACTGTTCCTGTCCCGGTAATCATCTCAGGAAACCACCGGGAGGAAATGACCTTTTACATCCTGCCCAACTCTGTGTCGCCCGTCATCCTGGGGTATCCCTGGCTACACCTCCACAACCCCGTTCTGGATTGGAAGTCCGCCAGGGTGTCGGCATGGAGCACGTTCTGCATGGGCACCTGCCTACAGTCCGCTGCCTGCTCATCGTCCGCTTCTCCCCCACCTACGGACGCAGCGCCCCCGGACCTGTCCCTGGTGCCACTGGAATTTCACGACCTGGGTATGGTATTCAGCAAATCTAAGGCGATGTCTCTTCCTCCTCATCGGCCCTACGACTGCGCGATCAATCTCCGCCAGGGGGCACCCTTACCTTCTGGAAGGCTCTACAGTCTATCGGCGCCGGAGAAGGAGACGATGAACACATACCTTAAGGAGTCGCTGAGTGCTGGGATAATCCGCCCATCGTCATCACCCGTGGGGGCGGGATTCTTCTTCGTTGGCAAGAAGGATGGTTCCCTCCATCCTTGCATAGACTACCGTGCTCTTAATGACATCACGGAGAAGGATCGTTACACTCTCCCCCTCATGGACACCGCTTTCCACTCCCTCCAGGGGGCGACCTGGTTCACTAAGCTGGATCTACGCAGCGCATACCACCTCGTCCGGATCCGGGAGGGAGATGAGTGGAAAACAGCCTTCCGTACCCCGAACGGCCACTTCGAATACCTGGTGATGCCGTTCGGGTTGACCAACGCTCCAGCCGTTTTTCAGCGCCTCATCAACGACGTCCTCCGGGATTTCATTGGCCTCTTTGTGTTCGTCTACCTGGATGATATACTCATCTTCTCCAAGTCCAGGGACGAGCACCAGGTCCACGTGAGGCGGGTCCTCCAAAGACTGCTGGAGAATCGGCTATACGTGAAGGCTGAGAAGTGCGAATTTTATGCTAAGACAACATCCTTCCTGGGATTCATCATCTCTCACGACCAGGTGCGTCCAGACCCAGAGAAGGTGAAGGCGGTGGTAGAATGGCCTACACCTGCGTCGAGGAAACAGGTGCAACAGTTCGTTGGGTTCGCGAACTTCTACCGCCGCTTTGTCCCAAACTTCAGAACCATCGTCGGACCGCTGATCCGCCTCACGTCCCCTAAGGTCCCGTTCCAGTGGACCGAAGAGGCCGCAGCTGCTTTTCAGGCGCTGAAGGCGGAGTTCTCCTCCTCCCGGGTCCTTCGCCAGGTCGACCCTGCGCTGCAGTGCATCGTGGAGGTGGACGCGTCGGACACGGGAGTGGGGGCGGTGCTATCCCAGCGGTCGCCTGACGACGGCGCCAAACGGCCCTGCACCTTCTTCTCCCGGCGCTTGTCCCCGGTGGAGAGAAATTACGACGTGGGGGACAGAGAGCTCCTGGCCATCAAGCTCGCGCTGCAAGAGTGGCGTCACTGGCTAGAGGGGGCGGACCTGCCGTTCGTGGTCCTGACGGACCACAAGAACTTGGAGTACCTTCGATCTGCCAAGCGCCTGAACGCCCGCCAGGCGCGCTGGTCCTTGTTCTTCGCCAGGTTCCAGTTTTCCATCACCTTCAGGCCTGGCTCCAAGAACGGCCTGCCTGATGCCCTCTCTAGGCAATTCGCCCCTGAGGAGTTGGAGGACACGCTCCACACCATCCTACCCAGGTCGTGCGTCGTGGGAGCCATCTCCTGGGACATTGAGAGCAAGATCCAGAAGGCGCAGGAAGTGGAATCTGACCCTGGCGGCGGACCGGAGGGGAGGCTGTTCGTGCCGTCTGCGGTTCGGGGAGAGGTCATCCACTGGCTACACACCTCCAAGCTCACCTGTCACCCTGGCTCCTCCCGGATGATAAACCTCCTCCAGCGGTCCTTTTGGTGGCCGGGCCTGCGGAGGGATGCTGCCTGCTACGCCCGGGCCTGTCCAATTTGTGCCACCAACAAGTCGGGAAATGCCCCTCCAGCAGGTCTGCTCCAGCCCCTGCCCGTCCCTGGCAGGCCCTGGTCGCACATCGCCTTGGATTTCGTCACCGGACTCCCAGTCTCCAACTCCTACGACACCATCCTGACCATCGTGGACCGCTTCTCCAAGGCGGCACACTTCGTCCCCCTGCGAGGTCTCCCCACTGCCCTGGAGACGGCGGACCTCCTCATCCAACACGTGGTCAGGCTGCATGGGATTCCGGTGGACGTGGTCTCGGATCGAGGGCCCCAATTTTCCTCTGAGGTTTGGAGGTCGTTTTGCAACGCTTTAGGAGCCAAGGTGAGCCTCTCCTCTGGCCATCACCCCCAATCCAACGGGCAGTGTGAGCGGACCAACCAGGAGCTGGAGGCTGCGCTCCGCTGTGTAACGGCGTCCAAACCCACATCCTGGAGCAACCACCTTGCCTGGGTTGAATACGCCCATAACACCACTCGCTCTTCTGCCACAGGGATGTCCCCCTTCAAGGCGTCCCTGGGTTACGACCCCCCGCTGTTCCCGGCGCAGGAGAGTGAGGTAACTGTCCCCTCAGTGCGGGCGCATCTCAGGCAGTTCCGCTCCATCTGGGCATCAGCGCGCAATGCGCTTTTACACACGGCGGAGCGCAACAGAGCCATGGCGGACCGGCACAGAAGACCTGCCCCGGCGTACAGGGTTGGGCAGCGAGTCTACGTGTCAACCCGGGACGTTACCTTAAAAGGCGAGAGGAGGAAGCTGGCACAGCGCTTCGTGGGTCCCTATCCCATCACCAGGATTGTCAACCCGGTGGCTGTGCGTGTAGCTATTCCCCCCTCCCTCTGCATCCACCCCACCTTCCACATGTCCAAGGTGAAGCTGGCAGTCTCCGATCCCCTTTGCCCTCCTCCTGCTGCGCAACCCACGCCCCGGATGATTGGTGGCCATCCGGCCTGGCCCGTCTCCTCCATCCTGGACTCCCGGCGCCGGGGTCGTGGGTTGCAGTACCTGGTGGACTGGGAGGGCTATGGGCCTGACCATCGACAGTGGGTACCCCCGTCGTCTGTGTTGGACCCATCGCTCATCGCTGATTTCCACCGAGCGCACCCAGGAAAGCCATCGCCAGGAGGCGCTACTAGAGGGGGGAGTACTGTCACGCCGCGCCGCTCATCAGCGGCGCCACCTGCACGCACACCTGCTCTTCATCAGCGGCGAGGGATATAAGCCGCCTCGCCCTGAGCTTCGGCCTGAAGCCGTTAGACTTCTCATGCATCGCTGTGAGTTCCTTCACCTTCAGCTATTCTCCCGGGTAAGAAGCTCTTACCTCCTTTTCTCTCTCGAGTCTGCTCCCCTGTGCACAGGTGGATTCCCCGGCGGCGGACATCGCCTCTCCATCGCTTATTCCTCGCTGCTGCACCGAGCTCTCCAGGTGGCTGTCTTCTGGACCTCGTCCTTTGCTGTGCCAGTCATCTGTGCCCTCCAAGTAAGCTCCTCTCTCGCTTGCAAATCTCCTGTGTTGGTGTGTGCCCGTCACCCTTCTCCTTTTGCTTTTTCCATAGGGTTGTCCGGCTGTACGGCCTCCTGCCTCTGTGCCCGAAGCAGACGCCGCCACCAACACATTTACATCCCGCTGACACACATTCATTCACTCCTGTTGCTAATAAACTATTTGAACTTCTCTGAGCCTGTGTGTGTGCGTCTCCTGAGCCGTGCGTTATGTCAGGTTTGTTGGTTCCCTGTAAGCAGCTTTGTTTATTATTCTAATAGCTCTCTTCTGAAGCATAAAGACTGGATATATGTTTGTTTTATATGTATTTCCCCATACTTCAGTACAGTATGTCATGTATGGGAGTATTAATGAATGATACAAAGTATATAATGTGGGTTGTTGATTCAGCAAATATTTCGCTCTGTGTAGTATTGCAATTGATTTAGATATTTTACCTTTAATATAATTAATATGTGACTTCTATGTCAAATGCTAATATTTGTTTGACACTGCGGGCCCTGGACCCCGGCTAGCTACTAGGCTTTTCAGGTTTGAAAGTTGAAGAAATATGAGGTTGTTAGCTACATTCTAACTTGATTTAATGCTAATATTTGTTTGGCGTCGGGGGGCTTCGCCCCCCTGAACCCCCCACCAGGACTTTGTCTTGGACCTACCGGGGCCTGCGGCCCCTGGACCCTGGCTAGCTACTAGGCTTTTCAGGTTTGAAAGTTGAAGAAATATGAGGTTGTTAGCTACATTTAACTAGATTTAATGCTAATATTTGTTTGGCAAATATTAGCATTATTATTATTAGCATTAGCATTATTAGCATTAGCATCGGCCCCTGGACCCCGGCTAGCTACTAGGCTTTTCAGGTTTGAAAAGTTGGCAGGTATGCACCCTTGGCCATGGGATCCCTGGTTCGATCCCAGCCCCTGACTGGGATCACACAGTGATCTGTGTGGAGTGTGGGTTTACTCCGGGATTTCTCCTGTTTCTGCCCACAGACCAAAAACATGCAGGTTAGGTTAATTGGAGACTCTAAAGTGGCCCTAGGTGTGAATGTGTGTGTGAATGGTTAAGGGATAGCGCCTTACCGTGGCTGCTTCATGCATCCAGGTGGATGCCCTCAATTTCCCCTCTGGGATCAATAATGTATACAAAATCAAAAAAAAATAAAAAATTAGCCATGTTTCCGTAAAGATAAAAACACAGCAGTTCCGCACATCACATTGCGTAGTTCTCAGACGCTGTATGTGATCTATTTTGTTGTCTCGTGAGCATACGTTGGCCAGAATGATGGAAGGAATCGGGAGTCTGTGTGGGCTGGCAACTAGCTTCGTTCAGGTACCTCCATGTTTACCCCTCTTTTGTCTTCGCTCACACCATCTGCGGCATCTCCGTGTGGGATGAAACACAGCAGTCAAGGCCGGGGGTGTGGAGGAGACCTAGGTCACGGGGTACCTCTGTAATGCTCTGGTCCAGGACGTAATGTTTGGTCATATTCCTTATCTCCAGAAGGCTGTGGAGACTGTAACTTGTGCGCAGCATCATATACAGACATTAAACACATGAATATACAGTACACTTAGGCACAATTTAAACTACACTAGACAGTACAAAACACGAAGAGAGAAGGGAGGCTGATGCGTGTTCATGTTCCACCTAGTGGTAACATAATTTTGGGAGGAGGGGGCACATAGTTTTTCCAGTTTATAAAAGTTTTCACCAGGTCTGAGGTGTGTGCGAAAAAATAAGCATTTTGGTTAACGTTTAGAGGGTCAAAAATGTGATCGTTTAGGAGGAATAATAATAATAATAATCTCACATCAATAAAAAACACATCAATTACAATAGAGCTCCCTTAAACTAGGTGGCACCTAGTGGTAAACTAGGTGCCAGAGGAAACACTGTATGTGCTATATAAAGAAAGTTGAAATTTTATTTTTATTTATTTTATTTATCCTCTATTTATACAGGCGAGTTCCACTGAGAGACAACCTCTCTTTTTCAAGGATGTCCTGTTCACACTCACAGTTACACATTCACACCTGGAAGCTGCCCAGTACAACCACAAACTGACCTGTGGCCACTGAGCAGCTCCAATTAAACTGAATAGATAACTGAGAGATCAGTGAGGAACCACTGAGCGTTCGATAAAAGAACAATAGAGTTAATTGAAAGACTATAGCGGAGATTGCTGAGAAATCATCGGGAATTAAAAAAGATCATTGAGCACTCCTTGAGAGTCTGCTGAAAAATCTCTTCCCTTTGGTGATCACTGAGAGATTGTTTTGGACCAAGTCAAAACTTTGAGGAGACCATGGCAACCGTGGAGATCACTAGAAGATCACTGAAAGATCAGTGAGAGATCCCGGTGATTGCTCAGAGATTATTGAAAGACTGTTGAGAGATCTGGTCATTTTTTTCAGCACTCAATGATCACACAATGATTTCCACCCCTGTATAAAGGGGGTGGAAGAACACTAGAAACCTCTCAAATTCTCAGCAACCTAGTTGGTCACCCAAGAAACTTAATGATCTTTCAGCGATCTCTCCTGGTCCCTCAGCAATTTCTCATGGTCTCTCAATGATCTCAAGAATCTTTCAAAGATCTCTATAAATTGCAACTAAAGTTGCAAAAATTAAATTTATGATATCCCAAACATTTACACAGAAAGGTTTTTTTCCAGGCTTTGGGAGATCGTTGAAAGATTGGGTCAATTTTTGACCACTCAATGGTTAACCAACAATCTCCATAACATGAGGGGGCCCTTAAATGCATCACCTGGAACACTGTGTGATATATAACATAACTACAGCTACTGTAATATTTTTTGAATTATAATTTTTATCATGGACATAATCTTGTTTTTTTCATGCTTTGCATGAAAAAAACAAGGTGGCCAGAGAAGTGGCCAGAGTGGCCAGAAATGGTACTAAAGAAAAGCTACTGTTACCTTATAATGTTAACCATCATTCAAGTATGAGTAGTCACAAAAAAATGTCTACTGAAAAAGTTACTTGTGTACTAACTTTAGTCTTGCCAGTTTTTGAGGTTTTTCTCTTAAATTTGTGGTAGTTATAAATGTACATTTTTTTCTCATAAATTTGTCTTTTTTGTGAAATTACTGCTATTTTCTTATACTGTACATATGGTACTTTTTTCTCACATTTTGATTTTCTTGTCAGTTTGTGAAGTATTTCTCAAACATAACATTTTCGTATAAATTTTTTTCACAAATTTGCAATTTTTTCCCATATAATTTGTAACATTTCTAATAAATTTATTACTTTTTTGAATTTGCAACTTTTTGTAATAATTTGTGATCGTTTTCTGTAAATGCAACTTTTTTCTTGTAAGCTTGCATCTTTAAGCTTTAAGCTTTAAGCTTGTAAGCTTGCATCTTCTTGTAAGCTTGCATCTTTACTCTCAATCTGCAAAGTTTTTCTCCTAGATGTTATTCTGACTACTAAATATTAAAAAAAATTATAAGAAATATAATATTTTCTTAAAACAGAGATAGGCTCTATCCCCTATAGGGCTGAGAATGATCCCTAATTTCCAGAAATACTTTGATTCAAATTCTTCAGATTCTGAATCAATTCGATTCTGATTCAGTTCAATCCAATCCGATCCCGATTCGAGCTGGGAAATTATCATTTTAATAGCCATTTTACTTGCCAGGAAAAAAATCGAGACCTAATGCTGCAAATTGTTGTTGTGAATCTGAGATTAAATATTCCCTCTGAGCTCAGACTCAATTCTTTTCTGAGTTTTGTATGTCTGTTAGAATTATGTTGTCAGTTTTCTGTATATATTCTGGTGTACTTACACTTATGTGCCCTCCCCTCTCAAACATCCTCACTTGCTGCTCACAGTCTGTTTCCCAGCTATGAGCAGTTGGGTAATTAGGTTACCTGCCTGCTCAGCCCACACCTGCTGCTCATTTGTTTGTCCAGGTATTTAAGGACTGCAAGTTCACTGTTTCACTGTGGCTGCATTGTTATGCATTGTTTGGACTTCTTCCCCTCCATGTTTCTCCTCATCCCCTCCAGAGCTATTCCAGTTCTGGAGTGAATCCTCTGTAAGCTTAGTTTGTGTTTTTGTGTTATCTGCACTATTTTGGTATTTTTGTTAATAAATGTCACACTACAGTTCAGCGCTTGGGCCTGTCTTTCTGCCCCGGAGGGATCAATTCTTGACAGAATGCAGCCACCAAATTCTGGAGTCTGGAGGATGAGTGGGCGGCAGATTTCATCCAAACTTTTGTGGATGAAGCTGTAAGTTTTTCCTCTCGTCGTTTTTGTATGTCAGCAGTATTTTTGGGATTTACTTTAATAAATTTGTCTGTGGTGTACCCTGCGCGTGAATCCGTCTCCTCTCCTCGCCTCATCAGAGGCAAATCATGACAATTCCCTCTGAGCTCAGACTCAATTCTTTTTTTATGTTTTTTTTAACAGACATAAAAAAACTCAAGTTTTTTTTGTCTGTTAGTATTATGTTGTCAGTTTTCTGTATATATACTGCTCAAAAAAATAAAGGGAACACTTTGAAAACACATCAGATTTTAATGGGAAAAAATAAGCTGGATATCAAAATTGTGGCAGGCTAGTCCAGCTTACTCAGATTAAAAAGTGTTCCTTTAATCTGAGTAAACTGGCCTAGCCTGCCACAATTTCGATATCCAGCTTATTTTTTCCCATTAAAATCTGATGTGTTTTCAAAGTGTTCCCTTTATTTTTTTGAGCAGTATATTTTGGTGTACTTACACTTACTGTATGTGCCCTCCACTCTTAGACATCTCCACTTGCTGCTCACAGTCTGTTTCCCAGCTGTGAGCAGTTGGGTAATTAGGTTACCTGCCTGCTCAGCCCACACCTGCTGCTCATTTGTTTGTCCAGGTATTTAAGGACTGCAAGTTCACTGTTTCACTGTGGCTGCATTGTTATGCATTGTTTGGACTTGTTTGGACTTCTTCCCCCCCCATGTTTCTCCTCATCCCCTCCACAGCTATTCCAGCTCTGGAGTCAATCCTCTGTAAGTTATCTCACTTTGTATTTTTGTGTTATCTGCACTGTTTTGGTATTTTTGTTAATAAATGTCACACTACAGTTCAGCGCTTGGGCCTGTCTTTCTGCCCCATCCATCCATCCATCCATCTTCTTCTGCTTAATCCTTTTCGGGTCGCGGGGGGGCTGGAGCCTATGCCAGCATCTTTGGGCGAGAGGCAGGGTATACCCTGGACAAATCGCGAGTCCATCGCAGGGCCATCTTTCTGCCCTGGAGGGGCCAATTCATGACAATTGTACCAACTCTAACACATAAATTATCACATAAGGAACTGACCCAAAATCATTTACAATAATAGACCTTTTATTATTTAACTTATGATTTCACAAAGTGCTAACAAGTGCTTTCTTTAGTGCAAAGGGTGTATAGTGTCAAGTTAACAACCCAGAGTCAGTAAACAAATTCCTGCATGAAGAATGTATACATAATCTCTCTGTATTTCATTCCCTCCAGGACTTCGTCAGCTGTTTTTGTGATTGTTCTCACCCAAAAAGCCTGAATTTGTGGGAGCTTTTCCAAAAAGTTGTGATTTTTTTTAGAGGTTTTTTTGCACTGAAAGTTGTGTGAGGAAGTACAGATTTTAAAGTCACTGCTTTTTCCATAGTTTACAGTGATGATGTTCTATGTAACACCACAAGAAAAGCACAGGATTGCCAAAAATTTATTGTTAAACAATGATTTATGTAGAATTAAATGCTCAGTAAAGTTGTCAAAAAATGACCAACATTGTATTCTTGCTGAGAACCTAAATTTTAAAAAAAGAAATAAAAGAATTAGTCATTACAACAACTAAATTGCATTGAATGCATGCTAGAGTGTGGACAAAAATTATGGCAGCACCTTCTTGAATCTTGAATTTGAAAACTAAGACCCCTGAAAAATTTGAGGCCTTCTTCTGTGCTGAAATCCACATGAAGCAGGGATGGCTCCTCCACTGACAACCTCTTCCCTTCAGAACATCTTAGTGCAGGATGGACCTTGGAGTGGAAATCCAGTCTTCATAGATGTGAAGGGGAGGTGAAAAGAATAGATTTCACAGTAAAATTAAAAATCATATTTTTAAATCCCCACACCACAGTGGGGTTTAATAATTTAGTTTCTTTTATTTTTTGTTGTTTTTATTTTAACTACAAATAACTTTCAGTTATTGAAAATGGTTTCAATTCATTTCCTGGGAAGATTTGTTTGTTTCAGTTTAGTTCTACTGAGTAAAAATGGCTCGTACTGCAGCCTTTATTAATTCTGCCATTTTCATTTTATTGTGATTTATTATTATCTTTAAATCTCTCACCTAAGTGCTAGAAGTCCATAATCTCATAAAATATACGTTTATTCTGCATTTCTTCACAGCGCTTAACCAACAGTTAATGACTGTATCCATAGTTTGTAAAACACGATGATGCTGGATGAATTATTAATTTACTACACAAATGTTAAAACAAACAAATGATATTTTACTTATGATTTCAGCAGCTCCAAGTTTCCCTCTCTGTTCACGAGTTTCAGCCCGTCTCCGTGCGTTTTCCGTTTGAAGTGTTTATCAATTGTCCACTTTATGTTCCAGCTCAGAGGTGCATGTAGTACAAAACCGTTTATCCCAGCTTTATGAAAAATAACAAGATGTGCGCATGCGCCATAGGGAACTCTTGCTGGATGAAAACCGTTTTAACACCACAAAAGAAGGACTAGCATATGTTAGCTTGTTAGCTGTTAGCTCCACTAGCGCTCTGGGTATTTCTGGTTCTTTGCACTGTTCCTAGCTCACTGACCCGGTTTCAACCCAATCAGACTCAGCAGACGTTCACAGACGTAAAAGCATTATATTAAAAGATCGATCCACAGATTTTGTGGATCGATATCAGCTCAGTCAAATGTGGATCGATCCATATCGTTGAATCGATCTTTTGAACCCACCCCTAGTCCCCTATATACCAGAAGATGTACCACATGGTGTAGAAAGGGAATTATCTTAACTTGTGTAAATGTAACTTATTACTAGCCACCTCTGGTTTTGAATTAGGATGCAAAAATTACCAGTCAACATAAAACCAAGTAATAAACAAAAGAAATGGGGGATCGTAACTTGCTAGATTAAAAGGAATTCTTACGTATTCTTAAGTTTAAATGCATTTGAGGAATTTTAACGTTTGGACCCAACGTGGTCTATTTTCCCCATCTAAACTGATGATTTTCAAAAACTTTAAAATATTGATTTAGTAACACTAATAAATAACCATGGCAACGAAACTGATGTTAAATATAGTCTGTTCTTTCACACCAAGTAACAGCAGCCTATGTGCTGTTTTACTGAAAGCTCCTTTGTGAATCCACGGGAGCTACTCAAGCATCCCCACAGTGACAGCTTGATGGATGTTGTTTTACGACTGAATCAGATTTGCTCTACAATCTATGTGCAGTGCTGTTTTGTGAGAAACAAGATGCAAATTTAAGGTTCACAAGGAATGTCAACTTTAATTGGTTCTTTTTCCACCCACAGGATGAGTAGCTTACGTGTAATTTCCATTTTAAATCTTGCATTTGTGGTACGTGTAATCTTTGGCAGTTTAAGAACTCCTTTAAAAGGCAAAAACAGGTGTGATCAGTAATCAGAAATGAAATAAATGACTAATAACAAATGGATTAAAGTGCTGTTTAAAAACATGGTTTAATCCTTTTCATTTTAAGGTAAGTGAAGTGATTTTAAAAATGACTGTAATGCTGTATTGAAAGGCCAACAGAAGAATACTCATCCCACTTCTAACATCAGTGAAATTTTTGTTAATCATTGTGACAACACACAGCGAGGCTAGACAGGACCATTGGCATAATAATTATCAGCCATTTTTTATGATTATTTTTCAATGTTTCATAATCAAAGGCCGCCTCCGAGCCACACCTATGGATTACCTGCCTGCCTGCTCTGACATTACCCTTCCTGCCCTCCCCAGAAAACACCAAACACACATGCTTGTGAAGAAGGCCACTGAAGATAACAAACATCTTTTACATCATCGCGTCCAAGCTGCCCAAGATCTAGATGCTCAATGGCTACGCTCTTGCAAACCCTTCAGTAGATATGCTGTCTCCCTTGAAATTTCCAACTTCAATCTTCTGGAAAGCTGGAGATTCACCTGGCGAGAGACAGAAAAACCACTTCAGCTCAGCGTCACTCCCGGTACAAAACCACCACCAGGTGCCCAACTTGGCTGCAGAGATTGGGTCATCCTCAACCGCCTGGGAACGGCTGTTTCAATGCCAACATGCATCGTTGAGGCCATCGCTTGTCACAAACTTGTATTTGTGGCAACCCAGAGCAGACAGCACATCATGTCCTATCAGAGTGCCCTGACCTCAGACCACCTAAGGGTATCGATGTGGACCTCACCAATCCCACCTGGGAGACAGTGACCTGGCTCCACAGCTTATATTGTCATGTTCGGGGTTGTTTTCAACCGCGTCCACAACCTGGGGCTGTAGGTTTTTGATTATTGCTTATTAATTCCAGCTGGCAGATTGAGCCTTGCTGTCTGCCAGTCCTACAGTAACACCTCCTCCTCTCACCAGACATTCACCAGCTGTATGGTATCACCACATGCACACATATGCACCCACACTCATGCACGCACACATACTCACACATGTATACACACACATTTCCAATTTATCATGCACATGCTTGCCACACTGCTGTGTCCACTTGCCTTCATTAGGGATTTGTGTACTTATGGGAGGCAGTGTGATCAGTCAGTGTGGCAGCTTAAGTCAACCTTGGACATCCTGGCTCACTGATTGTTGGCTTCCTTCCTTTTGGACTATACCGTGTTGTTTCTCAGAGCCTTTCCGCTCCAACATGTATGTAAGTCTTCCCTCATTTATGCTTTTCCTCTCCACTCCTACCCTGCCCGGAGCGTGTATGGTATCTAATCCCAGCCAACGAAGTTTGTAGCCGGTTGTCTCATCTTCTCTCATCAGTGACGGTTATTTGGACAATTTGTGTATTTTCCCTTTTGTAAGTAAACACGTTACGTTACTGCACGTTGGGCTCATATCCATTCATATGCACAGGAACAATCCAGCCCCGCCAACTGCTTCCACACCGAGCTCAGTCACCTCCACAGCGAATCATCAGTCCTGAGCAGTCCCATCTGCAGGATCTCCCTCCGTATCTGCTGCAAGGTCTTCTTCCTTGGGTTGTTCGCTGGCAGCAGTGGGGCGCTTGCTTTTCTTACCGGGGTCTCCCATTTCTGTGGCTAAGGGGCGGCTCCTAGACCTTCTCCCAAGGAGCCAAGCACCGCCTCTCCCACACGGACGGGTGAAGACGCCCAAACAGCAGCAGCTGCAATTTACACCATAAACTGAGAGAACAGGCAAGTACATTTTCATTTGACTCATATTAATAATGAAATGTTTTGCCTGATCCCTGGTAGGGAGGCTCAGGGAAAGCAGTCCCCTGAGCTCTCCCCGCCTGCTGCTGTTAAAAACTGTTCACCCGCCCTCTCTCCTCTCCCCTTCGTGTGCCTGCCAGAGCCGAGCAGCCAGGATCAGGAGGAGCCAGAAGTCCGGGGGGGGGTGTCCCCCCGCAGCCACGGTGAACCAGTTCCCAGCCGCCATGCTGGCGGAGTCACCAGCATGGATCATGACAGCCGGGAGAGTTAAGACTGCAGTGACCATCATGCCTGCTGTGGAGGCCGCCACAGCAGAGTCAGCACCTGAGCAGAACCTTGTGGAGGCTGAACCTGAGGAGACATCGCCCAGCTCGCCAAAGTCCTGGACAGCGGTAGAGCTTGAGCTAAGGCAAGTGCTCTCTTTTGTCTTTCTCTTTTCTATAATTGAGCATTTTTGCCTTGTTTTAGGTGAGGAGAGCCAGCGGCAGCCAAACGCTGCACCTGAGCTTGCCTCGCCAGCCTCTGCCACTGCTGGCGACCCCTGACCCTTCCCCCTCTCTTTCTGAGTCCATTTCCAGAGTCGTCGGAGAGGGTCTTCCATCGCCGGACGAGTCTGGGGATCCAGGTTCGCAACCAGAGGCCACCAAGGTTCCAGTCGAGGCGGTTGTCAGGGGTACCCAGTCCCAGTCCAGGGTGCCAGTGATTGACCACCTCCTCGCTTGAGTGCTCATATGGGTCAGCTGGCCCATGGCCAAGATGGCGTTGGGGTCAGCAGTTGCCCAGCCAGATCCCACCGTGGGTGCAGCAGGGGTCCAGCTGAACTCCATCGTGGGTGCAACCATGGCTCGGTCGGGGTCCATCGCGGGTGCAACGCAGGCCCAGTCAGGGCTCACCGTGGGAGCAATGAGGTCCCGGGAAGGGGCCACCACTGGTGCAACGTTGTCCCAGGCCAGGACCACCGCAGATGTAGCCATGGCCCAGCCCAGGTCCACCGCGGGTTCTACTAAGTTCTAGTCCTATGTTGGGACCACTGGGGGTGCCACAGGACAGTTTGGGGATGCCAGCGTCTTCCTTTCCCTTTTGGAGGCCCTGTGGGCATTCCTCCTCTTTCTGCCGGGCACCGTCGGGGTCTTTTTCCCTTTGCCGCCAGTGGCCGCAGGGGTCTCTCTTCCCCTGTCTGGCCACCCACCTCTCAGCCTTCCAGTAGGTAGGCCACCACCTCATCTGCCCCTCCGGTCCTGGTGGCCCAATCATGTGGGGAGGCCACCCGAAGGATTAGGTTCCCGGGTCGTGGCCCTTTTTCTCTGGCAGGCCACCTGATACTGTTCTACAGGCCGCCTGCTGGCCCTGGGATTTTGGCCGGCCCCCTGAACTTACAGTAACCTGCTGGACCTTGGACTCTGGCTGGCCCCCTGAACTGTGGGACGCTTGGGGGTGGGGTGGGTTAGTTAGTTTTGGGGTTGGGGAGTGTGTTGCCGTTGTGTTGTTTTGTGGTGTTCCCCATCTTTGATTGATCCCTCCTAAGCTGCTTCCCCCCACCTCCCGCCCTGGTTCGGTGTGTTGGTCTTTTGGGTGGGGGGGGGGGTTGTCCTTTGCTTTGATGGTACGGTGGGTGTCTGGTCTCCACCCCTTGGGGGGGCACTGTCATGTTCAGGGTCGTCACCCCGAGCATGACTTGTGGTTGTTGGGTTTAATTATTGATTGTTAATTCTAGCTGATGGATTGAGCTTTGCTCTCCACCTGCCCCACAGCCATGCCTCTTCCTCACCAGGCATCCACTCACACACACATACACACTCACACACTCATACACGCACACACACTCATGCACGCATGCACACATACACTCACATTCACACTCACGCACACACACACACACACACACATTGTTCAATTAGTCACTCGCTGGGTGGCCACACAGCTGTGTCCATTTGCCCTTATTTCAGGTTTGTGTATTTATAGGGTAGAATGTGACCAGCTGTTGTGGCAACTTAGCTATGTCAACCTTGGACATCCAGACTCGCTTATGTTGGTTCCCCCTCGGACTGAATCATGTTGTCCCCTCAGAGCCTTTCCACTTCAACGCCATAGTAAGTCCTTGTGCCTTTTCCTCCGCTCCTGCCTGTTTGGAGCACATTAAGCATCCTGTGAACTAACCAAGCTTGTAGCTGGGTGTCTTCCCTTCCATTGTGACTGTTTTTGGACATTCAATCCATTCATCCATTGTAAATAAACACGTTACTTACTTTGCGTTTTGGGCTTGTTGCTATTTTATATGTTCGCTGCGCAGTTTGTGTAGTGAACATGACAAATACTTCCTGATTCCTTGTGAAAATAAGGTCGACAGGTGTTTCCCTTGGACAAGTTTGTTAAAATATGAGAGCAAGAAATGGCAAAAATAGGTGCCACTGCAACTTTAAACCAAAATGGCAGGCATCCAGTTGGTCGTACGTACATCCTAACTCCAATGATATTTTTTGCATGTACTGAGGTGCTACACATACCTGTCCATGTCCATCTTTTGTGAGTGCCCAGACCTTAATAACCTTTTAATATGAAATTGACTTGCCTGTGCTTCATTTGGACAATTGAATAATTGTTGCATTTGTTATTTTTGTGCAATTCCTGCAAGATTGCTATGCAATTAATATGCATAAAGTCATGAAAAGGCACTTCAGCATGAAGTAATGGAAGAACCTTAGTCAGCAAGCTCACATACCCCTTGCATTCCCATATCAAGGGTCTCTAATGAGGATTGTGATCAACAGTGGGCTGAGCAATTAACCAAAGAGTACCAAAAACTGACATTCAGGGTGAAGAACCAACCTAATCTTGTTCATGTTTGTTCGGTTTTCCCTTCTCATTGTTGTGCGCGTTTATATAGAGAGCTTTTCATGTACTTCCCCTGTGAGACGTGCCCATGGAGTTACATGCTTGGACACGTACCTCCACACCAAAGAGGCATAGCACTTAAAGCTCTTCAAAAGCAGTAGAAAGAAGTGAAATGGCTTGTAACGGAAAAAAAAAAAAAATTAGGTCTCTGTCTCCATAGTATGTGATGATGGACTTTATTTCATCTGAAGATGCCAAGAAAAAGTGAGTGATGTGCACAGAAACTAACATGTAGATGCCTGAAACTAAGTTGCTGTTAGCCTCTGATGGCTATTTGTGCCATCGCAAACATGTTTTTTCCCTGCCACGATGGGCAACCATAATGAACAAGCTAAGGCCGCTGTAGCAAGTCAGTGACCCACACGGTATGTAAACACACTGACTTCTGTTAGTGATATGGTACCACACTGTCGTGTAGTATTGTTTAATTATGAGCCTTGTTAGTGAACTATAAGGGCAAAGAAAGGAGGGGAGAAAACTGGAAAGAGATCTGAAAGGATCAATAAACCGTGACACTGATTAAGGTCAAATTGCCCAGCCCTAGGTCAAAATATAATGGACTGAAAAAGTCCAAGTCCCTCTCCCCCCAAAAATGGGACCCCTCATTAGAAGTGTTTGAAAAATCAAACTCATCCAAGGTATTGAGGAGTTAAAGCAACGGACGAACGGACTCACGAATGAATGTACAAACATATGAATGAGCAGACAGACTGGTCAAAAACATGATACCCACTGCAACTTTGGGTATAATAATCAATAAAATGCTTGGTGTCAGGTCTACTGTACAGATCTATGCAAACTGAGGACTATTTGTGGTTCAGACATTGTCCAAAGGAAGCCAATATATGTTGAAAGCAAGGCAGTGTATCCACAAGAGAAAGCACTGCAGATGCCCTCTGTGATACCCTGGTTGAAATGTACTGTGTACTTATGTAAATTATTGAAAAAGTAAAATTTCTACCAGTGTTTTTATTTTTAGGCTATTATTTATAATAAGAATTGCATATGTACGGGAAACATTAAAAGTATCTCAAATTGTCTTTAGCCATATATAAACATGTTTCAGTAATGCCAATTCTGCATAGACTGACAATCTAGGCATCTACACAGTATAACTGTTGACATTCTTTCTAAGGTGGGTCACAGCATGTCTACCACCATGCAGACAGCTTTTTTTGTGTGTGTAAAAAAAAAATTATAGCTAAATGTCAGCTGAGGAAAGCAAGCTCTCACCCACATTTGATCTAGCTAAACTCCAATTCGATAAAACATTTTTTTCGCCAGGTGGAGTCTTGCCAGCTGGAGTCGTGCCCAAATTTTGTATTAGAATACAATCCTCCTTAGTCAGAGGTATCACTGTCAATGTCACTCCAATACCTCGACATTCACATCTCCATGGCCCATACAGCTCAATTCAGCCCACAGGAGGATATGAAACTATAATTTTGGTAGTGCTGCTTGCAATCCACAGGCATCACAGATCAAAAGCAGAATTCAACAGAAAATGTACTTTACATTAACATTTACCAGGCTTATTGAATGGATCGTCACTCATCAGAAGGAAGGCAAACACAAAAGTAATTGGCTAGGTTGGTTTAATAAAGTTTCTAAAAAGTACAGCTTGGATCTGCTTTCACACTCTGGGGAAATATTCTCTCATTACGCTGGGTGTGGGGGAGGAGGGAAGCAGCAATAAGGCAGATTTCTTCGAGGCTCAGGAGAAAATGAAACCTTCTGATGACAGCAGAGCATGTAATGCTTTCATCTGGTTCCACCCATGAAGGAAAATTAAACGAAAATTATCATTGCATGTTTTCTTTCTCCTTCTACACACTCTTTTACAACAGATCAAATGAATTGGGATATTCTTTATTGTTCTGTTTTTTCCAAATACCGTTTTTTTTTCCACCTGTTGTGCTTTGAGCAAACTGTTGCTTTTTGAGCAGGACATGCGTCTGCATTCAAACTGGATTCTCAATAAACTGTCACCAAACAGTGGCACTTATTCATTCATTAACCAATTTTCTCATCAGTCATAGTCATTAGTCATTGCAACAGATTGCCCATCTACTTTAACTTTTTTGGGGTGCCAGCTGAAGCAAACTTTGACAAAAAAAGGAAAAACAAACTTGTTTTAAATGTAGGACAATCCCCCACAACGATGCAGGTAAATAAAACAAATACCATGGACCCTGAAGTAACTCAAATATCTCAACTTCACAAACACATTTAGGCAGTCAATATAAAGAAAGCAGTATATTTCAAAAAAACTCAGACCATCAACTCAAATGTCCCTTTCAGGCATAAGCACAAAATAATATCAAAGGCAAGAAAAATCTCAACCCATAAACAGCAAATGGTTCGGTTCAGTTTTTTCAGTTCACCTTTTCAGTTTAACTCAGTTCAATTCAATATCCATCCATCTATTTTCTACCGCTTTTCCGGAGGTCCGGGTCACAGAGGCAGCAGCCCAAGCAGAGAAGCCCAGTCTTCCTTCTCCCCAGCCACCTGCTCCAGCTCTTCAGAGAGGATACCAAGACATTCCCAGGCCAGCTGGGAGACATAGTCTCTCCAGCATGTCCTGGGTATTCCCCGGGGGCTCCTCCCAGTGGGACAAGCCCAAAACACCTCAAGTGGAAGGCATCAAGGAGGCATCCTGATCCCAACAAGCCCAAAACACCTCAAGTGGAAGGCATCAAGGAGGCATCCTGATCCCAACCACCTCAACTGGCTCCTTTCATTGTGGAGGGAAAAGTGACCCCCCCCCCCCACCTTAAAACATAAATTAACTGTGGTTTATCACATCTTTGGAAAGCTGGGTTCAGTTTCCTTAGCAACACCCAGGCCTGATTATTGCCACACCTGTTCTCAATCAAGAAATCACTTAAATAGGACCTGCCTGACAAAGTGAAGTAGACCAAAAGATTCTCAAAAGCGAGACATCATGCTGCGATCCAAAGAAATTCAGGAACAAATGAGAAACAAAGTAATTGAGATCTATTAGTCTGGAAACGGTTATAAAGCCAATTCTGAAGGTTTGGGACTCCAGTGAACCACAGTGACAGCCATTATCCACTAAATGGTGAAAACATGAAACAGTGGTGACCCTTCTCAGGAGTGGCCAGCCGACCAAAATTACCCCAAGAGCACAGCGACGACGCATTCAAGAGGTCACAAAACACCCCACAACAACTTCCAAAGAACTGCAGGACTTACTTGCCTGAGTAAAGGTCAGTGTTCATGACTCCACCATAAGAAAGCGACTGGGCAAAAATGGCCTGCATGGCAAAGTTCCAAGATGAAAACCATTGCTGAGCAAAAAGAACATAAAAGCTCATCTCAGTTTTGCCAGAAAACTTGATGATCCCCAAGACATTTGGGAAAATACTTTGTGGACTGACGAGACAAAAGTTGAACTTTTTGGAAGGTGAGTGTCCCATTACATCTGGCATAAAAGTAACACAGCATTTCAGAAAAGGAACATCATACCAGCAGTAAAATATGGTGGTGGTAGTGTGATGGTCTGGGGCTGTTTTGCTGCTTCAGGACCTGGAAGACTTGCTGTGGTAAATGGAACCATGAATTCTGCCGTCTACCAAAAAATCCTGAAGGAGAATGTTCGGCCATCTGTTTGTGACCTTAAGCTGAAGCGCACTTGGGTTCTGCAGCAGGACAATGATCCAAAACACACCAGCAAGTCCACCTGTGAATGGCTTAAGAAAAGCAAAATTAAGGCTTTGGAGTGGCCAAGTCAAAGTCCTGACCTGAATCCCAGTGAGATGCTGTGACATGACTGTAAAAAGGTGGTTCATGCTCGAAAACCTTCAAATGTGGCTGAATTACAACAATTCTGCAAAGATGAGTAGGCCAAAATTCCTCCACAGCGCTGTAAAAGACTCAGTGCCAGTTATCACAAACGCTTGATTGCAGTTGTTGCAGCTAAGGGTGGCCCAACCAGTTATTAGGTTTAGGGGCAATCACTTTTTCGCACAGGGCCATGTAGGTTTGAATTTTTTTTTCCCTTAATAATAAACATCTTCATTTAAAAACTGCATTTTGTGTTTACTTGTGTTATCTTTGTCTAATATTTAAATTTGTTTGATGATCTGAAACATTTAAGTGTGACAAACATACAAAAAAATGAGAAATCAGGAAGGGGGCAAACACTTTTTCCACACCACTGTAATCCTTTTAATCAGTTCTGTTCTCTCTACCCCTTTTGGTTCAGTCCAGTTCAATGTAACCATCTAGGTTCAGTTCAGTTCCATTGTTCAGTTCAACAGTTCAACCTTGGTGTGTTTCGTTCAATTCAGCCCCTTTGTTCAGTCCACCTTTTCTTCTTCCCCCTTCAATTGTTTTACCTCAGCTGGGTTTAAGGTTAGTGCAAGGGACTACACTCAGTTATCCCCCTGGAGAACCAAGCAGCTGGCAGCAGATAAATAAATCCTTGGCATTTGTGTAAACCTAGTTCTATGGAGGCGGTGGGACTTGTTCTAAACCCGGAGTACTTTACGAAAATGCCAAGGATAGGCACGGCACTTAATGGAGTTCACAGATTGACTTGCCACCTCTGTTTGTTTCGCTGGTCACCATTTTGTCTTCTGCCTTCAGCTTATGAAGGCTTGGTTCTAGTCAGTAGAAAGGAAGTGCATGTCATGATCCCGAGTGCGGTTCTGTACTTTGCTCGGGTCTCCTGATAATTATTCCTTTTTTCTGTGTATGTATCTAGTCATATTTATCTGTCTTTATGGTTGTGCTTTTATTTTGACAGCGCCGCGGCAGAACTTCCGCATGTCAGTCTGTTCACGGCCTGTCACAGCTGTTTGTGCTTCATTGATTTCATTCTCTCCACACCTGTTTGTAATTTGTGTTTTTGGTGTACTATTTAAGGTCACTAACAAGGTTCATTCCTCGCTGCGACCTCGCTCCACTCAGGCTGGAATCCCCTACCCCTGATTCCAGTCTTCTTTCCACTTTTGGACTGTGGACTCTCTAGCTATTTGTAAGTTACCTTTCATGGTCTTTTCAGCATTTGTATGTCTCACGTTATTCCTCCTCGAGGTCGTGTTATAGTTGTTTGTATTTTGCCCAGTAGGTCGCAGCCAGATAGGTGCCAGCAGTAATGAGTTTGTGGCTCTATTTTTTTCTCTTTTCGGATGCCTGCATTTTTTGGATATAGCGTCATATGGCAGGTGAGATCCCATGAGCCTGGGTTTTGAGCTTTGCCAGGCTCTTATGGAAATAGGTGACCTCCTTGCCAGAGCTTGCAGTTATTCTACGCCTAAAGACGCTTTATTGTATCTAGACTTCACAGAGGCGGCTGTGCAGTGTCATCCTCGCCTTTCTGAGCATGCTGAGGGAAGGGAGAGGATTGCCCAGTTATCGGCACTGCAGCAAAAGAACAGTGAGTTGGAGAGGAACTCGAAAAGGAAGCCCAGATCGTGGCTGACGGGGAAACACTCCCGGGCCTCGGTTCCATCTACTCCTCGTCAAGTTCCTGCTACGGCTCCAGCCCCTGGGTCTCCATCACCGGAAAGCCATTTTCCAGCGCACCATAGGAGGAGGGCAGCCGAGGCTCCCAATGAAGATGAACAGTGGGCAGCTGAATTCATGAGGGGCCATATAGCTGAAGCGCTCTCTTCCTGCAGCCCGGGTAATGTTCTTAAGCACGTAGTGGCAGCTGTTAGGATTGTGGAGGCACATCCTGGTCTAAATAATTATCCGGAGTTCGCCGAGTTGCTAGCCACTGTCTCCGCGCAGCAGCGACGTTTTCCTAATTTGTTGATCAGTTCAGACGCTACCACCCGACACAGAACCCTTCTCCTCCCCACGACACGGCTGTCTCGAAGCGGAAGGAGGAGAATCACCAGGTCAACACGCCGCGAGGCTCTCGTTCAGATCCAGCTAGGGGCCACCAGAAAAATTCCCTTGTCTCCCAGCCAGCTGTTTTTTCTTCGCCACGGCAGAGAGTGAGGACAGCAGCTTCAGCTTCCGGGTCTTTTTTTTTTCAGCTGTTTTGCCAGCTCCCCTACCCCAGACTGCCTCGGCTGCTCCTCCCTCCCCACGGCGCTTCCTCCAGCTGCTGTGAGCCCTGTGTTTTTTTCTCTGACTGCCTCAGTCATCAATCCTACTGGAACGACTACTTCTTGTCTTCTTAAGTGGCCCGCCATCACCATTACAATCGGAGAGGGAGGAAATGAGCCTGCTGCAGCAGTCACCACCGTACCCCAGGAAGACAGGCAAGGTGTTTTTTCATTCTATAGCACAATTTGGTGAATTACCTTGTCTGATTCCGGGGGATGAGGCTCAGTTATTGCAGTCAACTGAGTCCTCATCACCTGCTGCAGCCACAAGTGAATCTATTGCTACCTCTGTGTCTCCTCCTATTTCCCCCGAGTGTCCGCCGGGTCCAGGATCAAGCCGCCGGATGGAGGAGGAGCCTGAGGGCCTGCAGAGCCTGGTTGCAGCTCCATAGCTGTGACACAGACGGAGGAGGAGGGCTGTCTGCACTCCAGAGCCGGAGCCAACAACGAAGCGTCCCCAGGTGTCGCCAGAGCAGAGTTCAGCTCCAGCAATTAACGGATCCCCTGCCACCATGCAGCAACAACGTAACATGTGGGTTACATCACCAGGGGGTTCGAGGACTGTGAAGACCATCATGCCGGCTGCAGAGGCCACCGGAGATGAGGACTGAGCCCGAATCGCGGTCACTGCCTGGATCGTCGGAGTCCTGGACAGCAGTGGAGCTCGAGATCAGGCAAATGTTCTATTTTGTCTTTCTATTTTCTATTGTGGAGCAATCCTGCTTGTCTCTTGGGAAGGAGAGCCGGGTGCAGCTGCCCGCTGCATCGGAGCTCACCTCGCCGGGCTCCGCGGCTGCCAGTGACCCTGACCCCTTGAGTCTCTCTGCTGTGTCTGAGCCTTCTTCCAGGGTCACCAGAGATGATCCATCTCCATCTGACGTCTCCAAGGGTCCGGGTTCGCCTCTGGAAGTTGTCCAGGGCGCTGCTTCCCCCTGCCTGAGGCCGTCGTTTGGGTCCCTCCTCAGTTTGGGTCCACCGTGGGTGCAGCATTGGCCCAGTCGGGGTCCACTGTGGTTGCAGCGTTGGCCCAGTCGCGGTCCACCGTGGGGGCAGCGTTGGCCTGGTCGGGATCCACCACGGTTGCTACTGAGCTCCAGCGTGGAGCCAACAAGGGTGCTGCAAGCTCTTCATTGCTAGATGCCTTTGGGGCTCCTCTCCTCTCTCCACCCCCAGATGCCGTTGGGGTTCCCCTCCCCCGGCCCGGCTTCCTGCCACTGAGCCTGCCGGTGGGAAAGCCGCCTCCCGGTTCACCCCTTCGGTCCTGGTGGCTGAAGAACACTGGCCAGCCACCTGAAAGACTGAGCCGCCGGGTCAGGTGGTCTATGTTCAAAGGCAGACCACCCAACTCATTTCATCTGGTTGTTCGGCAGTCCTGGGATTTCGGTCGGCCCCCCAAACTCTTTTTTCCTAGTTGGGGAGTTGGTTGGCCGCCCAGCCTTTTCCACTTGATGGTCAGGTGAAGCCAGGATGCTGGGAGGCCACCTGAACTCTTTATTTATTTATTATGTATGACCCAGTTCTCTTTATATTCTGTTTGATGATTATGATTTCGGGTTATTGTGGTTTTTTGTGTCTCTCCCTCTGGGCCAGGATCCCCCAACAACCTACCGGGGGTAGTAGTAGTAGTAGTAGATTAGTTTATTTGCTTGGTTTTTGTAGTTGTTGGGGGTGGGAGGTGTTCTCCTTTTTCGCTTGATGTTACTGCGGGGTGTCTGGGGAACCACCCCTTAAGGGAAGGGCACTGTCATGATCCCAAGTGCGGTTCTGTACCGTGCTCGGGTCTCCTGATTATTATTCCTTTTTTCTGTGTATGTATCTAGTCATGTTTATCTGTCTTTATGGTTGTGCTTTTATTTTGACAGCACCACTGCAGGACTTCCGCCTGTCAGTCTGTTCGTGGCCTGTCACAGCTGTTTGTGCTTCATTGATTTCATTCTCTCCACACCTGTTTGTAATTTGTGTTTTCGGTGTACTATTTAAGGTCACTAGCAAGGTTCATTCCTCGCTGCGACCTCGCTCCACTCAGGCTGGAATCCCTTACCCCTGATTCCAGTCTTCTTTCTACTTTTGGACTGTGGACTCTCTAGCTATTTGTAAGTTACCTTTCATGGTCTTTTCAGCATTTGTATGTCTCACGTTATTCCTCCTCGAGGTCGTGTTATAGTTGTTTGTATTTTGTCCCTCGTGGCACATTCTATTGTTCTTTATTATTTATTAAATAAGCAAACTCACTACTGGCGATTGGTGCCTCATTTATGCCCTGGAAGGGGCAGACATAACAGTTCAGAGCATGTCTTAAGCTGTTGACCCAAAAAGTCTGATGTAATTTTTAACTTTTCTGTACTGGACAAAAATGTGAGCGTAAAAATAATGATGATAAATGTGTGGCAAGTGAACCATTAATTCATGCAACACCTAAAGCCTGTCAACCAAACAGGAGACACAGCAACAGTTGATTCAGATTTTAAAAAATAAATAAAAAAAATCACTGGCTTCAAAATTATTAAAGGTTAGCATTAATTTCCTTAAGACTTTGAAAAGATCAAGGTTGTCTTGTGATGACACAAAGGAGATGGCACTCCACCCAGGACTTCGGGATGTTGGTGGGAAGGTAGTTAGAGATGGTAATGGAGAAAAGGCAAGAGACAAAGATGTGCCTTTCACCCCCGCTGTGCCAGGTTCACATCAGAGGTGTGAATATATTGAATTAAGCCTTGCTCTGTGACTTGTATGTTAATGTGTATGTTGATGTGTGTACATGCTTGGTAACTGGTATGTTAATGTGAAGAGTTTGTTTGCAAAAACCGATAAATGCCACTTCCATGAAAATTTCACTCTTTGCATCAAATAACTGTTAACATTACCTACTTGTAGAAGTTCAAATCATTTTGTCTCAAAAGCTGGTATGTCCTATGTTATAGGCACTACAAATTCATGTTTTGTTTTTTTTAATCAAAAGCCAATAAACGCCGGGAGCGTTTATTTGTTTGTTTGTTTGTTTTAACAAAAGCAGATAATTCCACAGGGCAAATCAGCGCTTGGTATTTGGGTCACGTGACTCATCTTGGCTGCCAGCTTTCGGACACTACTGGGCTTGTTTTCACGGCACAGTTAATGACGTCATCACATGAGAGTAAAATGTAACAGACTAATGTTGGTAAAAAGTGAATACCTGCATGTAATTTGTAGTAAATATGTATTAAATCAAGTCATTTTTGCTGAATTATTCAATATAAAAACCTTAAGGTAGTTTATGTTGTAATGTGAAGCTCTTCTCTCACTGCTCCGTTGGCTGCACATTCACTATATAGTACACTATATGGGGAAGGAGTTTCTTTTTTCCAGCCTTATTCCTTTTCTTTTTATTGTCATATTCAATTCAATTCAATTCAACTTTATTTATATAGCGCCATTTCACAACAACAGTCATCTCATAGCACTATCAACTGTAGGGAGGACCCCCACAGTTGCAGAAAGACCCCAGCAATCAGGCGATCCCCTGTGAGCAAGCACTTGGCGACGGTGGAGAGGAAAAACTCCCTTTTAACAGGAAGAAACCTCCAGCAGAACCAGGCTCAGGGAGGGGCAGTCATCTGCTGCGACTGGCTGGGGGGTGAGGGGATAGAGAAGAAGAAAAGAACAGACATGTAGAGAGCAAACAGCACGATGGGGACTCAATCTATGGGAGAGAACAAACAAATGTTAATGACCAGCAAAAAAAAAATATTTCATAGAGAGTGAGGATATGCACCTCGAGGACAGATCCACACGCAGATTGTGTTAAAGACATTTATTAACAGAGGAAAAATAAATGTCAAAGGTGCCCACAACACAGAAATGAAAACAGGGATAACTTACTCAGACGCCTCAGAGCAGATGCGCTCTGGAGAAGAAAAGGCTTCAGAGGCTGCCAAAGTATAGCAAGGAGACGACTGGGAACAAGTAGACAATGCAATTTAGCCGCAAAGCACAGACAAAGTCCACGGCTTAAATACAGGGAGGTGAATTGGAAGTGATAACAGGTGTGTGGGTCAGCTTGAATAGGAGAGGGGCACGACAATAAATAATTGGAATCACCTGACCATAATCAGAGGTGAGCGAGGAGCGGCTGTCAGCCTGGCAGGTGGTGCCAACACAAACTCAGAGATGTCACCTCCCAGCTGACAGCTCAAGAATAACATAAACAGAACCAAATATATACTGACCTGAGAATAATTACAGGGAAGCAGGAAAATAAATAACACCTGAACACACACAAAGAGAAAATACAGAAAACTGACAATGATAATGACAGATCTACAAAACTCAGAAATAATTTGAGTCTGCGCTCAGAGGGGAGAACAGGAGCACAGACTCATGACAGAGCCCCTTCCTCAAGGGAGACACCCCAGGGTAACATTAACAGAAAAAAAGCTGCTGCCCCCCCCCCCTCGCAGGAACTACAGCAATCTACCCAGGTGGGTGGCGGAGGGAACAGGCCAGGAGGGATCAAAAATAATCCTGCTCAGGACCCACGCTAGAAAAACACAGAATAAGCCCCCCCCCCCCCCGGCCCATAGAGCTCAAGAGTTCGGGGGGGCCGACCAGAGTCCCATGCCCAGTGGGCGGCAAGGTGAGACCGGTCAGGTAGCCTGACAAAGTCCCAGATCAGCCGGACCGCCAGGTGGAATGAGTCAGGTGGCCTACCGGGGAAAATGGGCCACCCAACCCAGCGGCTCAGTCTATCGAGCGGCCGGCCTGAGTTCTTCAGCCACCATGACCAGAGGAGTGACCCAGGAGGTGGCTCCCCCACAATAAGACCCAATAACAGGAAGCAGGGCCGGGGAAGAGGAACCACGATGATGTCTGGTGGAGAAGGAGGGGGAGGGCCACGACGCCCTCAGTGGTCTCGGACGAGAATAATGGTGCACCCACAGGGGTCCCGGTCTGGGACATTGTTGCACCCGTGGTGGCTCCGGGCTGGAGCTCTGCAGCACCCGTGGGTTCGGCTGCACCCTCGGTGAACCCAGGCTGGGCCAACGTTGCACCCACGGAGGACTCGGACCCGGCCAGAGCTGCTCTCACAGGGAACAGGCCAACCCCTGAGAGCACCAGGCCAAGGATGCAGTTAATTAAGGGGACCCCTGGTAAGGGAGAAGAAGGGAGACCCACGATGACCTCGGCAGGGGGAGCAGGACCCGCAATGTCCTCCGGAGGCGAGCCTGGACCCATGGAGACCTCTGGCTGAACTGAAATGTCTCCGGTGACCCTGGGAATGAGCTCAGAGACAGAGAGAGAAGTGGGGTCAGGGTCACCGGTAGCGGCAGAGCCCGGCAAGGCGAGCTCAGATGCAGCAGGCAACTGCACCTGGCTCTCCTCACCAAGAGTCAGGCAAGATTGCTCTAAAACAGAAAATAGGAATACAAAAAAGAGCACTTGCCTGAGCTCGAGCTCCACTGCCGTCCAGGACTCCAGCGATCCAGGCGAAGATGGTAATTCGGGCTTGGCCTCCAGGAGGTCCAGTTCAGGCTCCCACTCTGCTGCGGTGGCCTCCGCAACAGGCATGATGGTCATTGCAGTCCTACGGTCCCCAGGGGATGTTTCCCATGCTGGTGACTCATCCGGCATGGCAGCTGGGGCTGCCTCACCGCTAGTCCTGGACCTGGATCCTCCAGGGTCCCCAACTCCTCCATCGTCCAGCAGTTCTGGTCTGGGGCCGGTGGACACTCAGGAAGAGGTGGAGGAGACATGGAGAGAGGTGATGAGCAGTTAATTGCTGCAGCAGGTGGGGGGAGCTCAGGGGACGGCATTTCCTGAGCCTCCCGACCAGGAATCAAATAAGGCATATTGTAATAATTTGAAGAGGGAAAAAATGACACTTGCCTGACCTCCTGGTGTAGGTTAATGTCTGCTGCAGCAGGTGAATGGTCATCCCTCTCCGTGGCTCTGGTGGGCATGGGTCCCCCTAAGGATTGTGGAGGAGCCGCTTCAGCAGACACAGAGATGGGTGGAGCAAGGGAACCCATGGAGGACCTCTCGGCAGCGAGAGAGGACACCGAGGTTGAGCGGGGAACAGCAGCTGCAGAGCAGGGAGAAGCTAAAGATTCAGCCAGGGGAGAAGGAGCCGTAGGCTGCACTGCTGAGGGAGGCTTCAGTCTTGGTGCCATGGAGATGGCTGTAGTAGAGGCAGGAGGCTTCCTCCAGCGGTACACCGTGGGGTGACATGGCTGTGGTGGAGCAGATGGGGCTGTAACGGGCGCCAGAGGCTGATGCCGTGTGAAGATGACGGGGGCCCAGGAACGCCTTCCCTTCGGTGTGTGTCCAGGCTTCACCGGAGATTTCTTCTTCATCTTGCCATTCTCACGTTGCAGCGCAGCCACCAGGGAAATCTTCTCCTTACCCTCAGCGTGCTCCACCAGCTGAGGGCACCGGCAAGCCACTGCCTCCGCGAGCTTCAGGTACCAAAACACCTCCTCCGGGGTGGAATATGCGCGTGCCGTGGAAATTAGCCCATCAATCTCCATGAGTGCACGACAGCAATCCCACCCCAGATGCATTGGGTAGCGGCGTCCTCCTGCTGAGTTCATACTGAGCTCTTAACCCCAGGTGAGTAAAAAAAGACAAAAGTAGAGGAAAAAGGGCACACAAACACAACCACTGGATCTTTTAAACAGGTGGCTAAATTATGTCATATGCACCTCTCCGAGGTGCAGAGAGGACGGATCCACACGCAGATTATTTTAAAGACATTTATTAACAGAGGTAAAATAAATGTCAAAGGTGCCCACAACGCAGAAGTGAAAACAGGGATCACTTACTCAGGTGCATCAGAGCAGACGCGCTCTGGAGAAGAAAAGGCTTCAGAGGCTGCCAAAGTGTAGCGAGGAGACGACTGGGAACAAATAGACAATGCAAACAATGCAATTTAGCCGCAAAGCACAGACAGAGTCCACGGCTTAAATACAGGGAGGTGAACTGGAAGTGATAACAGGTGTGTGGGTCAGCTTGAGCAGGAGAGGGGCACGACAATAAATAATTGGAATCACCTGACCATAATCAAAGGTGAGCGAGGAGTGGCTGTCAGCCTGGCAGGTGGTGCCAACACAAACTCAGAGACGTCACCTCCCAGCTGACAGCTCAAGAATAACATAAAAAGAACCAAATACTGACTGGAAAATAATTACAGGGAAGCAGGAAAATAAATCAGACCTGAACACACACAAGGAGAAAATACAGAAAACTGACAATGATAATGACAGATCTACAAAACTCAGAAACAACTTGAGTCTGCGCTCAGAGGGGAGAACAGGAGCGCAGACTCATGACATTTATACTGTGCACACCAATGAAGAGAGAGAGAAATGTCATTTCAATTCTCCTGTATGTTCTGTACGTATACAGTAGTAGTATTGACAATAAAATCTTTGAATCTTGAATCTTGAATTATAGCTTTGTTATAGCTATATTATACCATTTTACTGAGTGGATATACCTAAATCAGTGTGTCAATCATACTACACTGATGCTTAAAGACATTCAAGTATGTTCCAGACAAAATAGCATGGCTTTCAGGACTTATCTGTTTTTTTTGCAAAAAAAAAAAGAATGGCTTGTGGACTTACCTGTTTTTGAAAAAAAAAAACGTAATACTAAATTGCCAAAACGTAACAATGAGTTGAAGTTTGATTTTTTGCTTTATTATGTCTGAAATACTCATATTTCAAGTGACTATGTCTTAGAAGCTGATTTGGAAATTCTAACACTTATAAACCTACAGATGAAAAAGTGTTTTTTTCTCATTTTGAACTCAAATGGACTTATATGTTTTTGCAAAGGAACTCTTCATGTGTTTACCCTGGGTGCCAGAGGTGGGACGAAAGTGTATAAAGGAGTTCACTTTGGCACTCAGAGTTATTCTGTTCTGTGTTGGAGGAGAAATAAAGTTCTGTGTTGTTAGCGCGTGTCTCATCTGCTTTCTTCCTCCACATTGGTGACTTAGAGACGTGAAATGGAAAACGGACCGAGCACCACCATGGAGACACTCCCGCTGGAGTCTCCCACCACTGGCATGCGTCGTTGCAGTCAGACTCCCGGACTTTTGGCTTCACGACCCAGCCACTTGGTTTATTCACGTGGAAGCGCAGTTCACTCTCCGCAGAGTCGTGGCAGACGACACGAAATACCATGATGTGGTGGCATCGCTGGACGCACACGCTGCACGAGTCTAATCCGAGCCCCACCAGCCCAAGGAAAATACAGCGCTGTCAAGCGGCTGCTGCTGTGCTGTTATACCCTTTCAGATGCAGGGCAAGCCCGCTCGGAACTAGACAGACAGACAGACAGACAGACAGACAGACAGACAGACAGACAGACAGACAGACAGACAGACAGACAGACAGATAGATAGATAGATAGATAGATAGATAGATAGATAGATAGATAGATAGATAGATAGATAGATAGATGATAGATAGATAGATAGATAGATAGATAGATAGATGGATAGATGGATAGATAGATAGATAGATAGATAGATAGATAGATAGATAGATAGATAGATACCTAGCTAGCTAGCTAGCTACCGGATAACCATGAAAACCGGTACTACCTGTCTCATGGGTCGGGCCGTTGGCAACTCAACCAGCATTCCCGCCCTTCCAAGGGCATGGAGGGTGAAACAGGGCTCCTGGCAGAACTAAAAACAATATCTGCCACAGGTCTGTGGTGGTCTGGCAGAAAAACACATCTGTTGCAAGGTCTGTGGTGGACTGTGCCAGTCGGTGCATTGTGATATGCACTACACAAAGAGCAGAGATAAACAAACCTATCATCTGGTCAGTCACTGCAACAGATATGGGAGTCAGTTTGTCTTGGCTTGTCCTTGCCACTGATAATACCTTTATCTGCCAAGAATGTGCTGCTAGTCCAGCAAAAGCTAGCAGTACTCAAATACTTTGCAAGCAGTTTCATGAAATGGTCTATCAGAAAGCAACTCATACCGGCTCGGACGTCTCCCGGGCTTACAAGGGCCGCGCTGATCTGTTCACACTCCGACAGGCAGCGAAAAGTAAGCTAGGAGCAGGAAGACAAAAGAAGAGGAAAACAGCAGCCTTGTGTGTAGCAGAATGGAATGTACACACTCTGTTGGACAGAACAACATCACAGTGCCCAGAAAGACAGACCGCGCTTGTGGCCCTGGAAATGAACAGGTACAATGTAGACATAGCCGCACTTAATGAAACAAGATTGCCTGGATATGACAGCTTGGAAGACCATGGGTACATCTTCTTTTGGAGTGGGAGATCAACTTAAGAAAGGAGAGAAGCAGGAGTGGGCTTTGCAGTTAGAAGGGAGATAGCAGCAATGCTTGATGAGGAACCAGTGCCAAACAACGACAGGATAATGACTATGAGACTCCCACTACAGCGGAAGATGTATGCCACACTCATCAGTGTATATGCCCCAACAATGACCAACACAGAGGAGTTGAAGGAAGAGTTCTACAGTGATTTAAGTGAGACTATCAGGCATGTACCGACTGATGACAGGCTGATATTCGTTGGAGATTTTAATGCCAGAGTTGGTTCGGACACTGAGAAATGGAAAGGAGTGCTAGGCAGTCATGGAGTAAGCAAGTGCAATGCTAATGGAGAACTTCCACTTGCACTATGTTTAGAGTACAACCTTGTGATAACCAACACTCTATTTAAGCATAAGGACACACACAAGAAGACATGGAGGCACCCAAGATCCAAGCACTGGCACTTATTAGACTACATCATAGTTAGGCAGAGAGACATAAGGGATGTACAGTATTAGACACCAGAGCAATGAGAGGTACGGACTGTGGTACTGTTCATGTTATGCTGAGATCTAGATTAAGGATTTGGAGACGAAAACAGCACTGCAGGACAGGTGCGAAGCCACCACAGAAGCTAAACACTAGTGCACTGAAAGGCCAAAAGAAGCAAGAAGAACTTACACAGGAAATGTATGAAAACTTGAAAGACTGGGACAGCAACAACTCAGAGAATGACACAGAAGAGAAATAGGCAACACTGAAGGATATGGTGTATCATACTGCAAGTGATGTATTAGGCCACCCTGAGAGGAAACCTCAAGATTGGTTTGATGAGCATGATGAGCACCTGAAGAAACTACTAGAAGTGAGGAATACAGCTAGACAGGAAAATCTACAGTGTAACACATGGTCGAAGAAGAAGAAATACTCAAAGGCTCAGCGTGAGCTACAGAAGTACACCAGAGAGATGAAGTCCAACTGGTGGGATGAAAAAGTGGAGGAACTTCAAACTGCAGCAGACAGAAAGGACATGAACACATTCTTCACAGGTTTGAGAGAAATCTACGGCCCTAAACCAAGAGGATTGATCCAACAAAAGGCTATGGATGGTGAAACGGTTTTGCAGGAGAAAGACAAGATCCTGGACAGATTTGCAGACCACTTTGACCAACTACTAAACAACCCTGGAGATCTCACTGAAGAGGCTAAAGAAGCTCTAGTGCAGTGACCAGCTGTATCAAGTCTGGATGAACCACCAAATTTTGATGAACTAATGGCAGCTATCAGGACAACACAGGATGGTAAAGCTCCAGGAAGGGATGGAATTCCAGCAGAAGTGTGGAAATTTGGTGGTGTTCAGCTGACCAACTGCCTGCACAAGCTCATCCACGAGATATGGGATGCCCAGAAGTACCTCAAGACTGGAAGGATGCAAGTATTGTGCCTTTGTTCAAGAAAGGTGACAGGAAGGATTGTGGAAATTACCGAGGTATATTACTGCTAGACACTGTTGGTAAGATTCTCTCACGCGTACTACTGAACAGACTCAATGAACACATTTTGCAGAATGTACTACTGGAAACCCAGTGCGGCTTTAGAAGTGGAAGAAGCACAATGGACATGATTTTCTGCTTGAAACAGGTTCAAGAAAAGTGTATCAAACAGAACATGCTGCTTTATGTAGTCCTCATAGACTTCAGTAAAGCCTTCAATACTGTTTTGCAACAAGGACTTTGGCAGGCACTCAAGAAATATGGCTGTACAGAGAAGTTTGTCAGCCTGATCGAGGCACTCCATACAGGTATGCAAGCAAACGTGGCAATGAGTGGTTCAGTTTCTAAAGACTTTTCAGTAAGCAACGGGGTGAAACAAGGGTGTGTGCTGGCACCTACACTTTTCTCGCTATATCTGGCAGCCATGCTTGAGGTGGCCTTCAAAGACATTTCAGAGGGAGTATACATTCAAACAAGGAAAGAAGCAGACTTGTTCAATGTGGCACAGTTTAAAGCCAAGAGTAAAACATCGATAAAGGTAGTGAGAGAAATGTTCTTTGCCGACGACAGTGCTCTAGTTGCACACAGTGTGGAAGATGTGTAATCTTAAGTGGAGAAATTTGCAAGAGCAGCTAGACAATTCAGCCTCAAAATCAACATCAAGAAGACAGAGTGCCTTTATCAACCACCAAAGTTCCAATCATCAACATCACTACCAGAAGAGATCAGCATTGGTACAGAGCCACTAGTCAAGTGCAAGACTTTCAAGTATCTAGGGAGTACTGTTTCAGAGAATGCTAGGCTGGAGGATGAACTATCTCTCAGAATAGGAAGAGCGAGCACTGTGTATGGAAACTTGAGGGAGAGACTATGGAACAATCGACATGTGTCTATCCGTGTGAAATGCAAAGTGTACAGAGCGACAGTACTGGCTACTCTATTGTACGGTGCTGAAACTTGGACTGTCTACAGAGTGCGGGTGAAGAAACTCCACGCATACATGATGAGACACCTTCGAGCCATAATGAACATCTCATGGAAAGACAAGATAACCAACATAGAAGTGTTGAAACGAGCTGGTCTACCATCAATGGAGGACATGCTAATACAGATGAACCTGAGATGGCTCGGACATGTTGAGAGGATGGACCACCAGCGTCTCCATCGGCAGTTACTCTACTCACAGTTATGTGAGGGCAAACGCAATCAGGGTAGACCAAGGCTCAGATTTAAAGACATTGTAAAAAGAAACTTGAAGAAGTTGGACATAGACAGGAGTTCCTGGCAGCGGAAGGCTAAGGACAGAGCTGTGTGGAGGAATCTGAATAGACCTAAATGAAACAGTCATTGTAGCCCATGACAGACTGCTATGATGATGATGAGATAGATAGATAGATAGATAGATAGATAGATAGATAGATAGATAGATAGATAGATAGATAGATAGATAGATAGATAGATAGATAGATAGATAGATAGATAGATAGATAGATAGATAGATAGATAGATGTACTTTATTGATCCCAAACTGGGAAATTACAGTGTAACAGCAGCATGACAGTAGACAACCAAACGACTGAAACACATGCATAACAAACAAAGGGATTACCCATGGAAAGTAAAACTAACACTACTATAAAAAAAAACCTATATACATCATAGCTGAATATATGGTGACCTGTATAAACACACGAATCATCCCTCTGCACAATGCAGCACTATCAGGAGCAGTGTGAAATATGAGGTACCAGTTAGACTGTAAGGTGCAGTATGGCAGCATAGTTATGACCGAAATACAACATCATAGTTATTGTACAGTGAAATGGCATGCGACAGGAAAGATTTCCTGTACCTGGCTGTTTGACAGTGAAGCTGTAGTAGTCTACTGGAGAAAGTGCTCCGCTGTCTGTCCAGTGTGTGGTGGAGGGGGTGATCAGGAATGTCCATGGTGGATCACAGTTTATTTAGTGTTCTCCTCTCGACCACTGTCTCAAAGGTGTCAGGCCTGAGACCAATTATAGAACCAGCCCTCTTGATAATCTTCTCAAGTCTGTTGGTGTCGCTCGCCCTGATACTGCTACCCCAAAAGACAGCAGCAAAGAAGATGGTGTTGGTGACAACGGTCTGGTAGAAAAGCTCCAGCATCCTGCTGCACACATTGAAGGATCTCAGCTTCCTCAAGAAGTAGAGTCTGCTCATCCCCTTCTTGTGTACAGCATTGGTGTTGGATTGCCAGTCCAACCCGTTGCTGATCCTGACACCCAGATATTTGGAATCCTCAACCACCCCATATCCTCCCCCCAATCTGCAATGGCTGAGAAGGTGTCCTCTTCTTCCTGAAGTCAATCACCATCTCTCTGGTTTTACTGAAATCCAGCCTCAGGTGATTCTGCTCTGTCCACTCCACAAAACTGTCTACCAGTTCCCTGTACTCCCCCTCCTTTCCCCCTCTTATACACCCCACAACAGCTGAGTCATCAGAGAATTTCTGCAGGTGGCATTACTCAGTATTGTTCTGAAAGTCACTGGTGTATAAGGTGAAGAGAAAAGGAGACAGCACAGTCCCCTGTGGAGCTCCCATGTCACTAACCGCCACACCAGAACAAGACACTGCAGCAGTGGCTGGATGGTGTTAAAGGCACTGGAGAAATCAAAAAAAGTGATTATCACAATGCCTCCTCCGCCATCCAGGTGCAGATAGGCTCGTTGCAGCAGATAGATGACAGCATCTTCAACTCCTAAATGGGGCTGATATGCAAACTGCAGAGAGTCCAGGCCTGTGGCCTCAGGTGAGCGAAGACCAGTCTCTCCAGGACCTTCATCACATGAGATGTGAGGGCAACTAGTCGATAGTTATTTAGGTCCGATGGAGATGACTTCTTGGGGACAGGAACCAGGCAGGATGTCTTCCACAGCACCGGTACTCTCTCCAGACTCAGGCTCAGGTTGTACAGGTATTTCAGTACCGCAGCTAGCTGGTTGGCACAGGTCCTCAGGATCCTGGCGGAGATGCCATCAGGGCCCGCCGCCTTCCCCTGACGGAGTCTCTCCAGATGTTTCTTAACCTGGTCTGTAGTCTAGCTATGAGACAGATCGACTGTGGACCTGATGGAGAGCATGTTTGCATTGATGGGCATGGATGATGGATCTTTCCTTTTCGCCTACCTCTTCCTCAGAAACCTACCAGCTTCTGTGAGAGCGATTCTCGCTAACTCACTGCCGCTGGTGCCCAGGGACTACCGCGCACTGGCAGAGGAGGCAGACTGCTTCATCCTGGCAAACAAGGCTTTCGGCGTTCAGGCAGTGAGACCGGGATCTCCAGTGGAGCCCAGCGAGGTCAAGTAGCTGGCCATCTTTAACGGCCGCCAACGGATCCCGCAACAGGACGTTTGGAGAAAGGACAGTGACTGTATATTTACATTGGCGCAATTTACAGTGGGATTTTGTGGTAGCTGCATGATTGGTCCCCATCTTATGTGCTGATTTTCTGTGTGCTTATGGACTACTTGTTGATATTGCCAACAGGCGTTTAGTGGATACTGTATCTTTTTCCTCCTTGCCCTGCATAGTTCGGGGCGTTGGGCCACCAACACATGCTAATGTTCTAGCTCCAGGGGGTAAGAACCAGCATTTGCTGTCCAAGTTTCCAGCACTCACTGTGCCCAATTTTTCCACTACGGTAACCAAGCACGGGGTCGAGCATTTTATCACCACAAAAGGTCCGCCTGTTTTTGCCCGCCCTCACCACCTGGATGTGGCTAAACTAGCCATCATGTGCAAGGAGTTTGCAAACTTAGAATGCTTGGGCATCGTTAGGCACTCCAACAGCCCTTGGGCATCCCCGCTGCACATAGTGCCAAATCCAGTGGGTCTTGGCAGCTGTGTGGCAATTTCCAATGCTTGAACAATGCCACGGAACACGATCGTTACCCCATCCCGCATATCCAGGATTTTTCTGTGCACCTGGCTGGGGTGTGCATTTTTTCAAAAGTGGATCTGGTCCGCAGTTACCACCAGGTTCCGATGCACGCAGAGGTCAACCATCAAAACAGCAGTAATAACTCCCTTCGGTTTGTTCGAGTTTTTGTGCATGCCGTTTGTGTTAAAGGGCACAGCACAAACTTTCCAAAGGATGATGGATGCGGTGCTCCGTGGCTTGCCGTTCGTTTTTGTCTACTTAAATGACATTTTGGTGGCTAGCGCATCAGAGGAGGAGCACCTCGCCCATCTCAGACAAGTGTTCCAACGATTGGAAGTGCACGGGCTGATTGTTAACCCAGCGAAGTGTCAGTTCGGGCTGCCGGTAATCGACTTCCTGGGCCATTGCATGTCGCTGGAGGGCGCAATCCCGCTGCCAGTCAAGGTACGCCAAGTGTCAGATTTTCCGCATCTGCAGACCATGAGGGAACTTCAGAAATTTGAGGGGATGGTCAATTTTTACAACTGCTTCCTCCCCCACGCAGCCCAGCTGCTGCAGCCGCTGTATGGCACTGTCAAAAAAAAAAAAGAAACCCGCGGATAGCATTGGCTGGACCCCCGATCAGGTCCAGGCCTTCACAGGCACCAAAACAATGCTTGCCAATGCAGCTTTGATGACCCACCCAGCCCCGTCAGCGCGAATAGCACTCACCACAGACTCATCGGATGTCGCGGTAGGGGCCGTGGTGGAGCAGTACGTCTCTGGTTTGTGACAGCCCCTCACCTTTTTCAGCCATACTTTGCGCGACAGCAAGTATAGCACTTTTGACAGAGAGATGTTTGCTCTCCACCTTGCTACGCGTCATTTGTTGATCATAAACTGCTGACCTACGTGATGTCCAAAGTCTCAGAACCGTGGTCAGCTTGGCAACAACAGCACTTGGCCGCAATTTTGGAGTTCACGACTGACATCCAACATGTAGCCGGTAAATTTAACGTTGTGGCAGACTGCCTGTCATGTGCGCTGGTCTCTCCGGTATACATGAGCATCGATTTTTCCACAATGGCCGTCGATCAATCTGGGGACACAGACATTTGTGCACTCCAGTCCACAGCTACCGGATTAAAGCTGGAGAGCAGGGCAGTACAAGAAGGGCCCCACCACCACCACCGCCTTGCTCTGCGACATCTCCACCGGCCGTCTCCGCCCAGTGGTTCCGAGCTCTTGGTGCCACCGCGTTTTCGAGTCCATCCACTCCCTTTCACATCCCAGCAAGCGAGCCTCATTTAAACTAGTGAGGTCCAAATTTGTCTGGCCTTACTTACGCAGGGATGTGAAAGAATGGGCTGCAGCGTGCGTCCCGTGCAAACGGGCTAAGGTGCACAAGCACACCAAAGCCCCCCCCCCCACCCGAGCCTTTTTAAATTCCAGCCAGGAGGTTCGACCACATACCTGTGGATTTAGTGGGTCCCCTCCCACCGTCACAGGGGTTCATGCGCCTCCTAACAATCATGAACCGCACTACGTGTTGGCCAGAGGTGGTTCCGCTGAATTCCACCACTTCGGCCAAGGTAGCCCACGTGTTTTTGCCAGCTTGGGTCGCACAGTTCGGATCCCCATCGGACATCACGTCCGACAGGAGTCCGCAATTTGTTTCGGAACTCTGATCCATAATGGCCAACAGCCTGGGGGTCAAAATCCACCGCACCACCGCGTACAACCCACAGGCTAATGGTTTTTGCGAGCATTTTCACAGGTTGCTTAAAGTAGCACTCAGAGCCTTGCTAACGGATGCAAATTGGGTTGACCGCCTGCCTTGGGTCTTATTGGGGTTGTGCTCCGCGCCTAAGGAAGATCTGTCAGCTTCCCTGGCAAAGCTCGTTTTTTCTCAGCCATTGCGGATCCCTGGTGAATTTTTGCCAGAGAGCCCCATGCCTGATATCGATCCGCCTGAGCACTTTTTTCCCGGGACAGGGGCTGCCAGCATTCCCGGCCCGGCGCGCCATTGTTTTTCCTGCACCTTTGTTCCAAAGCATCCGGAAAATGCCAAATTTGTTTTTGTTAGGCACAACGCCTACAGAACCCTGCTGCGTCCGCCGTACAACAGCCTGTTCAGAGTGTTGGAAACAGGGGTGAAACATTTTGTGTTAGACCTTGGGGGTGTAAGGAAACCATCTGCATAGACAGGCTAAAGCCCACTTATGTGTTAGCAGATGAGCAGGTGATGCTGGCTCTAGCTCCCTGGCGCGGACAACCAAAGGTCCAGAGGGTTAGGACCCCTGCTGGATGTTCCGGGGGGGGGGGGGATGTGGTGACACAAAGGAGATGGTAGTCCACCTTGGACTTTGGGGTGTTGGGGAGAAGGTAGTTAGAGATGGTAATGGGGGAAAGAGGCGACAGATAAAGATGTGCCTTTCGCCCCCGCTGTGTCAGGTTCACACCTGGGGACGCAGGGGAGCGAATGTATTGTTTTAAGCCTTGCTCTATGACGTGTATGTTAAGGTGTATATTGATGTGTGTACATGTTTGGTAACTGGTATGTTAATGTGTTTACCTTGGGTGTCAGAGGCGGGACAAAAGTGTATAAAGGAGTTCGCTTTGGCACTCAGAGTTATTGTGTTCTGTGTAGGAGGAGAAATAAAGTTCTGTGTTGTCAGCTCATGTCTCATCTGCTTTCTTCCTCCACAGTCTCACTGATATTTGTGTTTTAAAAAAGACAAATGTCAGTTAACTTGTTAGTCAAAGATGTGAACATATTACCACACCACAAACATACATTTATAAGATACATATGGAAAATAGGACAGTTAAATTTTAAACAGCAGAGCTTAGCTCCTGACAGCCTGTACTCGTGCCTCAAACCTGGGTTCACCAGTAAGTTTTCCTTGAAGGCAAAAACTAAATGCATGCCAAGCTGAGGGCCAAAACATCTGTCTGTTTATTTGCCCCCATTGCACAAGCAAATGTTATTTTTATGCATATGATGTTGCCACTATCATTCATTGTCATTAGTAGTAGAAGAAGTACTAATAATTAAAGTCTGTTGGTCCAAAAAACAACTAATTACATAGCTACCTCTCCAGGCAGCAATAGACAAACATTGTGGCATCAAAAAATCTTCTGAGCATTTTAATTTTCTGTCCAACTTTACACATGCATGGCACAAATTCATAACAATCGTCCCAAAAAAGAGACCCCAATAATCAGAGGAAAGGAAGGGGTAGTTACCTGCTTTGACTGTTGAGTCATTGCCAGATGTGGATAGAGTAGCATAAAATTCTTCTTCTTCTTTCGGCTGCTCCCTTTAGGGGTCTCCACAGTGGATCATCTGCCTCCATCTCACACTATTCCTTGTATTTTCCTCTGTAACACCAACCCTCTCCATGTCATCCTTCACTACATCCATGAATCTTCTCTGTGGTCTTCCTCTTTTCCTCCTGCCTAGCAGCTCCATCTTCAACATCCTTTGTCCAATATATCCACTATCCCTCCTCTGCACATGTCCCAACCATCTCAGCCTTGCCTCCCTTACTTTGTCTCCAAACCGCTCAACCTGAGCTGTCCCTCTGATATACTCATTTCTAATCATGTCCCTTGTCTTGACCTGAATTAGACAGGGCTCAGAGAGGACAAGATGAGACAGAAGAGAGGAGCCAAGGAGAGGAAAGTGTTCAGGCAGAGGGTCTAGGAGAGGTGAGAGCAGAGGAAGGAGAGAAGGATGACACCACTAAAAAGTCCAAACACAGGACGTCTGGGTGGGACCCCAACTGGCCCAATATTCCAACATTCAAGCCTCGGTTGTACAATACTTCAGATGGTAAGTTTCATATGGAAAGTTACTGTGCAAAATTTTAAAAAAGAAATAAATAGTATAAAATTAACATATTCCAGTTACGATAGTGTCGTGTTTTCTGCCCCCCCTCCCCAAGAAAAATATGCTGCCAATGCGCCAAGGTCTTTAAGCCAAAGGAAACACTGACAAAGGGAGGAAGGGACGGAGCCTTGGCGGAAGTATGCGCTCTCTGGGTGCCCTCCAGTTATTATTATTATTATTATTATTATTATTATTGCTAATGTGATTATAATTATTATTATTAAATTATTAATAATAATTAATTATTAAAGTATTAATTTATTAATTATTAAATAATTAATTATCCACATAGTCTCTGGATATCATTTAAGTATTCCAACATGCTCCAAAATCATTGTCGTTGTAAATGTATAAAACACCGGATGGACTGAGAGTGACATCATGCTGTTGTGCTGAATGGAGGAGTAAAGAAAGCTTTGAGACTGGCATTTTGAACAATGCCATATTGTTTCCATGCAAAAGAGCTTAACAGAAGCTCAATTTCAAATTTTTAATCGATGATAGACTGAACAAAAGCAATCCCAGTTAATCAATGGACCAAGGTGGTTGTCTAAAGGTTTATGGAACTCCAATGTTTTTCAGTGGAACAGGGGAACTTCTAGAAGCAGACACTACTTTTTTAATCTAAGATAGACAGAACAAAAATAATTCCAGGTTTTTATTTAGAAGATGTTACCAAATGATCAATAGCCCAAGGTAGGTAGCAAAACGTTTAGAAATTCATTCTTGAACGCTAATGTATTTCAGTGGGACGAGAGCACTTCCAGGTGGCTTCACGGAGTGCCACTGGAAGCCCAGTCCATTCATTTATACAATCTGTGGTTAAAACTAACACAGTACAAACTAACGTAGTCCAATGTTGTTCCAGATGCTTTTGGAAACACTATTTAGATGTTAGTTAATTGAGTGATATATCGTACTATGTTGATTCAGTGTGAACAGCCATCATAATTTGGGAAACACACCCCAGGTCAATAGGTTTTGTGTAATCCTGCTAACACACAAACCTGAAAACATTACCTCGTTGGCACAGGTAGTCAAATGTCAGCTAAAACTAAAGACATCAGTACAAGATACTGCTGATGAGAAAATTTATGGTATTTCCTGAATGTTCTTCTAGAAGAACAAGAACACTTCTACCATTACTAAAACTATAAATGATAAAGAGGGAACTTATTTTTCTCTATGTGTGAAAAAACAGCACTTACAAATAATAACCAAACACATCTCAGTCTGATCAAAGTGGTCAAGCAGCAGGATATTAGGTCCATATATGAGGACCTATACTTATATAGTGCTTTTTCTAGTCTCAAAGACCACTCAAAGCAGTATTAACCCTCTATTCTAAGGGCCTATAGGAGACAGATATCTAGGGACAATTTAGAACAGCCAGTTAACCTAACATGCATGTCTATGGATTGTGGGAGGAAACCGAAGCCCCCGGAGTAAACCCACACAGCACAGGAAGAACATGCAAACTCCACACAGAAATGTTCCTACCCCTGCCAGCCTGGGGATTCGAACCTGGAACCTCCTAGCTGTTAGGCAACATTGCTAACCACAGCACCACCATGCTCCCAGCTGGAGACTGCCACCGCCGATAGACAACACCTTCGCAACAGCAGAGGTTGGGCCACTTGGAATGAAGGGCCTTGGTCTCTGGGTCCAGAGCAGACATTGCCTCCCAGGCAGGCTGCTGGTCCATGTCCAGCCACTGCCGGATCGGGGAGATGACAGGATCTCCATCCTGCTCATTCTGAAGCTGCTGTGTGCCAAGGGCCTCTGTGACATCATCACTGGGGAGAGCTGCCCGATGATCTGAGGAAGAGCTGTGAGCCACTTTGCTATCCCAGGCTGTAGTGGTCTGGAGGGTCCGTGAGACCACTGGGTCATGATCCTCGGCCTGCGCTGATGGCACCAGCCCTTCATTCGCGTGGATCTCCTGGTTCCCCATCTGGCTCTTGTCACAGAGCGTGATGGTCTTAGCCCTCAGACGGAGAGAAGAGCAGGCGGTGTCAATCTTTGCGCCCCATTCTGCGAGCAGATCTAGTCCAATGATGCAGGGGTCTTGGATGTCAGCCAGTGAGAACGGGTGGTTTGTGTTCTGACTGGCCACTCCCACCACAAGGACTCGTCGCCCTCCCAGTCTGGCACGCTTGTAGCCCTGCCACATATTTAATTGCATCACCCCTTTTATGGAGAAAATAGTACTGCATAAAGGGAGAGCCAAGGTATCTTAATTGATATGATGCAATATTTAAAAATGCTCCATTTCATGTTTGTGCCTCGTGATTAGTCATGTACCGCTTTCTGAATGTATGTACATACTGTATGTATGTGGAAACCTAATTTACCTGTCACTACATTAGCTGGTTAGGGGAGTGGTCATCAGCTGATTTCCAGCAGCTGGGAGCAGCACTATAAGGAAGGCGGAAGTTGTCACGGGACCCTCACTTACTCACACACAGACTGACAGGTCCTATGTCATAGAGAGCGGCCGTCGCATGGAGAAGTGAAAGAAAGGCCTTTTTGAGACCACAGGAGAAACCAGGAGGAGCGTCGTACCACTGGGAGTCTACGTGGGTCCAGCGGTTGTCAGCGTGTCCTTGCCATGATACGGCAGGTTGGTTGGCCCAGGAGAAGGACGCTGGACCAAGGGGAAATCCGCTGTGCGCCCGGAGAGAAGGGCAGCGGACCTGAGGACGGTGAGATTGTTCCTTCTTGTCTCTCCCTCATCATTTTTCTCTCCTAACCATTTTGACTGAGTTCAGGGTTTTTTTGGACAACAATACAGGAACGTCCTGGTTTGTTTGGGTGACTTCATGGGAACACTTTATTTTTTTCCATTTGTTATGCTGGCCGGTGAAGATGTGGGAATTGATAATGGACAATTGAAAGACTATATGGAATTGGAAATAAAGGACTATTGGGTGAATATAAATTGTGTAAATACATTGTGGGTGTGGTAAATAAGGTATAGGGAACGCGTTGTTGTATAATCATTATTTTGTGCACTTTTGACCTATAATAATAATCCACAAACCATACGAGCCTGTTAAGAGTAGAATCATTTCATCCCTTGTTTTGGTAATATTCTCTATTTAATAGAAGAGTGTTACACGCTTACCGGTGGCTGTGGTGATGCAGCACCTGGCGGGTTCCCACCCTTGCAGTGTGAGTCCATCTGTACCGGGCAGTGCCCTGGATCGGACTAGGGAGATGGTGGAGCCAGTGTCTACCAGGGCCCAAATTGGTATGCCGTCCAGGCTGCACTGCAGGAACAGCCTTGGTGAGTGTCCAAGTCGGCCCAGCCGTCCATTGGAGAAAATGTCTGTGGGAGGCGGCAGGTCCCCGTCTGTGCCACCTCGCTCTAGGATTAAAGCTGGTGAGAAGGCTGGTTGCCGTGGGATGGGTGGAGGGCAGTAATGCTCGATGTGTCCTGGTTCCCCGCAGTGGAAGCATCCCTCCTCGCACCACCATCGCCGTACTGTCGCCATCCGCTCAGTTGTGGTCTGGTGCAATTCCTCCTCATCCTCACTTTCAGCTGTGGCGTGGAGAACTCTCTGCCTCGGTGATGACAGCTGCATAAGCCATCATCGGCCCTACCCACTCTGCTTCTGCCACGGCTGTGTCCCAGCTGCTCGCTGCATGAATCTGGACATGTTCTTGGAGTCAGGCTGGGCAGAGCCCTTGGATGAAGTTCTGTAGGGCGAGCTTCTCCACCACCTCCGGCTCAAAGTCCAGGTAGCCGCACTGTGTCAGCAGCAGTACATCCGCTGCATAGGCTCCCAGGCTCTCCTGGTGGTCTTGCCAGTGGCTAGCCAGCTGTTCCCGGCGTGATCAGCATGGGTCAGCCTGCTGAACCGCCTCCAGAGCGGTCCTTGTAGCGCTGGCCAGCTGTGATGTTCCTCAGGCCAGAGATCAGACAGCGTGCAGAGAGCTCCACCCTCCAGAGCTACTTGCACTTGCACTTGCACAACTTGCACAGCTGTCTCTTCAGGTGCCTAGCCATTCAGCACAGCGGCCAGTTAAACCTGGACCAGATAGTCGTCCAGCAGGGTTTTACCACCAAAGCAGGGAAGCTTGGCCAGTTGGCGGGTCAGTGGGACAGTCGCCTTCCTGTTGATCAGTGCCCCCGGTCACAGTGGAATCACCAGCTCATAGTTCTCGGGGCACACTTGCTCTGTCTGGTCTGCTTCCCCATTCATCACAGCAAGCAGCTCTGGGGGCTGGCGTGTCTGTTCTGCTGTTCATCTCCATCTCTATCTCCATCTCCATCTGGGCGATGAGCTGCTCGAGCTGCCGAATCTCTGCCTTGATCCTTGCTTCCATCTCTCAATAATCCCACTTCTGACACCAGTGGGACATTTCAAGGGTTCACACAATAATGAGAGAGGATTTGTGATGTACAGGCATTTATTCTTCACTGACTCATTACACGGAACAGAGGGGAAGTCATTCACACAGACACTCATCTCACTCAGGGTGATGCAGACACATAATCTGTTACACACAGGGAAAATAACACAATCACAACTTGGCTTATAACACAGTTATAATGGTACAGCAATAATGCTCAGGACACAAGAATAATAACAGTCTTTGAATCCCCCATGGCACAAAGCATGCCGGGAGAATCCCTGCCCCTTATCACTGCCCCAATGGAACATTATTAAATCTATACAAATACAACCAAACTTTCTTCAAATTGATCAATTTGGATTAACACAAACAACATTTAACGCTTACAGCCATTACTTTCTGAGAGATTCACTTAGAAGATGGACAGGGATTAAACAATGAATAGGTAGCTGGGATTTTCTATTCAGGTTAGGGATGGGCATTATAGATACTTGGATACCAGCTGGTCGATAGTCTGGAGTCGATACCTTTTTAAATATCATGATACCACCTTAATACAAAACATGCAATTTGTTTTCACTTTTGAGAGTTTTAAGCATTAAATTTATGTGTGAAAACCAGTGAAAAACCAGCCCAGGCATGTTTTAGAGATGGTCTGCCATGTCGCATGATTATGACAGCCTATAAGATGTCAGAGCTGAAGACTCACTGCCCACTGGCAGCCTCAGTCAAGCAGTCATGATGACTCCAGTGCAGAGCAGAGTGAGAGTGAGCTCAGCAGTGTCGCGGGCAGCAGAAGAAGTATACGAGTAACGCTCTTTGAACCTATGTGTAACTTACTGAACGGGTTTCTAACTTGTAGCTACCTCATAAGGGTGGATTTGCAGCGTTGGTTCACAGGAAAAACCCGTACAGAGCTCAACTGCTGCCTGCAGCACATACACACACACAGAGAGCTAAACACACATACTTTTTCTTATAACGGGTCCTAGAATGTGTCTGAGCAAGCTACAGAATAAAGATCCAAATCACTGTTTAGCCCTCCCCCATGTTTTTTACCTTTGACTACTGTCTGTACCATCAGCTGTCCAGTGCTGTTCTGATAGATATGCCAAAATGTCAGAACACTGGAGGAGGAGGATCCAATCAGCTGATCCCTCGAGGCACAAAGCTCAGCTTTTTTCCATGATAAATCACACTTTGCTGTTGGCTGTGCATCCCAGCAAAAGCACACTCCATGCATTATCTTGTTTGGTTGTTGTTGTTTTTTGTTTTTGTTTTTGTTTTGTTTTTTCATTTTATTGAAAATAAACTTTTTTTTTATCACCATCAGTTTGCGTGCCTTTGAGCCAGGTTGTGAAAACTGTCATGTAACGTTCCTGATGTGTCACATCAGCTGTTTTAGACGTGACTGACCTGACAGATTTGACACCTCTGCCACGTCGGTCACGCCCCCTGCCGTGGTCTTTGGAGGGGAGAATCATTTCGGTTGAACAGAGATGATCTCTCACACACCTAGGATTCATGGATCAGGAGGCAACGGCAGTTTAGCATGACTGCATTATGCAGAAGTTAGGATAAGATATGCATAAGTTGGACTATTGTTGCACATAAGTTGTGAATGTTGGTAACACTCTAAGCATTCGTTGGTTTAAGTCTTAATTATTTTTATTATAACTGAATTATATTTCATTTTATTTTTATTTACTTTGCCCATTGTTCTATTTTATCATCATTTTATAAGCATTTCTTTCAAGTTTTTATGTTAATGAGTTTTATTCATATTTCATATTGCCCTTGCAATAAAGTTGTTAATGAAACTGCAATCATGTAATTTTCTTTTAAGGAGCAAAAAGTATCAGTATTGGTATCGATATCGAATAAAAAGTCCCATAAATTAATGGTATCATATCGAAAGGAAAAATGCTGGTATGCCCATCCCTAATAAGCAACTTTCGCATCTCGACTCGCGCTAGGCATCATGGGAACGTGGCGACAAAACATGCTCTATCGATACATTTAATTTATGGAAAGTTCCTGATCTACGAGCATATTGTATGCGTAGGGGTTTTCCCGGTTGTACCCGCAAACGCAAGGATAAACTAGTTGCGCTTGCATTCGCGGCCACATTGCAGAAATTGGCCAAAATGGCCTTCCTGTATGTACGCTGACATAGCAGATTTTTTGTTGTCAAAGGACCAAGCACCCTTACTTGCGAGACTCCAAAACGGCTACAAAGAAGCGAGTGGTTTGACAGCTCAACTTTGGTTTTGTCATTTTGAGTAAATTTCACTACAAGGCATAGCCTGTTTACTTAGATCTATAGGTTGATACTACTATAATTTAAGTACCACACGTTTTCAATGATTTTCAGTTTTATTTTATAGCACCCTACTTATCAATGGCCTTAGTTACATGTGTGTGCAGATCAAGCTTCATTACCAATATACAAAGAACTATATCCTAGATCCAGGCCTGCCTGTCCATACCTACTACTTCAAGGTTTAGACTCGTGTCAATTCAGAATCAGAATCAGAATCAGAATGAGCTTTATTGCCAAGCACGTTTACAAGTAAACATACGAGGAATTTGACTTGACATTGGGCGCGCACGATAGGCGCATCCCAATGATGCGGCAGCCATGACGCGGCGCCTGTCATTAGGCTAGAGCTTGAACAATACACAACACTATTTAATTATGTTATAATGTAGACTTACTGCTTTAATCCAACAATTACGTCCATCCGGATCCTTCAGCTCCGTGGGGAATGTATATAACGTGAATGGCAGCGGACATGTGCACACGCTGGTCCCAAAGTTACACGCATGTATGCTGCAAGTTTTCTTTTTCCACCGCTCTAGATGATACATGCCGTTCCCACACTTCCCTACGGCACAATGTGCACCTGGCATAACGGCAATTTAAAGCTTGAAGCAGACTTTAAAAGGCATTTGTTCAGGTGTGACAGTACTGTCTCTATACAAAAGCAAGGCGGCTACCGGAATGTTTGGTATTCGTGAACTCTGAATTCACAGAGTCTGCACATGCGCACTCATAATGCGAAAGTCATTTATTCAGGTCTTATTATTCCTACTTCCTGTTTCCTCTTCCCATCCCTGTTGTGGTTTCAAAATAAAAGTACAAATAAAACACCCTATCTATATGTATATGGAAATGTCAAAATATTATTATTATGTTTAAGTTAACATTTTAACACTTCTTTTAACACAAAAAAACAAAGGGCAGAACAAGCACTCATGTCTGATATTATTCAGCTCCATTCACTTAGTAACAATAAATCAGCTTTGTCAAGGTGGAGATATTCAATGACCAGTGAATAAAATTTATTTCAAAATAGAGAGATAAATCTGTTTCACAAACATTTTCAATAAATCATAATACATTCAGATTAATATTTTTTCAAATTTCCTTTCTCAGTGTACACCCATTAGCATAATTTCATTTTGTTATATATGATGAGCAAACTCCACGCATCATCAGATAGCTTCCACTGGCTCTCAATGTATTAAATTCATCTTACTGAAAGTCACTTTTTGACATACTTTGCATATCAATATAAGCATTCCCAAACTGAAATCTCTTTCGATTTTAGAGATTGCTTTTTGATGGATTCTCATTACAGGAATGTTGCCTATGGGTCAAATGAAAATGTCATCGCAGTCTCAGCAGAGGCCCTTCACGAGAACTCCTCGCAGACACAAATGTCTCTTTACGGTTTAACCGCCGTCCCTTGGGAGATGAATTATGATACCCAGCAAAGAGGGCATGTGGTGAAGAAAGGGTGAAAGACTATATGGCAATGTACCAGTCAGACAGTTTGAGACAACCCTACATATACTCCCTCTTGTGTTATTCACACGCCATAGTTGCTTTAAGTTGGTGCTATGTCCAGGCTTGTCACACTTGCTTCTTGATAAATTTCCAACAAGCAATTGTCCAATTGATTTAACAAAGATGGTACTAAAGGGTTGGACAACTGAGCAGACCTGTACAGGATTAAGAGGAAATCCAGCAATGAATTAGAGCTAAGGCATTAATTAAAATGGATAATTGAAAAATAAACTGATAACAGCCATCTTAAAGAAAGGCTTCAAATTTGGAACTGTATTTTACATGCTGAAAAGACATTTTAATGATGAAAAAACATCTCCTGATAATATTAACTAAAAGGTAGTAAGCTGTAGAACCAGGGCCTAAGACACCCTTGCAACTGAGGGGTCCGTCACTGGCAGCTTCTCTTTTTTCAGCTGTGACAGAAAAATCGGAAGGCTGTCCATCATTTTGACTGATTACGTTGCGATGAGCTTTAGCAACTTTTAACTGTAATTCTCACCTGTTCATTTCATGGTGCACATTAAATAACAAACATCTAGTATTGTCTTTGATTTTAGTGCGTGACATCTATGCTTTGTCTGCACACATCTACACACAGTGGTCCTCATTTAGAAAAATGTGCATAAGACAGAAATGTGGTCAAACACACAAATAACAGTGTAGGATGTTGTCTAGCTGTTAAGGTATAAGGTTGTGAAAATACATAAATTGAAAGACTACTGCTAACTCAGACGTAACTTACATCATCGTTTTCAAAGAGTGCCCAGGGGGAAGTAATTAACAGTTCTCTGGGTCAGCTACACTTCTCAAAATACATTTATGTTGTTTTTCTTCTCTCTGGATGCTTCTTCATCAGTCAGGAAACAAAAGGTGAGCTTTGAGAGGGAAACCGACATAATCGGGTTTGGTGACATGTATAGTCTGAGGCAAGTAAGTGTAGTCCACTGAGCAGTTTCACAAAAACTAAATATTACTCTTTTATTATATGACAACCTACAAGTTTAATTATATGGAAAATTATCTTTTAAACTGACAAACATCATATGTGTAGCATGTGGCAAAGTTCAATCGGGATCAAAAAATTATTTTGCTCTTGCCATTCATTTCAATTGAATTTTTTTTGTCCGATTTAAGGTCCCATATGTGGATGTTTCAGGGGGCATGACTTAGACTTTCTATTAGGGTATTTCATGTGACGTCACGGATCTAGGTCACAGGCCGGCGCCGCCATGCTGGCGGTCAAGCGCTGGCGGGCATAGTACACAAGCTTGTGTAAACAAACCACTTTCACACGTTTTCTAAGCCCTGTCATCGCCGTTTTTGTCGTTGTTGTCATGCCGGAGACGTGTTGTGCTGTTCACTGCCATAATAGGCGTGGACAGAAGGAGAATTTTTTTTTTTTGTTACTTATTTGTACCCGTAGGTAGATTTGGTTTGCAGTCTGGTGACAAGCCACCAGCTGCCGGTTGCTGCGTGCTGCGTGCGCGAGCGCCCTAAACCTACATGTTTTTGGTATGCGGGAGGAAACCGGAGAAATCCCGGAGTAAACCCACGCAACACGAGGAGAACATGCAAACTCCACACAGCTCACTGTTGGTCGGGGTCGAGATCGAACCCACGATCTCATGATCCCCGCGATCCCCCGGCCGAGGGTAAACTGTGCTGCCGCAGTGCTAAACCACTGCGCCACCGTGCAGCCCAGAGAATGTGAACTTCTACAGGATTCCTGCACTGAGTCAAGAGCATGACCGTAGAAACATGTGGATTGCTGCAGGCTGGACTCCCACAGAGTACACTCGCTTGTGAGTCTCGCTTGGTCTCGTGAGCCTCAAAATTCTCCAGACTGTATGGTGAAGGGTGCACGATCAGGTAAATCATCACGTCACTGACCTCAAAGTCTGGCAGTGTGACATCCTCAGCAACAACACGCCAGGTGCAGTGTAAGGATCACAGCCTCCTAGAATGGCTATTTTATCCTGATACCGCTTCAATTCGATGCCAGAGAGGTGTTTGGTCTGTTCACTCAGACCTCCTTCACGTTCAGACATGATAAATAGTGATAAAATACCAGCTAACCTGTCCCACACTTCCAGAAGACTCAGAAGTTTGCAACACTCACGATCTTTGTTATGTAAACAAGCCTGGCGGGCGTCGCGCTTGACCGCCAGTATGGCCACCGGCTGCGTTGCTGGGCGCGTGGGTCACGTGACTGAAAAACCTCAATAGCAGGGGTGTCCAAGCATGTGCTATGAAGGGCCAAGACCCTGCAGGCTTTACACCCAACCAGTGTCTTCAACAGCAGATTTCACTGAATTTCTTCCCAGTGATTGCTGATAAGTGAAAACACCTGCTGAAGAGACTGGGTAGAAGAGAAAACCTGCAGGGTCTTAGCCCGCCATGGCACATGACTGGACACCCCTGCTCTATAGCATGAGAGAAAAATCTATTAATGTGACACTCTGCCAAAAATCAAGTTTTTTTGTCTGTTGTTAACAAGTCTGTAACATGTTTTTGTGACTCAAAAGACATATCAAGAGAAAATTCAGTCCCATGTCTGAAGTCTGTGTTTTTCTGCTGTGAATTTCCAGTTAAGACCCCCCCCAAAAAAAAAAAAAATGCTAGCGTGTTTCTAGCTACGTAAGCTTGATTGGTTATAACATTAACCAATCAAGCTAAGCACTGGGTATGACTACAGACCTACATTCACTCCCATGGGGGAAGAGAGAGAAGCCGAGGAGCAGCAGGAGCTTTTCCTATTTGGGAAAGATGGCAGATTATACGTGTTCAGTTTTTGACTGTAGGAGCAAGAAGTCCTCTTCTTTTAAATTATATGTCTTACCCACAGATATGAAAATGCAACACCAATGATTAATTTTATTTGGAAAAACCTCAGTGTCCCTGCTGAAATACCGGAGAGAGGACACGGGTTTGCAGCCTGCACCCGCGGAGGTCTCTCCCACCCCACCGAGGTGATTGCCGCAACGGCTGGGATAGAAGGATCATTCTCGGTAGAGAAGAGAGTCGCTGCCCACTCACTGAAGTCCCCAGCTTGCTCTGAGTCTCTCCCACGTGGGAGTGAAGGAGGTGAGCCAGTGGGCACAACACCCTGTCCACCACTGAAGCTCGCTGGTGGGACTGCCGAGCAGCTCGCTGGGCATTGGTGGTCTGTTGTGCCTGCCTGCTGTCATGGAACCACGACCGCAGCGCGTACTGGGGGAGATGGTCACGGAGGTCTCCCCCATTCCCCAGGGCACATGGCGCAACAGCCAGGGCAAGCGGGCAAGGCCGCACGCGGTTGTGGTTCCACGGTAACAGACCACCAATGCTCAGCAAGCTACTCGGCAGTCCCACCAGCGAGCTTCAGCGGTGGACAGGGCACCCACCGGCTCGTTTCTTTCATTTCCAAGTGGGAGAGACTCGAGGTGAGCTGGGGAGACCCTCAGTGAGTGGGCAACCAGAGACCGGCAAGCCTCCATGCAGGGCTGGGCAGCAATTTTCCGCTCCACCGAGAATGAGCCTTCTGCAGGTTCACCTATGACTTTTACTTCCTCATGTTAGATTACGTTCTTGGAGCCCAAAGTCCTCTTCTTTCCGCTACTGGTGGGCTGGAGTATGGGTGGAGCTAATTAAAATATTCATAGATTTGTGCATATTTACATAGGTGGAAGATGTAAAACAACTCTTTCCAAACAATTCTAAAGCAATGAAAGGTTTTTTTTGTGTATAAAATGCCACAATATACTATTTTGGGCAATACACATTTGTTTTTGAGGTGGTTTTAAAGCTGCCAGAGTGCATCTTTAAAGATGGCTGAAGATTTAAATAATGAGGACAGTGTGTTTAGGGTCAGGTTTTAGACTACTCTACATGCACAGTTTCTGGCTGTTACACTCTTGATTCTCACTGGTGTCAGTTAGACCGGATATTGCTGACGATTATCTCATTGCAAATCAGAATAACAATGAGTTTTAAGAAAGCGGAAGTTATTTCAGACACAGAATTAACTCAACCAGGGCTTATTTTGGAGCATGCAAACTTAGTCAAAGAGTCCACCATTTGTGTTATGACGTTGTGAGTAAATTGTGTTTTCCATGTTTTCCAAAAAAAATGTCATTTATAATTTACATTTTTTTAAATCTAAAAAGAATTACCACTTTCTTCTTCTTTACCCACAGTGTTGAACTCGACTCAGGTAACTCACTCCACTCGATGGCTTTGAGAGTGTTGTATAAACTCAACTCGCTGAATAAGGACACAAACGTTGTGCACTTGACTCACGGTTTCTCTATAGACCCACACACATGAAAATCATCTTTTCATCACTCTTGAGCGTCACATTAGCAAGTATCTGAGCCAAGGTTAAGAGTCAAAATAGTTCGGCAACTTTACTGTGTCTCCGTGGCAACGCTTTTCAGCTTGCCTCCATAGCTACCGCTTTCCTTCCTGCACAGTGCCATGTCTGTGTCCTTTACAATCCAATAGAGCCATGTCACAGCCAAACACTAAATATCAGCAAAAAAAAAAAAAAGGCACATTTGTTTGATTAATGCACATTTGTTTCTGGCTTGATGAGCAGGAGGTCACAGGTGGTGATGTCGAATAAGGGAGCTACCAGAGGCTGGTCTGCTGAGGTGGAGATTCAAGCTGAGAGGAGAAAGTCAAGCAGTAACAAGCCACCTGTGGTGTCACAGAGCATGAGACTGCTTCTGGAGTGTCAATTCTGTAATGAGCTTTTATTCAGACAGAAGCTGTTCCAGGACATCAGCCCCGTGTGTGTGTGTGTGTGTGTGTGTGTGTGTGTGTGTGTGTGTGTGCGTGCGCGTGCGCATGTCCATGTACAGCTATCTTTGTCTGCATCTCTGAACAATGTTTGTGTATTTACAGCCAAATAATGAGCAGTGCTGGAAATAAGAAGAGGTGGGGGTGTAATGAAGAGGGAGAGGGGTGGGGGCAGAAGTGTACAAGTTTCAATCAGTCATTAATTAGATCATCATGCTTTCAAACATCTAGTGTGTGTGTGTGTGTGTGTGTGTGTGTGCGTGCGTGCGTGTCGCGGGGGGGGGGGGGGGGGAGTCATTTCGTGTTTCTGGCCCTGAGGTCAGCTGGGCCGACGTGGCCCTCTGCGTGCTGTTGCAGAGGAAACATTAACCCTAATCCTTTCTCTGGATGTGAGACCGCTTGACGAGCATCCGTCCCCTGAGACTGGCGGCATGCTTCTGTGTGATTGCCAATCTTATTTCCTGGATAGCTTGCCCATTTATTTCGCTTTGACCGGTTTCACAGCCCCGCATCTATTTTTGAAAAATCATGTCAGTGTGAGGATGGACAACCCTCTTTTCAATATGGACTTCTGCAGGAAGTCTGCGGCGTTTGTTCACCTGCTGAATCGAATAATTTTTAATGACCTCTGTTGTAATATTGAGTTCAGAATTTATTGCAATTATCAGTTCAGTCAGGAAAAAAAAAAAGATTTTCAATCTTAAAATCTTTGGACCTTGGCACTTTATGCCTACTTGGGAGCTGTTCCCCCCCACACACACTTTCAAGCTCTTTTATCTCTATTTGTCTAACCTTTCGTTTTCCCAGACTTTATTTCCCCTGTTGCTTTTCATACCTCATGAGCTCACTCTGGCTGTGTGGAAACCTACGGATATGAGACAGCAGCTGGGTATCACATACGTCGCTGTTTGTAAGTCCCTGCCATACATTAGCCATCCCTTTCCATGTATTATTGATTCCTTCTCTCTAATCACTGTCTCTAGTGTTGCAGATGAGCCTTTACTGCCAGAAGACCCTGTACTCAGAGGGGTTTATGGCACCCAAATTCCTGGCTGTAGTACAAGACTGAAAGACACCACTACCAACAAGTGAGTTATTCTGAGTGCACTAATACAACAAAATTCCAGCCTTTTCTGAGACGTATTATCTTAATTCTAGCTCTCTTCAGTAATAAGAAATGTCCATCTTACACCTTCCAGTTCTGATGCCAAGAACTCCAGCAAAACACAAATTTGTTGTTGGCAGTTGATTGTTGTACTGGACAATCAAGGTTAAAGTTAGTAAAATCACCTCCATGTGTATTTTGCATTTTCTCAAACTAAAACCGTCACTATTTGATTTGATTTGATACTATTTATTTCGAACAAGACAACAATAAAAACAAGAACAAAAATAAAAATTTCAAATGCAGTCCAAAAAGGAACAGGATTGAAGCCAAAAGCTTATCTTGTCCTGCCCCATCATTAACTAATTAATATACCTATATACCTGTATGCACATATACACATACATACATACATACATACATACATATATTGCCATAACAACAAACAGAAACTTAATATTCTAGTCAACAATAGTCAAGACTATTAGTCTTGACTTACATTAAAAATCTGTTACATCACCTTACTTAAAGTTAAGATAAGCTTAACTTTCTCCTGTAGTCACAGTAAAATTCATTATAAGGTTAATATACTGTAAATTGATACATTTCTAAATCTCAGTTTGGATAAGCAACTGACTGAATATACCTGACTGGACTTTTAACATCTACTGATGCAGGATTTTTTGGTACAATGCAGATCCTAATTCTGATTGAATAAAAAACTGGAATATAAATACTGGATGTTATACATTCATGTTTGAAAAATGTATATTTATGCATATACCACGGTTCCCCAAAGAAGAGGAACTCAGTACAACAAATGTATGACTTCATGTTCCACATGTCCTTTACTGAAGAAACCTCCAATCATGCCTTTAGCCAAGAGTCACGTGATAATAAGAGACCTCCTCCCCATAATGACACTTCAGCTGTGTAGTTATCAAGCCTGGCTGCAAAAATAAATCTGTAAACACCACATAGCAATTGTATAATAAATCACATGCACATACAAATGCTCAGGTGAAAAAAAAATGGAGGAGGGAGGTTTGGGTGGAACATTTTTCAACATTTTGTCAAAGGTTACAAAAAAAGAAAAGGCGCATAGCGATGCAACGTGACACAGAAGTGCCTCATATGTCAGTGGCTGTCACTTTTGTCACACGACGCAATGCATGAGAGCAAGAATGGCAACTATAAATCCTGCATAAGAGAGCCACACCTGGAGAGGAGTTTTGCTCTCAGATTCTGTTTTTTTTTTTTGTTTGTTTTTTTGTACAGGCATATATGACTGTTATCATTATGGTCCTGGCAGCACTCCCCTTTACTGCTATAAATACACTGTCTTGTCATATGGCACCTTTCAGCAGCATTAGTTGTGTTCCATTCCAAGAGGTTTCCCAAGTGGGATAGTTCTGGTTATTAAGGGCCCCTTTACACAGCACAGAGATCGTTGACAGATTGGGCCAGTTTTTGATGTTTGGGATCATTTGGGAGATCCTTGTGTGTTTTGGACTGGGTCAAAACTTTGAGGAGACCATGGTGACTGTGGAGATCACTGAAGATCATTGATAGATCAAAAACTGGCTAGATCCCTCAACAATCTCTCAGTGATCTCCACCCCTGTGTAAAGGGGGTATAACTGAAAGTTGTCAAATGCCATTCCCCCTTAAGTCAGATTTCTGACTATTGCAGATGTGCAGTAACATGACCAAATGTTCTGTTTACATCGCCATATTGGTAGGCAAGCTGTAAATGTGCATTGAGTGCTATGAATGCATTTGTGCTAGCTTAGAGTTGCAAAAATTCCAACTCTGACCATGGTCACTACATGTGTGACAGGAAATTCTCAAAATAGGCAAGATTAAGTTACAGGAAAATCTTTATCACTTTCCATCGGATCCAGTTCAGAGAGCTAAGTGGGTAGCAGCAGTCAGACGGGAGGGCAGACAGCCTTCCTGTCATGAACGTGCCTGTTCACGGCACAAAATAGGCTAGCTGTAGGCTTGCACATTTATTGACAAAACATAAAGACATACACAATGCTAATGAAAAGGGGTTGCAAGTCGGCAAAAAATAGTTAAAGCTAAGGTGAGCACAATCGCCGGCTAACCTGCAAATTACCAGTAATACTTGTAGCGAGAAACTGAGCACTTACATGTGGGAAAACGGCTTGAGAGTGAGTTGATGGTCGGAGGCTACGCCATACATTGGTGCAGCCTCCTAAAAATAGGCAGCAGCACACACAAAAACGAATAATACAAACAATGAAATGAAATAACAAATGCTGGAGGAAAGCTGGGCTCAACGTCAGCGGTGGAAAAATCAGGGAATGCTTGATCAGGAGAAAAATGCAGCCGGAGGACCCCGAGAACTATGGGGCTTGACGGCTGGGGAAAAACAGAGAGGGAAAAAGAGCACCACGACGGAGCACACGACAGCGGGACCTAACCATGAAATGTAGGTCATGGCAGGGAAGAAGAGGACGTAAATGAAGATAGGAGAAGGGCACGACAACAGGCTGAGGTTTACAGCAGCTGTGCAGCCCCAAGGGAACTGACAGCCGGAAGCTGCACAGCGCTGTCAAAATAAACAAACCGGAAACAGAAAATACAACAGAGCAAAATTCCAAAATATTCATAATAAACTAAGAAATAACAGAAAATAAACAGCAAAATGTTCACTGAGCAGACAAACTGGGCACAGCTCTAACCCGTGCCCCAGGAACATGACACTTCCAGTACAAGTTGGATCTGCAGTGATCATTCCGCCCCCCACCACAGCCAGGGGGCAGCTGTGGCACAGGTGTAGTGTGGCCGACTACTGATCGGAGGGTCAGGGGTTCGATTCCCACTCTGTCTGCAGTCTGCATGTTGAAGTGTCCTTTAGCAAGACACTGAACCCCCAGTTGCTCCTGGTGGGTCAGGCCAGCGTCGGTGCATGGCAGCTCTGCTGTGTGTGTAAAAGGGTGGATAGCAGCATCTATGAAGCGCTTTGGTGATCTATAGATGAGAAAAAGTGCTATATAAGTGAATACCATTTTATAGGGGTGTAACAGTACACTAAAATCACGGTTTGGTACGTACCTTGGTTTTAAGGTCATGGATCGGTTCATTTTTGGTACAGTAAGGAAACAAAATGCAAATCATAAAACTGCTTATCTTTTGTATAAACAGGAACAGCTTTGACCAAAAAAAAACCTGCAAACTGCCAGCAGTCAATTCTCCAATAAATAAAATGTATACAGTAAAATCAATAAATTCTCTTTTTAGCAAATGAACGATGTAGACAAGTGCAACGACAGAAGTTCAAATAGTCTGAATTATTCTTTTATTCCTTATTGCCTGAAGCAGATATTTTAACCAGGGTGCTCTGGTATGTTCAGGTTTCTATGAGAAATTAATTATCTAATTTCACTTGTTAATTGGTCAAAAAAATTGCAAATGTGTCGTTGTGTATTATTTCTGAAGGCACCCATGCACAACAACAGCACATTATTTGCAATATTTTGGACAATTAAGAAGGAACATACCAGGGCACCCTTGAAAAACACAGGCCTAAAGTGCAGCATTAACAGATTTAGCTTGTTCTTAAAAGGATGGAATTATTTTCTGGCTGAAGAGGGCACAACAAGGAACTTCATACCGGGGCTCAGTTACCTTCAGCATGTGTTTAAACCCAGTGTTCTTAACAACTGAATATGGCCTTAGATCCGCTGCTATAAAAACACCAAAGGCATTTGTTATTGCTTTGACTTGATCTGAAAAGCCCTTGAGAGGCTGTCTAAATGTCGCTGGAAGCTGCGCTTGTACCACGCTATGTTTCTTCTTTTTTTCATACTGCAATGAATATTCACATATGCGTAGTGCCATTTCAAATGAGTTAAGTTCAATATACTACCAAAAGCATATCCGATACTGTTTTCGTCTTAATCACTTGCCTTTGTCCGTTCACATATTTCACCGGAAAGCCGAAGTGTTCCCAGACAGGAGACATGTGAAGAGGGTCTTCAAGCTCTGGCTTCTCTGTACAGCCAGCCATGACATTCGCTAGCCAGAGGCTGAGCTGCACTGTTTGTTTACATGTACAGCATGAGGCAGTTACACTTCCTGTTCGTCACTCAACATGGTCCGTATGGAATCTCGGTACTCCTCTGCACCGAACCGAAGGTGCCATACCAAAAAATCCAGACAGGAATACATGTATCGTAACACCCCTACCATTTTACAGTTCATCAAGGGTAAGTACATGTACAAACACATGGACCTAATGGGGATAGTGATGGTTGGTCTCAGACTTATATTTGGTGTTTTATTATGCTATTCCAGTTTTCCACCCATGGAACATTTCACATTGGCTGAAATGGGTTAAACATACAGATTCACTTTAAAAAGAAAAGCAAAACTGGATATTTGTCACAGAAGGACATAAACAAAACGGAGGATGAGATTAGACAAGGTATTTTATTGTTTTGGAACTTTACTAGAGACTAATTGTTTAGGTCGAGAGGGGAGAAGCCTTTCCCCCTTGAGACCGAGTTAAGTTTATATTTACGTGACTATTAAATTAATTATCAACTAAAAAAGTTGGCAGATTTTTTTTTTTTTGACCATTCTCCACCTCCCGCTGGCTGAGGCTGTTTACGTCTATTCATCAAATTCAGGACATTTTCCTATTGAACAGGAACAAATTTAAATGTTAGACAAGGATAACACAAGTAAACACAAAATGCAGTTTTAAAATGAAGGTGTTTATTATTAAGGGGAAAAAAAATCCAAACCTACATGGCCCTGTGTGAAAAAGTGCAATCAAGCATTTGCAATAACTGGCAATGAGTCTTTTACAGCGCTGTGGAGGAATTTTGGCCCACTCATCTTTGCAGAATTGTTGTAATTCAGCCACATTGGAGGGTTTTCGAGAATAAATCGCCTTTTTAAGGTCATGCCACAGCATCTCAATCGGATTCAGGTCAGGACTTTGACTAGGCCACTCCAAAGTATTCATTTTGTTTTTCTTAAGCCATTCAGAGGTGGACTTGCTGGTGTATTTTGGATTATTGTCCTGCTGCAGAACCCAAGTGTGCTTCAGCTTGAGGTCACGAACAGATGGCTGGACATTCTCCTTCAGAATTTTTTGATAGACAGCAGAATTCATGGTTCCATTTACCACAGCAAGTCTTCCAGGTCCTGAAGCAGCAAAACGGCCCCAGACCATCACACTACCACCATCATATTTTATTGTTGGTATGATGTTCCTTTTCTGAAATGCTGTGTTACTTTTACACCAGATATAATGGGACACACACCTTCCACAAAGTTCAACTTTTGTCTCATCAGTCAACAGAGTATTTTCCCAAAAGTCTTGGGGATCATTAAGATGTTTTCTGGCAAAACTGAGATAAGCCTTTATGTTCTTTTTGCTCAGCAGTAGTTTCCATCTTGGAACTCTGCCATGCAGGCCATTTTTGCCCAGTCTCTTTCTTATGGTGGAATCACAAACACTGACTTTAACTGAGACAAGAGAGGCCTGCAGTTCTTTGGATGTTGTTGTGGGGTCTTTTGTGACCTCTTGGATGAGTCATTACTGCTCTCTTGGGGTAATTTTGGTCGGCCGGCCACTCCTGAGAAGGTTCACCACTGTTCCATGTTTTCACCATTTGTGGATAATGGCTCTCACTGAGGTTCACCGGAGTCCCAAAGCTTTAGAAATTGCTTTATAACCTTTTCCATACTGATAGATCGCAATTACTTTGTTTCTCATTTGTTCCTAAATTTCTTTGGATCGCCGCATGATGTCTAGCTTTTGAGGATCTTTTGGTCTACTTCACATTATCAGGCAGGTTCTATTTAAGTGATTTCTTGATTGAGAAAAGGTGTGGCAATAATCAGGCCTGGGTGTGGCTAGAGAAATTGAACTCAGCTTTCCAAAGATGTGATAAACCACAGCTAATTTATGTTTTCACGGGGGGGGGGGGGGTCACTTTTTCACACAATGCCATGTAGGTTTGGATTTTTTTTACCCTTAATAATACACACTTTCATTTAAAAACTGCATTTTGTGTTTGATTGTGTTATCTTTGTCTAATATTTAAATTTGTTTGATGATCTGAAACATTTAAGTGTGATAAACATACAAAAAAGAGAAAACAGGAAGGGGGCAAACACTTTCTCACACCACTGTATGTGTTGGGTAGTACAGTTCCACAGTTACCCCAAGTTTGAAACCGTTTCCTAGTGGCGTCGCTGGTACATTGTTTGACTCCAGTGTAGGAGGTTTAAAGGGTCCACTAAAGCCGTTTTTCCACTAGCCCAGTTCGACTCGCCTCGTTTAGTTTCGTTACTACTCGGTTCGGCTGCGGTTGTGTCTCCATAGCAGCCGGGTAAAGCAGGGTTAAGCTGTGGTGGGCGGGATTTTTTTACAGCAAGGCGGCGCCACACTCCCGTGACGTAAAACACGCGACCCAAGCCAAACACAACATGGCGGGTTTACAAGGCGACTCCTCGGTCTGTGGCTTTTTTCACTGTAAATGCCAAAAGGGACCGCCAGACAAGGGTACAGGCAGTGAGACGAAACACTCTGGAATAGTTCTGCAGCTTCTGGGAGAGCCAAAGACGTGAGGATACAAACTGGGACATATATGACGGTAAGCTAATGTTGCTAATGCTAGTTTGCTATAAGTACGTCATACTACACTGTAATCTCTGCAAGTTATCGCTGTTAGGTACTAAAATATGTACGCTGTGTGTGTTTCAGATGGCTCTGTTGTGGGAAAATTACCGCTTCAAACGGTCAGTCTGGCGTTCAGCACAGCCTGTCACTGATGTCAGCACAGCTTCACAAACGATCAGTGGTTGTAGAGCTTAAGAATGTCTGATTTATTTCCTGTGCAAAAAAATTGCTCTGATCTAAGTAAAGGAACCCTATTTCACTGTTTATGGGAATGTAGAAAAATCAGAATGTTTTAGGAAGAGGTGAGGGTAACAATTGAAAAAATAATTTCAAAACAAATCACATTGAACCCTAAACAGTTTTTGTTGGGTCTGTATCCAGAAAAACATAACTTTAATAAGAGTGAAAGAACATTCATAGACCTCAGTTTGCTTAATGCCAATAAATGTATTGCATTACTGTGGAAAAACTCATAGACCAGATGTGACTCAGTGGTTAAGACAGATGTTACCAACCTTCCACTAGAAAGAATAACATACATACTGAAATCAAAGGAAAATGTGTTTGAGAATATATGGAGACCTTTCATTGATTATGTAAAGAAATTAAACATAACTTCTGAAGAAGAAGGTGAATGATATGTGGACCTTGCAAATTCCAAGCTGGTGAATGTATATTATGTATTCTTATGTAATAGATTACCTAGACTAAACAGGGGAGCATTGTTGTTGACTTGTTTTTGTTAATGGATGTTGTTTTTATTACCCTTTTTTTTGTTATTTTGTTATTGTTCTTTTTAGTTTTTAAATTACTTTTGTGTTAGTGTCTGACTGTTTGTGCTATTTGTAAAAAAAAAAAAAAAGGTTCAATAAAAATATTGTGGGGAAAAAAAATTGCTCTGATCTGCGTGAAAATCATGGAGAGACTGTTGAGACATCATGGACGTACCTGAGAGTCTGAGATGGTGTCATAGCAAAAAATGATCAGTTGACAACTTGATCGCCAGGTTAATAACTATATTAGCCACAAAATATATATTCAAAAAGTAAACAGTACTGAGTTAGGTATGATAAGATGTATTTGACAGTTATGATGCATTTTAGGCCAAAACAAACTTGATCTAGGATTAAAAGCAATTAAAATAATGCAGTCACAAGGTTTCATGGAAAATGCTTGATTTACTAGATACATATACTGTAGAAATATATATTTTCTGCATCAACAATGTACTATACATGCATTCATGTAGTATTGCACTGACAATAAACCTCTGAAGTTTTTGCAGATGTCTCTTTTTTATATGTGAAGGTTACCACCATGTGGCATAAATTTCTTAAAAATAGCCATTATTTTCAAGGTCACCCATTAATGGTTTGTACTATTGACTCTTTTCCCACCAGTGTATTAACAGACAAAAATAGAAATCATGATGCAAACACATAAGTCACTAAATTGTTTATTACAATCAGCAGCAAATTCCAGATTATTCAGAATGTGCAAAACTCAAACTGTAAGACTGGGTCACTCAGCAGCTGGGATGTGCAGCTCACACTGGTCTCAGATAGGCAGATCTTAGGCCTGCATCTCTGTAAATAGTGACGCAAGGTCCAGTTTGGGGTGGATCGATCGTTTACCTCTTGCCTAGACAAAAGACAGAAATGGGTGGTGGTTAAATAAAGGAAGTTTAAAACATATTTGGGAAATACACTTGTTGCTAAAAGCCAGCGGTGGAATGTGAATGAATGAATCTTTATTTCGGATAGATTAAAAGAAAATAGAATAATATAACAAAGGGGAAAAAAATCTAATAAGGTCGAATTAAACAATAACTCCTCTGATTATACAGTTCAACATAGGTTATCTGAAATGGGTGATGGCTGAAGCTGCAGCTTATATTGCCCACCCATATTCCATCCAAGAATTCAAAAGAAAAACAAAACAGGAGCGATTCCAATTCCAATGTGACAATAAAGTACTTCGTTGTTGTAATTAACCACAATTTTCATGTAGCTGCACTGATGTAAAGTCGATTTTACAAGGGCTGGGTTACATTTAAAATCATCTGCTTTTACTGTGGCCTCAGCAATCAGAATGAATTAATACATTCACTTGAATGGAATATAGTACTGTAACTGAAGGTGTGCATCACCGAGTATGGAGTCGCTCAGTCAAAATATGGAGTTTTTATCAATAAAAGTTTGTCTTGAATCTAAAAGTCTCTTCTTGCCCTGGCTTCAAGTGTGGGCGGTGTTTTGTACTTTTATTGCTAAAATATAAAAGGATGCACTACAATGGGTCTCAAATATTTGTAATGTGTCCTGTTACTGCATGAGTTTATTGATGATAGAGTATAAACTACACATATAAACTAAATTATATTGATGACTGAACAACTGCCATTCCCCAAAAGATACAGTTATGAACATAACTCACAAAGGATCACACAAGTGATCTGACAAAAAAAATAAATACATTAACAAGTGGTTTATTTTACAGTTGATGCACCAGTCTTTTTCAATTATTCTGTAATTAATACTCACACAATCAAATAAATCTCAGTTCAGTCCCTTTTATATTAAGTGGAAATTGTGCTACTTTGGTTTTGACACTTTACCTATAAAAGCAAAGGATTTCAGTACTTTCCACAGTGGCGACGTCCTTTGTTGAGTGGCTGCTTTCCTCCTGCTTAGACGAACGACAGAAATGGATGGTGGTTAGTTAAAGCAAGTTCAACACTTATACAGGCACATCTCAAAAATTAGAATATCATGAAAAAGTTAAGTATTTTTGTCACTCATTTCAGAAAGTGAAACCCATATATAGATTCATTACAGGGACAGTGATATATTGAAAGTGTTTATTTTAATATTGATGATTATGGCTACAGCCCATATTAACCAACACCTCAGCGGCCAACATTTCTATTTAAAAACTATTTTTTAAAGTTTATGTAATATTCTAATTTTTTGCCAAACTGAATTTGGGGTTTTCAGGGGCTGTAAGCCATAATCATCCAAATTAAAATAAATAAATGCTTGTAATATATCATTGTCTGTGTAATGAATCGATATAATATATGGATTTCTCTTTCTGAAATGAGTGTCAAAAAATATTGAATTTTTTCATGACATTCTAATTTTTGGAGATGTACCTGTGTTAGGGAAATACACCTGGGAAAGTCAGTGGTGGGATGTGACAAAAATGCTTCGTTTCCCTGGCAAGCACCTCAGGAGCCACTCTGTACAGGTACAAGTACATTATCATTCCAGGGATTTATGGTGGAACAGCACAATACTGTTCCAGCACCTTTTATGGAAAATCCACAGAATAGGTGTGTGGGTCTATTCTGACACTTTAGAAAATTATATGAAAATTATATGAATGACTTTATAAATCACTGGTTTGAAAAAGCACTTTTATATTGTTGAGATTTCGGCTCCTGTGGTCCATTTCACCAATATCCACTATAAACAGGGAGGCTAACCCCTGGCATGTGGAAACACATTCTAGCATTAAATTGCACACAATTTAATGCACAGCACCAAAGTGCAGCACGTACAAAAACCAGGACTTTAACTAGGATTAACATATTTCATCGTTTTGCTCTCACAAGCGAATACTTAGGAGAAAACAAGCGCAAATCAGCAGTTGGTACTAGCTAGCTACTAGCTAACACTCGTTAGCCAGCACAGGATGGCGCTGTATTCCTCAAAAAAAGTGAGCTTACCACCAACAGGATAAATAAGCGAACAGATGCACATTATTACAAATCACTCACCATCGATGGTTCTCTCACGTTCGTCTTCAGCTTGTCAGTAGTCCGGTTCTATGCAGGGCTGCCATCTGTATCGGTCCGGATCACTCCTCTCACTGTGTATCTGCCACCAAGCAGAGAAAACCCCGCACCTCTTCGTTGGACCACGGTGTAGATTTCCGCAAAACCTACAACACTGTCTGTATTAATATCATATTTACTCCGTGACCGAGTTAGTCCGTGAAAGATTGCAAATGGCGGTCGTAAAGATTCCACTGAAGACAGGCGCTTTCGTGACGTTATGCCCTGACCAATCAGCGGCTCGCAGTCTGTTGACGTCACATCTCGGCTCGCTTCAGCTCAGTTGTACCCTGCCTTCGAACGGGCACGAAAATAGTGTTGGTTAAACCATGCTGGGTACAGTGGAAAGGGCGAGAAAGTGAGTAGAGTAGAAGTAAGTAAGGCCAAGGCAATACTAGTGGAAAAGGCCTATAACACCAGTTGATCTATACCATGGTGAAGTGCATTTGTCCTGCCTCTCTTCTCCCACAGTGGCCCACACTCATATTGCTCTGGGCATGAGTACAATAACCTCTTTTACGAATGTTATCTCCCAACACAAGCAGCAGGATGCAAGGCTGACCAATTGTTCTGAGTGAAGCACACCCCTCCCAAGCGTGCCAGAGCTGAGGAAGTTTTCCATGATAAGCACAGTATGGAGCAAAGACAAAAGTGGGGGCTCATCCGGTTTATGACACCTGCACCACTTCCTTAAGGGGGGAGGTGTTATGCACCCCTCCATTGGGAATTAGTCAGTGATGCAGTCCTGACACTTTAGAGTACACCTCCGCTACTAGCCAAGAGCTAGTGAGGAATTCCTCTTTGGCTTAATGGGGCCAGTTGTGAATAGCTGTAACAGAGTGACAGCCAATCAAAAAGCAGGTCACTGTCCAAGGTGCTGAACAACACTGCTAATTGTTGGAGCAGCTGTCCAGGGTGCTGATAGGTATTTGTTAAAGAAAAAGCTTCATTCTTGTTAAATTTTTGAGTTTGTTAATTTTGTACTTTTTTAAAACTATTTTTACATTAACTCACGTTGATAGTTTTAGCTGATAAACAATGTATTGCAAGAATTGAACAATGGTGTATATTTTTCTATAAGTTAAATACTTACAAGTCAGTATAAAATTGAAACATACTCAACACACAACCAATTGTTATAGAGTCAGAATCTGAAAAAAACAATTGTTCAAAAATTACTTGAAAGTAGGAAAGGTCGATTTTGAATAACCTTTAGTTATTAACTTATTTTCTTTGACAACAAAGTCAAAATTGCTGATAACAAGCAGTTATAAACAAGGACAACAAAACAAGGAAAACACTAACTTTTACCAAAGGGGGAATCTGATTAATATGCCCAGTGTATCTTTTCTAAATTACAAGGAAGGCACGAAAGTACTGTGGACATACGGTATATCAAGGCCAGTGCATAAGACACCAAAATATTACTTCAGTAGGAGTATAAAGAAAAGAAACTTACTTGATTACAAAGAAATAACTTTACTCTCCATATTAAATTTGTTTCCTTGAAAACTAGTTTTTCTTTCGAATTCATGAAATTTTGTCAAAAATGTAAATAGAACTTATACTCCCACAAAAAACATAAAAACGCATCCGAGACATTCCTAAACACATTAAACCTTCCCCAACTTACAGAATCACAAAATAAAACCCTACTGTCAGAAATACAACCTAAAGAATTGGAAAAAGCAATTATGAAACTTAAAGCTAACAAATCCCCAGGAGCAGATGGCTATACAGCAGAATGGTACAAAACCTTTAAACAGCAACTATCTCCTCTCCTCCTGAAAACATTTAACTACGTCCTCCACACAGGGGAAATCCCCCCCTCCTGGAGAGAAGGGGTCATTGCAGTCATACCTAAACCTGAAAAGGATAAACTAGATTGCTCCAACTACAGACCAATCAGTGTATTAAATCAGGACTATAAGCTTTTTACCACTATCCTTGCCAAAAGGTTAGAAAACATACTGACAGACTTAATTCACTTAGACCAAACAGGTTTTATAAGACAAAGACAGACACAAGACAACATTCGACGCACTTTACACATAATTCATCATATAAAAAAATATAACTTAAATGCAGTCATATTGGGATTAGATGCTGAAAAAGCATTCGATTCGGTTGACTGGTCTTTCCTCTATAAAATCTTATCCAGTTTCAATTTTCATAACAACTTCATTAGAACTATACAGGCATTATATAAAAAACCAACAGCTAAAATAAGGATTAACGGTAATTTATCATCATCTTTTGAGCTGGAAAGAGGATGTCGTCAAGGCTGCCCCCTGTCTCCACTGCTCTTTGCAATCTTCATAGAACCTCTGAGCCAATGGATAAGACAAAATCAAGAAATTCAAGGTATTACACTTGGTCAGAAAGAACATAAAATAGCACTCTTTGCTGATGACATTTTAATATACCTAGGGCAGCCAGACACTTCTCTACCAGAACTAATCTCAGTTTTTTCAGACTATGGAGATTTATCAGGGTACAAATTAAACATGCATAAAACCCAAGTTTTAACATTCAACTATGACCCAAATCATTTTTCACTAAATGAACTCAAAACTAACTGGGAGTTGGATTCTATGAAATATCTGGGGGTCAATATCCCGAAACAACTCGACAAAATTATAACACTAAACTATGATCCACTGGTGACAAAAATAAAATCTGACCTAGCAAGATGGAATATGATACCATTCTTAGGTACCGCACAAAGAATTGAAGCAGTCAAAATGAATATACTTCCACGTCTTCTATACCTTTTCCAAACAATACCGGTAGAACCTCCCAAAAAAACATGGCAGGAACTGGACAGAAGGATCTCAAGATTCATATGGCAGGGTAAGAGACCTAGAATCAGATATAGAACCCTACAGCTAAACAAAGACAAAGGTGGGCTCGCACTGCCAAATATCAGGGACTATTTTATAGCTGCACAAATTAAAACTTTAGTAGAGATATGTAACCCAGTCTACACTGCACAATGGAAGGAGATGGAATGCCAAATAACAAGTGACATCCCCCTACAGGCGATAATAGGGAACAATGCCTTAACTAAACTCCTGAATAACACTAACCCGTGGATAGAGACCCCGCTAAAAATTTGGTTTAAGATAGTCAGAGAGAATCAAGCTAAAGAGCCCTATCGACTTCTGCAATGGATTGCCTATGATCAAGACTTTACCCCCAATAAAACAGACACTAGATTTAAAGAGTGGAAAGAGAAAGGGCTGATAAAATATTACGATTTTTTTAAGGGGCAAACTTTAAGAAGTTTTGAAGATTTGAAAAAACAAGGTCTAATAAATCAAGATCTATACAGGTTCTTTCAGCTTAGACACCACATAAACAATATACTTAAAAAGGAGGATTTGGAAAGGGCCCAGTCAGGTGTCCTGAAGGTCTTCTTAATGGCATATAAAGGGATCCCAGGGATCAGATACATTTCTAAAATATACCAAGGTCTTCAAGACTTAAAAGGAGACAACACATCGTATATAAAAGAGAGATGGGAAAAAGAGGGGAATTTCACTTTACAATTGGAAATATGGGAAAAGCTAAATAAACAGCAATGGAAAAGTACCTCATCCCTGCAGTGGAGAGAATTTGGATGGAAAAACTTGGTAAGATTTTTCAGAACACCTGCACAAAACAAATTTACCCATAAGGGATTGAACTGTTGGCGCTTGTGTGGTGAAAAGACTGCAAATCATTTTCATGTGTTTTGGTCATGCCCAGTTATCCACCAATATTGGACCAATGTACAGACAATATTGGGGAAAATATTCAAAATAACAGTTCCCTTTTCTTTTGTAACTTTGTATTTGGGTTTATTACCGGACTCACTGGAAAGACGAGGAGATAAATACTTATTCAATGTTTTAATATTGGCAAGTAAAAAAGCCCTAACTAAAAAATGGATGCTGAAGGACTGTCCTACACCTGAAGATTGGATTAACGTGATTCAAGACATTTACTCGATGGAAAAGTTGACATTCGCACTGAGACAGGACATGGATGGGTTCATGAACTTTTGGCAACCCTGGATCGCATATGTGTCTTCCATTAGAACTAATCTTTGACAAATACCATTTCAATAATGGTCCCGCTCTTTGTTCCAATGCTACTCAGTTGCTCTTTTACTTTTAATTACTTAATTTTCTGTTTGTTTGTTTTTTGCTGTTCTGTTTGTTTGTTTATTCGTTTGTTTGTTTGTTTTTTATTTAATTCTCCTTAACTTCACTTTTTCTTTCACTTTAAAAAAAAAAGAGGGGGGGTTGTTGTAATAACTATCCTACCAATGTTGTCAAATAGCAAAAAATAAGGGAACATGTGATGAAAATGTAAACAATGCAATGCTGTAATGACCTGTATACCCTTTACAAAAACTTAAATAAAAAAAAAAAAAAATGTAAATTCTTTTACAAATTAGTTTGGGTTTTTTTTCTTAATTGTTTGAGTGTGTTTGTCGCCGAATTGTGACATAACCCCTAGTGGTCAAGAGTGGTAAATATTTTTTGTCAATAAAATAGTTCAGATTTCCAAGGCTATAACTTGAAAGTGGTAAGAGATAATTGCTTACTGTCAATTAGAAAGATGTAAAATATGATCCAAAGTTTCAGATAGGAATAAATTTACACATCTAATTTGCATAATGTCACGGCAGCTCTTTAAATTCCATAACTCAGTCAAAACTGGACTTTGGACATATTTACACAAAGAATGGTTCAGTCTTTTGACACCGTTTTTTGTACAGAGGTACCTCATTATCTTATCTTCAAAGTATATGAACAAGAAATCAGTACAATATTTAAAAAAACAACACAGAAATAAGTCACTTACCGGCAGCTAACGGGACTCGCTGCCGTGGTCGCTGCATTTTCACCCATCGTGGTCGTTATTTTGCATTCTGTCGGTCATTTACGCTCTCTATCACATCTACAAAGTCTTATGATTATCCCACATAAATTTCACTTTTATTCCGTGGCTATTTTCTGTGTACAAAGCCATCTAAGTGACAGTGGCAATGACCGATCACAGCCATATTAGCTTTCTGAGCTAAAAGAAGGGAATACAGAAAAGGAAATGAGTAGTTCTTCTTCTTTGGTGTATTACGTGTCATCCATTGAGTCCTCAAGCGCATGTCTGCCCCCTTCTGAAACTGGCAGATCAGTACAAATCAGTACAAATCCCCAGTGTAGCCAGCAATGTCAGAGTGAAATGACTGGCGCAGCACCACGCTCTGCCACTAGGGGCATGCAAATTCTCACACTCAAAGGATTCACAACTCTGAAAATACATTTGCAACATTTAGTGATAAATTTGTATCTTTTTCATGCATATTTACAACTTCTTACTCAAAGTTTGCAACTCCTTTCTTTAATTTGCAATTTTACAATTTGTGTGGATTTTCTGTACATGTGGTAGACAAAGGAAAATATAAACAAAACATACTAGAAACATGTTATATGTAATATTATACAAATCTACCTTGCCTGAGGATGAAAGTGACTAGGTCAGTCCACCTTGATTTAAGGGTTGAAACGGACTTGGAGATCCCAGGCTGAATAGGCAATTCTGGCCTTGGCCCAGAAAGTGGGTCCCACCCACCCCCACCCCCACCAGTCATATAGTCTGTTAATTAACCACATCTGCACCAATAAATCTCCTTGACCTTTATATTGGACTCTGCTTGACTATTGTGTTCATGATCAATTACTATTGGTAGTATGAGCATGTAACGCTGGTTATATGAACTAGACCAGGGCTCTGCAACCTTTGCCAACCAAAGAGCCATTTTGCTAGTCTCTGACTAAAATAGAAGTGGCTTTGGGCCACAATGGCAATTTGACCTTTAAAATAAAGATTATGCTGTTTATAAAGTTTTATATATATGTATATACATAGCTCTGAATATTATGTGGCATTAATGAATTCATACTACAACAGTGGAAAAAAAACTGCCAAGCTTTGTATATTGTCACGGCTGGCCCTCACGAGCCAGCATAAGACGCCACAGTTCAGTAAGTTGCAATTCAGTTCTTTTATTTCTATTGCACAGGACTTAGGTGTACAACACAACTTGCCATGCAGGCTTCGTTAAACAACACAATATAAATTCACAATAGAGGTTAGCGGCTAGGGCGAGGGGCACTCGTACGCAGCAAAGGCAGGGAATATAAAACGTGGAACAGGGAGAGAGTTATGGCAGAGACGAGGAGCTCTCGTCCGCCGTAATGAGGAGGGAACGTCAGCAAGGGAGAAGACAATTCCAAATAACAGATCACTTACATGCAGCGGGATACGTCGAGGAACCCAGGGAGCATGTGGTAAGGAGACAGGGGAAAGTCATAAGACTTTTGACGAGACAGCCGCAGAGTCCAGTTCACTCGCACTGACATTTAAAGCCAGCTGCTCATGATTGGAAACGCGGCGCAGCTGCCCAGGTTCTGACAGCTGAGAGCTCCCAAGCGTCTGGCCAATCAGAGCCCGGGAAACCCGTGTGACGACACCTGCTGTCAAAACCTGGCAGGGATGAGGAATAACCCGAGCGCGGACAAAAGCGCTCGGGATATGACATATATAGCTTCATTCATGAAATAAAAGTATTAGAAATATATCACAAATTGTTTTGTGCTGAAAAATAAATTTCTGAATATCTGACCATAATTTTTGTATAGTTTTTTTTTAATTATCAGCAATTCATAAATTGTTTAAATCTGAAAAAATAGCACCCATCTCCTACTTTCAACAGTGCTCACACAGCTTTAGTTTCTGATATTTTAATAAATTAGAGATTAAAGGTTTTTTTAGAAGAAGCTATTTTTCATCTTGTTTGTTTCCTGAAAATGCTCCTTATTCAAATGTACTGTATTAATATAAATTTGTATCCTTCACCTGTTCTCCAGACTCTCAGTTTTACAACTAGTGGATTGGTTGTCTGATATTCTTATTTATTTTGGAATAAAACAAAAAAAAAATCTAAACAACTTTCTAAATAATATAACTTATCTTAACTTAATAACATAACGTCTATTCTAATCATTTGGTGCCAGTGAAGCCAATTAGAAATAATTACAACAGAGTTTTCTGCTGTATTCTGCTGAGCTAAATGTTGGATATAACTTTATTTTAAATGCGTGAGATGTCGCTGTTAAGCTGTAATTGATGCTCAAGGACACATGACAAGTTATTGAGACAGTGACATTTTTTGTTGTGGTATACCTAGTTGTTTCCACCTTATTCCTGTGGGTGCCACTGTAGGAATAATTATGGGCGGAACTTCCGGTTTCAGCTGAAGTCATGTTAAATCAGTCAGCAAGAATGGAGTGGGGGGGGGGGCATTTAAAATAGCTTTTTTAAAAGTTTTTCAAATTCATTTTAATGTATAGTCCACATACGTGTTTTGCACTCAAGTGGCAGCTAATTTTAGCTCTTGTAGTTTTTGTATTTTTTGAATGTTTTGACGTAGTTCTGGTACTTGTTGCTGGTGTTCGTGGTTGTGCCATAGAAGTGGTATGATTATATTCCTCTTTTTGAGGTTCAAAAGGCTGTTTCCACATTTTTGATGCCGAAGTTGTTGTTTTTTGACAAGGAAAAGTGTCCCGTTTCAGTGACAACCATACATTCTAAACTAGTACCGGAAGTTGTGCCCATACTGTAATTCACGCAAGGCATCATGGAGGCTAGGAATAAGGTGGATATGAATACAAATACTTTATTGTCCACAAATGTGGAAATTTGTCTTTGGTTTCACCATAAAAAACACATAGGGACATAACATTTTAAAAATAAAACAACACAGTATCAGCCAATAGCTGATAAGATTCTTCATTTTATGTAAACAACTTTCATTGCCTGTATACACACTGAATATACACACAATATTGAATAATTTACAGCTCAGTAAAAAGAAATGGTTAAAATCTGCTTGCTGTACAAAACCTTGCATCACCACATGTCAGTAGGCACAATCCCAGTATTGATTATTTAGTTAGTTTAGTTAGTTCAAGTTTATTCAGTTAATTTTACAACACATAAAAATACAAGAGAAGATAAAAAAACAAAAGGGTGTAGGTGGAAGCAAAGCGTATATAACCTACGCCTTTTTCCATTACTTAAACTTATACATCATCAACCTCTACAGAGGGAAAAAAGCAACAAGTCTCCTGAAGTGCTGCCCCTTTAAGACATGTTCCCCGCCTCCTTGCCACTAATTAGAACCAAGTCTTCATAAGCTGCTGGCAGAAGACAAAATGGTGGCCAAAGGAACAAACAGGTGTGGCAAATCTATCTGTGAACTCTATTAAGTGTTGTGGCTGTCCCTGGCATTTTCTAAAAGTACTCTGGGTTTAGAACAAGTCTCCACACCTCCATAGTACGCTACAGCTCTGGCTGTCTCTGATGCACACGCTCCTGCTTTGGCTATCTCCATGGTGCATACTTCTGCTCCAGCTGTCCACAAGGTGCACACTTCAGTTCCTCTTGTTCCAGAGGTACATGTTCTCCAGTCGTCGGTTCCTGAAGCCAGTGTACCTCCGCCATGTGTTCTTGAGGCCGGTGCACCTCCACCATGTGTTCCTGAGGCCGGTGCGCCCCCGTCATCCGCACCCGAGGCCGATGCACCCCTGTCATCCGTACCCAAGGCCAGTGAGCCCCTGTCATCCACACCCGAGGCCTGTGCGTCCCCGTCATCTGTACCCGAGACTGGTGACCCTCGTCATACACACCCGAGGCCGTTGAGCCCCCGTCATTCGTACCTGAGGCCAGTGACCCCCGTCATACACACCCGAGGCCGGTGAGCCCCCGTCATCAGCACTCGAGGCCAGTGAGACACTGGCATTGTTTGTTTCTGAGGTCGGTGCACCTTCATCGTTGAGTCCTGAGGCCGGTGAACCTCAGCACCTGCCCTACAAACCCTGCTTGTGGGTCTGGGGGTCCATAAACGGTAACCGACCACCCCCCAACCCCCTTTGTCCTCTGGTCTGGGGGCCCATGAACTTTGGGAGGCCCCCTGACCCCCTTTGTTTTCTGATCTGGTGTCCTAGGGACCTGGGCAGGCCACCCGATCCACCTTGTACTCCGGTCCATAGATGTGGATAGGGGCCCTGATCCACGTTGTTGTCCGATCCAGTGGTCCTGGGACTTTTAGAAACCACTTGATGGACATTTGTTTTGTTTTGTTTTTTGATTGTTGTGTGAGATTCCTCTATTTTGTTTTTGCCCACCATGCCTTGTCCCCTTCCTCCCGCCATTTGGGGTTGCTGTGTGTTTTTTTTTTTAAGGGGTGTCTGGAATCCACCCCTTAAAGGGTGGATTATGTTTTGATCTGGGCACGGTCTCTGACCGCTTTATGTTCATTCCTGGTTTTTCTGTCATTCTCTGTTGTTGTTTTGTGGTTGTCCTTTGTAATTTGGTTATTATTATTATTTGCATTATGTGTCTTCTGTGTTTCCTCTGGCCTGCTGTGCTCATCCCCTGTTGTCATTAGTGTTGCCTTGGTGTCTTTAATCATGTTTCGTCATCCCTGTTATCTGTATCATCATTATTGCCCTCTGTGTGTTATTATTATTATTATATTTGTTTTCTGTGTTTCCCCTGGTCTGTTGTGTCATCCCCTATTGGTATTTATTGTCATTGTTGTGGTCTTGTGTGTACATTTGTCTACCTATTGTCTCCGGTCCGTCATGTTCCATACTGGTAGCCACTTTCCCTCATGTGTAACTGTTCAGCCCTGATTGTCTCCCAGTGTCTTGCATTTTTGTAATTGTCCTTGTAATTGTGTATATATGCGAGTCTCTGTTCCTTGTTCGTTGAGATGTCATTGTCTTATCCTGCCACGATCCATGTCAGTGTTCCTGAGTGTCTGAGTTATTGTTGCCTTGCCTAGTTTAGTATTTTTGCTGTGCTTAGTCTTTGTTTTTTCAGCCCACGTGCTGCTTTGCTTTTTTTTTAGTTTAGTATTTGTTAAAAAATTATCATTTTGTCATTACACGTTACCTGTACATGAATCCTATCTTCAACCCCCATCTGCCGTGAAGGCAAAAACATGACAACTGGCTGCATTTAGAAGGGACTATTTTGTTCTCATCTGTGCAAAATAACTGGTCAAACAAACAAATCATATTTTGTTCAGTATTGCTGTCATTTAATAAATTGTGCTTGTGGACCTGTTGTATAAAAGCACTATTACATTCGAGGTCATACGATATCACTGAATATACTAACTACGGATGTGATATGTCTAATGCCCTCCGCTATGTGTCAGGCAGCTCGGTGGTGCGGTGGTTAGCACTGTGGCAGCACAGTAAGAAGGTTGTGGGTTCGATCCCACCCCCTGACCATCAATGACCCTTCTGTGTGGAGTTTGCATGTTCTCCCCGTGTCTCCGTGGGTTTACCCTGAGTACTCCAGTTTCTTCTCACAGGCCAAAAACATGCAAGTTAGGTTTACTGGAGATTCTAAAATGGCCCTAGGTGTGAATGGTGAAGGGATTGGCACCCCACTGTGGATGCCCTGAATTTCCCTCTGGGATTAATAAGGTATATAAAATACAAAAAAAAAAAAAAAAATCCTGTCCTCCTTCTTTTGTAATATTGCTTAAATATGTTCAGAAATCTTAGAATGTCATTTTAAAGAGAACCACAGTGTACACCTTCACTCAGCTAGGGCAAACAAGCACAAACAAGCAACACAAAATGCACTGAGTGAGGATGTATTACAGTTTACGATGTTGTGCTTCTATTTTGCTGGCAGATACTTTGGCAATACAGAAATGCGCAGCAGGTGGAAAATAGCAAGAACTGTTGTCAGTGTCAGCCTCAAAGTGTGAAGCTGTGATGATTTCTTGCAGCATCCAGTGATTTCATTGTTTTAATGTCTGTATTGTTTTGTGTATGTTGCAGTTTTCTTTAAAGACCATATATCTCTATAATAACTGGCATTCAGTAAATGTCATTTGCATGCAGTCCAGTTCAGCTGGCTGTAACAAAGCAGCATACAGAGGCTATCCGTGCTGCATTACTTTGTCCATGCATTGGACAAGGATATGTAAGCAGAGCTGTGAGATAAAACCCAGATTCTCTCTGCCCTTTCAACTATTCAGTCAGCGTTTGTTCTGTTATTCTGACAGATTCCCCACAACGAGAAATCAATTACATTCACACCAATATGGATCAGAGACCATTGGTCTGCATGATCTGCATTTTTTTCCCTGTTCTTCTGTACTTGGTGTCTTGCTGAAGAACAGAGGATTCTTTTTTTCCATAGAGATGACTACATTTGTGTGAGTCTCTGCTGGGTGCTTTGGCAGAGTCTGAAACACTACACACAAGGAGGGTGTGTTGCATGGGAAGAAGAGTAGGTAACACTGATGGGAACACGTACAGTGAAAGGGGTGCTGAGACACAAAATGGGTCAGAGCGGCAGGCCTTTTCTGATGTCACGTCGACATCATCAGTCCCATTCCCACTCCCACTTACTTCCAAACATTTACATCACTCTGAGTCATGGTGTTGTGTAAAGTTTCAGTTCAATGCTCTGTCATCATCAGAAAGAATGATGAATCTGTAAATTGAATTTATGTGTATTGCTCTAATGTAGATTAAACATCCCCCACAGACTTCATATCAAATGGTCCCAATGGGATACACCAAAAAGAAATCAACACTGCTAAAGTTCAAGGTGCCACCAAACTTTTGCAAGTGCGTCAGACATTTGGAAACCTGTACCCTTTGCCAATAAAAGCTGCACTTTTTCAATCTGAAGCTCAGGGTTACTTCTTTCTACACACTCTTACACAAAGCACAGATGGAGATGTTTGTTCCCACTGAATAACTAAAGGACAAAAATCTTTAAAAGGGTTACATCACTTATATGTGAATAAAACTAGTCCTTGAATATATTAGACTGAAACTAAGGCATGGAACACTTTGTCAAAAGAGTAAATAGAAAGGAAAAATTAAAAACAAAGTAAGATAAAAAGGATGAAAATGGGAGGTTGGTGAAAACTGTGATAAGTTGAAAAAATGTCTAAAAGCCAAGGTTTAATCTAAGATGAAAAGTGGCTTATCTGTATGAAAGTGTTGATAAATGAACTTGACAAGCTCAACTAAAGCAAGCTACACTTTTATAAAGATCTGCACATAACACACAAGTAACCCTCCCGGCACAAACTGGTTGAAAAAATGTTGAAAAGACGACTTTACCAACCGTCTCAAAAGCCTACAGATTTAGTCGAAAAGTGAAAGCTGAAAAGCCATCTTTTTAAGGTTGTTGAAAAGGTGTCTTCATATAGACGTCCCTGCATAATCTAAATTTGGTTGAAAAATGAAGGTTGTTTAAAAAAAAGAACATAGTCACCAACATCCTGTACTTTTTTTAGTTGTGTGTGGCAGGGCACCTACATACTGCCCCGGATTATCAAGAGGGCTTACCGGGGCAGGAGTCCAGGGGCCCCTGCTTGTTTGGGGCCCAGAAGGAATTTTTTTTTTTTTTTTTCTAATTCTGCCATGCCCAACATTTATTGGAGGGTTTCTTTTGGCATATCAACTTTTATTTGTTGAGGTTTACGTCTGTCCCGCCTGCTTAATTTAATTGGTTAAGAGTAAACATTTGACCTGATTAAGGTTAGACATGGGCCAGTAGTGAATCCATGGATGAATGAATGAATGAATGTACAATGGCAGCATCCAAAAGAAAAAAAAAAGAGAAAAACAGGAATGTGAGAAGGAGGTTTTTTTTAAAAAACCTCCTTCTCCCTAAATTGACAGGATTTTTCAAATATGCGATACAGCCAGACAGTGTCAACTTAAGAGTCACAACAAGATGTTTGTCAAACTGTTAGCATTACAAATGCTAACACGGGACGCACCGGCGGAGCCGCTGACTGAAGATCTGTCATGCTGTGTCTGGGTAATGAGACCAGTGGACACATTCTCTGTGCTGAGGGTTAGCTTTAATGAACACTACTAACAACAGTAACAACAAGCTAAGAACAACCTAGTAGGAGTGTGGTACAGGCAGGTACAAAACTATTACAGTAATAGATGCCAAAATGTCTATTAAGACACCTGTGATCAGCAGACATGCAGGCTAGCACACAAAATCATTAAAGACCCTCCACACCCACTTCACCCTGCTTTTGAGCGGCTCCTCTCCAAATGCTGGCTCCAATGTCCCGGCTGCAGCACCCAGAGGAGGAGGCCCATCTTTGTTCCCAAAGCTGCTTTGCTGTTAAATTCCTGACTCTCTGCCCCTACCCCAATTATATGTATCTTAAATACTCACATTTTTTCCGTTCCCCATAAATTCAGACCTCTACAGATTTGGGGGGTTTTTGTTTGTTTTGTTTATTTTCAGAACATTAGGTACTTTGCTGTTCTTAGTTTGCTAGTGAGTTACTTTTAAGTTTTATTTTATTTAGTTATTTTATTTAGTTTTATTATTTAGTTGTACTTGTATTGGTTTTGTTGTTATTGCGCTGCTCCACTGTGCCTTTTAAATTGCCCGTCGGGGATAAATAAAGTTTGTTTTGAACTGATATACATATTACAGTACCAGTGCTGTGGCTAACATAATGCATGATGTTATGCACACTAGGTTGCCAATGTTAAGTTACACATATTTGGTTGATGTTAAGGCACAATATGGCAGTATTAGCTTTTAAACCCAAACCATAAATTACGCAAGGTTCTATACACCATAACCTATTATTATGAACCTTTATTTGAACCTGGGTAACTGGGTAGACTGCCGGTAAGACCCTGCATTGTTGAGTGGATTATTCTGCCACTGTATTGACCATGCTCTGTTTAAACATTTTCAAAAACAGAGTCATTTTCTTACTGTCCAACCTCAGGGGCCTCACGCGAGCCCACGGTGGGCACAGCTCTGGAGGTGCTGGCTGCGGTGGACCTGGGTGCCATCTTGCTGGAATCATGGCTCACTCATCAGCAAAGTCCCAGTCTAGGTCCCACACTGGCTGGGTCGGCTCCAGTGTTGTGTCTTGATCCGGGGTAGCTGCTGATCTTACCTTCCACAGACAGCTGGTGTGCCATCTCAAACCATTGGCCATGTGCAAGGTGGCTGGCTCCAGTTGCATGGTGATCTACATCGGCAGCGACAGGAGCATCTGCAGGCTGTCTGGGCATTCAGATCAGCGGACCTGAACCAAATGGAGCACAGTGAGTCCGGACCTAGTCAACTTCATTTGGTACTGCTACTGCTCTCTTGTCCCTGATGTTGGTTGCTGTTGTGGCGGCGTGATGTTCTCGCTGGCGGCAGGACTCACTCCGGGTTGTTGTCATTCCTGCTTGACCACGGACTCTCTCTCCTGCAGCTGTACGGCGGCTCCATGAGGCTTATGCCGGGTGAGGATCTAAGTCGAGTCCGGATTATGCTCTCTCTCCTGCAATGAGTTGGCAGCTCGAGAACACTCATGCGGCATGAGGTGCTTCTGTCATTCTTCTGTCCCGCTGCTGTGGAAAAGCACCGTTACTGGGGTATCGTCTAATGAATTGTCCAGTGGGGGACATGGAGACAGATCAGTCTTGTCGCTGATCTGGCAGGTCCTACCCTCCTCTGGGTCCTGCGTGACTGTGGACCAGATCTCCTGTGATGAGGCAGCAGCTTGACAACACTCGTTCTGCATGGAGACTAGCTCCGGGTCCTGTGTGGGTGCGGTCTGAAGCTCCTGTGGTGACTCCTGTTCTACTGGGTTCTGCTTGGCATGCAGCGCGAAGCCGGGAGTGGCTGCGCCCATGTCTGAGTGCAGCAGACTTGAGCCGTCATCGGCCAAACTGAGTTTACCACTGGGTCGATGCACTGTGGTGCCCTGCTGTCCCCTGGCATCCACCTAGGGGCCCTCCTGAGAAGACGTGGGGTCGACGGGCTCACCAGCCGGGGCAGCTGTCTGTACCAGTGGGACTAACTGTGGGGAGCGCGAGCCAGGGCCTGCTAGCTGCAAAGCTAACTGGGCCACCTCTTTTAGCTCTAGCCAGGACACTAACTCCAGTGTTTTGGCTAGCGGAATGCTGCCTGGCACTGTCATTAATTTCTCCCACAGCTTTGCATTCGTGGCATGTTCTGCTTACTTATCTCACACAAACTCCTCTTCCCAGTTCCTAAAACTGCGTTTACTTGCCAGACAGCAAAGGGCGGTGACGAACTGTTGGACCGACTCTCCCGCTTGCTGTTGGGGCTGGTGAAACTTGAGTTGTCTAGCCGTCACACTCTCCGCTCCCTGTCAGCGTTGGCGAAACTTAATCCTTTGTGCCAACACACTCTCGGGCATCGCAAAGTGTCAGGCTAATAAGGCAGCGCATTCACTGTAGGTGTCCACTGGGCCCAATGTTCTGAACACTCGCTGTCAAGGCTACGTATTAGTATGGAGCGTAGTTGACACTTGTTAACCTTATCTAAGTCTGTAGCCGACACATACGACTCAAAGGCCTCAAACCAGTGAGGCCATGGAATGGGCGGCTCACCTGGGGTGGCAAGGAATGGTGGTGGGGTGCTCGATACGTTTCCATCTTCAGGCAAATGTTGTATTCTCCTCCAGAAGATTTAGTTTACTTTGTCACCAATTGTTATGTCTGGGTAATGAGACCAGCAGGCATGTTCTCTGTGCTGAGGGTTAGCTTTAATAAGGACTACTAACAACAGTAGCAACAAGCTAAAAACAAGCTAATAGGAGTGTGGTACAGGCAGGTACAGGCTAGAGGAAGAGCGCCAAAAGGAACAGTCTCTCACTGTTAGTCCCCAAATATAGTCATGGCGTGATGGCATCACGTTGTGCGTGCGTCTCCACGTCCGTGATGGTATTCCAATATGCTACACGTCAGTCATACAAGAATTCTAGAGAACAGGATCTGAGGAACAGGAATTTAGCAGTGATCCTGAGCCAAGATGTGAGATTAAAAACTGTGGTGGTTTTCCAGAATTTCATCGATACCAAAAGTAGTAATCTGCTGATTGAATCTTTGTGTCTTCACAGGACAGAGTAACGGTGTTTCTTTCGAGACTGTTCTCCTCACTCTTGATGGGCTTCAGTTCAGCATCGCTGAGATCTAAAGAAAAACAGTTTAGTCTTTATTGTAGTGAGTAAATCTAATTTGCACTGCTGGTTATTAATTATGGCTGCTTCAGGGTTTAATAAGTAGTGAACTACTGTACCTACCATTTAACTAAAGTGGAATATAGTAAATAAAAGTGTGACTCACCCATGAATGAACAAAGCAGCAGTACAACCAACAACATCATGTTCCAATAGTTGATCTCTATGTGTCCTAGACTCTGTGAAGTCTGTATAGTTATCTGATGGTGACAGCTGCTTCCTCTCATATACAGGCAGACCCTCATCATCATCATGTCACTGTAACTCATATTACAGCTCATACAGTGTTAAATCAGTATTTTGAACTCCCATCATCTGTTTCATTGATGCTTCCCCTGCCTTTTTTCCTGTCACTTCCCTTTCATTGATGCTTGATAAGAACTGGTTAGCCAAAAGCAGTAAATGAATATACATATGCACACAGTGTAGTGGATTTAGATTAATGGGTTTATAGGTGCTTTATTGTTGGTACAAATATTAATGTAAATATGAATGTAAGTAGGAATGAAGATTTCCTATCATTACACTCATAACCTCATTGGGGCACCAGTCCAGATGGTGGACAGTTTTATTAACAATTCTAATTGAAAGCTTGAGCATGGTTCTCTCACCATGTTCAGCATCATGACAAGCTCTGCTGATGTTTTAGTGTTAATGAAGAAGTTTTTTTTTTTCTTAAATGGTGAAATAACAACTAACCTCTTTTAAATGGTTAAGTTACTCTACATAAATTAACTCCAATATGAGTGTTAAATATCCTGCAACAAAACTTAGTAAAGCTCACTTTTTTGTTGTTGTTAAAATGTTGATGTAATGGAGCTAAGTTGATACCCACCTCTGCTCACAGCCATTAAAAAAATCATATAAACACTGACACACCCAACCCAAATGGGTGAACAAGGCAGTTTCTTAAACAAGGGACAAGATTTTTATAAAGCATTGCTCTCACAGATAAAGTCAATGGCTGCTCAGGCTTTGCAATAAACCATTACAGTGACCTGATATGCAAAGTAGGACAAGTTAAAATGAACTTCCAAGATACACTCTGGTGGCTCTAACCTGTGGCATACTGGTATACCACCATGTGCATCACGGACGTGGAGACGCAGGCATGGATGACGTCACCACGCCGTAACTATATTAAGGGACTAATAGTGGGAATCCCGGTCTTTTGTGCTCCGCCGCTGACCTACACACAACCTGTACATCTGCACAGTTAGCTTGTTTGCACTGATCCATGTACTGTTAGCTTTGTTAATAAAGCCACACAGTCATTGTGTCCGCTGGTCCTCTTTCCAGACACAACAATTGGCAACAAGGAGTAACTTTTAAAACATCGACATGGAAACATGTTTGGCAGCCTTTCCACTGTTCCTCGCCACACCAGGTGAGCTGCCCATTCCTTGGATTTGTTGGCACAGACTATTTGAGTCATTCATATGCGCCATGGGCCTGGCTTATACTAGCGAGGCTAAGCTGCACCATGCTGATTTGCAGCCTCGGCAAAAACAGAAGATGTATCTTAAGAACATAGGGAAAAGCAGATCCCAACGACGAATGTAAGGCATTGCAAGCCGCACATTTTGTGAACCCCGAAAGTTTGGTGGCTCAACGAGGTTTAGCCAGTGCTGCCAGCGTGAGGACGAGACGGTCCACCAGTATGTCACTGAGCTCCATGTCCTGACTAGCATGTGCGCCTCCTGCAATGAAGAGAAAAGAGTACATGATAAATTGGCAGCGCACACTACAAATACAAAGCTGCAGGAGAAGCTGGTGACGGCGCTGAATTGCCTGACGCTAACTGAAGCATTGGAGATAGCATCCCAGTTAGAGTAAGAAGAGGCTGCTCAGTTAGCGTTGCAGCTAACGGGCCCTGGCCCTGGCCCAGGCTCCCCAGTCAGCTCTGCCGGTACAGATGGTTGCTGTGGCTGCTGAGACCATTGACGCTACGTCTTCTCAGGAGGACCCCGAGGTAGACGCCGCAGGACAGCAGGGCACCACAGCATGCCGACCCAGCAGTAAACTCAGTTTGGCCGATGATGGCTTGAGTCCACTGCACTCAGATGTGGACGTAGCCACTCCCTGCCTCACACTGCACACTGAGCAGAACCCAGTAGAACCAGAGCAGCTGCAGGAGTCCCAGACCACATCCATGCAGGACCCGGAGCCACCACAGGAGCTCCAGACCACACCTACGCGGAACCCGGAACTGGTCCTCACGCAGCACGAGCATTCTGATGGTGCTGCCTCATTGCAGGAGATCTGGTTCACAGTCATGCAGGATCTGGAGGAGCGTAGGACCTGCCCCATCAGCGACAAGACTGATCTGCCTCCATGTCCACCACCGGATGACCCACCAGATGATATCCCAGTAACGGTGCTTTTTCCTGACAGTGGGAAAGAAGAATGACAGAAGCGCTTCACGCAGTATGAGCGTTCTCAAGCTGATGCCTCATTGCAGGAGAGCGTGTACAATCTGGACTTTTCTCCTATCCTTGCCCGGCATAAGCCTCATGGAGCTGCTGTACAGATGCAGGAGAGAGAGTCTGTGGTCAAGCAGAACCCCGCAGAACACCAACCAGGAGTGCGTCCTTCTGCTGGCGAAAACGTCACAACAGCAACCAGCATCAGGGACAAGAGAGCAGCAGCAGTGCCACATGAAGCCCACCATGTCAGCGCTCACAGTGGTTGACTGGATTTGGGTCCACCAATCCAAATGCCCAGATGACCTGTATATGCTTCTGTCACCGCCGATGGAGAATGCTGCACAACTGGGGCTAGCCATCTTCCACGTGGCAGATGGTTCGAGATGACCTGCTAGCCATTTGCGGAGGGTAAGATCAGCAGTTGTCCCGGATTAAGATGTGACGCAAGAGCCAACCCAGCCACTGTGGGACCCAGACTGGGATTTTTTTGATGAGCGAGCCATGATTCCAGCAACACCCAGGTGCACTATGGCTTGAGGCCCCTGAGGTTGGACCATAAGAAAATGACTCTGTTTTGAAATGTTTAAACAGAGCATGGTTGATAACAGTGGCAGAATAATCCACTTAACTATGCAGGGTGTTACCGGCAGTCTACCCAGTTGCCCAGGTTTATATTGGCTCATATAATGATTTGGTAATGTTTTGGTGCATGGAACCTTAAGTAATTCATGGTTTGGATTTAAGCGCTAATTATGCTATTGACATCATGCAACATACCACCTGTCGATAGCCAGGCCGTATACGTTTGTTAGTTAGCTCTGTATTACATTACATAAAATAGTTCTGGTTAAATTTGTGCTGTGTTAGCCATATGCCACAATAGAGGTGTCTAGCTAAAGTTAACCATCACCAGCAAGGTTCTTGTTTTTCCTGGGTGGGGGGTGGGGGGTATAAATGTGGCATACTAGTATACCACCATATGCGTCAGGGACGTGGGGACACAGGCACGGATGATGACACGAAGGCGTGACTATACTAAGGGACTTAACGACGGGAGTCCTGGTCTCTGGAGCTCTGCCTCTAGCCTACACACAGCCTGTACTCCTGCACAGGTAGCTTGTTTTCACTGTTCCACGTGCTGTTTGCTTTGTTAATAATGTTCAGTAGACAGTCATTGTACCCACTGGTCCTCTTTCCAGACACAACTAACCTAAAACCCAAAACCACCTCAAAAACAAATGTGTGTTGCCCAAAATAGTATATTGTGGCTTTTTACCCACAAAAAAAAAAAAAACCAAAAACTTTCATTTCCTTAGAATTGCTTGGGAAGAGCTTTTAAATCTTTCATTTACTGAAGTATGTGTGGACCTATGAATATTCCAATTATCAGCCTGCAGGGCTTGCACGTGATTGGTCTCCACGACTCCTGGTGGGTGGACTGCAAGTCTGTTCACGACACTTCCAGATGTTAAAGTTTTGCCTATATCTTCAACAATTAAAAGCAAAACATTTTTCTGAAAGTGGTCTTGCCGAGTGCGGTGCCCCATTCTTTCCTGCCCTTCAGAGAGAACGGTCACTTTTTCTTCTGCTCCCTCTTTCACCCTCCTCCACCCTCTCTAACTGAGAATCCCAGCTTGCTGTCTTGTCTGCGTCGCTGTTCTTCTGGCTGAATCTTGATCCAAATGAAAAAAATGGATTTGGTGAGCGGCTTTAATAAAATTAACAACTTTTTACATAAATTTGGGCCAGGGGGAGCCCCTATGGAGAGATCCATGGATTGGAACACATGTGTCTGCATGATTCGACTGATGATGTGGAAACATCTATCTGGTTTGGCACGATCACAGGATTTTTCTGCTGATTGGCTCTGGAGTTTTCCTGGTGTATCAAAAATTTAACTAGAAGAGCTAATCAAAGCGGTCCCGGCGTAGCTGCTTCTTCAACAATTCGACTAGACGGGGGAGAGCACTAACTAACGGCAAGACTAACATGGAAATTACCATCTGGCATGCACTGTAGAGAGATGGACTCTGCCGGACATGCTTCCCATGTTTAGAAGGGAAACATCTGGAGTCGTTTTGGTGCCCTCCAAGAATGGATTTAAAGCCTATGTATGGAAATTATGAACACAGGATTGCAAGAGCTGTAAATTCTATGCTCTGAGTGATCTGTGTTATCAGACCTTGAATTCGGTGCCCTGTTGACTATTTTCCTCCTGGATTAAGACAAAACAGAAGATTGTGCTTTCTTCATAAACATTCTGGTACGCTGCAATCTGAACTCTCAAGGACAGTGACTGGCTCAGGAAATTTCCATCTGCCATGCCTCAAGGACATGCTTCCGAGTTTCAGACACTAAGACATAACATCTCGGCTGGGAGAGATTTGCTGCCTCCAGTAACTGATAAACACCCACCTGCATTCAACATACACGAACACACTGATTCACATATACTGAATTACATCCATTCATTCACTGATCCTCTCTGACTTTTGGTTCTGTTGTCTGCTAAATGTGCATTAAGGGTTTTTTTTCCTGCAATCAAAATTTCGCTCACTCACTGAGCACCATTTTGATAAACATGTTTTTTTCTCTCGCCTACTGTGTCATTCCATATCCCTTCCCTTTTTCTCTCTTTATCACCACTATGACTGGCGCCTAGCGGCTGCCCCGGCCTTGGATGCGCTCTGCAGAGCATGCCCAAATGCCAAGTCACGTTTCGTTACCTTGTATTCATACATGTGTAATGACAATAAAGTTGAATCTCATCTCATCTCTATTGTACCAATGATGAATCAATCTAAAAAAAAAAAAAAAAAAAAAAAAACCCTTGTGAGTTCTTGTCTGCTGATAATCAAGAAGATGGACATGAAATCAAATAATAACTCCCATATGTCTTTCAGTAGTTTAATAAGACATGTCAGAATAGGTTAACACATTTGGATAACTTTAAAACAGAGAATTCAACGTGTATCATGGGCATCAAAGAGTATTATTGAGTTACTTGTGAATCAAGCATTTGTGGAACCAAATAGATAGATAGATAGATAGATAGATAGATAGATAGATAGATAGATACTTTATTTCGAACAAAAAAGTATAACAAAAACAAAACAAATGACAAATGCAATAAAGTAACAGTATACAGTGTTCGAAAGGGAGAAGAAAGAAGTGAACACTTATTAATTCCATCTCCTCTTTTCCATAAATACAACCAATAATGAATAATAATAAATAATAAATTTATTATTTATTTATTATTAAATAATAAATAATAATAATCAATAATAATAAATAAAGCATAGTTTAACTTGTCAGTATACTGGAAATTGGAAAACCATAAAATAGCACTGGTCAAGAAAAATGGATGCAATTTTATGAAGAAAATGATGAGTAAACTATCTAGAAAAATGGAAAATTGGTGTTACTCTGAAAAAGAATGTATATTAATGAAAGGACAAAATGCATTTTGAAATTCTGATGGGGGTTTCCATGAAATAAAGTTTAAAGAACTTCTACCAGGAATATTCTGAAGAATTAAGTTTAAATTAAACAATAAACCATCAGCCAAGCAGAATCATTGTGTCCCAGTGGGTAGCAGGCTGTCCATTGGATTCTGTTTCAACTGGACTGGCGTGGGTTCTGTTGGAAGACTGGCAGACAGGCTCTTTACCACGGTTATGGCCTACTCCCGAGATCACAAAGGGGCTGGTTCTTCAGCAGGCTGGCTGCAATCTTCTTATGCACTAAAGAAGGAATTTGTTTATTGTACAAGGTCCAATCAGAAAGTTAAATTGGGACAAAAACACGCCACATATCTGTTTCTTCCGATGTATAAGATAAGATAAGCCTTTATTAGTCCCACAACGGGGAAATTCCAGGATTGCAACAGCACAGGGATAGCAACACTCAGAGCAACAATCAGAAGGCAAGAAAAAAAAAAAAAAAAAAAAAAAAAAAAAAACAAGCAAGCAAGAGCAGCTAATATACATATGTACATATTACTATAAAATATATATATACACACACACACACACAGACACACAGTGCAGAGCATTGTAGCTGGATGGAATAAATATATGAATATATGAACACACAGTGCAGAGCATTGTAGCTAGATGGAATAAATATGTAAATATATAAACACCCACAGTACGGAGCATTGCAGCTAGGTGGAATAAATATGCAAGTATATAAACACACACAGTGCGGAGCAATGTAGCTAGATGGAATAAATATATAGATATATAAATATAAACACACCCAGTGCTGAGCATTGTAGCTAGATGGAATAAATATGTAAATATATAAACACACACAGTGCAGAGCATTGTTGCTAGGTGGGATGAAACAGCATAACCGTCTATTTAGTTATCCTACATGGTATGATTATGTGCCCATACATATTCTCACCCTCCATAGCGACCGGTATGTTCCTAGTTGTATGCCGGAGAGGACCATTGTGTAAGTCTATTGCATCTTTTGCATTCAAAAAAAACTATTAGTTTGTTACGTCTTTTTGCTATCTCTGCGAGCAGCCCTGCTTAGGTTGTACAGTCTGACAGCCGTTGGTAGGAAGGACCTACGAAACCTCTCGGTTGTGCACCTGGGATGATGTAGTCTGCTGCTAAATGAGCTCCTCAGTGCATCCAGTATGTCCTGCATAGGGTGGAACTCAGACTCCAGCAGAGATGACAGTTTAGCCACCGTCCTTCTCTCTCCTATCTCCTCCATTGGATCAAGGCGTTGCCCCAGGACAGAGCTAGCTTTCTTAATCAGTTTGTTCAGTCTCTTCCTATCGGCTGCAGTGATGCCACTGCCCCAGCAGACCACTCCAAAAGTGATGGCTGATGCCACCACCGTGTCATAGAATGACTTCAGCAGCGCCCCTTGTACACCAAAAGACCTGAGTCTCCTCAGCAGGAACAGCCTGCGCTGTCCCTTCTTGTAGAGTGCGTCAGTATTGTGTGACCAGTCTAGTTTATTGTTCAGATGAATACCCAGGTACTTGTAGGATGTCACCATCTCGATGTCTGTTCCCTGTATATTTACTGGTGCTGTGAGGGGCTGTCCATGCCTGCGGCAGTCCACCACCAGCTCCTTAGTTTTCCTCGCGTTGATCTGGAGGCAGTTCCGATGGCACCAGTCCACAAAGTCCTGGATAAGCCCTCTGTACTCAGCTTCATCTCCGCTGGAGATGAGACCAACGATCGCAGAGTCATCAGAGAACTTCTGTAGATGGCAATGTGTTGTGTTGTGTGAGAAGTCCGCAGTATAAAGAGTGAACAGGAAGGGAGCCAGCACCGTTCCCTGGGGGGCCCCCGTGCTACTGATGATCGTGTCGGAAACACAGTCCCGGGTTCTCACAAACAGGCCGGTTCGTGAGGTAGTCCAGGATCCATGATGACAGGTGCTGGTCCACCCCTGCGCGCAGCAGCTTGTCCTTCAGGATCATCGGTTGGATGGTGTTGAAAGCACTGGAGAAGTCAAAGAACATGATCCTCACCATATTCCCGGGCTTCTCCAGGTGGGACAGAGAACGGTGAAGGAGGAAGATCACCGCATCCTCCACCCCAATGCCATGCTGGTAGGCGAACTGGAGTGGATCCATCGCTGGTTCCACCAGGGGGCGGAGATGAGCAAGGAGCAGTCTCTCCAGGGTCTTCATCAAGTGGGACGTCAAGGCCACCGGTCTGAAGCTGTTCAGGTCTTTGGGGTGGGAAGTTTTTGGTACAGGTACCACACAAGATGTTTTCCACAGCTGTGGTACCCTCCCCAGTTTCAGGCTCATGTTGAAGATATACGTCACAATCCCACACAGCTGGTCTGCACAGGACTTGAGGAGCTTTGCGCTGATGCCGTCCGGTCCCGACGCCTTCCTCGCCTTGATCTTCCTCAGCTCCGTCCTCACCTGGGTCTTGGTCAGGGTCAGGATGGGGGGCTGTGTGTTGGGAGTGGGGGGGGTGTCGGTGGAGTGGGGAGTGGGTAGCAGGACTTGATTTCTTAGAGGCAGCAGTGGTTGTTGTGCAGACAGGGGGGAGGGCGGTTGGTCAAATCTATTGAAAAACAGATTCAGGTTGTTCGCCCACTCCCTGCCCCCCGTGGCCTGGGGGGAGGTATTCTGGAGCCCCGAGATGGTTTTGAGGTTTCTCCAGACCCCGCTGATGTCGCTCTGTTGCAGCTTGTCCTCCATCTTCTTCCTGAAGCTGTCCTTGCCTTCTCTGATCTTTCTCCTCAGCTCCCTCTGTACGGACTTCAGCATCTCCCTGTTCCCCGACCTGAAGATCCTCTTCTTCTCTCTCAGAAGTGTTTTTATCTCAGGGTTGATCCAGGGTTTGTTGTTTGAGTGACGCCGTATGGTCTTGGTGGGAACGGATTTGTCCACACAGAAGCTGAGGTAGCCCGTGAAGGTGTGAATGAGGCCATCGATGTCCTCACCATGTGGATCGCAGAGCTGCTTCCAGGCAGTGGCTTCAAAACAGTCCTTTAGAGTGTCCATTGTCTCCTCAGACCATAACTCCACAGTGTGCATGGCCGGAGGTTGTCTGTGCACTAGGGGTTTGTACACCGGTCGGAGATGAACCAAGTTGTGATCCGATCTCCCAAGTGGGGGGAGTTGTGATGAGGTGTACGCCTCCTTAGTGTTTGCGTAGAACAAATCCAGTGTTTTATTGTCTCTAGTGTGGCATGTGACATACTGGGTGAAAGTGGGCAGAATGGGAGACAGTGAAACGTGGTTGAAATCGCCTGAGATGAGGAGAAGAGCATCTGGGTGTTCTGTCTGCAGCCTGCTGGTTACTGAATGGATGACGTCACGCGCTGTCCCAGCATTCGCCGTCGGATTTGCATAAACAACAATGCAGATCACGTGTGAGTGTTCTCTCGGGAGATATGTAGGCCTCATGCTAACAGCTAGCAACTCAATGTCTTTGCTGCAGTGTCGTTGTTTAACAGTGATATGTCCCGGTCTACACCAGTTGTTGTTAACATACATTATCACTCCACCGCCCCTAGTTTTGCCACTCTCTGGTGTTCGGTCAGCTCGTATCATGTGAAAACCCTCCAGCTCAATGTTAGCATCTGCTGCTAGTTCAGTTAGCCACGTCTCAGTAAACAAAAGGAGAGAGCACTCCCGGTAAGTGCTATCATAACGGGAGATAGCCGCTAGCTCATCTAACTTTCCCAGTATCGACCGTACATTTCCCATGACAACAGATGGAAGGGAGGGTCTGTACCTTATATTTTTTGTCCTCCGCCTTACTCCAGCCCGGCAGCCGCGGCGTTTTCGCCTCAGTTCTCTCGGTATGTCGAGTTTTTCCACTGGGACCGGGTGGCGGTTAAATGCTAGCAGCTCTTCCCTGTTGTATCGTATCCTGCTATAAACAGTGGCTCCGTCCACCGGCTCAGGAGACATTTGGGACGATCTGTGTGTCCGTGATATAAGTGGGGTGAAAAAAAAAAGTGATCAAAAGAGAGAGGAAGGGAAAAAAAACTCGGAATCGAGCCGCTGTTGCAAAAGGCAGCCGACTGGTGTGGCGCCGAGAGTTTTGTGGCTGGAATGAGTTGGTTTAAGCTTAGAAAAAAATCAGACAAAATGTTCTTACACGGTAATTTAAAGAAAAAGATTAAAATAAGAAAAAGTGAATTTTAAAGAAAAGAAACAGGATTTTCACATAGCCTGAAAGACTCTGGGCCTACTTAAAAGATAGAAAAAAATGGAAGAGCAGATAAGGCTCCTTACAGCCTGACCAACAACCCAAAACTGAAGAAAGGAAAGTTTTTTGGGGTGTGTGGCAGAATCTCACTGAATTTCATGAAACTGAGCTGAACCAATTACATTTGAGCTTCCTGTTCAACAGAAGTTATAAACTCAACCGAAAAAGGAGTTGCAGTGAAGCCTGGAGCTTTATTGGTCAAAGTCCAGCTATGGTCTCCCAAAGAGCAGAGAGAGGAGGGGGAGAGACATTTGATATGAGAAGTGAGACCCCCTTTAAGACACATATGTCGCTGAATAAAGCCTAAATTCCTTAAACTTTAGTGACTAAGATATTCTACTCAATAATAAGGGAACATACAATGTTTCTACATTGTAACTGTAATTAATTTGTGATAGTATGCAAAAATTAATTTCTTCCTAAAAATAAAGAAACATATATCAAATCATATCAATAAAAGCATTTGAAACCACAGTTGTCCATTCCAGAGTTCAACCATGTCTTCAGTAGCGGATGCTGTCTTGAGAGAAAGAATATGAATTAATTTATTGTTCACAACTGCAGAGATTCCATTTCAGAGAGAAAAAAATTATTAAATATTCCTGCGTTATCCACCAGATGGCACTGTAAAACTGTCTGTTTGGTTAATAAGGAATCTTGACTCCCAAGTCTGGATTATATCAACCATAAATCTGTCATTTGAAACATTCCTTTGCCAAAGAGCAGAAAAGGAAGAATGACTAAGTCCTGGAGAAGGGATTAACTTCCACTTTATGGCCGATAGGTAGTGTTACAGTTCTGGTACTTGGGTGACAGAAGCAGTTCATGACCAGACTTTTGAGTTGAAACAATTTTTCTTCAGCAAAGAATGATTTTATAGATTGGAACCAAAGGTCAACGCTACAACAGATATATACACAGTGCAGGAGCATTGCAGATAGATAGTATAAACAGCATTATGGTCGGTTAAGTTGCCCTGCAGAATATGAATATGCACCCAAACAGTATATTTCGTATTTGAATCAACAGTGTTGTTGTCACCCTCAGTAATGATTGATATTGTCCTAGTTGTATAATGGAGGGGCTGATTTATTGTACAAGGTTGTTACATTTTATACATTCAATACAACCTTTACAAGCAGCCCTGGTTAAGTTATAAAGTCTGACAGCTGTAGGTAGAAAGGACCTCTGGAACCTCTCCATTGTGCACCTAGGACGGCACAGCCTGCTGCTAAATGAGCTCCTCAGTGCATTCAGCGTGTCCTGCATGGGGTGAGACTCGGACTCCAGCAGAGATGACAGCTTAGCCACCCTCCTCCTCTCTTCTATCTCCTCCACTGAGTTGAGGCATCACCCCAGAACAGAGCTAGCCTTTTTGATCAGTCTGTTCAGTCTATTCCTGTCATCTGCCGTGATGCCACTGCCCCAGCAGACCACTCCAAATGTGATGGCTGATGCCACCACCGAATCATAGAAGGTCTTCAGGAGTGCCCCTTGCACACCAAAAGACCTGAGCCTCCTCAGGAGGAACAGCTTGCACTGCCCTTTCTTGGAGACCGCGTTGGTGTTGTGTAACCACTCCAGTTTATTATTCAGGTGAACACCCAGGCACTTGTAAGATGTCACCATCTCAATGTCTGTTCCCTGGATGTTTACTAGTGCTGTGGGGGGTTGTTCTCACATGCGGCAGTCCACCACCAGTTGCTTAGTTTTCCTTGCATTGATCTGGAGGCAGTTCCGTTGGCACCAGTCCATGAAGTCCTGCATAAGTCCTCTGTACTCCGCATCATCTCCATCAGAGATGAGGCCAAAAATCGCTGAGTTGTCAGACAACCTCTGTAGATGGCAGTGTGGTGTGTTGTGTGAAAAGTCAGCAATATAGAGGGTGAACAGGAAGGGAGCCAGAACTGTTTCCTGGGGGCCACCCGTACTGCAGATGATGGTGTCAGACACACAGTCCTGGGTTCTCACAAACTGTGGTCGGATTGTGAGGTAGTCCAGGATCCACAATGACAGGTGCTGGTCCAGCCCTGCGCACAGTAGCTTCTCCTTCAGGATCACTGGTTGGATGGTGTTGAAAGCACTGGAGAAATCAAAGAACATGATCCTCACAGTGCTCCCAGGCTTCTCCAGGTGGGACAGGGAATGGTGTAGGAGGAAGATCACTACATCCTCCACCCCAATGCCATGCTGGTAGGTAAATTGGAGTGAAGCTATCACTGGTCCCACCAGGGGGCAGAGGTGGGTGAGGATCAACCTCTCCAGGGTCTTCATCAGGTGTGATATAGGGGCCACTGGTCTGTAGCTGTTGAGGTCCTTGGGGTGAGGGGTCTTTGGTACGGGTACCACACAGGATGATTTCCACAGCTGTGGTACCCTCCCCAGCTTCAGGCTCAGACTGAAGATGTGCTTCACAATCCCACACAGCTGGTCTGCGCAGGATTTGAGGAGCTTCGAGTTGATGCTGTCCAGACCCACAGCCTTCCTCGCCTTGGTCTTCCTCAGCTCTTCTTTCACCTGGGTCTTAGTGAGAGTCAGGTTGGGGCAAGGGGCCTGTGTGCTGGGAGTTGGGGGTGTTGGGGGGAGGTTGTGGATAGCGAGACTAGATGAAGGTGGAGGCACCAGTGGTTGGTGGGCAGGCGGAGAAGAGGGTGGTAGGTCAAACCTGTTAAAAAACAGGTTCAGTTTGTTCACCCACTCCCTAGCCCCCATGGCCTGGGAAGAAGTATTCTGGTGCTCAGAGGTGGTTTTGAGGTTTCTCCAGACACTGCTGATGTCACTCTGTTGCACCTTGTCTTCCATCTTCTTCCTGTAGCTGTCCTTCCCCTCTCTGATCTTCCTCCTTAGCTCCCTCTGTACAGACTTCAGCTCCTCCTTGTTTCTCGACCTAGAGATCCTTTTCTTCTCCTTCAGCAGTGACTTTATCTCAGGGTTGATCCAGGGTTTGTTGTTTGAGAAACACTGTCTGGTCTTGGTGGGTATGGTGTTGTACACACAGAAGTTGATGTAGTCTGTGATGATGTGTGTGAGGCTGTCGATGTCCTCACCATATGGATCACAAAGCTGCTCCCATACAGTGGATTCAAAACAGTCCTTCAGAGTGTCCTCCACCTCCTCAGACCATATTTTCACTGTGCGAGTAACAGGAGGTTGTCTGTGTACCAGGGGTTTGTACACGAGCAGGAGGTGAACCAAGTTGTGGTCCGACCTCCCGGGGGGGGGGTGGGGGGGGGTGGCGATGAGGTGTAAGCCTTCTTAGTATTTGCATAAAATAAGTCCAGTGTTTTATTGTCTCTGGTGTAGCACATGACATACTGGGTGAACGTGGGCAGAATGGAGGACAGTGAAGTATGGTTAAAATCACCCGAGATGATGAGGAGAGCATTTGGGTGCTGTGTCTGCAGCCTGCTAATGACTGAGTGGATAACACATGCTGCATCAACGCTCGCACGGGGGGGTACATACATAACAATGCTGATGACATGTGAAAATTCCCTGGGTCACATGCTGACAGCTAGCAACTCAGTGTCCTTGCTACAATGTTGTTCTTTAATCGTGATGTGCCCAGGATTACACCATTTGTTGCTTACATATATTATCAGCTCCCCGCCTCTGCTCTTCCCATTGTCTGATGTCCAATCTGCCCATATTGCGTGGAAACCCTCCAGATCGATGTTAGCATCTGTTGCTAGCTCTGTTAGCAAGTTATTTTGCTCGTCCTGAAGGCAGATGATCCACTATGATGACCCATAAGGAGCAGCCAAAAAAAAGATTAAACAAGTCTATATTTTTTTGTTATTCCTTCTAAAATAAAGCCATTAATTACAGCAAATGTATTTCATTTTTTTATTTATGTTTTACAAAGGAATGTGGGCTTATGCACAGATCCTGGTCCTTGAATGAGGAGGAAAAGTAAAAAGATTTTGACACAAAACTGTAAAACAATGAAAGGGGGGAGGGGTTGTAGAAGAAGGGCACTAGATACTATTTTAAACAATGTAGATTTGTTTTATAGGGGATTTATATCCACCAGAGTCTGTCTTTAAACTGTGGATGAAAGCTGATTTAAGTGGTGGTAATACCTGCAGACAACGAAGACCACCACCAGGAAAGTGCAGACGTTCATCAACAGCTGCCTGAGAAGGATCCTCCAGATACACTGGCCCGACACCATCAGCAACGCAGACCTGTGGCAGCGTACCAACCAGCTGCCAGCCGAGGATGAGATCCGGCGTAGAAGATGGGGATGGATTGGGCACACCCTGAGGAAGCCAGCCAGTAACACCACAAGGCAAGCACTCAAGTGGAACCCCCAAGGGAAGTGGAAGAGAGGAAGGCCAAGAAACACCTGGCGATAAGACCTCGATGCTGACACCAAGAAGATGGGAAGGACCTGGAGACAGCTGGAGAGAGCAGCCCAGGACAGAGCACTCTGGCGGACTGTTGTCGGCGGCCTATGCTCCAGGAGAAACGATGGGCCTAACTAACTAATACCTGCAGAAGTTGCTTGGAATGCTATTTAAGTAAGCAAAAAACAACATCAAAAAAAGTTTTGCTTTCATCTACAGATCTTTTAAGAATTTTGATTAGCAAGATGAAGAGTTGAATTTTATATTTGCTATATTATAATAAAATTATCTGATATACAGTATATTGTTGTTGTTGTTCCAAGTCTGACAGAAAGCCACATACAGGTTATTCAAAGAAGACAGTCTGAAGAAAGATGGCACCCACCACTGGTGAACGTCTTTGTTTGTTCCGCTCCCGAATGCCGACTTTTCTCCTTAAGAATTTCATTGCTCAAGAAATGTAGCATTTCTTAACTGTGCACATGATAATAAAGCCTTTGAATCTTTGAATCTTAGTCAAAGGAAAATCACCAGTATATCACCCATTGGTTTGAATCTTTCTGCAGTCAAAGATAAAGTAGTAAATATTATAAATCCTACACAAAAATCGCATTTTATTCAAAAACTAGTACAAGACAGTGTGTGAAATTTACCAGGATATGAGTTCACACCTTTCTCTGTGGTCACTATTTCACGGCATGTTTATGATGAATCACTTTTTTGAGTCGGCAGAATTAAGATACTGAGTCAAACAGACTGTAGAACACAAACATCTAAAAACTTTCACATGTAGTGGATCAAAAAATGAATCACGACAGCAGCTGTTGGATAATCCACATCTTTTCCTCAGAGTAAACATCAGTTACTTTTTTCCTTGTAAGCAGTGATCTTCTTATGTGACGTGTGTTTGTGCTCAAAAAATATAAATTGTTCTGCTCTGTGTTTTTTTTCTTAACAATGCCTGACGAACATAAACATGTTAAAATTAGACAAACCTCAACATACAATACATCTGAGTTGTCTATCACATGTTCCGGTAATATACATGTTTCTCCAACCCAACATCAGAATGTCTCAAAGAAGGTGATGTCCATACCTTTCATGGCATTTTCCTGTTTTAAAAGTAGTTATGTTGAAGTGTGGAAGTGGGAGGAGGATGGTGGATGGAAATTAAAATGTCACCTACACTCTGGAGTCCTGAGTTTACAATCCTTGTTTGATTTTTTTTTTTTTTTTTTGCCACTGCTGTCTTTCACTTCCTCATTTGCAGTTCATTTTGTTGTTAACTTCCTTCACACATTATTTACACATTTTAGGCAGTTAGCTATGGTAAGAGAAATGATAAGGGTTAAGAAAAAGTAAGGGCCTAATTTACACTGGGGCTGTGCGATATGACAAACATTTCATATCATGATAATAATAAGATAAGATAAGCCTTTATTAGACCCACAATGGGGAAATTCCGGGATTACAGCAGCACAGGGTTAGCAGCACTCACAGCAATAATTAAATAGATAAGAAGAAATGAATATACATATGTACACAGATATATACACAGTGCGGGAGCATTGCAGCTACAGTAGGTGGGATAGACAGCATTACAGTCTGTTAAATTACCCCGCAGAATATGAATATGTACCAGTATATTTCGTATTTGAATCAGCCGTGTTGTCACCCTTGGTAATGATTGATATTGTCCTAGTTGTATATTGGAGGGGACCATTTATTGTGCAAGGTTGTTGCATTTTGTACATTCAATACGACCTCTACGAGCTGCCCTGGTTAGGCGGGTCCTGCATGGGGTGACGCTCGGACACCAGCAGAAATAACAGTTTAGCCACCATCCTCCTCTCTCCTATCTCCTCCACTGGGTCGAGGCGTCACCCCAGAACAGAGCTAGCTTTTTTGATCAGTCTGTTCAGTCTCTTCCTGTCGGCTGCCGTGATGCCACTGCCCCAGCAGACCACTCCAAATGTGATGACTGATGCCACCACCGAATTGTAGGTGGTCATCAAGAGTGGCCCTTGCACACCAAAAGACCTGAGCCTCCACAGGAGGAACAGCCTGCACTGCCCCTTCTTGTAGAGCACGTTGGTGTTGTGTGACCAGTCCAGTTTATTGTTCAGGTGAATATTCAGGTACTTGTAAGATGTCACCATCTCAATGTCTGTTCCCTGGATGTTTACTGGTGTTGTGGGAGGTTTGTCCTCGCCTACGGCAGTCCACCACCAGCTCCTTAGTTTTCCTCACATTGATCTGGAGGCAGTTCTGGAGGCAGTTCCGTTGGCACAAGTCCATGAAGTCCTGGATAAGTCCTCTGTACTCCGCATCATCTCCATCAGAGATGCGGCCGACAATCGCAGAGTCACCAGAGAGCTTCTGTAGGTGGCAGTGTGGTGTGTTGTGTGAAAAGTTTGCAGTATAAAAGGTGAACAGGAAGGGAGCCAGAACTGTTCCCTGGGGGCCCCAATACTGCAGATGATGGTGTCAGACACAGTCCTGGGTTCTCACAAACTGTGGTCAGTTTGTGAGGTAGTCCAGGATCCACAGTGACAGGTGCTGGTCCACTCCTACACACAGTTGCTTGTCCTTCAGGATCATTGGTTGGATGGTGTTGAAAGCACTAGAGAAATCAAAGTTACCATGGTGGTAGGCGAACTGGAGTGGATCCATCGCTGGTCCCACCAGGGAGCAGAGGTGGGTGAGGAGCAGCCTCTCCAGGGTCTTCATCAGGTGTGATGTGAGGGCCACTGATCTGTAGCTGTGGAGGTCCTTGGGGTGAGGGGTCTTTGGTACGGGTACCACGCAGGATGGTTTCCACAGCTGTGGTACCCTCCCCAGCTTCAGGCTCAGGTTGAAAATGTGCTCCACAATCACACACAGCTGGCCTGCGCAGGACTTGAGGAGCTTCGAGTTGATGCTGTCCGGACACAAGGCCTTCCTCACCTTGATCTTCCTCAGCTCCGCTCTCACCTGGGTCTTAGTGAGGGGCAGGCTGGGGCAGGGGGGCTGTGTGCTGGGAGTGGGGGGTGTTGGGGGAGGCCGTGGACAGCAGGACTAGATGAAGGTGGAGGCAGTAGCGGTTGGTGGGCAGGTGGAGAAGAGGGCAGTTGATCAAACCTGTTAAAACAGGTTCAGGTTGTTCACCCACTCCCTACCCCCCGTAGCCTGGGAGGAGGTATTCTGGTGCCCCGAGATGGTTTTGAGGCTTCTCCAGACCCCACTGATTTCATTCTGTTGCAGCTTGTCCTCCATCTTCTTCTTGTAGCTGTCCTTCCCCTCTCTGATTGATAGATAGATAGATAGATAGATAGATAGATAGATAGATAGATAGATAGATAGATAGATAGATAGATAGATAGATAGATAGATAGATAGATAGATAGATGTACTTTATTGATCCCAAACTGGGAAATTACAGTGTAACAGCAGCATGACAGTTAGCAACCAAACAACAGAAACACACACATGACAGACAAAGGGATTACCCATGGAAAGTAAAAAACTAACACAACTATAAAACCTATATACATCATAGCTTAATATATGATGACCCGTATAAACACAGGAATCATCCCATTGCACAAAGAAGGACTATCAGGAGCAGAGTGAAAAGTGATGTACCAGTTAGTCTGTAAGATGCAGTGTGGCAGCATAGCTATGCCAGAATACAGCATCATAGTGAGTTATTGTACAGTGAAATTGCATGTGGCAGGAAAGATTTCCTGTACCTGGCTGTTCGACAACGAAGCTGTAGTAGTCTACTGGAGAAAGTGCTTTGCTGTCTATCTAGTGTGTGGTGGAGGGGGTGATCAGGATTGTCCATGATGGATCGCAGTTTATTTAGTGTTCTCCTCTTCATCACTGTCTCAAAGGTCTCCGGTCTGAGACCAATTACAGAGTCAGCCCTCTTGATAATCTTCAACCTCAGGTGATTCTGCTCCGTCCACTCCACAGATCTGTCTACCAGTGCCCTGTACTCCCCCTCCTCTCCTCCTCTTATACACCCCACAACAGCTGAGTCATCAGAGAATTTTTGCAGGTGGAATGACTCAGTGTTGTACTGAAAGTCAGTGGTGTATAAGGTAAAAAGAAAAGGAGAGAGCACAGTCCCCTGTGGCGCTCCCGTATCACTAGTCACCACTCCAGACAAGACACTGCCCAGCCTGACAAACTGTGGTCTGCCTGTCAGGTAGTCAGTAATCCAGGAGATCACAGAGCTGTCAACCCCCATCCCCCGCAGCTTCTCACCCAGCAGCAGTGGCTGGATGGTGTTAAAGGCACTGGAGAAATCAAAAAAAGTGATTCTCACAGTATCTCCTCCACCATCCAGGTGCAGATGGGCTCATTGCAGCAGGTAGATGACAGCATCTTCAACTCCTAAATGGGGCTGATATGCAAACTGCAGAGGGTCCAGCCACGTCTTCACCTGCGGCCTCAGGTGGGCTAAGACCAGTCTCTCCAGGACCTTCATCACATGAGATGGGAGGGCAACTGGTCGGTAGTCATTCAAATCCAATGGAGATGACTTCTTGGGGACAGGAACCAGGCAGGATGTCTTCCACAGCACCGGTACTTTCTCCAGACTCAGGCTCAGGTTGTACAGGTGTTTCAGTACCGGAGCTAGTTGGTTGGCACAGGTCCTCAGGGTCCTTGCGGAGATGCCATCAGGGCCAGAAAGCCTTCCGCTGACGAAGTCTCTCCAGCTGTTTCTACACCTGATCTGTAGTCACCGTGAAGTGAGGGAGGGTCCTGGTGCCCCCTGAGGAGGAGGGGGGGGGATGGAGAGAGGTTCTGCACCGGAGCGTGGGTGGGGAGGGGTGCGTGGGGGTCTGGTTGTGTTGCCCGGGTGACAGACTGTGAGTTGAACCTATTAAAAAACAGATTCAGTTCCTCAGCTCTCTCCTGGCTCCCAGATGGCTGCCGGACTCTCCCCTTGTACCCAGTTATTTGTTTCATTCCCTCCCACACATCTTTAGTGTTGTTTTGCCTGAGTTTCTCTTCCAACTTCCTCCTATAATTGTCCTTGCACCTCCTCAGCATCTCTCTCAGCTCATGCTGCACTCCCCTCAGCTTCTCCTTGTCTCCAGCCTTAAAAGCTCTCTTCTTTTTGTTCAGAAGTGCTTTCAGGTCACTGGTGACCCATGGTCTGTTGTTGGAGAAGCAGCGTATAGTCTGAGCTGGCATGGTCATGTCTTCACAGAATCTAATGTATTCTGTGATGCAGTCAGTCATATTGTCTATGTCCACCCCATGTGGTTCACAGAGTATGCTCCAGTCCGTCGTCTCGAAGCAGTCCTGTAGTGCATCAGCAGCCTCCTGTGTCCACCTCCTCACAGTCCGTGTATAAGCAGGCTGCCTTTGCACAAGGGGAACATACTTGGGTGATAACATGACCATGCAGTGATCTGATTTACCAATGGGGGTTAGAGCTGTGGCACTATATGCATCCCTGACATTGGCATACAGAAAATCCAGTGTTTTGTTCTCTCTGGTGGGACAGTCAACAAACTGGTGAAAGTTTGGTAAAGTTTTTCCCACTGAGACATGGTTAAAATCACCTGTGATGGCCATGAATGCATCCGGGTGTTTCTCCAGTAATGTGGCCGCAGTGGAGCTGATGATGTCACAGGCCATCGCTGTGTCAGCTGACGGAGGGACATAGACGATAACAATTAAAGCGCACTTCATTTCTCGCAGCATATAATAGGGTCTCATACTGACAGCCAGCAGTTCAACGTCCGGGCTGCAGCATTTTTCCTTCACATAAATGTGCCTGGGGTGACACCATCGTTCATTAACAAGAAGTGCCACTCCTCCTCCTCTCTTTTTCCTGCTGCTTATCACGTCTCTGTCCCTTCGTATAGTCCTGAAGCCAGGTATCGCTACGTTTACATCCGGGATCTGTGAGTGTAACCATGTCTCCGTAAAACACATGAAACTATACTCACGATACTCCTTTTGCGTCCTGACCCGCGCTGTAAGCTCATCTGTTTTATTTCCCAGCGATCGCACGTTCCTGGTGATGATCATCGGGACAGCCGGCTTATGCTTCCTCCTCCTCCTCCTAACCTTCGCTCCAGCCCTTCGCCCGCGGTGTCTCCTCTTCAGCTCATCCGGGATGAGGGGCTTCACTGCCGGCCGCAGCGCTCCAGGCTCCGGCCTCCTCATCGCAATCAGCTGTTCGTGTGTGTAAACAATGCGTCCGCCCCCACCTCTGTTTATCTCCATTGCCCAAGGAAGAGAAAAAGCGACGAAAACTAGAAAAAGACCGACTAAAATAGAGAAAAAAAAGTTCTTCCTCCTTAGCTCCCTCTGTACGGACTTCAGCTCCTCCTTGTTTGAAGATCCTTTTCCTCTATTTCAGCAGTGGCTTTATCTCAGGGTTGGTCCAAGGTTTGTTATTTGAGAAACACCATATGGTCTTTGTGGGTATGGTGTTGCCCACACAGAAGTTGATGTAATCTGTGATGATATGTGTGAGTCCGTCGATGTCCTCACCCTGAGGATCACAAAGCTGCTCCCATGCAGTGGATTCAAAACAGTCCTTCAGAGCGTCCTCCGCCTCCTCAGACCATACTTTCACTGTGCTGGTAACAGGAGGTTGTCTTTGTACTAGGGGTTTGTACACAGGCAGGAGGTGAACCAAGTTGTGATCCGATCTCCCGAGGGGCAGGAGTAGCGATGAGGTGTAAGCCTCCTTAGTATTTCCGTAATATAAGTCAAATGTTTTATTGTCTCTGGTGTAGCACGTGACATACTGGGTGAACGTGGCCAGAATGGAGGACAGTGAAGTGTGGTTAAAAACCACCCGAGATGAGGAGGAGAGCATTTGGGTGCTGTGTTTGCAGCCTGCTAATGACTGAGTGGATGACGTCACGCACTGCCTCAGCACTCGCAGAGGGATTTACATAAATATCAATGCTGACAACATGTGCTGCACGGTGGCGCAGTGGTTAGCACTGCGGCAGCACAGTTTTGCCCTCGGCCGGGGATCGCGGGGATCATGAGATTGTGGGTTCGATCCCTGCCCCCGGCCAACAGTGATCTGTGTGGAGTTTGCATGTTCTCCCCGTGTTTGCGTGGGTTTACTCCGGGATTTCTCCGGTTTCCTCCCACATGCCAAAACATGCACGTTAGGGAGTTAAGGGGCGCTTGCACACGCAGCGACCGGCAGCTGGTGGCTTGTCACCGGACTGCAGAACAAATCTACCTACGGGTACAAAATAAGTCAAAAAAAAAAAAAAGTGAAAATTTCCTTGGGAGATAAGCTGGTCTCATGCTAACGGCTGGCAACTCACTGTCCTTGCTGCAATGTTGTTCTTTAATCATGATGTGCCCAGGATTACACCATCTGTTGTTCACATATATTATCAGCCCCCCCCACCTCTGCAATTCCTGCTGTTTGATGTCCGATCTGCCTGTATTGCGTGGAAACCCTCCAGATCGATGTTAGCACCTGTTGCTAGTTCCTTTAGCCACATCTCAGTAAACAACATAATGCTAATCTCTCTGAAGACATGGGGCACAGTGAAACGTGATTTTGCAACCTGCTGCATATATTCTGGAGCGGTTGGAGCCGTAGAGTGAGAGTGACGTTCTGTGGGACAGTGAATGGAAATCTGCAGCAGGACAGCGCCGAAGGGCTCGTGTCATAATCTGTCCGGGCGGTCGCCAGTACAGCAGTTCAGTTCTGCTTTTTCCCACTTTTTTCCCATCAACACAAAACAGTCTCCCTTTTTTCCAAATTGTATCAAAAGGCTTCAGGGTCCGGATCCTGACCGGAGTCAGCCAGTTGGTGACCCCTGGTTTAGATAATCACATAAAAAGGACCATCTACTTTTTAAAAAAAATTTTTACTTTTTTTACATGTACCTTTATCCCCTCATAATTTTGCAGTGTTGTTATAAAATAGTTTTTAATGTGCATTTGAGACTTGATTCTCATAAATTTCAGGTTTTTCTTCTAAATCATATATGAATAAAAAGTAAACCAATAAGTTAAATATTTCCTGAGCCAGAGGAGAATAGCAAAAACAAACAAACAGATTACATTAAAAAAAAAATGCCTGAAAATGAGAAAATCATCCATGGCTGCCATCTACAGATATACGGTTTCCAGTTAGCACAACTTAGCATCGTCATTTAGCATTTTATAATTAGACATGGTGTTAATGTTACTTACCTCCTATTAAAATGAGGTTAGCGAACTATCCTCTCTGACACAGCATGATGCAAAACAGCCCCACATCCCTGGCACATAGGAGTAGCAGCTTTCTGAACCAATAGTTTGGAGTTAGCATTAGCAACCACTGGACTGAAGCCTAGCCACCCACCACACACCTGTTCCGCTGTACACAGTAGCACACTGCGGGGGAAAGATGGGGCGCTGACAAGTAGTGGTGAGGAGCTCCACTGAGAAAATGGTAGTATGTGTATTTTAAATCCCGATATAAACAATACAGTATTCTATGAAACGATAGACCTTTCATATCGTCATCCGATATAGTATATCTTCATATTGCACAGCCCTAATTAACACACATCACAAGTGTAACCCTCCACCATATTTTCTTCATGGCATTATTTCCACAAGAGGTCACTTAAAGAAAAAAAAATACATATAGGTTGTAATACAAGCTGGTAAAAATGGTCGTATAGGGTGTTTTCTGTTGGAAGACCAATAGGTAGGTATACGTATATCCATTCCAGGAAATTGAGAGGCTGAGTCTTGTGGAGTCTATAACTGATGGGCATGGCTGGATGCAGCAGTGGCATCAGCAGATTTCCAGCATGAGTCACAGTCAGCCAATAGTTTTTTTTTATTACTAAATAAAAGTTATGATGCATATATAGCAAATATAAAATAAATTATTATTGTGATGATGGCTGATTTTCTTCTTGAGCTCGTGTTTGCATGTTTGTGCATTTCTTTTAGCATATAATGTCATAATATATTTTTACCATATTTGTAATGTCCTTATTTGTTGACAAAATTGTGATGTATGGCCCACATGTAAATTACCCCACACACAGCAAAACTGTCAGATAAAGACTTCCTCATACATTTGTCGAGGCTCTTGTACTGTTGAATTTAGAACTCTCAATTACACACCACAATTGCCAGTGTTAAACTGACACTGAGTGTTAAATTCAGTAGTAGAAAAGACTGAACACATATAGACACTGCCCCACACTTCCAGCTACCCCCTTTCCAAACAAGCAAACACTCATATGGTATTTAGAGGAAGATGGAGAAAATCTGAAAAACCAAGTTGGATTTATTAAAACCCAGCAATCAGCAATAACAAAGAAAATTAAAGCTGCAAGCAGCTGTAAGCGGACCCACGCCCCCCGCACAACTGTGGACCCCGGCACCCGTTGTACCTAGCTGGCTCAGAAAATTTCCCGTCATCATGGCAAGCGCTGCATGAATAATAAAGTAAACCATTTGGCGCAGTACTTCCTGTGAACAGTAGGTGGTGCTATTACTTTTGTCAATCATTTTTATGTAGAAGCATGTGGGGCGTTACTAATATCTATCGTAGAACATTTGGTGAAAATCAGAAAAAGTTTGTCCAAATTACAACTTTCCGATGTTCCATGGCGAGGAGTCAACCTTTGCCATGTCGCCATGGCAACACTTCCCTGTCAGTTATGTGTTGCCCAACCATATAGGACTACATATGACAGTCACCTCAACCTATGTTCCAGGTTTCATGACTCCAGGTCATTCCCGACCATCCCAACAACATCACGGGTGGAATGGCGAGGAGGGCATGTTCATGGTAACAGCAGTGACACCAAGCTAAAGGTGATGTGCAGTTATGATCAACCAGGTGGTCTGATAAACCTCAGAAAATTGCACGTCACTCTATGAAGCGGCGCATGAGTATGGCATGTGAGTTATGGCAACTTCCCGTCCATTGGCGGCAGGGGGCGCTGTCGCTATGTGTCATTCATTATCATAGAAATTATCAGTATTGGCTACCTATTCTGTGTTTCGAAACTGTGTGAAACTGTGTGAAACTGTGTTTTGTTACCTTGTATTCATACATGTGTAATGACAATAAAGTTGAATCTAATCTAATCTAAAATCTATTCACCACACAAAATTTGGTTGAAATCAGTCAGTGTATGCCAGATTAAAAGCCATTGGGAGGGTGATGGCAATACTGCAAACTTGGCCATGCCCCTTCCGCCATATTGTCGAGCATTTGGAAAAGTTTTCAACAGCTTTTGATGGCACATGGGTATAGATGATTGTCACCATAAATGGTACCAATCACACAGTAAAATTTCAGAGATATTGAAGAAAACCTTTGGTGTAACCTTCATGTCTCCAAGACATGGTGCTATTGCTACTCATGAATATTCATAGCTGTAATTGTTCGGAGGCATGCACACCATAACTATCTTGGTGCCAATCTGACATTCCATTCCCGAGATATTAAAAAAACAACATGATGCAAACTTTCTGATGCAAAACTTTCTGCATCCTATAGGTGGTGCTGTAGATTTCTATGAATATTGTTCTATAGAACTGTTTGGAATTGGACTGATATCCATATTATTGAATTTAGTTGAAATCCGACAATGCATACCGGAGTTATTGCCGTCAGAATGGTCATAGAATAATCATGGTGAGGCATCAAACTTTGCCACGCCCCTACAGCCAAACCGTCTAGCTTTTGGAAAAGTTTTCAATAACTTTTAATGGCACATGGGTATAGATGATTGTCACCACAAATGAGCTCAATCGGACTAAAACCCTAAGACGAGTTTGATCAAATGTGCGAGGTGGAGATCGGGTCACCGCCACTTCCTACCAAAATAGCAGATTAAAAGCCATTGGAAGGGTGATGGCAATACTGCAAACTTGGCCACGCCCCTTCCACCAAATTGTCGAGCATTTGGAAAAGTTTTCAACAGCTTTTGATGGCCCATGGGTATAGATGATTGTCATCATAAATGGTACCAATCAAACAGTAAAATTTCAGATATTGAAGAAAACCTTTGGTGTAACCTTCAAGTCTCCAAAAGAGGGCGCTATTGCTACTCATGAATATTCATAGCTGTAATTGTTCGGAGGCATGCCCATATACATCATAACTAGCTTGGCGCCAATACGACATTCCATTCCCGAGGTATTTAAAAAACAACATGATGCAAACTTTCTGATGCAAAACTTTCTGCCTCCTATAGGTGGCGCTGTAGATTTCTATGAATATTGTTCTATAGAACTGTTTGGAATTGGACTGATATCCATAATACTGAATTTGGTTGAAATCCGACAATGCATACGGGAGTTATTGCCGTCAGAATGGTCATAGAATGATCATGGCGAGGCATGCCATTAACCTTTAATGGCACATGGGTATAGATGATTGTCACCACAAATGAGCTCAATCGGACTAAAACCCTAAGACGAGTTCGATCAAATGGTGGAGATCGGGTCACCGCCACTTCCTACCAAAATGGCCGACTTCCTGTTGGGTGTAGACCATCACTTCTATGGAGTTTTTTGCATGTCTTGACATGATAGACATCGCAACTGATTTTCATCATTCTACACAAAAGTAAGCATGTGCCACTCTCCATTGACTTCACATGTTAAGCATGGTAGGTGGCGCTGTAGAGCCATTTTTGTGGGGTCATTCATATTTCCTGAAAAATATTCCATTTTTTCACCAGTCTTGACGTTCCTGCAAAAAATGGTGAGTTTTCATGCACGTTCATGACCCGAAAAATGAGATCTTAGATGGAGAAGAAGAAAAAAAAATAACAATTAAAGCTGTGAGCGGCTGTAAGCGGGCCCTCACCCACCATGCAACCGTGGACCCCGGCGCCCGTCGTACCTAGCTGGCTCAGAAAATTTCCCATCATTGTGGCAAGCGGTACGTGAGTCATGAACAGTTTGGCGCAGTACTTCCTTTGAACAGTAGGTGGTGCTCTAACTTTTGTCAATCATTTTTATGTAGGAACATGTGGGGCGGGACTCATATCCATTGCAGTAAATTTGGTGAAAATCAAAGTTTGTCCAAGTTACAACTTTCTGATGTTCCATGGCGAGGAGTCAACCTTCGCCATGTTGTCATGGCAACACTTCCTTGCCAGTAATGTGTTGCCCACCCACATAGGACTACATATGACAGTCACTTCAACCTATGTTTCAGATTTCATGACTCCAGGGCATTCCCAACAATCCCAACAAGATCACGGATTGAATGGCGAGGAGGGTGTGTCCATGGTAACAGCAGTGATGAAATGCTAAAGGTGATGTGCAGTTATGATCAACCACGTTGTTTGATAAGCCTCAGAAAATTTCACATCATGCTGGCAAGTGGCACGTGACTAATAAATAAAACAGTTTTCAGCAATTATTCCTTTAACAACTAGGTGGAGCTATATCTGTTGTCAGGTATTTTTATGTAGACGCGTCCGGGGCTGGACTATTTTAGATCATGGAAACTTTGGTGAACATCGGACAAGTTTTGCTTGAGTTACAGCTGTTTGATGTTGTCAGCGGAGGAGACAAACTTCACCATGGTGTTGTGGCCACACCTTTTGAGACTGCGACTCACATTTGACAACTTTGTATGGCCAATTCCTGTAGATGCTGCCATGTCAAAATGAGTTCCAGGGGAGCAGGCCCCCAGGAGGAGTTCGTTCAAATGCGAGTGGTGCAGTACTTCCCATGAGCAGTAGGTGGTGCTGTAAGTTTTGTCAACCATTTTTATGTAGGAACATGCAGGGTCGGAATAATATGCATCATAGAAAATTTGGTGAAAATCGGATGAAGTTTGTCCAAGTTGCAACTTTTTGAGGTTCCATGGCGAGGAGTCATCGAGAAGACTCGATGCTTTGCAACCGGTCACATTGCCGGCTTGTCTCAGCTATGGTAGGGTCAGTTTGTATATTCATTTATTTGCGCTAAAAATATCAAATCAAAATCAAATCAAATCAAATCAAACTTTATTGTCATATTGCTGTACATACAACTGTAGTGCAGGCAAGATGAAATTGCGTTTCTCTCGGCATCCATATAAATAGAAGCAGCATGATTTAAGACACACTCACACATAGCTTCACCCCACCACCACCACCACCTCCATCCATTCACACATCCCTGAGACATACTTGGGAAAAACTAACTAATTATAATATACAAATAATATACAAAATGTCCGTAGGTGCAGTAGTGTGTATGAGAGATTCCGGGTCAACTGTTCAGCATCCTGACAGCTTGTGGAAGAAAGCTGTTGATCAGTCTGGTGGTTCTGCCTCTGATGCTCTGGAATCGTTTACCAGATGGAAGAAGTTCAAAGTGTTTATGTAGAGGGTGAGAACGGTCCTTGACAATGTTCAGTGCCCTGCTCCTACAATGGTTCTGAAAAAGTTCTTGGACAGAGGGGAGGGAGACTCCAATTACCCTCTCAGCTCCCTTGACTATCCTCTGCAGGGCTTTTTTGTCAGACATTCTGCAGCTGGAGTACCATGTAGCAATGCAGTACGTCAGAACACTCTCCACCACACCTCTGTAGAAGGTCCTGAGGATGCAGATGGGGAGAGAGGCCTGTTTGAGTTTCCTCAAGAAGTGCAGTCTCTGCTGAGCCCGCTTCCTGATCCCCAAGGAATCCTTGCTCCAGGTCAGGTCCTGCGAGATCTGCACTCCGAGGAACTTGATGTTCTCCACTCTCTCCACTAAATGGCCGCCGATGCTGAGGGGGACGTGCTCAGGCTGTGACCGCCGGAAGTCGATAATCATCTCCTTCGTTTTGTCCACGTTGAGCACCAGATTGTTCTCCCTGCACCAGCCCTCCAGGTCTCTCACTTCTTCCCTGTACATTGATTCCTCATCCCTCTGAATAAGTCCCACCACCGTGGTGTTGTCTGCAAACTTAATAATCTGGTTCCCCTCGTGTCTGGATACACAGTCATGTGTTAGAAGTGTAAACAACAGTGGACTGAGTACACAGCCTTGAGGGGATCCGGTGCTCAGCGTGACAGAGTTGGAGATGTTGTTTCTAACCCGGACAGACTGAGGTCTCTCAGTCAGGAAATCCAGGATCCAGAGACATGTGGCGGTGTTCAGACCAAGAAGGAGTAATTTCTCCATCAGTCTCTGGGGAATAATGGTGTTGAATGCTGAACTGAAATCAATGTACAGGAGTCTGGCGTAGGTGTTTTTCTGGTCCAGGTGAGTGATGACAGAGTGTAGGGTGGTGACTATAGCATCCTCCATGGAGCGGTTTGAACGATATGCAAACTGGAGTGGGTCGTGTGATGCAGGGAGGCAGGCTGTAATGTGTGGTTTGACAAGCCGTTCAAAACACTTCATCACAATTGGTGTCGGTGCAACAGGACGATAGTCATTCAAACAGGACACAACTGGTTTCTTTGCCACCGGTACAATGATAGAGGTCTTGAAGCATCTGGGAACGATGGCATGACTCAGGGAGATGTTATAAATGTCAGTCAGGACATCTGCCAACTCGCTCGCGCAGTCTCGGAGCACACGTCCCGGGATGTTGTCCGGACCTGCAGCTTTACGTGGGTTGACTCTGGTTAGGGTCCTCCGTGTGTCCGCTGTGTTGATGGTAAAACCTGGTCCGACCGATGGTGGGGGTGGGCCAGCCCTCCCTCTGATTTTCGAGTTTGATGCTTCAAAACGTGCAAAGAAGTCGTTGAGCCTGTCTGGAAGCAAAGCATCGTCATCATCGACCCCCTGCCTAGACTTATAGCCCGTCAGTGTCCGAACTCCCTGCCACATCTGCTTGGTGTTCCTAGTGTCACAGAGGTGTCCCTGGATTTTCTCCGCATAGGCGCGCTTCGCCGCCTTAATTCCCTTTGAGAGCGCAGACCTGGCTGAGCGGAGGGCGATCTTGTCCTTCGCTCTGAAGGCTGCATCCCTGGCTGTAAGCAGCGAGCGCACCTCTGCAGTCATCCAGGGCTTATGGTTACCCCGCATAGTGATGGTCTTCACTGTAGTGACATCCTCTGTGCACTTCGCAATGTAGCTGGTGACCATTTCAGCATACTCCTCCACATCTGTCTTGTCTTCCTGGGAGGCTGCTATTTTGAAGACCTCCCAGTCTGTGTGCAGAAAACAGTCTTTCAGTGCAGAGGTTGCACTCTCTGGCCAAATTCTGATTTGTTTCACTGCTGGCCTGCTGCGCTTCAATAAAGGTTTGTAGGCAGGCAGCAGCATCACGGATATGTGGTCAGAAAGGCCGAGGTGGGGCCGGGGTATCGCCTTATATGCATCTGTGTTTGTGTACACTAAGTCCAACATATTCTCTCCTCTGGTCTTAAAGTCTACACATTGTTTAAACTTGGAGAGCACAGTCTTTAAGCTGGTGTGGTTAAAATCCCCCGCAACCACTACAAAACTGTCCGGATGTGAAGTTTGGATTTCACTAATCGCATCGTGCAGTTCCCCCAGTGCCTTCTTAGCATTAGCGTTAGCGTTAGCACTCAGCGCTATGTAAACAGCCGCTACAAACACGTTGTTGAATTCCCTCGGCAAATAATATGGCCGACAATTTACAATAAGGAACTCTGCCAACGGAGAGCAGTGTTTAGACACCAACGTGGCATTAACGCACCAGTTCTTGTTAACATAGATGCATAGCCCACCTCCACGGCTCTTACCAGAGCTCGCCGTTTCCCTGTCGGCACGGAACATTGCCATATCTTCCAGTTGAATGGCCTCGTCAGGGATGTTGTCGTGGAGCCATGTCTCCGTGAACACAAGTACACAGCAGTCTCTCCACTCTCTCCGGGTTTCTCTCAGCAGACGCAGCTCGTCCAGCTTGTTGTCGAGGGACCAGACGTTAGAGAGAAAGCTTGTTGTCGAGGAAGCGGACGTTAGAGAGATATCTATCTGTATTAATAAAATGAGTAACGCATCTGATCAAATTTCAGTAACCGTAATGCATGACTGAATTTTTAAACAGTAATTTCGTTACACAACACATTACTGCAAAAGTAGTGGCATTACAATAACGCGTTACTCCCAACACTGCCCGTCATGCAAGACACAGGCTGGCTGAAGAGGGAACAAAAGGCTGCAGCACCATGAATGCAACTGGAACAAAGCAGCTAGCAGTCACATAGTCTCATTTTTTTAAAGAGAACAAATCAAGGTGAATGTCAGGGGAATGTAGAAAATGGGATGACTGATCTTAAATGTGAAAAAAGCCATTTGAATCTGTAACAAAACCATTACGTTTGAGAAAGCCTTGAAATGTTGCAAAGACAACATTGTTATATTTCAGACAGACAGTATTCTTTTCATCTATTTACAATGAATATTTTTGTAATAAATCTAAAGTGAATCTAACACAATAGTTCTATAATAAAATATCAGTTTTTCAAAGTTTTAAAGAAGGAGCTTCAGAGCAACATGAGGTGTTTTTGCCCATAATCATGACTCCCTGTGGCTTTGACAAAAAAGTATTCACATTTATGTGAAATACTGGTAAATGTACAAAAACAAGTCCAGCTGTATTGTACAAGAACCCTGTGAGCATTTAGCATAGACTTTAATAGATTAATTGAAACCCAACAAGGATATTTAAACCTACAGTTTTGTTTGAAATAGGCAGGTGGCAAACATGTCCATTAGAAATCTACGAGTAACCATATTGCAGATTTAAGTCAACATAATACTTAATGATAGGTTCATCCCTTTAATCTCTCAAATATGTTTTCCAGCATATTTGATGAAGCAAATGCTATTATTGATATTTTTGTGATATATTACTCCTGCCTCAAGCAGCTTCATTATATCGCTGGAGTGATATAATGTACAGAGAAAGAAACAGAAACTATCTACAGTATACTGTCTACTTGCTTTGATTTAGTTCCTCATAGACGTTTGTTGCTCCAGGTTGAGAAATATGGAATATAAAGGAAATTAATGGTACAGATTGCAGAATTTCTTCAAGGTTGGGCATGGCAAGTTATTATGAATGGCTGTCTACAGAGGCCTAAGCCATTTACTACAAGAGAGTATTTTAGGTCCCATCTTATTATCTTTGTGAACAGCATAACTGAAGTTGTACAGATGCATCTCAATAAATTAAAATATTGTGGCAGATATGAAGTAGGGTGGTTCTCACACCAGGAGAGATGGGGGCTTGTGAAAGAGTGAGTGAAAAGGGAGAGCTCTGGTTTTACCTGTATGTTCACTTGTGTTTTGGCTTCTGTGGATTAAATGCTCCAAATGAACTCTCTGCCTGCTCGCCTTATTTTTCCTGCATTCCACATTGGTGACCCTGACGTTGGACATGTTTTCTGATGTTAGTGGTGATGGTGCATCGAGCACCTCAGCACCTGAACAAACTCCTGTTATTTCCCCTGGAGTTTGTGCAGCTACAATTATACTGCCAGAATTTTGGCAGCGTGACCCGGTCCCGTGGTTTCAGCACATTGAAGCGCAGTTCAACCTCCGGGGGATAACGGTGGATGAGACCAAGTACTATCATGTGGTTGCAGCGTTTGATTCTTCTATTACCACCGTGTGATGGGCTTGTTGAGGGACCCACCAGCTAACGGGAAGTATGAGGCTTTGAAAGCTCAGTTGCTGAGATTATTTCAGCTGCCGGACGCTGAACGGGCCGAGTGCCTTTTATCTCATAATGGTTTGGGAGACAGTAAACCTACTGAGCTGATGAAGAACATGCTGGCATTGTTGGGGTGTGGTGATGCTTCTTTTCTTCTTGTCTAACTGTTCTTGCAGCAGCTACCACCTCTGGTGCATACGGCCCTTGCCAGCTTGCCTCTGCCACGCACTAAAGACTATCGAGGATTGACGGAGGAAACGGACAGGATATTGCTAGCGACCCGACAGTATGGAGTGCATGCCACCGGAGGATGAGGAGGCAGCGGTTGTGACAGCAGCATCAACTCGCCGGAGAAAGGGGGATGAGCTGTGTTTTTACCGTCATCAGTTTGGCATTAAGGCCAAATGCTGTGTGCAGCCTTGCTCTTTCTCGAGCCAGGGAAACGCCAGGGCCGGGGCTCAGTAGCAGCTGTGGGTGCTGGTGACAGGAAGAGCTGCTGTTCGTGGAGGATATGCTGTCCAGCAGATGCCTGCTTGTGGATTTGGGTGCACAGAAGAGTGTACTGCCAGTGTCGGCTGCTGACAAATTAAGCAGCAGTCACGGTCCGCCACTGGACGCGGCTAATCGGACTCCCATTCGTACTTTTGGCACCACGTTTATAACTATGTGTTTTAATGGACGGCAATTTGGATGAGGATTTTGTAACCACTTCTGTCTCTGTGCCAGTACTTGGAGCAGATTTTTTGTGTGCTCACAGACTGTTAGTGGATATTGCTAATTGCCATTTGATAGACGCAGTTTCTTTTGCTACTTCTCCATGCACATTGGGTAGGCCTGGGCCATTTGCTCTTGCTAACATTCTTGCTTCGGGGGATATGTAATCAGAGACTTCTTGCTAAGTTTCCATTCCTGACGGTTCCAACTTTTTCTGCTGTGGTGGCTAAGCATGAGGTGGAGCATTACATTCCTACTGCTGGCCCTCCGGGTTTTGCACGTGCTCACCGTCTCGATGCTGCTATCTTGGCAATAGCTATGGAGGAGGTTGCTACAATGGAACAGCTTGGCATTTTGCATCGTTCCAACAGCCCATGGGCTTCACCTTTATGCACAGTGCCTAAGTCTGATGGTAGTTGGCGGCCATGCAGTGATTTCAATAACGTGACTGTGCATGACGGCTACTCTGTTCCACACATTCAGGATTTTTCTGTTGGTTTGGCATAGGCCACTATTTTTTCTAAGGGGAATCTGGTTTGGGGCTACCATCAGGTCCCAGTTCATGTGAAGGATGTGCCTAAGACTGCTGTCATTACTCCCTTTGGACTTTTTGAATTTTTGCTGTGCAGACATTTCAGCGGTTGATGAACTCTGTTTTGAGGGGACTGTCATTTTTATTTGTTTATTTAGATGGCATATTGGTTGCTTGTGTTTCAGTGGAGGGGCATCTGTTACATCTACGGCAACTTTTCCATCTATTAGATGAGCACAGGTTGATTGTTAATCCTGCCAAGTGTCAGTTTGGCCTGTCAGTGGTTGATTTCCTGGGCCATCGCATTTTGGCACAGGGGGCCATTCCACTGCCAGCGAAGATGGAGGCAATTGCAGCTTTTCCACGATCTGGTAATGTTAAATCCCTGCAAGAGTTTCTTGGTATAGTGAACTTTTATAATACCTTTATTCCACACACAGCTCAGTTGTTATGTCCCCTTAATGAAGCACTTAGGAGGAAAAAGTGCAGTGAGACTGTGGAGTGGTCTCTGGAGATGGTTCAGGCTTTCAAGGCAGCTAAGGCTGCCCTTGCCAATGCTGCTATGCTGGTGCAGCCATCACCTAAAGCCTCCATAGCTCTTACATCTGATGCTTCTGATTTTGCTATGAGGCCAGTGTGTGAGCAGTGGGTTGCTGGTGCTTGGCAACCGCTCACCGTGTTTAGGAGAAGCCTTCGTAACAATGAACGGAAGTATAGTACGTTTGATCAGGAGCTTTTAGCTCTTTCTGGCCACTTGTCATTTTAGGTTCCTACTAGAAGGGCGTGAGTTCATCGCTTTCGTAGATAATAAACCCCTTACTTTCGCTATGGCTAAGACTGCAGAGCCCGGGTCAGAGCAACAGCAATGCCAGTTACAGTGGTGTGAAAAAGTGTTTGCCCTCTTCCTGATTTCTCATTTTTTTGTATGTTTATCACATTTAAATGTTTCAGATCATCAAAAAAATAAATATTAGACAAAGATAACACAATTAAACACAAAATGCAGTTTTTAAATGAAGGTGTTTATTATTATGGGAAAAAAATCCAAACCTACATGGCCCTGTGTGAAAAAGTGATTGCCCCTTAAACCTAATAACTGGTTGGACCACTCTTAGCAGCAACAACTGCAGTCAAGCGTTTGCGATAACAGGCAATGAGTCTTTACAGTGCTGCTGAGGAATTTTTGCCCACTCATCTTTGCAGAATTGTTATAATTCAGCCACATTGTGTCATACCCGGCTCTAGGGAGCCGGGCAATCAGAGCCAGGGACAAGCCAGTGAGTCGAGATGGTTTATTTTGGGTAAGGGATAAGGGATGAGGAGAGCACAGATACTCATGCAGAGGTACACTCACAGGTTGCACAGCGCAGAGGTAAGCAGCTCGTACCGGACGTGGGGGTAGCAAGACGTACATCCTCACAGCGGGATACAAACACAGGAATGCTGCAAGAGGAGTATAAGCTGACACCAGACGAAGGGGCTTCAGCTTAGCAATGTGTTTATGTCGCAGCCCCGAGTCATCGAGGCTGCTCCTATTTATCCTCATTGGCAGCGCCCCAGCTGATGAAGACTAATTGGCCCCAGCCGTCCATAATGCTGCCAGCTGGGGCCAGCTGAGACGCCGCTCAATGGGAGGCAGGGATGAGGGAAAACATGGGCTCAGTGCCGAGACGGCATCTCAACCCATGGTGACAGAGCCCCTCCCCCAAGGTCGGGCTCCTGAACGACCAGGAACATCCCAGCCCCCCCCCCCCCCCCCACCCAGGGTGGGAGGAAGGGAGGCGGACCGGAGGGGAAGAAGCCAAGGGAAGGACAACACCAATGGGGCAATGTAGGGTAGCGGGAAAGAAAAACCCAAATACAATACTGACAAAACTGAATAATTAACCCAGGTACAGATGGGGAGAAGAACTGGGTCAACACGCCGGTTACATACTACCCAGAGAGTACCAACCATGCGTGACCCAGAGCAAGAAAAAAAAAAGAACCACCAAAAAGGTACAGGGCAAAAAATGCTGAGTATGGTCAAATAAAGGGAAAACACAATACACAGCACCAATATAAGTACATACACACAGTCACCAAGAAAAGTGACTGGAACAAATGGACAATTACAGAGCATGGTGTTACGGAAAACAAGGCACATGACTCTATAATGAACCAACAGGGCATAAAAAAGAAATACTGAGTGCAGGCAAAGAAAAACCCACACACATGAATATATAAATACCCACAGTCACCTAAAGAAATGAAAGTGACTGGAATGAATGGGCAACTGCAGAGTATGGTCTGAAAGGGAACAAAACATAACTCTACAATGCAAAAACGAGACTAAAAACATGGTACAAAAAATAAAATGCTGGGTACGAGGGAAGGAAAACGCACAGCACTATAAATACACATCCACCAACAGGACAGACATTACACCCAAGTGACCTTAATAACGATAAAAGAAAAAGTGACACCCGAGGTGTATGGCAGGCAGAGTCCAAAAATAGCCGAGATGGCTCCGGAGATCTCCCCGCCCATTGTCCAGCTGGCGAATCAGGGGAAGAAGTGTTCGGACGGCGAACTCTGGACCCAGATCCCAGGAATCCAGTCCACCGGCAGCCGAACCAGGCTGCCCAGAGGGAAACACAGACCAGTGGGGGGAACCAGATCACCGAACCGAAAGTTTTGCGGGTCGGGTCGTCGACCCGCATCACTCAACCACCAGGACCGTTGAGACGGACGAAGGGTCAGAGCGGATCCCGGTGGAAGAGGCTCAGGGGAGAGCCGATGACGAGGGCGGCGGGCCTCAGGGAAACGGCCACCTCCTCACCGGACCTGGACAACACTGGGGCAGCACCCACGTCGGACCCCGATCGGGCCTCAGGCGAACCCACGTTGGACCCCGATTGGGTCTCGGGCGAACCCACGTTGGACACTGCACCAGAACCGACCTCCAACGTTGAACCCGGACCCTCCAGCACCACGAGGAACAGCAACTCCTCGCCGGTGACCCTGGAAGAAGGCTCAGAAGAGAAAACAGAACCGGGATCAGGATCACCGGCAGCGCCAGAACCCGGCGAGACGAGCTCAGACGCAGCGGGCGGCTGCACCCTGCTCGTCTCCCCTGGAGATAGGCTGAAGTGCTCAAAGATAAAAAGAGAGAAAAGAAAGGAGAGCACTCGCCTGATCTCGGGTTCTGACGCCGTCCAGGACTGCGAAGATCCAGGATCCGTCGTCAGGAGGTCGTTGTCAGGCTCCCATCTAGCCGCGTCGGGCCCCGCAGCCAGCACGATGGTCAGCGCAGCTTGAGATCCCTCCAGCTCAGGTAACCCCGCCGACGACCCACTCGGCGTGAAGCCAGAAGAATCTCGTCCCGCTGGACCGAACCGCTCCTCCGTGGAGACCCAGGGACGCTCAGTCGTCAGCGTAGACTCCACGCAGCAGTCAGTCCCCCTCCTCCGTCCGCAATGTAGCTGCGGAACCACAGGCCCTCTCCATATCCCACCACGTTGACCCGGAGCCGGGGACCGCTCGGCGGAGAGAGACACAGAGGATGCGGGATTAGGAATACAGGTTACAGCAGGTGGGGAGAGTTCAGGGAGCTGCGAACCCTGAACTTCTCCTCCAGGGATGTGACAGAGCAAATCATTAAGCAGGTGTGAAAAAACAATGACTTGCCTGCCCCCTGGAGGTTGAGTATCGCCTGCTGTAGTGGAATCTGCTTCTTCCTCTCCCCGCCCGGCGATAACGGAGGACCCCCCGGGAATTCGTCTGAGGGTCGCTCGCGTTGTCTCCAGCAGAGAGCTCACCAGGCCGGGATTCCAGGCACACACAGCGGTCAGGAAGCGCGTCGAGGAGGAGGGGGAAACAGCCGGGGTGAGCCAGCCCGAATGTCCAGGAATGACAGCGGGGGAACGAGGCTCAGGGGACGAGGCTGTAGAATCTCCACACTGATGAGGCGAAGGGATGACAGCTGCGTGGGAGGAACGGTCCTGACGATGACCCAGAACTGGATCCGGACGAGGTTCGTGCAGAGGTGACTCGGCGATGTGATGACGACTACTCCCAGGGAACGAAGCGAGGGGGAGACCCAGGATTCGCCGCTCCAGATCGGAGATCGAGACGAGGGAGGCGTCGAGCACGGGAAAGCTTCGTAGCCCTGAAGTCCTCACCATCAATCTCACTGCCGCCGCCACATGCCTGAAGGTGGTGACAGGAAACACAGTAGAGCTCGCGACAGCCACTCGACCCCGGACATAACTGCTGTCAGCTGCGGCTCCTTGAAGGGAATCCCGAGTGACGTGACGCAGGTCGGGGGAAGTCCTCTGGTTGGCGCGAACTCCCGGACTGGAATAGCGGCAGGAACGGGACTCCGAAGCGGGGAAAGACGTCGCCCACTTCGACTCCCTGCCGGGATTTCCATCCACCCCGTGGAGCTTCTCTTGCTGTGTACCTGCAGCGTCTATCCTGGCACTGTCCTCCAGATGGTACAGAGAGTGAGGGTGACAGTCCAGGAGTTCCTCAGCACGGCCCGGATGCCAGCGTCTCGCGTTGGAGGCGTCGTGCAGGGTGAAGAACGTCCCGTCGACAGCCTCCGAGATGGACCTCAGCTCGTCGCCCTGGCGCCGGAAGTGACTCCTGGGAAACGGCATGCTAGCAGCGCTGACACCCGGACAGAAAGGTACATTTCCACAGCGACTCACGGCCGCCGGCAACTCTTCTGGCTGCGACATACTGTCATACCCGGCTCTAGGGAGCCGGGCAATCAGAGCCAGGGACAAGCCAGTGAGTCGAGATGGTTTATTTTGGGTAAGGGATAAGGGATGAGGAGAGCACAGATACTCATGCAGAGGTACACTCACAGGTTGCACAGCGCAGAGGTAAGCAGCTCGTACCGGACGTGGGGGTAGCAAGACGTACATCCTCACAGCGGGATACAAACACAGGAATGCTGCAAGAGGAGTATAAGCTGACACCAGACGAAGGGGCTTCAGCTTAGCAATGTGTTTATGTCGCAGCCCCGAGTCATCGAGGCTGCTCCTATTTATCCTCATTGGCAGCGCCCCAGCTGATGAAGACTAATTGGCCCCAGCCGTCCATAATGCTGCCAGCTGGGGCCAGCTGAGACGCCGCTCAATGGGAGGCAGGGATGAGGGAAAACATGGGCTCAGTGCCGAGACGGCATCTCAACCCATGGTGACACATTGGAGGGTTTACAATCATGAACCACCTTTTTAAGGTCATGCCACAGCATCTCAATCACATTCAGGTCAGGACTTTGACTAGGCCACTCCAAAGTCTTCATTTTGTTTTTCTTAAGCCATTCACAGGTGGACTTGCTGGTGTGTTTTGGATCATTTTCCTGTTGTAGAACCCAAGTGCGCTTCAGCTTGAGGTCACAGACAGATGCCCAGACATTCTCCTTCAGGATTTTTTTGTTAGACAGCAGAATTCATGGTTCCATTTACCACACCAAGTCTTCCAGGTCCTGAAGCAGAAAAACAGCCCCAGACCATCACACTACCACCACCATATTTTACTGTTGGTATGATATTCCTTTTTTTTTTAAACGCTTTATTACTTTTACACCGGATGTAATGGGACACACACCTTGCAAAAAGTTCAGCTTTTGTCTCGTCAGTCCACAGAGTATTTTCCCAAAAGTCTTGGGGATCATCAAGGTGTTTTGTGGCAAAACTGAGATGAGCCTTTATGTTCTTTTTGCTCAGCAGTAGTTTTCATCTTGGAACTCTGCCATGCAGGCCATTTTTGCCCAGTCTCTTTCTTATGGTGGAGTCATGAACACTGACCTTAACTGAGGCGAGACCTACAATTCTTTGGAAGTTGTTGTGGGGTCTTTTGTGACTTCTTGGATGAGTCGTCGCTGCGCTCTTGGGGTAATTTTGATTGGCCGGCCACTCCTGAGAAGGTTCACCAATGTTCCATGTTTTCACCATTTGTGGATAATGGCTCTCATTGTGCTTTGCTGGAGTCCCAAAGCTTTAGAAATGTCTTTATAACCTTTTGCAGACTGACAGATCTCAATTACTTTGTTTCTCATTTTTTCCTGTCAGGAACCGAGTCGGCTTGGTTTCCCCCGGCTCGGTCCTGGCCGCTCTATGGGTACGTGCCACATTGTATGTATATTAGTATGTATTTCTGTGTACCTTGCCGTGCCCATAGCCACTGCCTTCTGGCTGGCAGCAGGGAGGCAGCCTCTTGCGCTCACACTGGAGTGAGCGCTGTCTAACTGTCTGCCAGTTGGACCACACCCCCTCTCTATTGCTACCAGCTGTTCCCACTCCCGTATGTCATCTTCCCGCTCCTCGCCCAGGTGTAACTAATTTGTGAAACCAGCAATGCCTGTTCTTAAGGACCCTGTCTCCAGTCATGCATTGCTGGTTCACTGGACTTCGTGGACTTCATTGACGATTCGCGTGGAGTCACGTCTAGTAAGGACTGTTTCCCTCGGGACCTATTCGGACTACTGGACCTCTCCAGCTCAGTAAGTGATCACTGTGTGTGTTTTTCGCCGGTGTCTTTCCCCTGTTGACTGTTGAGCGTCCAGTAGGACACCGTTAGCTTCTGAGGAGACTATAACTGTATGTCTGTGTGTTAGCGTGTGGTGTAAATCCCAGCGAATAAATCCTCGTCTTTTCTCCCCTTGCCGTGCGCTATGGAGAAGAACACAGAGGGTTCATGACAGAATGACCCAGCCGAATTAAAGGATTTAGCGGGTACACCCATACATCCTTTTTTCCTTTGCTCCTTTCTGTATAAATTTTTGAGACTGAGCTGTGTTGGAGTGGGCCATGGATTCAGCGCCCCACAGCTATCCTTTGAGCTTGGGATGGGAGATCTGCAAGGCATTAATGGACATCGACGGGCTCATCACGTTGGCCAGCGTTTATTCTACCCCGGAGGACATTCTCTGGTACGTAGGTCTGGCGGAGGCAGAGGTCTGGTGGTGCCCTCAGCTCGCTCGGCACACCGAGGGAATGGAGAGGATAAACCGATTGGCAGCGCTGCGGAGTGAGTGTGGTGAGGGGGTGAGGAAATCCCCTAGGAAGACCGAGCTCACGTCGACGGTCAAGCGTTCCCAGGGCTCCATTCCTCCTGCTTCCCATCAGAGCGAGATGCCCGCTGCCATCCCGGCTCCTCCAGCTCCAACCTCCCGCAGACAGCGTCATCCCGCATCAAGACGCCGAGAGAGGCCCCCCTCATCGTCAGCTGCCATCACCCTCCCAACTGCTGCCAGGCTAGACGGGGCTGCCTCGGGAATGCCCACCTCCATTGCCACGGAGACAGCTCCTCCTCCATCCACTGAAGAGGGCCATGTCACCGCTGACATGGAGAGGGATGTCTGTCTGCTATCTGCAGCTGTCAAGACCAACGACCGGGATGACAGGCAAGTATTTTTTCCGTCTATTCCATCTAATAGTATTAAATCTTGCCTGTTTCCCAAGGGAGAGACCCAGTTTAAGCAGTCCGCTGGGCCCTCTCCTCCAGCTGCAGACACTAATTCACTTTTTCTCCTCTCCGTGTCTCCTCCCATTCTCCCTGAGGGCCAGATGGCCCAAGGTCAGCGCCATCAGACGGTGGAGGAGCCAGTGGCCTCGGATGATCCATTCCCAGAGCCAGCATGGAGAGGCTCCCCTGCAGCCACGCCGGAGGATTTCCCGGCGTTGGAGCCGCTGCAGGAGGAGCATCGGACCGACACCACCATCTCGCCAGCTACAGCTGAGAACATCAAACGTCGGGATCAGGTTCAGGTTCAGGTTACTTTATTTGTACCTGTAGGTAGATTTGCTTTGCAGTCAGGTGACATCCATATTTACAGCGTCGGGATGACAGGCAAGTGTGTTTCCATTTAACTCTATTACCCCATAAAAACCCTTGTCTGTCTCCCAAGGGAGAGGCCCAGTCTCAGCAGTCCACTGGGTCCTCTCCTCCGGCTGCAGCAGCGAACTTATCCTCTACTCCCTTTGTGTCTCCTCCCTCCATTTCTGAGTGCCTGTTGGTCCAAGAACCGAGCTGCAAGACTGTGGGGAGCCGGTAGTTCTGGATGATTCCTTCCTGGAGCCAGCACAGCGAGGTCCCCCTGTAGCCACGCCGGTGGAATCCCCTGCGTTGGAACTGTGCTTTCTGTGATTTTGGGACATCATGTCACAGGCATGGACCTGCGACATAGCCAGCAGGTGATGCACATGTTTTATGACAGCCAGAAAGTTAAAGGGTTAAGTGTGACAAACATTCCAAAAAATGAGAAATCAGGAAAGGGGCAAACACTTTTTCACACCACTGTATCTGCCATTTCATCATGTGGCCGGTAAGGATAACCAGGTAGCTGACTGCCTTTCCCGGGCTCAGGTGAACTCTGTGCATTTGGGGGTTGATTATATTGTCATGACTGCAGAGCAGCTTTTGGATTCAGGGGTTCAGAGGTCACAAACAGCTGTTTCGGGACTTTGTCTGGAGGAGGTGGCGCTGCATGAAGGTGGGGCCAGACTCCTTTGTGATGTCTCAACTGGCCCACCCTGTCCTGTAGTTCACGCTGGTTGGCGCCGTTGGGTTTGTGATGTTATCCACAATTTTTCCCACCCGGGGGTAAAGGCGTCAGTTGGGCTTGTGGGAGCTAAGTTTGTATGGCTGGGTCTCCATAAGGACGTTAAGGGGAGGGCGACTTCCTGTGTGGTATGTCAATGAGCTAAGATACAGCTTCACACAAAAGCTCCTCTGGAGCCATTTTTAATGCCAGAGAGGAGGTTCGACCATGTCAATGTAGACCTGGTTGGTCTGCTTCCCCTTTCTCAGAGTTTTTCATACCTACTTACTATGGTAGATAGGACAACTAGATGGCCGGAGGTTGTACCTCTGTCATCTACTACATCTGCAGAGGCGGTTCGGGCCTTTGTTTCCAGTTGGGTGGCCCGTTTTGGTACTCCGTTGGATATAACATCAGATAGAGGCCCCCAGTTCACTTCTGAGCTGTGGGCTACAGTGGCTGAGAGCCTTGGAGTTAAGCTCCATCGTACTACAGTATATAACTGCCTTCTATGATTTGTGTAATATTGCCAAGATTAGGAGCATCTTGTCTCAGAGTGATGCTGAGAAACTGATCCACGCTTTTGTTAGCTCGAGATTAGATTATTGTAATTCTTTATTATCAGGCTGTCCTAAAACATCTTTAAAAAGTCTTCAGCTGATCCAAAATGCTGCAGCAAGAGTTTTAACAGGTACTAGAAAGAGAGATCATATCTCTCCGGTTCTGGCCTCCCTTCATTGGCTTCCCATAGAGTTTAGAATTAAGTTTAAAATCCTTCTTCTTACTTACAAAGCTCTAAACAATCAGGCTCCTTTTTATTTAAAAGATCTGATACTACCGTATTATCCTAACAGAGCACTACACTCCCAAAATGCAGGATTACTTGTAATACCTAGAATCTCCAAAAGTACAATGGGAGGCAGAGCCTTCAGTTATCAAGCTCCTCTCCTGTGGAACCAGCTGCCAATCTGGATTCGGGAGTCAGACTCGATCTCTGTTTTTAAGAATAGGGCTAAAACCTACCTTTTTGATATAGCCTACAATTAGGGAGGGATCATGTGTTTCTGAACCCTCCCTTAGTTATGCTGCTAATAGGTTTAGTCAGCCGGGGGACCTCCAATAATGCACTGGGCCTCACTCCTTTCCTCACTCTCAATGAAATATTTTTTTTGCTGGTCATTAACATTTGTCTGTTCTCTCCCATAGATTGAGTCCCCATCGTGCTGTTTGCTCTCTACATGTCTGTTCTTTTCTTCTTCTCTATCCCCTCACCCCCCAGCCAGTCGCAGCAGATGACTGGCCCTCCCTGAGCCTGGTTCTGCTGGAGGTTTCTTCCTGTTAAAAGGGAGTTTTTCCTCTCCACCGTCGCCAAGTGCTTGCTCACAGGGGATCGCCTGATTGCTGGGGTCTTTCTGCAACTGTGGGGGTTCCCCCTACAGTTGATAGTGCTATGAGATGACTGTTGTTGTGAAATGGTGCTATTTAAATAAAGTTGAATTGAACTGAATAACCCACAGGCTAACGGGTTGTGCAAGCGTTTTCACCGTACCATGAAATCTGCCTTGCGAGCCATTCTCACAAGTAGTAATTGGGTGGGCCAGTTGTCATGGGTTATGTTAGGCCTCCATTCTGCACCCAAGGAGGATTTGCGTTCTTCTTTGGCCTATCTTGTGTTTGGTCAGCTGTTAAGGGTTCCGGGGGAGTTTTTTTGGGGGGTTCTACAATCCTGAGATCGGCTATAGGTCGTCGACCTCGGTTTCAGGATCTGGCTGTTGTTTCTGCGTCCATTCCTGTTCATCATTGTATTCCCCGGTCCTACATACCTAAAAACTTGTCATCGGTGGAGTATGTGTTTATTCACCACGAGACCCACCTTTCTCCGCTCCAGTCTCCTTATGGTAAATGGTGTTCACTTATATAGCGCTTTTTCTCATCTCTAGATGACCAAAGCACTTTACAGAGCCTGCTATCCACCCATTCACACACACATTCACACACTGATAGCAGCAGAGCTGCCACACACAGATGCTGGCCTGATCCACCAGGAGCAACTGGGGGTTCAGTGCCTTGCTCAAGGACACCTCAACATGCAGACTGCAGACAGAGTGGGAATCAAACCCCTGACCCTCCGATCAGTAGTTGGCCACACTACACCTGCGCCACGGCCGCTCCACATGATGGGCCATTATGATGGGCCGTTTTGTGTTTTAGAGACAGGACTCAAAAATTTTGTTGTGGACATCGGTGGGAGGCATGAGCGGACTGGCTTAAACCTGCGTTTGTACTTCTGGATGAGCGGTTGGAGGTGACGCAGCCCTGACGGCGGGGTTGGCCACTCAACCCTGTTTTAATTTCAGACCTTGCCCCTGCTCATACCCTCTCGCCATCTTCGGTGGGGTTTAAGTGTAGTCGTCGGGGTCAGGTGATTAGGCCACCTAGGAGGGTCTGAACAAGTATTGGTTGGAAGGGTTGGTTTTGTTTCGTTAGTTAATTCTGGGTGTTTGGGGCGGGGGTGGGGTGGGGGCTGTGTGGCGGATATGACGTGGGGTGGTTCTCACACCAGGAGAGATGAGCAGAGCTAGTGAAAAGGGAGAGCTCTGATTTTACCTGTATGTTCACTTGTGTTTTTGTTTCTGTGGATTAAACGCTCCAAACGAACTCTCTGCCTGCTCACCTAAGAATCACCTGAGGCTGATTAGAATCACCTGATGATGAATGTCAGCAAGACCAGAGAGATGGTGATTGACTTCAGGACGAAGAGGACGCCTTCTCAGCCACTGCAGATTAGGGAGGAGGATGTGGAGGTGGTTGAGGACTGCAAATACCTGGGTGTCAGGATCAGCAGCAGACTGGACTGGAAATCCAACACCGATGCTGCGCACAAGAAGGGGATGAGCAGACTCTACTTCCTGAGGAAGCTGAGATCCTTCAACGTGTGCAGCAGGATGCTGGAGCTTTTCTACCAGACTATTGTCACCAGCACCATCTTCTTTGCTGCTGTCTGTTGGGGTAGCAGTATCAGAGCCAGCGACACCAACAGACTTGACAAGATTATCAAGAGGGCTGGCTCTGTAATTGGTCTCAGGCTGGAGACCTTTGAGACAGTGATGGAGAGGAGGACACTAAATAAACTGCGATCCATCATGGACAGTCCTGATCACCCCCTCCACCACACACTGTACAGACAGCGGAGCACTTTCTCCAGCACACTGCTACAGCATCACTGTCAAATGTTTACTGTAGGTACAGGAAATCTTTCCTGCCACATGCCATTTCACTGTACAATAACTCACGGTGGTGTTGAATTCTGGTCATAACTATGCTGCCATACTGCACCTAGTAGAGAAGGGCAAAAAACATTCATAATAGTACCGTAATTTACTCATGCATACTTAAGTTATATGATCAGAGGTGGGTATAGTAGCCAGAAATTCTCCTCATGTAAAAGCAGTGCTTTGAAATCAATAATTAAAAGTAGACAACCAAAAATTTCTAATTGAGCTAAGAGCACAAAGAGCACCCACTTAAAAACTTGAATAATGACTTCAGTCTTGAAGGTTTGTGTGGTGATCCTGAGCGCGGGTCTGCTCCGCGCTCAAGTCACTTATTATTTTTCTCCTGTTTGTCGTGTTTTGTGATGGTGTGCATTTCTGCTTTTATTTTGACAGCGCCACGGCAGCACTTCCCACCTGTCAGTCTGCTCGCGGGCTGTCACAGCTGCGGGCACTTTATTCATCATTATCTGTCTCACCTGTTTGAAATTAGTTTGTGCACTATTTAAGATCGCAGTTGAGTTTCAGTCTTCAGAATCAGAATCAGAATCAGAATCAGAATCAGCTTTATTGCCAAGTATATTTACAAGTAAACACACAAGGAATTTGACTTGACATTAGACGCGCACGTTAGGCGCATCCAATGACGCGTCGCCATACAAGGCGCCTGTCAACAGTGGAGGTAAAGAGGGGAGAGGAGGGGGAGGAAAACACAATAGGAGAGAGAAAAAACATAGTAATCAGAATAAACGCTCATATGTGAGCCAAATTTTGACTACACAGAAAAAAACCCTCATGCATTAGCATACAATAGAATTCACAAGACACAAGAGAGCAGTGTACAGTATCTTTAATCAGTTCATGAATCAATGTGTGTGCGGTGTTGAGCAGTGTTGATGATAATAAGAGAGACCCAAGGACCCTTGGCAGAAGATGTTTTGTCTGTCTGGCGCCCAGTCTTATCTGGCGCTGCAGCTGGCTGTCCAAGGCCTTGTGCTCATGATTTTGAAAAAAACACAGACTGCAGACAGCCAGGAGGAATTTTCATGGGGAATAATAATGCCAAATAGGACTGATCACAGAGAAGACTTGTATTTCTTCTGTAGATTCAGTACATTAATCCTTCATTGCGCAGCTTTGAATTCGTCGTGGAAAGACCTGAGCGAACCCATGATGTAATCCACCTTACGAGACAGTTCTCCAGTAGTCGCTATCATGGTCTTCTCCAGTTTCTCAATTTGTTGGATGCACCTCGCCTGGCCAGCATTTTGATAGGTTGAATCCATCTTCAGCAATTTGCGGTAAACCAAGACAATTCCCGTCCCAATCAGAATTATCCCAATCACCAAGATTACGAAGATAAACAGATCTTCAATATCTTCGATAGAAAGATTAGAGAGACACAGCATTTTCCATTTACCCGTGTCACATAGATAGCCCACTGGAGCCGTTCCAGCGGGGCAGACAGCTTCCCCCGGAGCACTTTTCCTTGTTGAAAAAATAGTGTCAATTGTGTTCAAAGCCCAGCTTATTAACTCCATAATTTCTTTTCGGCGGTCGCAGTTAGACGCAGGCAGACAACAGCAAGCTGGGATCTAGTAACAGGAGGGGAGGAAAAAATCAGCAGGAGAGAAGAAAAAAGCGTCTGCTCTCTTGGGAGGGCGGAAGTGAAAAGTCTTCGCTGCGACCTCGTCGTATCCGGACTGGTTTTCCCATGTCCGAAGCCAGTCCCTTTTCAGTGTTAGGTTTCGCCCTTGTTAAACTCTTCTAAGTGTTGTATTGTGACTCTTTACTTCTCTTGTGTTTCATCCGTCGGGGTTGTATGTATAGTGATTTGTGTTTTGCCCCTCATGGCACATTATTTTGTACTTTTTCTTAATAAAATAAACTCACTGCTGGCTTCTGGCACCTCATCTTTGCCCTGCAAGGGGCAAACATTACAGTAGGTCACAGCCAAAGCAGGTGCCAGCCACAGTGAGTTTTGTTTTGGCTCTGAATTTTTTTTTCCTTTTCCGGGTGCCAGTGTTTTTGGGAATTCTGGCATCATTTACCAGGTGGTATCCTATGAGCATGGGGTTTGAACTTGTCCAGGCTTTTATGGAACTAGATGACCTCCTGGCCATAGCTCGTTATCGTTCCCCCGAAGACGCTTTATGGCACCTGGGCCTCACGGAGGCGGCAGTTAAGCCCCATCCTCACCGTGCCGAGCATGCTGAAGGCAGGGAGAGGATTTCGGAGCTATCGGCGCTTCAGCAGAAAAACTGTGAGTTGGAGAGGAGGCTCTGCAAGAAGCCTAAGACAGGGTCAACGGCGAAGCACGCCAATTCCTCACCTTGTCACCAGGATCCTGTCATGGCTCCAGCCCCCGTGTCTGCTTCACCAGCAAGCCATCTTCCAGCACGCCGGAGGAGGAAGGCAGCTGGGGTTCCCAGCAGGGACGAACAGTGGGCAGCTGATTTCATCGGGGATCGTATGGCTGAAGCTCTCTCTTCCCGCAACGCAGATAAAGTGTTGAAGAGTGTGGTGGCAGCTGTCAGGGTTTTGGAGGCATATCCCGATCTGAACAACTATCCTGAGTTTGCTGAGCTGCTGGCTACAGTTTCTGCCCAGCAGTGACGTTTTCCAGATTTGACGTTTGGATCATCTCCAGCCCAAAGACGACGACATCCGGCACTTAACCCTTCTCCTTTCCGCAACATGGCTATTCCGAGGCTGAGGGAGGAGAATCACCGGGTCAGCTCACTGCGAATCTCCCGTTTTGATCCAGCTATGGGCTGCCAGAAAGATTCCTTTGCCTCCCAGCCAGCTGTTTTTTCCTCACCACTACAGAGAAATAGGACAGCAGCTTCAGCCTCCAGGTGTTACTTGTCAGCAGTTTGGCCAGCTCCCTGACCCCGGACTGCCTTAGCTGCTCCTCCCTCCTCTACAGCGCTTCCTCCAACTGCTGCGAGCCCTGATGTTTCTTCTCCAGCTGCACCCATGACCGATCCTTTTGGAGCAGCTCCTCCTTGTCTTCCCGAGGGGCACACCATCATTGCTACAATGGGAGAGGGAAGAAAAGAGCCTGCTGCAGCAGTGACCACCGCTCCCCAGGAAAACAGGCAAGTGTTTTTTCATTCTTTCTCTCTTAGTGATGAATACCTTGTCTGATTCCTGGGGGTGAGGTTCAGGTCCTGCAGTCCCCTGAGCTCTCACCACCTGCTGTAGCCATTAATACATCTCCTGCTTCCTCTGTGCTTCCTCCTTTATCCCCTGAGTGTCTGTTGGTGCCAAGATTAGACTGTCGGACGAAGAAGCCTGCGGCCCTGGAGAACCTGGTTCCAGCCCCGCAGCCATGACATGGACAGAGGAGGAGGGCGGACTGTCATGTGGAGCCTGTGCCGACGATGAAGCGTCCCCAGGTCTCCATCAAGCAGAGCCCTACACCAGCTGGAGACGGACCTCTTGTCGCCCCATCGAGTGAGCCATCAGTGGGGGCTACAGTGCCAAGGGGTTCTGAGACTGCTTTGACCATCATGCCTGCTGTTGGGGCCGCCGCAGCAGAGTTCGGGTTGGACCTTCAGGAGGCCAGGCCAGAGTCATCGCTGTCCGGAGAATTGGAGTCCTGGACGGCGGTGGAACTTGAGCTCAGGCAAGTGCTCTCCTTTGATTTCATTATTTCAGTATTGGAGAGATCTTGTCTGGCTCTTGGTAGGGAGAGCCACTCGTTGCCATCGGCAGCGGCTGTACTCGCCTCGCTGGGTTCCACTGCTGCCAGTGACACTGACCCTGTGTCTGTTTGTCCTGTTCCCGAGTCTACTTTCAGGGTCACTGGGGCGCATCCTGTAACTCCAGGGGTCTTCTTGGGCTCGAGTCCGCCACCTGTGGTCTTCGAGGGTGCAGCCGTGGCCCAGGCAGGTCCCACCGCAGGTGCAGCCATCTCCCAAACCAGGACCACCACGGGTGCAGCTTCTTTCCAGGGTGGGATCCCCGTGGATGCCGCGCTGGCCCAGCCGGGGTCCTCCACGGGTGCAGCTATGTCCCGGATGGGGACCATCACGGGTGCTACAGTTTTCCTTTGCCCTGCTGACACCTTCATGGTCCCTGTGGGCGTTGCTGTGGTTCATCTCTCCTGGCCTGGTGGCTAAAACGCCCAAGCTGGCCGCCTGATAAACTGCACCGCTGGATTGGGTGGCCCTTTTTTCCTGGGAGGCCACCCAACTCATGCTATTGGTGGTCCGGCGGTGGTGGGATTTGGTGAGGCCACCAGAACAGTTTTTCTTATTTCTTTTTGGTTTTTTACCCTGTGAGCATCATGTTTTAGCTCCTCTTTTATCAGCGTTACCGGCATAAGTTTACCTTGCGTCATTCTCTTATCCGTTATTATAAATTGGAATGTTCAGCCTTCTTTGTCCTTATTTGTTTTGTTGGGCTGGCATTTCGGGGGGGGGGGGGGGAGATGCACCCTCACTTGTACTTAGAGTTTTGGGCTTTGCTATGTTTCTTTGTGTTGGTGCATTGATGTATTTTCTCTTCTATGGGGGCGGGGAGTTTTGCTGTGCACTTTGGGGTTTGTTCTTTTTTTTTCCTTTCTTTTCAGTGTCCCTCCTTCCAGGCCTGGATTCCCCCTTCGCCCTCCCGAGGCTGTTTCTTGGTAGTTATTTGTGGTTGTGTGTGTGGGGGGGGGGGGGGGGGGCTTCGAATCTCCCTGGATGTTACAGGGAGATGTCTGGAATCCATCCCTTAAATGGGGGGCACTATGGTGATCCCGAGCGCGGGTCTGCTCCGCACTCGAGTCACTTATTATTTTTCTCCTTTTTGTCTCTTTATTTGGGCGTTTTGTGATGGTATGTATTTGTGCTTTTATTTTCACAGCGCCACGGCAGCACTTCCGCCTGTCAGTCTGCTCGCAGGCTTTCACAGCTGTGGGCACTTTATTCATCATTATCTGTCTCACCTGTTTGTACCGTAATTAGTTTGTGCACTATTTAAGATCACAGTTGAGTTTCAGTCCTCACTGCGACCTCGCCGTATCCAGATTGGTTTTCCCATGTCCGAAGCCAGTCCCTTTTCAGTGTTAGGTTTCACCCTCACTAAACTCTTGTAAGTGTTGTATTATGACTCTTTATTTCTCTTGTGTTTCACCTGTCAGGATTGTATGTATAGTGATTTGTGTTTTGCCCCTCGTGGCACATTATTTTGTACTTTTTCTTAATAAAATAAGAAAAAGATGAGGCGCTTCTGGCACCTCATCTTTGCCCTGCAAGGGGTAAACATCAGTTTGAGGTTTTTTCTCAAAAATTTATAACAATTTTCTCATAGTTTTCTACTTTTTTCTGTGAATTTATCTAAATTTGAAACCATTTTCCTCAAATTTGCGATTTCCTCTTGTAAAATTGACTTTCTTGTACATTTGAGACTTTATTATACTGTAGGTTTGTGGATTATTTTATGGCTTATTTTGTTTATCATCACTCTTCATCACTCTATAAATTCAAGAAATCTGAGTGTCTGTGTGTGTGTCTGTCACATTTATAGGACATCATCAGACGGCCTATAATGTCTGCCTGATGTCCTATGATGCATCATAGGCCATCCTATGATCTCAGGCATCGTAGCACTCGCGATGCCGTCATAAAGATATGATGTCTATATTACGGCACATAGACAGACAGGCGTCATAGGACTATCTATATGACAGCACATAGAGCACATCATAGGACGGCCTATGACATCATAGGCCATCCTATGAGATCCAATGATATCAGGCAACATAGAACTCGCGATGCCTTCATATAGACAAATGTGTCTTTATGATGTCATATAGACCATCACTCACAATGCCTAGAGTCTAGGCATTGTGAGTGATGTTGATTTTGAGCCATATGACATCATAAAGACACATTAGTCTAGGCCCTAGACTAATGTGTCTTTATGATGTCATATGGCTCAAAATTGGCAAGGTGAATAAGTCACAGGGCCCCTCTTCTGCACAACAGATTTCTGCAGCCATGGCCAATTCTACGTTGCCACAGGCAGAGTTGCCAGATCGAGCAGTCTTCGTATTGTTGCTCAAGATGAAGAAACTAAGCAAAAGCATCGCAATGTCGTTTTTAAAGAGGTGCTGACACAGTAAAAATTTGTAACCTTGAAGAATGCCAGTCTACACTACAAATGTGTAAAATGCCAAGCAAAGCGTTGACTTTCTCCAGATGCTCTGGTTTCTTAGTTTCTACAGGCATGCACAGGCCTTCCTGAATAGGGTCGAAAGCCACTTTTTGCTCAGATCTATTTTCATGATCCTGCCCATGAAATGGAATTATGACGCACCTATCCCTCAACCAGTGGTCTGAACGAAGAAGAAGAATACCCTCCAGATGGAGAGCAATAGAATGAGGAGAACTGCTGCATGTCAGAAAAGATGCCGTGAACATGAAACACCTCAGGTTCCATCAGTACACCACAGGCATGACTGTGAACAACACAGCCGTCTGAGATAGGAGGAGACCCTTCAGCAATGGGCATGCAGAAGCATTTGCTTATACTTGGTTTCTACGGGCATGGTATGCACGGGTATGTACTAGTTTTTTAAAATAAAATGACTGCTTTTTTTAATAAATTTGAAAAAGACTGGTAATTTTTTTTTTACTTTTTCCTTATAACAACTTACATTTTTGACCTTAATTTTGCAGAGCCAGAACAGAACTGTAATTTAACTCTGATTTCAAAGAAAAAAATATTAATAAAATTGTATTTAATGAAATAAATTAACTTAAATAACCAAAGATGTAGTTATTTCTGTTACCGTGCTTTGGGGTAGCACGGTGGTGCAGTGGTTAGCACTGTTGCCTTACAGCTAGAAGGTTCCTGGTTCGAATCCCCAGGCTGGCAGGGGTTGGAACCTTTCTGTGTGGAGTTTGCATGTTCTCCCTGTGCTGCATGGGTTTACCCCGGGGGCTCCGGTTTCCTCCCACAATCCAAAGACATGCATGCTAGGTTAATTGGTTGTTCTAAATTGTCCCTAGATATCTGTTTCCTATAGGCCCTTAGAATAGAGGGTTAGCACTAGTGAAAGCGCTTTGAGTGGTCTTTGTGACTAGAAAAGCGCTATATAAGAGCAGGTTAGTTAGTTATAATATTTCTATGTGTTTATAGTTTTTTTTAGAAATCTCCTCACCACCCAGACAGCAGGAAAAAACTCCCTGATTTTGAAATTCAAATGTTGCCACGTTTAGCTTGTCTGAAGGCTGCTGACGGGTTAAAGTCATTGACTTCGTGAATTTCAGTCATCTTAGCTTGCCAGGTACATAATAGTGAACATAAATTAGTTAATTCATATTAACTAAGGTAAAGGTAAAAACAGCTCCTTTTTAATCTTGTCTGAAATAAGAAAAACAAAAAAATCAATGATTAAAAAGAAGACAAAATGAACCAATTCGAGCTCTTAACCACAACTGTTAGCTAAGCAACTCTTCCATTATTGCTCCCGTTAGAGCAGGTTAAAACCATGATAAATGCCTTCACTGATTACATACCTCTTCTGATTTTTTTCCACGTTTAAAGTACTTTAATAAGCTCATGTTCCTCTTGGACAGTGACGCAAGCGAGACACTCTGCCTGGCGACTGGAGTGGTCACGTGGGCGCGGCGCTTCTGAACTCCATGTAGACGATGGTAATGCGCGTTGTGTGCGTGCTTGTAGACAGTAATTCCTTCATATTTTTTTCTTAAATTTATATTTCCTCAGAGTGGCGGGAAATTTGCAAGCATGGCAGGCCGCCACTGGGAAATGTTACCAGAGGAAACCCTGTCTATGGAGTTTAGGTCAGGTGAGTTTGCTGGCCAATCAAGCACAGTGATACCATGATCATTAAACCAGGTATTGGTACTTTTGGCCATGTGGGCAAGTCTCAAGTCTTGTTGAAAAATGAAATCAGCATCTCTATAATGCTTGTCAGCAGAGGGAAGTATGAAGTGCTCTAAAATTTCCTGTACAGGATATCTAGGCACAGCCAAGGAACAGAGGGTGGCATGTTCGGTGCCACAGGATCTCATCTTTGCTGTTTGCAGAAGATGTTGTCCTGTTGGCTTCATTGAGCAATGACTTGCAGGTCTTGCTGGGATGGTTTGCTACTGAGTGTGAAGCGGCTGGGATGAGAATCAGCACCTCCAAGTCCGAGTCCATGGTCCTCAGCTGGAAAAGGGTGGATTGTCCTCTCCGGGTCGAGGATGAGCTCCTGTCCCAAGCGGTGGAGTTTAAGTATCTCAGGGTCTTATTCACGAGTGAGAGGAAAATGGAGCGAGAGATTGACAGACGGATCAGAGCAGTATCTGCAGTGATGCAGACGTTGTTCAGGTCTGTTGTGGAGAAGAGGGAGCTGAGCTGTAAGGCAAAGCCATCAATCTACTGGTCAATCTACAGTACATTCCTACCCTCACCTATGAACATGAGACTGGGGTAATGACTGAAAGAATGAGATCGGGGGTACAAGCGGCTGAATTGAGCTGTCTCCGTAGGATTGCTGGACTCACCCTTAAAGATAGGGTGAGGAGCTCAGTCATCCGGGAGAGGATCAGAGTAGAACTGCTGCTCCTCCACATTGAAAGGAGCCAGTTGAGGTTGTTTGGGCATCTTGTCAAGATGCCTCCTGGATGCCTCCCACTTTAGGTGTTTCGGGCATTTCCCACTGGGAGGAGGGGTTTGGGACCCAGTACACACTGGAGACACTGTCTCCCAGCTGGCCTGGTAATGCCTTGGTATCCTCTCTGAAGTAGGGGAAGGGAAGTCTGACCTTCTCTGCTTGAACTGCTGCCTCCATGACCCGAACCTCTGAAGAAGTGGTGGAAAATGGATGGATGGATGGATGGATCTGAATATGGGGTTTTCATGAGCTATAAGCCCAAACCATCAAAATTAAAGGAAATAACACTTGAAATATATCAGTGTGTAGTGGATTTATATACAAGTTTCATTTTTTGAATTGAATTACTGAAATAAATTAACTTTTTGATGACATTCTAATTTATTGAGATGCACCTGTACATTGTTGTATTCAGATGTTTGCTGATGACAAAAAAAACACAGTAATAAAGGATTGAAAAGATGTGGGGAAAAAAGTGATATTACAAATCAGCAGACTTGGTCCAGAGCTTGGCTCTTCTGTTTCATAACTGGGAAATGTAAATCCCTACACCTCAAAAAGAGGAATCATGCAGCAGCATAAATTATGGTCACTACAGAAAAAGTCTTAACAGACTGAAATACTCTAACCTTGAAAAGGACCTCAGAATTGCGATAGACTCCAGCATCTCTGTCAGCAAGAAATTCAAGCAAGTAAAGCTAACCAGACCTTTGGACTCATTTCTTGACAGGACTAGTGTAAAGAAACTGCATACATCTCTGGTTAGACCTGTGCTTGAATATGGGTACCTACTTTGGGCTCCCATGTACCAAAAAACTGTTAAACTCTTGAAAGAGTACAAAGACAATCCACCAAATTAATGTCATGTACTCCAATTTAATCAGCTCTTTTTGACCACTATAACTTTGATAGGCCCCATTCATTAGGACACAACCTGGTGATAAGCTATTAGCCCAAATAATTATCAGAAGGGGATACGTGTACTGTAAGTGATGTGATGTGATGTGGTGTAATAATCCTTAATGATCCCCATGGGGGAAATTCAGGTGTTACAGCAGCAGGGAGTCAGACACAACAAATATCACAGAGAAAAGCAATAAATATGTTATATGTGATAATGATAAGATAAAAAGAAGCAAACAAGATGACAGGTAAAGTCAAATCGATATTACGATGGTGCTAGAAAAAAAAAGGACTTGATACGGTCGGAGCAGCATTATGACAATGTAAGGTGTCAATACTGGGCACTAGACCTGTTAGAGTAATTTTCAGTATAATTAATCTGAGTCAAAAATCAGGCAGAAAATTTAGATATAAGTACATTTATTTCTCATGAGGGAGAAATACAGAGGCAGCCCCAAGTCTGACCATCCATACCTCTGAATCAGCCATTCATTGTTCTAGCTTTTAAAGCTGTGTTATCCATGGAAAGAACAGATCATGCATTGACCAGATCGCTACCTTGCGCATCATCGTCGAGCAGTCTTTAGAGTGGAACTCCTCGCTGTACATCAACCTCGTTGACTACGAGAAGGCTTTTGACAGCGTGGACCATGAAACCCTCTGGAAGCTGCTTCGCCACTACAGAGTGCCAACCAAACTGGTCAACTTGATCAAGAATTCCTATGAAGGAATGACCTGTCGAGTAGTCCATGAAGGACAGCTAACAGAGAGCTTCAGGGTGAAGACCCGAGTCAGACAAGGCTGCCTCCTGTCACCTTTCCTCTTCCTCCTGGCGATCGACTGGACCATGAAGACGTCAACAGCAGACAGAAGAAACGGAATCCAGTGGACACTGTTTGACCAGCTAGATGATCTGAACTTTGCAGACGACCTGGCCCTGTTCTCCCACAGCCGCCAGCAGATGCAGGACAAGACAACAGAGTTGGCAGCCACCTCAGCACAAGTTGGCCTCAAGATCCACGAGGGCAAGACCAAGATCCTCAAGATCAACACAGCAAATGGGGATCCAGTTACACTGCATGGGAGTGAGCTGGAAGAGGTAGAGGCCTTCACATACCTGGGCAGCGTCAATGACAAGCAAGGCGGCACAGAAGCAGACGTCAGAGCAAGAATCGGCAAGGCGAGGGCAGCATACTTGCAGCTGAGGAACATCTGGAGCTCCAAGGTGGTGTCAACACGCACAAAGATCTGGCTGTTCAACTCTAATGTCAAGTCAGTCCTACTGTATGGAGCAGAGACTTGGAGGACAACGAAGACCACCATCAGGAAAGTGCAGACGTTCATCAACAGCTGCCTGAGAAGGATCCTCCAGATACGCTGGCCCGACACTATCAGCAACGTAGACATGTGGCTGCGTACCAACCAGCTGCCAACCAAGGACGAGATCCGGCGTAGAAGATGGGGATGGATTGGACACACCCTGAGGAAGCCAGCCAGTAACACCACAAGGCAAGCACTCAAGTGGAACCCCCAAGGGAAGCGGAAGAGAGGAAGGCCAAGAAACACCTGGCGACGAGACCTCGATGCTGACATCAAGAAGATGGGAAAGACCTGGAGACAGCTAGAGAAAGCAGCCCAGGACAGAGCACTCTGGTGGACTGTTGTCGGCGGCCTATGCTCCAGGAGGAGCGATGGGCCTAACTAACTAACTATTCATGGGAAGACAGAGAAACTGTCCTTGAGTACATCTGGCAAGAAAGGGGGTAACAGTTCTTATCTTTGCTCCAAGGAAACAAGGAGCCAATACTTTCTCGGTCAGGACTAGACATCCAAAAATGTATCAGTACAGCTGGTGATTAAAATTGCTAACTCAGGCACACTCACACGCAGACTGGGGCTGTTCAAGACCATACATGAATCACAAGTCATATCGGACATATAATATGAAATATAATATGGAAGAATAATATAAAGGAATGTATGAACTTTTCCTGCATGGAATGCACATATAAACATCAGACATGAAATAGGAAAGGTATGATACATATTATTAATAATAATACATTATTAATAACAATAATAATGTGGATAACATGGAATTTTTCTATCAAGACCCTTGCTAAGACAGTACCTACAGTGTATGGTAATGGGAAAAAAGCCACACAGCATGGCAATTAAGCAAGTCAAAAACATGGCAAGTTATATAAAGTGACACATGGTTTATCAGTGCAACATGTTCACAAAAATATAATATTCAAGATACAAATGCAAGGTACATTAACATGGTGGTTAATGCTGTTTTTTAATTATTTATTTATTTATTTATTTATATATATACTGTTGTCTTTTACTGTCTTTTATACTCCCCATGGATTTCCACCTTATCATGGTGGGGGATATGCATGCCCTAGTGCACAGGTGTCAAACTCATTCCATGGAGGGCCAAGACCCTGCAGGTTTTACCTCCACCCAGTGTCTTCAACAGGTGATTTCACTGAATTTCTTCCCACTGATTGCTGATCAGTGAAAACACCTACTGAAGACACTGGGTAGAAGCAAAACATGCAGGGTCTTGGCCCTCCATGGAATGAATTTGACACCCCTGCCCTAGTGATTCCAGGAACTATAGCCTGTTTTCCACTAGCCCAGCACACCTCGGTACGGCTCGATTCACTTCAGTACGGCTCGGAATGCTTCTGTCTCCATTAGCACGGTGTTGTGCTTATGCTGTGATGGTTTGTGTTAGGAGGTTATAGAAGCAGGGCGGCGGCAGATTCCCAGCGAGGCGGGGCCACACTCCCGTGACGTTACGCACCCAACTGAGTCCTTATTTACACGAGACAAAAAATGGAGGATCCAAGGATTATTGCCTTGCTCGCTCTGTGGATTTATCTCACAATTAATTTTATCTCATAATTAAGCTGCAACAACACAAGTCACTTTTGTTTTGAATTAACTGCCAAATGACCTAGAAATAATGAGCTGAAACTTGTTTTTATTCGTATTAAATAATGAGACGGTGGCACACTGGCCAACACCAAATTGTATTTTTTTTTACATCCTAGGGCATTTTGGATGTACTGAATTAAAAAAATTCATGTTTTTCACCTTCAGGTCAACGTTTGGAACAACAGTATTATTATTTTCCGTTTAGATGATGCTACACTCCTTCTAAAGTATTGTAAATCTCTGAATTTGGAATGCCGATAGAACATTCAATTTACATATACTTGTAACTACTTTGACTTGGTGCTAATTTTTTATGATATTTCAATAAAAAGAACAGAAAGCTTACAAAAAGATTTCTTTTTTGGTCTAGTTAAAAATTACATTACCTTTACAATGGTTGACCCCTGACAGGAAGATCAGCATCATTTTGATCAGACTAGGCAATGGAATTTCTATGTAATTATACTGTTTTATAATTCAGTGTTATAACAGACAAACCACACTTTCCAAAACAATTCCATTTTATTATATACAAAATATTAAAATAAAAAAAAAAATTTGCAACACAACATGAAGGTTAATCGACATTTTATACACGCCGACCACTGAGTTCCTCTACACCAGCTTCCCAAACTGGGTCACGAAGACTCGGTTGAATGAAGCCGTCTCTGCCAGCTGTGGGTGAGGAAGGCTCGGTTGAATTAATCCGGACGGGCTGTCGCGGCGGACGCGTGGGATGATTCTACAAGGAAAATGCACACAATAAAATACAGCACGAAAGTGCAATATATACAGAAAAGACAATAGTTTTTAACAAGAATACATAAGCTTATTTCAGCGTATTGTTCACATGAATAATTAAAATAAAAGCTTTAGTCTGCAGTGTGCTGCAATAAAGCAGCGATCCATCCACAAATGAACAGCTTTTTTATTGCATAAATAAACTGAGCGTCTTACCGAATATATTTGCGAAAAAACGCACAATAAAAAAAAAAATTAAAACTCACCGTTAAAGGACTCCGATGTCGAGACCTCCCGGTATATTTTTTCATTCCGGGCGGCTCCGTCTAACTCGCGCTGGATACGTTCGTCTGACAATGCAGTGAGCAGACACTGCACCTCCTTATTGGTCCATGGAACACCCTTATTACGCGAAGCCATTTTTGATAGAGAATAAATGAAAATAGCACAGCAATACACTGAAAAGAAACCGCCAACAGTGGCTGCGTGCTGAGTAAAGGCGGTCGTGAAGATTCTTTTTTTTTTTTTTTCAAAAACTTTATTGAGAAGGTTGTGAAGATTTGGTAGATGAGGAGGAGGAGAGGGGCATTTACAACCTGACCAATCAGCGCCGGTTACGACCTGACCAATCAGCGACGACCAGTCTGTTAACGTCACAACACGGCACAGCTCAGCACTGCTGTACCCTGCCCTGGAGCGGGGCTGAGAATCGCGGCTGTTAAACCGTGTTGGGGCTTGTGGAAAAGCGTACAAAGTGTGCTGAGCCGTCCCGTGTCGCGCTAAAGCGTGCTAGTGGAAAAGGCCCTTATGTTGTCTGAGGCAATTTGCTTCTGGTAGGGTCTCCCAAGACAAATTGGTCCTGGGTGAAGGGCCAGACTAAGAGCGATCCAGTAGACTCCCATGTTGACCAAAAAATGAAGGATTCAGTGTACCCCAACAACTGTAATCAAGCACAACAACCAGAGAGGCAGCTGGAACACTGTTATTGAGGAAGAAGATGGAGGACAAGCTGCAGAAGTGACCATTGACAGAAATGGTGAATTTCGCAAGGCTGTGAGCTGGGATTGCTGCCATTTGGACGACTCGAACTACTCCTATACACCACCAGGAAAGCTTCGGATTCATTGCCAGATTCATCGCTTTGGATTCATTGCTAGCTAGGACAACACTAGCTAGGATGCTAGCTAGGACAACGCTAGCTACCAGAAAAATTTTCAGACTAACATTCATCTCACAGCACTTTCACCAAGACTTACTCACCAGCAAATGAGCCTTGGACGACTCGAACTACTTCTGTACGCCACCGGGAAAGCTTTGGATTCATTGCCAGATTCATCGCTTCGGATTCATCGCTAGCTAGGACAACGCTAGCTACCAAGGAAGCCTCGGTTTCACCGGCAGATCCAGCTGCCATATGACGACGCCAGTTAGCGACCTTCACTAGCCACCACTAGCCATCGGGAGTGCTTCGACCTCACAGCCAGATAACAGCTATAATTAAGACGACAAGCCAGCTGACGGCCTCCGCTAGCCATAGGACATACTTCATCTCCTGTACTAGCCAACAGGTGAGTCGCTCCTTTGATCTCAATCAGACTAGTCATTATGCCTTCGAAAAAGAATCAGACAAATGGAGAGGAGTTGGAGGAGATCAAACTCTCACTAAATTTTATGACTGAAGAAATATCTAAGATAGCAAAACAACAAACTTTGCCTATTGGCCTTATGGAACAAGTGCGTGAATTAAAGGCTGAAGTTATGGAAAAAGACAAGAAAATTAATTTCTTAGAAAGACGTGTGGATGATTTAGAACAGTATACAAGAATGGATGATGTCATTGTGAGCGGTCTGAACACCAGACATCGCTCCTATGCACGTGTGACAGCTGGAGTTGATAACCAGGATGGGGAGGATGAGACATTGGCAGAATCACACACTCATGAGCAGCAGGTGTTAACTTTTTTCAACTCTAAAAACAATGTTGTGGACAATAAGACTATTTCAGCTTGCCACACGTTACCTAAAAAAGACAGTAAAGGAAAACCAGCGATCATCATCCGATTTGTCAACAGGAAAGCAAAAACTGATCTTCTGTGACAAGCAAGAAAACTGAGAGGAACGGCTGTCTATGTAAACGAACATTTGTGGTGCACATATGGGGGTTTCATATGCTTCACATGTATACTACTGTATGCTTATTGTTTGCTTCACGTCTCAGAGGAACAAAAGGTCTGAACCTTCTAGGGGTAACAGGAAGATGTGAAGTCTGGCCTTTTGTATGCCAAGAGATGGCCTTGAAGGATTTCCTGACCACCAGGAGTTTAGGTGGAGACGAGAAGACCTGGAGGGGGGATGCATTGTAATTTGGGATTAAGAGGCAATGTGACTGTGTGCTTTGATGTCCCGGGGTATTAAAGGGACAGATGTGGGGGATTCCTTCCTCTTTCTGTTTTTGGATGTTGGAGAATGGAATGTGAATAAAACTGGTCTTGAGAAATAAACTCAGCCTCGTCCTTCCACACTTCTCCACACTGGTGACCCTTAAGACGTATCATGAGCGGAGACGAATCTCCCGAGCCAGACTCGTCAGGAGCCAGCCAAACGAATGCAGCCACAGTTCAGCTACCGGACTTCTGGCCGAACAATCCGTGCTCCTGGTTTAACGCAGTCGAAGCGCAGTTCCACCTCCGGAGGATTTCGGTAGACACCACAAACTTCTACCATGTGGTTGCAAAGCTGGACAACCACACAGCCCAGCGGGTGGAGAGCCTGATCAACCACCCGCCGGACAGCGACAAGTACAGCACGTTGAAGGCTGCACTCATCCGTTACTTCACCCCCTCGGTGGAGGAGCAAGCAGAGAGGCTCCTGGCGCTGACTGAATTTGAAAGCGACAGACCTGCAGACCTGATGGGGAAGATGCTGAGTTTGAGAGACTCCGAAGATGATAACTTCATCTTCACCCACCTTTTCCTCAGGACCCTACCGTCAGCGGTGAGAGTGACCCTGGCCAGTTCACCACTGTCGGCCCGACAAGACTACCACGAGCTGGGCCAGGAGGCGCAACGACTCGTCGATGCCAATAAACGGCGCGCGGCTACGGCTGCGGCAGTGGAGCCAGGCACAACGTCCGGAGAGGGCAGGGGGCCAGAGGCTGCAGCACCAGACTCACCGACGTCGGCGGCAGCAGGGGCCAGGAAACACGGAGCAGACGACGTCCTTTGCTTCTACCATTGCAGCTTTGCAGAGAGGGCATGCAAGTGCATTCCACCATGCCATTTTAGGTGCTCGGGAAACGCCAAGACCGGGGGTCGGCAGCAGCTGCGGCCCTCGGAGAAGAGAACAAGCTGCTCTACTTGAGAGATGCACACTCGGGGAGGCATTTCCTCGTGGACACGGGCTCCCAGCTGAGTTTCATCACACCTTCCTACGCTGACCGGCTGGCACCCTCCAGTGGTCCCCGGGTGTCAGCAGCGAATGGCTCAGCGATTAAGACCTTCGGTGAGAAGACTCTGCTTCTGTCTTTACACGGCTGTACATACGAGTGGACTTTCATCATAGCGGCAGTCAATTTCAACATGTTAGGGGCTGATTTTTTTGTGCTCACATGGTTTGTTGGTAGATCTTGCTAACAGACGCCTGGTTAATGCACTCTCTTTTTATTCTATTCCCTGTACAGCTCGAGTGGCCCCGCCAACAGCACAAGCCAACGTCACAGCTGCAGGTGGTAAGTTCCATACACTCCTCACTCAGTTCCCAGCACTCACGGTTCCAACATTTTCGGCGACCGTGGCTAAACACGGGGTGGAACATTTTATTACTACCACCGGTCCGCCCGTTTTCGCAAAAGCTCGGCGCTTGGATTCAGCTAAACTGACCATAGCACGCGAGGAGTTCGCCAACCTGGAAAGGTTGGGCATCATCAGGCGTTCGAAGAGCCCATGGGCTTCACCGCTTCACATGGTACCAAAAGCTGATGGCTCGTGGCAGCCTTGCAGTGATTTCCGCAGGCTGAACAACGCTACAGCGCACGACCGCTACCCAATCCCGCACATCCAGGATTTTTCAGTTCATTTGGCGGGGGCACGCGTTTTTTCTAAAATAGACTTGGTACGCGGTTACCACCAGGTCCCAGTGCGCGCTGAGGACATACCCAAAACAGCGGTAATAACTCCTTTCGGGCTTTTTGAGTTTTTGCGCATGCCGTTTGGGCTTAAAGGCGCGGCGCAGACGTTCCAACGCATGATGGACACGGTTTTGCGAGATCTCCCTTTCGTGTTCGTCTACCTGGACGACATATTGGTGGCCAGCGCGTCCGAAGACGAACACGAAAACCACTTCACGGCAGTTTTCCGGAGGTTGGCAGAGCACGGGTTAATAATTAACCCAGCGAAGTGTCAGTTCGGGGTGACGCAGATTGATTTTTGGGGGCATCATGTCTCCCCAGAAGGAGCGGTCCCTCTGCCTGACAAAGTGCGCGCAGTAACAAATTTTCCCCAGCCGCAAACGGTCAAAGCGTTACAGGAGTTTTTGGGAATGGTGAATTTTTATAACCGTTTCCTCCCCCGCGCAGCGCAGCTCATGCAACCATTGTATGCGGCACTAAAAAAACAAAAACCCACAAATAAAGTCGAATGGTCTCTGGAGCGAGAGCGCGCATTTTCTGAAGTCAAAACAGCCCTGGCAAACGTTGCGTTGTTGGCTCATCCAGTCCCAGTGGCCCGCATGGCGCTCACTACTGACGCGTCAGATGTGGCCATAGGGGCGGTCGTGGAACAGTATGTAGCCGGAGTCTGGCAACCACTCACCTTTTTCAGTAAGACCCTGCGCGACAGCGAACGAAAATACAGCACATTCGACAGGGAGTTGTTAGCTCTCCACTTGGCCATTCGCCACTTCCAGTTCTGGCTGGAAGGGTGTCGTTTCACCGCGTTCGTTGACCACAAGCCACTGATTTTCCCGATGGCCAAGATTTCAGAACCTTGGTCGGGCCGGCAGCATAGACAGTTGGCCGCGATATCGGAGTTTACTACCGATATCCAGCATGTAGCGGGTAAACTTAATGTAGTGGCGGACTGCCTCTCGTGCGTCGTGGCGGCTCCAGCCCGTGCGGAGGTAGATTCTGCAGCCATGGCCGCGGAGCAGGTTAGCGACGCGGAAGTGCGCGCGGCCCCGGTCCGCGTGGGGATAGATTATGCAGCCATGGCCGCGGAGCAGGTTAGTGACGCGGATGTGCGCGCGCTCCAGTCTGGACCAATAGGGTTAAGGCTGGAGAGCAGGGTGCTGCAAGACGGTATGCCCCCCCTAATCTGCGATGTCTCCACTGGGCGGCCGCATCCTGTGGTTCCAGCCGCATGGCGCCGCCGCGTTTTTGACTCGATCCATTCTCTGGCGCACCCGGGAGTGCGTGCGTCGGTCAAAATGGTAGGAGAGAAATTTGTATGGCCGAGCCTGCACAAACAAGTTAGAGAGTGGGCGGCAGCCTGCATGCCTTGTCAGCGGGCCAAGGTCCATAGACACATGAGAGCTCCCTTGGAGCAGTTTCACATCCCAGCTAAAAGGTTTGATCATGTCCACGTGGACCTCGTAGGCCCCCTCCCGCCCTCACAAGGGTGCACACATCTTCTGACAATGGTTGACCGCACCACACACTGGCCGGAAGTGGTCCCGCTGTCGTCAACCACAGCCAAGGAGGTGGCGCGCGCGTTTTTAACGGCACGGGTAGCGCGTTTTGGAGTCCCGTCGGACATTACGTCCGACAGGGGCCCACAGTTTATTTCCGAACTTTGGTCAGCGATGGCCCGCAGCCTGAGGGCAACGATCCACCGCACGACCGCATACAACCCGCAGGCTAACGGGTTATGTGAACGTTTTCACAGGTCACTGAAGGCGGCTCTCAGGGCGTTGCTTACGGATGCAAATTGGGTGGACAAGCTACCATGGGTTTTATTGGGGTTGCGTTCTGCACCTAAAGAGGATTTAGAAGCCTCCCCAGCTGAGCTAGTTTTCGCACAGCCACTTCGGCTGCCCGGGGAATTTCTCCCAGATAATCCAGCGCCAGAGTGCTCCCCGGCTCAGCGGTTACAGAATAGCATGGGCCCGAGCACGCTACCTGGCCCCGTTCACCAGTTTTCTGCGTGTTTTTGTGCCTAAGGCTTTAAAAAATGCGGAGTTTGTTTTTGTCAGACATGATGCCCACCGTCCGCCTTTACGCCCACCTTATGACGGACCATATAGAGTGCTGGAAACAGGGGATAAGCATTTTTTGCTAGATTTGGGGGGCAGAAAAGAAATGATTGGCATTAACAGGCTTAAACCCGCTTTTGTGGTAGCTGACGAAGTTGTGCACTTGGCTAAGGCTCCTCGGCGCGGCAGACCCCCTAGAGAGCATTCCCCAGAACACCGACAGAGGTTGACTAACAGTTCTCACCCCCAGGCAGCAGCTCCGCAGCAGGAAGACGCCGCAGAAGTGATACAGCCTGCTTACAGCAAATACGGAAGAAGGTTGAGACCCAAGCGGCACATGGACTGATATGTAGTGATTTTATTATGACATGCAATCTGTGGTTATGTTGTTCCATCTTAGACGTTTGGGGGGGGGGGTCATGTGGTGCACATATGGGGGTTTCATATGCTTCACATGTATACTACTGTATGCTTATTGTTTGCTTCACGTCTCAGAGGAACAAAAGGTCTGAACCTTCTAGGGGTAACAGGAGGATGTGGAGTCTGGCCTTTTGTATGCCAAGAGATGGCCTTGAAGGATTTCCTGACCACCAGGACTTTAGGTGGAGACGAGAAGACCTGGAGGGGTGATGCATTGTGATTTGGGATTAAGAGACAATGTGACTGTGTGCTTTGATGTCCCGGGGTATTAAAGGGACAGATGTGGGGGATTCCTTCCTCTTTCTGTTTTTGGATGTTGGAGAATGGAATGTGAATAAAACTGGTCTTGAGAAATAAACTCAGCCTCGTCCTTCCACACTTCTCCACACATTTAACAAAAAAGAACTCTGAAATAGCTAGACAAGCCAGGGATCTCAGAAAACAGGGGAAAATACAATCAACATGGACAAAGAACTGTAAGGTGTGGATAAAACTGCTTGGAACTCCAGAAGAAGCTAAAATAATAATGATTAGAGAAATGGAGGAATTAGAAAAATTTAAACCTTAGCTCTTATGCAGGAATAACAGCACATTAAGATTATCAGTGGAATTTTTTGTGTTCTTTTTCTTTTGTGGTTTTTTTCTCTTTTTTTTTCCTTTTGGTGTACATTGTTCACACAACTCATGATTAGCACTTTAACCAATCATCCTTCCTCATCTAATAATGGAAGTGTATTAGGGCAAATTGAAGCTGAAACCTTTGTCAATAGTGAACAGCAGCCACAAGACATTTTAGGAGATAGTGACCCAGATAATAACTATTTTAATCATATTAACAATAAGTGTGCTTATTATGATGAACAACAATTAAATGGAATTATGAGCTTGGATCAGACATTGACAATAATACATATTAATAGTAGGAGTCTCTATGCCAACTTTGATCGTATTAAGGAGTTTTTGAATCAATTTAACACCTCATTTAGGATTATAGCAATAAGTGAAACATGGATTAATGAAGAAAAATATGTAAATTTTGAACTATATGGATATGAGATGTACACACAAAATAGGAAATGTAAAAGTGGTGGTGGGGTAGCATTGTATGTTGATAGAAAATTAAAAAGTAAAAAAGTGGACAGCATGACATCAACAGTGAATGAAAGTATGGAATGTTTAACAATCGAAATTACGATGGAAAATAGAAAAAACATAATAGTAAGTTGTATATATAAAGCACTGGGATCTGATATGGAAACATTTAGAAATGGTATGGAAAAGATGTACACAAAAATAAGACAAAAAGATATCTTTATTTGTGGTGACTTTAATATAGATTTAATGAAAACAAAACAGCATAAACCAACTGAAGATTTCTTAGATACAATGTATAGCTTAACCTTATTTCCAAAGATTACAAAACCTACGAGAATAACGACACACTGTGCTACCTTGATAGACAACATTTTTACAAATGTTATTGAATATAATATGGCGAGTGGTATACTAATAAATAACATTAGTGACCACCTGCCTGTATTTGTTTCTTTAGATGTTAATTATGGGGTTAATGAGAGTACGACTAATAATAAACCATGTAAAAAGATTATTTATAAAAGAATATGAACAGAAGATAGAATCAATGCTTTAAAAGATGACTTAATGTTACAGAATTGGGATGTTGTCTATAGAGAGAAAGAAGTGGACTTGGCATACGATAAATTTATTGATATATTTAAATCATTATATGATAAAAACTGTCCAGTTAAAGAAATTAATAAAAAACATAAATATAAAAATTGCCCGTGGCTAACCAGAGGGCTACAAAATGCTTGTAAAAAGAAAAATTATCTCTATAAAAATTTCATTAAATTAAGAACTAAAGAATCTGAAAAAAGATATAAAACATATAAAAATAAATTAACTGAAATAATATGAACTAGTAAAACATTATACTATAGGAAAATGTCAAATGAAAATAAAAATAATAGAAAAGGAGTATGGGATATATTAAATAAATTAAGGAAAAATGGAACTAAGAAAACGATACATCCAGAGTATTTTACTGATAACTGTGGTGATAATTATGATAAGAACATGGTAGTAAATAAAATGAATAATTTTTTTGTAAATGTTGGACCAGAGTTGGCAGCAAAAATTTCAAACCAAGGAAGAGACACTGTTAGTGAGACATTGATTGGAAATAACCCTCGGTCAATCTTTCTCTCAGCGGTGGATGAGCTAGAGGTAAAATCTGTTGTTGAAAAGTGTAAACATAAATTATCTACTGATTGTGATGGTATTGATATGGCACTAGTAAAAAGAACTGTTGATGGCACATCAAGACTATTTACATATATTTGTAATCTATCATTTCAAACTGGCTCATTCCTGCAGAAAATGAAAATAGCAAAAGTAATACCATTATTCAAGCAAGGAAATAAACACCAATACACAAACTACAGACCAGTATCACTCCTCCCACAATTTTCAAAGATTCTGGAAAAACTTTTCAACAACAGATTAGAGGACTTTTTAAATAAACACAATGTGCTTAATCAGAATCAATATGATTTAGAGCAATATGTTTCTTCCATTATTGCCAACATCGTTGGCAATAATGGAAGAAACAGGAAATAATAAATGCATTAGATCAAGGAAAATATGCAATTGGTGTATTTATAGATTTTAGAAAAGCATTTGATACAATAGATCATTCAATACTTCTTAATAAACTGCAAATGTATGGTATTAGGGGAATGGCTCTGAATTGGGTTACAAGTTATTTATCTGAGAGACAACAGTTTGTGAAGATGGGAGAATATTTGTCTGGATGTATGGGAATTGCCTGTGGGGTCCCCCAGGGGTCAGTATTGGGCCCCAAATTATTTAACATATATATAAATGATATATTCCAAGTTTCTAAATTATTAAAAATAATATTATTTGCTGATGATACTAATATATTTTATTCTGGAAATAATTATAATCAACTAATCCATACTCTAAATAATGAATTAAATAAGTTTAAAAAATGGATGGATTGTAATAAATTATCACTAAATATAGATAAAACTAAAGTAATGATATTTGGTAATTGTAAAAATAAAGAAGATGTACATATTCATATAGATAATGTCATTATTGAAACGTTAAGGAGATCAAGTTTTTGGGTGTAATACTAGAGGATAAAATTAGTTTGAAACCACATGTCAGATACATACAAAACAAAGTTGCAAAAAATATTGTAATTATAAATAAAATTAAGCAAGTCCTAGATTACAAATGGCTTCATATCTTGTATTGCTCATGAGTACTTCCATACTTGACCTATTGTATAGAGGTCTGGGGTAACAATTATAAAAGTACGCTTAATTCATTACTAATATTACAAAAAAGGGCAGTCCGTGTTATACACAAAGTCGGGTATCTTGAACATACTATTTTATTGTTTTTACATGTACATTTCAAAGTTATTGAAATTACAGGATCTGGTTGATTATTATACAGCACAATTAATGTTTAAAGTCAGTAAAAACCTTTTGCCACACAATATACAAAATCTTTTCAGTGAGAGCAAAGGGAAATATAATTTACGGGGGAATACAAAATTTAAAATGCACCTAGTAAGATCTACTAGGAAAGGTTGTTGTATGTCTGTGTGTGGGGTAAAATTGTGGAATGGGTTGGGGGAGAGACACAGACAATGTCCAAACATCCATATATTTAAATCAACATATAAAGAAATGATTTTTGAGCAATAAAAAATAAAGGACAGTAACATTACAATGTGTCTTCAGTGAAGAAAGGTTGTTATTGTGAATATATGTATATGCTGAGTACTATCATTATTGATATCATTATTACTAGAATTATAGTATGAGGATTGTTGTTAGGATGGAATTATTTGAAGTATTATATAGGCCAGGTGGTATTATTATTATTGCTGTTGTTGTTATAACTACCATATGGCTACCTATTATTATGGTTATTATTATTATATGGTTACTTATTGCGCCTAAGTATTGTAAGCCATGTGGGGGTATATGGTGGTATATATGGTGATTATGATGATGATAATATTGTCTATAATTATATTAACCCCTTGCACTCTGGTCAATTTCCCTAAAAACGCCAAAAAATAACGTACCCAAAGTAAATCAAAAGCTGTTCTTCAACCCTTTGCAGCATCATTGGTCTCATTTAAAAGAAAACACTTTGAATTTTTTGGCAAAACAGTCATAATCTCTCTAAGTGCTCCTGCCACTGAGTAACAGTCCTCTAAACATACTGAACTTGAAGAAAATAAATTTCGCCTGGGTGTTTTTTTGGATACAAATGCTTGCAAATAACACACAGTTGTCAGATCCGGGCTGGAAAATGCAACAGAAATGTAGAACCAAGTGTTATCCAGCTGAGGTCAAAATTTTGTAACAATACCACAAAAAATGAATATATTACACAGCTTTTTTCTTAGGTTGTTCCCAGGCGTTTTTGAACTGTGCCAAATTGTGCCAAATGGCACAGTTTGGAAAAACGTCTGTATCTTTTGAATGATTCAGTATAGAAGCTTCATCTTGGGCTCTAATGAAAGGTGACACTCAGGGCTGTGTGTGTGTTTGTGGGGGGGTTGTTTATTCATTCATTCATGAATGAATGAACAAACAAGCCCACACACACAAAGAAGCATGCCACGTAAAAAATGTGTGGCTTTTTTTTACAAGAAAAAATAACCTACAGTGCATTAAAAATTATACTAAAATATCTGTAATGTAGAGGATGACAACTCCCACCCACCCCCCCACCCCGCTACAGAGGACGGACATCGTCCATCGCCACATGACGGGCCGCGGCGCATGCCGCGGTCTACTACGCACAGTTGTACTAAAATATCTGCAATAATATCTGCAATCCGCTACAGAAGAGTAGCGCTGGGGGGCAGTGTTCATGGTCCAGACGCGGTGCACAGTGCGCCGCGGTACACGGTTCGTGCGCCGCAGTCTACTACGCACAGTTGTACTAAAATATCTGCAATAATATCTGCAATCCGCTACAGAAGAGTAGCAGGGGGGGCGTTCACGGTCCGGACGCGGCGCACGGACTGGACCCATGCGCCACGGTCTTCATGTTGCGATGACGCACAGTTGTAATTTACCGATCGGTCAAAAGTCATTTTGATTACAATTTTGAGGGATAAAGAATAATTTAGCTTATAACACTTACCTGTCCACAACAGCAGTGTCACTGGCGAACTTCTCTTCCTCATTGTCAGACGAACATGGCGCTGGTCCACTTGTTACGGACTCATGGTTCTGGTCACGCGACCCGGTCAAACCATAATTCCATTATTGCGGTTTTGTGCTTCCATGATTGCGGTTTTGGCGAACGATTTTTCAAAACAAATAAGAACAGTAGTAAGAAAAAAAGACTGACGAACGCGTGTGTGTCATCCAGCCTTACACAAAACAGATTTTGCAAGGGACGCACGCTTTCGAACTTCTGTGCTTCAATTGGCTCGCTGTATTCGCAGCCGTTGGTAGGCGGGTCCTTCTTGCTAGATTTTCAGTCATTGGTTCTGCAAGGTTTCAGAAACCCAATTCAAGGCTCTTATTATTCGAATGAGAGGTCAATCACATCTAAACCAATCAAAGCACTCCTTTGGCTTTCTGTTCGCGACTGTGTCTGTAGTGGAAGAATGGAAATGCAGCTCTTTTTTTCAGTGCGCACTAGGACGCACAGTGTGCGTCCTAGGACGCCCTTGTACACCCTAGGACGCAGAGACGTGACCGTTCGCGGTACACCGGAGTGCAAGAGGTTAAACATACCAGAAGTATTTATTTATTATTATTACAATTATTATTAGATGTTGGTATTATTGTCAATATAAATTATCTTTGTTGTATCATTTCTAGATAGATAGATAGATAGATAGATAGATAGATAGATAGATAGATGTACTTTATTGATCCCAAACTGGGAAATTACATAATTTAATTATAAGATGTATTATATATTATGGTATTGTATAATGAATGTAACTGAGGGATGAATAATGACTAGAATATTATAATTTTTGTGGTATGGAAAAAGGGTGGGACTATATAAGCGTTGGCTTCTTCCCACTCCTTTTGAACATTTTATTTTTTTTGGTTTTGAGTTTTGTTTTAAATTCTTTTTTTTTCTTTTTGTCTGAATGTTCAAATAAATAAAATCAATCAATCAATCAAAAAAAAACCATCCGGTATGGGGTTACCGGGGCCCCACCCTGAATCCAGGCCTGGAAGAGGGGCTCGATGACTAGCGCCTGGTGGCCAGGTTTCTGCCCATGGGACCTGGCAGGGCTCAGCCCAAAGGAGCTACATGGGTCCGCCCTCCAGTGGGCTCACCACCTGCAGGAGGGACCATGGGGGTCCAGTGCAATGCGGATTAGGTGACAGTTGAAGGCAGAGACCTTGGCAGTCTAACCCCTGGCTTTGGAAACTGGCTTTTGGGATGTGGAAGGTTACCTCTTTGGTGGGTAAGGAGCTGGTGCACAAGGCTGAGATATACCAGCTAGATATACAGTGGTGTGAAAAAGTGTTTGGCCCCTTCCTGATTTCTCTTTTATTTATTTATTTTTTTTTGTATGTTTGTCACACATAAATGTTTCAGATCATCAAACAAATTTAAATATTAGACAAAGATAACAAGTAGACACAAAATGTTTTTAAATGAAGGTGTTTATTATTAAGAGCAAAAAATTCCAAACCTACATGGCCCTGTGTGAAAAAGTGATTGCCACCCCCATTAAAACGTAAATGAACTGTGGTTTATCATCTTTGGAAAGCTGAGTTCACGTTCTCTAGCCACACCCAGGCCTGATTACTGCCACATCTGCTCTAAATCAAGAAATCACTTAAATAGGACCTGCCTGACAAAGTGAAGTAAACCAAAAGATCCTCAAAAGCTAAACATTATGCTGCAATCCAAAGAAACTCAGGAACAAATGAAAAGCAAAGTTATTGAGATCTATCAGTCTGGAAAAGGTTATAAAGCCATTTCTAAAGCTTTGGGGCTCCAGCAAACCACAGTGAGAGCCATTATCCACAAAGGGTGAAAACATGAACAATGGTCAACCTTCCCAGGAGTGGCCGGACGACCAAAATTACCCCAAGAGTGCAGCGACGACTCATCCAAGAGGCCACAAAAGACCCCATAACAACATTCAAAAAACTGCAGGCCTCACTTGCCTCAGTAAAGATCAGTGTTCAACAGTGTTTCTATTGCTGAAATCAAAGTTAATAAAGTTGACACCAGTGACTCCACAGTGATGACAAAACACAAACTTTGCCCTACAGAAATGGCACCCGGTTGTACAGTCATTGGTAAGAGAGGTCTCCCACAGTGGGCTTCAGAGAAGATGGACAGTCTAGCAGAGGACCGAGCGTCAACTCCCAAGAAAAGGTGGTTGAGCAGCCATGAAGAAATGACTGAGCAGTAACGCATTATCTGCTCAGTCTCATTGTCTTAGGTGACCCAAAGACACTGGGAAAAATGGCCTGCATGGCAGAGTTCCAAGACAAAAACCGCTGCTGAGCAAAAAGAACATAAAGGCTCATCTCAATTTTGCCAGAAAACATCTTGACGATCCCCAAGATTTTTGGGAAAATACTTTGTGGACTGATGAGACAAAAGTTGAACTTTTTGGAAGGTGTGTGTCCCATTACTTCCGGAGTAAAAATAGCACAGCATTTCAGAAAAGGAACATCATACCAACAGTAAAATATGGTGGTGGTAGTGTGATGGTCTGGGGCTGTTTAGCTGCTTCAGGACCTGGAAAACTGACTGTGGTAAAAGGAACCATGAATTCTGCTGTCTACCAAAAAATTCTGAAGGAGAATGTCCGGCCTTTTGTTCGTGACCTCAAGCTGAAGTGCACTTGGGTTCTGAAGCAGGACAATGATCCAAAACACACCAGCAAGTTCACCTCTGAATGGCTTAAGGAAAACAAAATGAAGACGTTGGAGAGGCCTAGTCAAAATCCTGACCTGAATGTGATTGAGATGCTGTGGCATGACCTTAAAAAGGTGGTTCATGCTCAAAAACCCTCCAGTGTGGCTGAATTACAACAATTCTGCAAAGATGAGTGGGCCAAAATTCCTCAACAGCACTGTAAAAGGCTCATTGCCTGTTATGGCAAACGCTTGACTGCAGTTGTTGCTGCTAAGGGTGGTCCAACCAGTTATTGGGTTTAAGGGGCAATCACTTTTTCACACAGGGCCATGTAGGTTTGGATTTTTTTCCCCCTTAATAATAAACACCTTCATTTACAAACTGCATTTTGTGTTTATTTGTGTTATCTTTGTCTAATATTTAAATTTGTTTGATGATCTGAAACATTTAAATGTGACAAACACAAAAAAATGAGAAATCAGGAAGGGGGCAAACACTTTTTCACACCACTGTAGCTGAGCTTACCTCAATGCACAGCTCCGGTTCTGGAACCAGTTTTGTGGAGAGGGGCTGGAGCTTGGCCTACTCTGGAGTTGCCCCAAGAAAGAGGCGATGAGTGGGCGTGGTTATTCTTGTATCCCCCGCCTTTCTGCCATCGATATTGGAGTTCTCCCTGGTGGATGAAAGGGTAGTTTCCCTATGCCTTCGAGTTGGGAAACGGGTCCTGACCATCATTTGTGCCTATGCACCAAATGATGGGTCACAGTACCCACCCTTTTTGGAGTGGGTACTGAGGTACTGGAGGGTGACTGGGGTGCTGGAGAGTGCTTCTCTTGGAGACTCCACTGTCCTACAGGGGGACTTCAATGCACACGTGGGCAACGACAGTGAAACCTGGAGGGGTGTGATTGGGAACAACGGCCTGGTCAATCTGAACGATCAGGACAATGGTCGATCAGGACGATGGCCCTCCTGTTTTTCAGTTTAGCCCTCTACCTAGCACTCTCACCTACTTTCACCCAGTTAGAACTGGACAGAGCCCAGACAAGAAGTCAACAATCCTTAGGTAGATTCTCAACCACGGCCTCATCATTAGGGCCCCTTGCTAGCCTTAGCACGTCTACTGTTAAATCATTCAACACCGCTACACTGAAATGCCAGATAGTTGAACCACCAACCATTACCAAAACTTTGCAAGATACTGTGTTGGTTTTGAATGTTTGCTCCAAAGCCTCGTTCAAACTCAACAAGGTCTTAGACTTGTCACTCTTCATGTTAGAGGGTGACCATGCTCACCCACATCTAATGCCTGTGTTTCTTCGAGAGGTAGCTAGAAATATTAGATTTTCAGCTAACACTTTGACAATGAGCCTACCTTCACTGCTTCTTGCCCCTGTTTCAGATGTCACAGTTATTCCTCATTGCCACTCAAAGAACAATGATGACTTTCCATGTTCGCTCAGTCTTCCAGAACAAAGGTCTCAAACACCCTCTGAGTCAGACCTCTGTGGAACCATGGTTTAGTCCAGCTAAACCAATTCAATTCGAACCTCCTTGAATTACCTCAATATTGCTTAACCTAAACATCTACCTCAAATAAGCAATAAATTTTTGTTTTGCATTCTTTGTTTTGATTTTTATTTTTCTTTATTTTTAGAATTTTTGAAGTTATATGCATGCTTATATACAAACATATATATAGTTCCCACACTCCATTTTGATTTTTGTGCCCAATTCAAACTATTTTTGAACAATTATAGCAGCTATTTCATCGTAAACCAAAATTCCTACCTCAGGTATGTAAGACTATGCACTTTGTATCTCCTTATTTTTGTAACCAGAATTTTTGAGTCATTTCAAGACATATGCCTTAGCTTACTACTCCAAGTCAATTTTATAATCTACATTTGTCCATATTCAAATTATTTTTGGAAATTCATGGAAGTCCTTCCAGTAAACCAAAGTCAAAGATCTGTACTTAGTAATAGATACTGTTTGCATGCTAGTGTGTATGGACATCACAAAAACCTTTTAACCCAGTATTTAGGTCAAGTGTTGCCAAGGAGACGAAGCTGCCATGGGTGTGTACCAAAGCTGACCGATGCTCACCATTGCTACAAAGGGGGGAATCTGTAGCATCATCGTCTCCTCAAACCAAGACAGAAGATCACTTCTCTCCATTCTACAGGAATTTCACTTTATTCCTTCTACAGGAAAACCACTTTTCTGCATTCTACAGGAATATCACTGGCATCCAGGCCTGACCCAAAGATGTTTTCCCAGGACCCCAATGTAAACAGTTGCCTCTTGCAGAGATGGTAAGGATCAGAATTTGCTTTTAAAGGCTCAAAGTAACATAAAACTCAGGAGACCAGACCTCCAACGTGAACACTGCATTTGGATAACATCCTCCTTTACAGGAAACCAATGCTCTTAAAAGAGTCATAAACAGCTTAATCAGACAGGTTTATAACCTTGATGGCTCCCAGATTATCTCTTCCAGATACCATGGACCTAAAAGAAATCGTCTACAGCTCAACAGTACCTCCTAGCGGATACCTACGAAATGTGTTTCAGTGTGTAGGATGACTTTTTAATTTGTTCTAAACATTAAGTTTCTTTCAGCTTATCCTCTTCTCCCCTGGATCCTAAGGACACTGAAAATCATCCCTTTTTATCACCAACCATGGTTTGCTGTACTACATTAAGCTTTGATCTAAATATGAATGCATGTATTATAATTATGTATAAGAAATGTTATATTCATGAGTGTTATTCAAACAAATGTAATATTAGAATAATGGTATAAATGCATGATCACCAAATATTAGCCAAGTCATTTAATTTAGTTGGATTTTATATTGAGCACCTAATTTCATAAGAACTGACTGACTGTTGATTTTTTTCTCTGCAATTTCATGGGATGGTGTCTTCGTTTGATTGGCTGCTCTCAAACAAAGAAATGTTTTCACATTGGATAGCAGCCATTTCAAACTGCTTTTGATAAAGTCGATTGGTCAGTCTTGCGATCGGCATCACAAGTTTATGACCCAGGCGGGGTCATTTAAAAAGTAGTAGAAGCTGCCCTGCAAGTTAGAATTAGAGAACAAGATGAACAGAAGAAGAAGGATAGAATTAAAGAAGAGAATTAGAACAAGACAAGAGGAAAAGAAAAAGAAACACACAGAAAGAAGTAAATGTTAAGTTAAAATGTAGGTTAGAGAGCAAGGGAAACACACAGATGTAAGTTAAAGTTAAGTAAGAGAGCAAGAGAGAACACAAGTTACACAGAGACAAGTTATGCAGTTAAGTTAAAGTTAGAGAAGAAAAAGCAGACAAGAAAGAGACAGAATGAGATTAGATAAGTCTGGGAAGATTTTGTTCCACCGTTTCAAGGTCCTGTGTAGTTTTATTCTATCTAAATTGTTCTTTGTGAAGTTTGTCAAATCCTGCGTTAGTTTTTCTGGTTACTGAGGAGAAATCACCTTTTTCTTTAGAGCTCGCTTTCTTCAAGAATCAAATTCTCAAACTTTTTCCTTCACCTCAGAAGCCATTCTTGTCCTAGTAAATGTTTTTCTCAATTTTTTTTTTTATGACTTTTCACGCCGTTAAAGTGGACCTTTAATTTTCCTAGTTTAAAGTGAACAGAGACTGTGTTTTTTGGACTATCTTTCCGGCCTCATACCTGCCTGACTGAAAAGTGGTTCCTTCAGTTTTGGGGTATATCCCGCTACAAGAGACTTCACCGATTTGGCTGGACTCGTTTCCAAGGACTTTTTCATGCCGCACAGGGACGATTACTCTGCTGCCCTCGTCCTGAACGAGCCCCCGGCTAGGCCAACACTTCTGACGGCTGTGAGGAAGCATCGCAGCAGCCGCTTCCTCCCAATGTCCTGACCCTAAACTCGGCTGGTATCGACCCGCTGAACACGTGGACCTTCAGCTGTCTTGTGAGTGAGGCTCATTTTACTATCTGCTGGGTTAAAACGTGATGTCCGAACAATTAAATTACAATTAAATATAGCCCATATTTCAGGGCTCAATTAGTCTCTTAGCCGCAGGATAAAGCTATAAACTGAAGGAAAATTCTTAGTCATTTTTAAGTAACTGCCCTTAATTTTGGGGGATTAATTCAGAAGTCATTTTTAGATAATTAACTTATGAATTTTCCCCATAAAATTGCGTTGTGTTTGTTGGATATTTCAGCCTCATTTACCGTTGAAACATAAGTCTGGTTTCTCTTTGGTTCCACAAAGGTGTAACGCTGGATTTTATGTTCAGGAATCCAAAAACAGTTGATGTGATATCGTACGCTGTTATCATTTGAATCTGTTTATCCATCATTTGAACACCATATCATGTAACCTGAATGAGTTTAATAAAAGGGTGAATGAGAGAAGTTGAAGCATTTTCCTTTCGCATATATATGTTTCCTAATCATGGCAGGAAAAGAACTCACTGAAACTTTGAGACTGATTCATTAAGTAATTGAAGATACAAAATTAATTAAAATTAAAGTTAATATTATTGTCCATTGTGACTGGTGCCCCCTTTTACGAGTGCTTTTATTTAATTTAGCGGGTGTAGAAATGATGGTTTAACTCCGCCCCCTTTCACACCCACTATTAAATAAAATAAATAATTCCTGTACCTTATGACAAATATTTTATTATATAATCTTGCTATAACTGTCAGTCAGCATCAAAGAGATTCTGGAAACTGTCCGGCGGCTCAGGAGGGGGAAGCAGCGCCCTGTCCACACTGTGTATGGTGCGGATGGTGCGCTGCTGATTTCAACTGGGGACATCATCGGGCGATGCAAGGAATACTTTGAGGACCTCCTCAATCCCACTGACAAACCTTCCACAAAGGAAGCAGGGCTTGAGGACGATGGGGACAACTCGCCCATCACAGGGACTGAGGTCGCGGAAGTGGATAAAAAACTTTTTGGTGGCCAGGCCCCAGGGATGGCTGAGATTCACCCTGAGTACCTCAAGGCTCTGGATGTTGTAGGGTTGTCATGGCTGACACGCCTCTGCAACATTGCGTGGAGGTCGAGGACAGTACCTTTGGCATGGCAAAGCGAGGTGGTGGTTCCTTTCTTTTAAAAGGGGGACTAGAGGATGTGTTCCAACTTTAGGGGATCACACTTCTTAGCCTCCCTGGTAAGGTCTATGACAGAGTACTGGAGAGAAGAGTCCGACCGCTGATTGAACCTCTGATTCAGGAGGAGCAATGTCATTTTCATCCTGGCTGTGGCACATCAGACCAGCTCTTTACTCTCTCATGAATCCTTGAGGGATCGTGGGAGTTTTCCCAACCAGTCCACATGTGTTTTGTGGCCTTCAAAAAAGCATTCGGCTGCATCCCTTGTGGTTTGTTGTGGGGGGTGCTGCGGGAGTATGGGGTATTGGGCTTATTGTTATGATCTATCCAGTCCCTATACGACTGTTGCAAGAGTTTGGTTCCTATTGCCAACACCCAGTCAAACTCATTTCCAGTGAGAGTTGGACTCCGCCAGGGCTGCCCTTGTCACCGATCCTGTTCATAATTTTTATGGATAGGATATCTAGGCGCAGCCAAGGATCGGAGGATGTCATGCTTGGTGGCCACAGGATCTCATCTCTGCTGTTTGCAGATGATGTTGTCCTGTTGGCTTCATCGAGCAATGGCCTACAGGTCTTGCTGGGATGGTTTGCTACTGAGTGTGAAGTGGCCAGGATGAGAATCAGCACCTTCAAGTCCAAGTCCATGATGCTCAGCCAGAAAAAAGGTGAATTGTCCTCTCCAGGTTGGGGGCAAGCTCCTACCCCAAATGGAGGCGTTTTCATATCTCGGAGCCTCCTTCATGAGTTTGGGGAGAATGGAGCAGCTTCTGCAGTGATGCAGACATTGTACCGGTCTGTTGTTGTGAAGAGGGAGCTGAGCTCTAAAGCAAAGCTGTTGATTTACCAGTCAATCTACGTTCCTACCCTCACCTATGGTCATGAACTTTGGGTAATGACCAAAAGAATGAGATTACAGATACAAGTGGCTGAAATGAGCTTTCTCTGTAGGATTGCTGGAGTCACCCTTAGAGATAGGGTGAGGAGCTCAGTCATCTGGGAGATTGATAGAAAAATTCCATATTATCTACATTATTATTGATATTAATAATGTATTATTATATTTGAGAAGCATCATACCTTTCATATGCCATGTTTAATGTTTATATGTGCATTCCATATAGGATAAGTTTATATATTCTTGGCATGTTTCTGTGAGCAATTTCAAAGAGTTCAGACTGGAAATCAGTACAGGGTCATTACATGCATAAGGAATGCTCTAAGCCACTTTTATAATCTCTCTGACATGTCCTGTTTTGGGTCACAGGAATGCACAGGAACTCCTCAGCTTACATAGATTAGTGTTTTATGAACGTTCTGTTAGATATACATTCCTGTCTCCAGAGTGTCTGTGACATCTGCCCGGATAAGCTTTGATTATCAGGACTGTCCTGTTCTGTCCCTTCCCTTATCCTCATCCTCCCTCTCCTTACTCCTACCTATATATCAGACTTAGAAGAATGGATCCTTGAGGAATCCTAAGAGTGTCTGAATGCCACGCTTTAAAATTCCTCCCCCAAAGTGGCCATTGGGGTGACTTCTTAATAAATGTACATAAATTCAACTTTCCGCCTGATTATTTGACTTTGAATAATTTAAGCTCAAAATTATTCTAACATTTTGGAGCTCCAAACAGCAGATTTACATATCTCTGTCTTTCTGGCGCCTCTGCTTGATTTCAGCAAGTGCACAGCTGATAAAAAGACCTTCCCAGTCTGAGTGAAAAAAAAAAAAAAGGCTCAGTGTTACTGTAGTGAAGGCATTTCAGACCGGGGCACTGGAACTGACTGGGTGATGGATCTGAGAATCCTACAGGCTGCTTGGATGTAAGTACATTTGTTGTTGATTATGGATAAAAGATAGTGAGATTGCCTGGACCGGTCGTACACTGTGGATGCTGTTGGGGTGTAATATTGCGGCTTGATTGCTGGGTCATTTCTGCCCATGGTGAGCGATATCATAATAGTCCCTTGGGAGGAACGAGACTTTTCCTCTGCAAACGGTGACCATTATCGCAAGATCCGGGGAGATTCCCAGAATCCGCTGCTTTCCACCACCTTGTCAGTGCAGTGGAGGTCACGGAAGTTGCATGCAAAGAAAAAAGGGAACGATTTGTGCTCTTTTAACCACAGACGTTTTATTGTCTAACTAACTAGGCTCTTGATGTCCTGTGAAAGAGTCACGTGATCCCAGAGAAGTAAATTTTCAGGGACAGATTCATGCCTTTTGTGACCACTTCTGCTTATTGTCCAGTAGTTTGGATCTTCAGCATTTGTGGGGAGGTTACGTGAACCCTGAAAAAGGTAGATTTTATTTTGAGAATTTGTTGAAGTGCTGGATAAAAGTTACTGCAGTCTGGTTTGTTTTGTCTCTGTGAAATCTGCTCTGGTGTGAAAAAGTGAGAGTTCTCCAAGGAGGAAGAAGGAGCAGGTTGTAAAATTGTTGTTTGTGATTTTTTTCTGATATTTGTGGAGCGTAAAAGGGTTGATAAGTTAATTGTTATCCTTTTGAGAAGTGTTAAAATTTATAGGTATTTGAAAACAGTAGCCTTGAACAAAAGGAGTGGACTGGTGTTGTGTTTTCACAGCAGTGTAAAAAAAAGTAAGAAAAGGGAGCTTCACACTGTAGTGGTAGTGTGGGGGTTGCCATATATACACTACTGTTCAAAAGTTTGGGGTCACCCAGACAATTATTTTGTGTTTTCCATGAAAAGACACACTTATTTACCACCATGAGTTGTAAAATGAATAGAAAATATAGTCAAGACATTGACAAGGTTAGAAATAATGATTTGTATTTGAAATAATAATTTTTTCCTTCAAACTTTGCTTTCGTCAAAGAATCCTCCATTTGCAGCAATTACAGCATTGCAGACCTAACATGATTGCACAAGGGTTTTCTAATCATCCATTAGCCTTCTGACGCAATGAGCAAACACATTGTACCATTATAACACTGGAGTGATAGTTGCTGGAAATGGGCCTCTATACACCTATGTAGATATTGCACCAAAAACCAGACATTTACAGCTAGAATAGTCATTTACCACATTAGCAAGGTATAGAGTGTATTTCTGATTAGTTTAAAGTTATCTTCATTGAATAAAAGTGCTTTTCTTTCAAAAATAAGGAAATTTCTAAGTGACCCCAAACTTTTGAACGGTAGTGTATATATATATATATATATATATATATATATATATATATATATATACACAGTATATATATATATATATATATATATATATATATATATATATATATATATATATATATATATATATATATATATATATATTTATTTTATTTTTTTTTCCCTCTGGAAGTTGCCAGTTTCTGAGATTAATTGAAGTAATTCTCATGCTGTTTTGGGATTTGGCATGAACCTAAAAGTCTTTATTGCATGACCTTATGGAGATAACGCAAAAGGGAACCTTTCTGTGTGGGCCCTGTGTGTCTGTGTGTGTATCTCTGTGTGTGTGTGTGTGTGTGTGTATGTCCTTGAGTTAAAAAAAAAAAAAAACAGACAGAACTTGGGGAAAAAATAGAAAGGGCTGTGTAGCTACTGATTTGTGTGTAAAAACTTGGTAAAAGGGAAGAGTAAAAACCTAAACAATCTATATATGTCTCAATTTTATTACATTGTTTATTAGCAATGGAATGACAATAAAGGCACTTTGACTTTGATATGGATATTTTTGCAAAGTTTTGGGGTTTTACTTTTTCAATCTAACTTTGTGGGTTTTAACTCTAATGTTGTGTACGTGATAAACTATTTACATATTTTTTAAAGCCAATTTTTTGACGTATCACTGACTTTTCTTTTTTCTTTGACTGAAGCATAACAGTGCACTTTATAGGAAAAAAGGACACAGGACTAACGATTTCCCCGCTGTCACCAAAATAGGCCATGAGCAGCTGCCACTTTTCGTTCAGTTTCGTGGCACCCAACGGGGAACTAAAATTTTAGTGTTTCTAAATTAAGATTACATTATTGTAAGACAAAATATCGATGTTCCCACTTCCAAAGGTGTGGATAGCTGTATGAAAAATGCGATTGAAGTCAGTCGGTAATAATTGTCTGGCTACCTTAAACATGGCCCAGTCTGGGACGTTTTAACCAATCAGCGTCGTCCCTTTGGTCATGTGACAACAAAATGGCAGTGCCCACAGGGGTAGCGTGCGCTGAAAGCCTCTCCTGTGTTATTCACATTTCCGATAAGTTTTCGGGCAGTATCACTCGTTTTACTGAAGCATAGTGGGCAAAAGTACGTGAGTGTGCCCAAAAATGGCTTGTACTTGACGGACACCAACAGAAAGTAGCAGAACAACGTCGTGACTTGTTCGAGAAAGGTGAGTGGCAGCCATTGTTTATGGTTGTACTGCGTGTGCCCTGGAGTCGTTTGGCTCCGATCATTTGTAACTCTAAATATGAACTAAAATGGAACCCTAGATGTCTAAAACCTTTGTCAACCGCTCACAGGGTGACCTAGTCCTGGTCTAAGACTCCGAGTAGGCCAATCTGGGGTTGTGGAGGCTAATAACCAAGGGACTCTGGGTGCCAGGTAACATAGTCCTAGTATAGATCTAGATGATGCAGATCGACTCACTCTGATGATGCATTTATCCCCAGAACCCACCCTGGGCCTGAATTATAGTCAAAATATACCACTACCACAAAGTAGCTCAAATGGGAAAAGGGTAGCAATCCCAATGAGCTTAACTCTGAGTCTGAGGGTTGGATGTACTTCTCAGCCCAAGCCCAAGCTGTGCAGTGTACTAGTAGGTGAGGGAGGAACAAGTTTGGGCATACATTTATATAGTTTGCACATAGTCACACCCATACTATCAAGCCTTAGGCGGATGGAAAATGGCCTGTTAAGGAAAGCCCATATGTTTGTGATGTGTCACCCAAGAAAGGTTAAACTCATGGCAGCAGCAGTCTCCTGTATACTTTATGCTCTCAGTAAATATGGGCACACGGTCTGTGCTTGCCATTTGGCAAGTTTACATTGAGCAGTGACTAGGTTGCACAAGGTCTCTATTATAAGCTCATTGTTAATGTGAAAATTATCTGCAATCTATATATGTTTTATATCTATATGGGTACAAGGTAGGCCTAATGTTATAATACCCTATGGTCCATAAAATGTGTTTTCAGATCTAAACAACCTTGATCCAACATTTGGCTACCATCATGTGTGCTATAGCCGTTTTACAGACAAAACAAGAGTGGAACGTGCTGAAGCTCGTAAAAAACGACTGGCCGAAGCCCACATTCCTGAGTCTCAGGAGCAAAGCGGACCAGAACTTAGTCCCCCAACACCATCTCCTAAAAAGTGACTGCGATCTCACGATGCTGCAGCAACTATCAGCCAAGCATCTGCAAGGTCAAGCAATGTGTTGCCAAACATCTGCATCATCTGCAAGAAGGAAATGCTCAGAGAAGGGCCACGGACAAATGGTGTCACTGTAAAACTGATGCAAGCTGAGACATGTGATGCTGGTAAGAAAATTGGTAGATCTTACAATTTGGAGTGGTGAAAGTTTAAAGAAAAATAATGTCTATTTAATCTTAGCACATATTATATTACTGGTATGTTATTTCTCATATCTTTGATACTGAAATACTTGTGAGCCATTAGTGATGGAATAGAACAGGGAGGTTGACTGAGTTTTACTATTAATTTAATGTCTTTTGATTTATTTGCACACAGGTCTTTTAAGACAAGCAGCTACTGAGAAAGCAGATGAAACCATTCTCAGACACATAAGAGACCGTGATTGTGCTGCCATTGAGGTCAAATACCATGGCAGCTGCTATCATCAGTATACAAGATTTCTACGGAGTCAGTCTGAATCCTCCAGGTTGTAATTTATTCCTTTTTATTTTCAAATATATGAATTCAGAGATCCTTTGGGGCTATACAAATTCTTACAAATGAGTAAAGTCATGGTTGTCAAAATGTCAAAAGGGAAAATGTCATAGGTCTCTGCTAAATCAAACTCACTGAAACACTAGTTTTATATTTTTATATAATATTGTGTAGTTTTACTCCAGATAGCATTATTTTTTATTTTATTTCCAGATCATCGAGCAGTGAGAGACTTGGTTTCCAGAAAAGCTTTGACCTATTTTGTGAGGAGGTGGTTAAGCAACGCATCATCCAAAACCAAGAAATCCTAAGACTGAACAGACTGTTGGACATTTTTGTGTCAATGGCCAAAAAGCATGAAAGACTTGATGCATCAAGCTACAGGTATGGGACAGATTTCCATGGCTTACATATATACAATTTCAACCGAAGATGTTTAAAAAAATCTTGAGATTCTTACCAATAAAGAAGATTGAAATGACAAAAACTGGCAATAATCATATATTTAGTGACAAATCAAAATTACCTGAAGAACTTTGCATATTGGCGGTGTCTACATGAAATGGAAGCCAAGATTTCTCTGTTAAAGCTAATTTTTCTTTGTTCCACAGGTCCAGCAGATTAAAGGAGCGGCTTAAGCAAAGATTCCCTCAACTGAAATTCCATTCACCGTCAAAGAAATCAGCAAGTGAGATAGTATTTGTTGAGAATATTGCCACTGGTGATGTTGCTGAACAACTGTCAATGTCAACAACAGACACAGAAACATCAAGGCATTTTTGATTTATGCAAATAAGCGGAGTTCTTTGACCCTCAATCACATATTTGACCTCAGAAATCGATTCCTCGGGTCAACATAATGCAGAAAAGACGTCTCAAACGTGATTCTAGGTAGAATGGTTAAGAAGTTGGACTATCCATGCCTGTGGCGGCCATCTTGGATTTATGCAAATGAGTGGAGTTCTTTGAGCCTCAATCACAAAAGTGACCTCAGAAATCGATTCCTGGGTATAACATTATCAGAAAATGATGTCTCAAACGTGATTCTAGTTGTACTGATAAAAAAAGTTAGGCCATTCATGGCAGCCATCTTGGATTTATGAAAATTAGTGGAGCCTTCAATCACATATCTGACCTCAGAAATCGATTCCTCAGGTCAACATTATCCAAAAAAGATGTCTCAAACATGATTATAGGTAGAGTGGTTCAAAATATAGTTCATCCACACCCATGGTGGCCATCTTGGATTTATGCAAATTAGCGGGGTTCTTTGACCCTCAGTCACACTAATGACCTCAGAAATCGATTCCTCGGGTTAACATTAGCCGAAAAGGACATCTCCAACGTGATTCTAGGTAGAATGGCTAAAAAGTTAGTCCATCCATGGCAGCCATCTTGGATTTATGCAAATTAGCGTGGTTCTTTGACCCTCAATCACACAGTCAACCTCAGAAATCGATTCCTCGGCTCAACATTATCTGAAAAAGGGGCCTCAAACGTGTTTCTAGGTAGACTGGTTGAAATGTTAGGCCATTCATTCCCTTGGTTAGTCGTGGCAGCCATCTTGGATTTATGCAAATTTGACATAGCTATCCACACCTTTGACAGTGGGAACATCGATTTTTGGATTCAGCAGGTTTTTTTTACATAGAAATCATCAAAGATCCCGTAGTTCCCAGTTGGGTGCCACAAAAATCATTTTCTAGCCACATTTTGAGGGAGCTGCTCACGGCCTAAAACAACCAGCCTCTGGGACCCAGCCCCTCGCCACTGTCCATGCCTCCCACGACGTGACCACAGGCGCATAGAACACTAAGTTAAGTACAAATGCTTGCATCTTAATCAATGCTACCGGCATGACAATGATGAAATTAATTGACTATTACAATATCATGCTGTTACTTAATAATGCCTAATCACTGAAGGCTTTATGTATACCCTATATTACATGATTCAAAGCATAGAGGTTCAAACTTCAGGTTCATACTCACTTTTTAATAAATGACATATGTAACCTTATTTACATTTCGACCCTAGACCTGTCCATGTAAAAAAAAAAGGGGGGGAGAACGCGAGAGCAGGATCTGAGACAGTTCATACTGTGACTTTTTCCCTCCTAAAGAACACAGCAAGATGAGAATACAATATTTTATTATTGGGAGATGGTAAATTTATGAACAGAAAGGGCAGAAATAGCACAAGATTTCTGGTAAAATTTAATTTCAATGGTAAACTCGGACTGAATAGTGGCAGATGGAGTCAGCCAAGAGGAGTTGTCAGACTGACCTAGATAAGATAATGGTGAACAGACAGAATCAGCCTTCAAAGGGAAAAAAAACACAGACCACAAGGTCCTGTGCAATAAATTCCTGAAAACAGATATTAGGCCTGCATTTCCAGTTACTAATTCTAACTGCTGCATTGGTTTAAGGCTTCTAATATATGATACTGTTTTGTTCAAACAGAATCCTAAACTAGTGATTACCCATGTCAATTAGTAAAACATTTACTGATTCACAGAGTATTTAGCGAATACTTGTTGTGAATAGCAAAAACATTCAAAATGTGGAAGCTTTAGGTGTAATTTAAAGGCTTTTCTGCTTTTCTTCATTCTTCGTTTTTCAACAGGAAAGGGAAAGCATTCACAAAAAAAATTTTTTAGCTTTCACCAGGAATTAGATTTGCCAAATTAACAAGGAATCATAGCATCACCATTACCTTTCAATTTAATAAATCCTTGGTGACATATGCAATATATGATAAAATAATTTTTAAAAAAAACAATAATTCACTTGTGTTTCTTAACATTGCACGTTATAATAAACAGTGGGATAAACAACTGGGATAAACATTTAAGGAACACAAAACTAATGATGATCACTGGAACATTAGTAAAATCAGTTTATTAGGTGAGAAAATTTGCACTCCTGTTGATGTGAGTACTGAGGTGCAGACGGGGAAGCCGTGAGGCTTTCCCCAAATTTTTCTTTGGAGGATGGCACCAACATTTGATCTTTGTGGGAGATGTGAGGAGGCCGGACAGTGTATGTGTGTGATGGGCTCGTTGGCTGAGGGGGCAACAGTGACCACAGGGGAAAGGACCTCTCAGTTGACAAGCATTTTTGAAGCTAAGTAGAACAAATGACATTGCAAATGGCATTGCATAACAATTTAAATGATTCTGACTTGAAAAATGTAGTGTTCATATGACTTCACACTGCAGGATACATCTGATGCCACTCACCATATAATGATGTGACAATATCACATTTCAGAAATGTGACACTAATAAGGAATGTGTTTTCCCGGTGCTCAGCCGTGGCCGAGCTGGGCCTTGGGACTACAGTCCACCCCATAATTTACCAAGGGATATATAAAATGAGGCATTCCTTGTACAAAATTAAGCCAAATTCTAATTAGGCAATATGTCCACCTTTCCATTCACTGAAGGAGTGTGAAACAACCTTTCACAAAGATTCACTTACACAAATTCAACCTTTCTGTGTTCAATTGGACAGACAAATGCGATCTAAGTGACAAACTCAGAATGGTCGCTCTAAATGCTAAATCACATCAAATCTGCACAGACAGCTATATTACTTTTTAGACTAAGTCAAGAGACGACATGCACAGAAGAAGCTATGTCTATTGAAACCTCATTTTGAAGGAGCTATACTACTCACATTTTTCATCTAAATTAACTGTGTGTAACACATAAAAAGTGGTAACACGCTTCCTTCTAGTAAAAAGACACTACCCATCAAGCAAATACCCTGTAACTTTGCTGCATGTGCATCTCCATGCATCAAAAGGGGGCACCAAAGAAATTACAGTGGGGCAAAAAAGTATTTAGTCAGCCACCAATTGTGCAAGTTCTCCCACTTAAAAGATGAGAGAGGTCTCCAATATTCATCATAGGTATACCTCAACTATGAGAGACAAAATGAGAAAAAAAAATCCAGAAAATCACATTGAAGGATTTTTAATGAATTAATTGGTAAATTCCTCGGTAAAATAAGTATTTGGTCAATAACAAAAGTTCATCTCAATACTTTGTTATGTACCCTTCGTTGGCAATGACAGAGGTCAAACGTTTTCTGTAAGTCTTCACAAGGTTTTCACACACTGTTGCTGGTATTTTGGCCCATTCCTCCATGCAGATCTCCTCTAGAGCAGTGATGTTTTGGGGCTGTCGCTGGGCAACACAGACTTCCAACTCCCTCCAAAGATTTTCTATGGGGTTGAGATCTGGAGACTGTCTAGGCCACTTCAGGACCTTGAAATGCTTCTTACAAAGCCACTCCTTTGTTGCCCGTGCGGTGTGTTTGGGATCATTGTCATGCTGAAAGACCCAGCCACATTTCATCTTCAATGCCCTTGCTGATGGAAAGAGGTTTTCACTCAAAATCTCACGATACATGGCCCCATTCATTCTTTCCTTTACACGGATCAGTCGTCCTGGTGCCTTTGTAGAAAAACAGCCCCAAAGCATGATGTTTCCACCCCCATGCTTCACAGTAGGTATGGTGTTCTTTCTCCTCCAAACACGACAAGTTGAGTTTTTACCAAAAAGTTCTATTTTGGTTTCATCTGACCATATGACATTCTCCCAATCCTCTTCTGGATCATCCAAATGCTCTCTAGCAAACTTCAGACGGGCCTGGACATGTACTGGCTTAAGCAGGGGGACACGTCTGGCACTGCAGGATTTGAGTCCCTGGCGGCGTAGTGTGTTACTGATGGTAGCCTTTGTTACTTTGGTCCCAGCTCTCTGCAGGTCATTCACTAGGTCCCCCCGTGTGGTTCTGGGATTTTTGCTCACCGTTCTCGTGATCATTTTGACCCCACGGGGTGAGATCTTGCGTGGAGCCCCAGATCGAGGGAGATTATCAGTGGTCTTGTATGTCTTCCATTTTCTAATAATTGCTCCCACAGTTGATTTCTTCACACCAAGCTGCTTACCTATTGCAGATTCAGTCTTCCCAGCCTGGTGCAGGTCTACAATTTTGTTTCTGGTGTCCTTTGACAGCTCTTTGGTCTTGGCCATAGTGGAGTTTGGAGTCTGACTGTTTGAGGTTGTGGACAGGTGTCTTTTATACTGATAACAAGTTCAAACAGGTGCCATTAATACAGGTAACGAGTGGAGGACAGAGGAGCCTCTTAAAGAAGAAGTTACAGGTCTGTGAGAGCCAGAAATCTTGCTTGTTTGTAGATGACCAAATACTTATTTTACCAAGGAATTTACCAATTAATTCATTAAAAATCCTTCAATGTGATTTTCTGGATTTTTTTTTCTCATTTTGTCTCTCGTAGTTGAGGTATACCTATGATGAAAATTGGAGACCTCTCTCATCTTTTAAGTGAGAGAACTTGCACAGTTGGTGGTTGACTAAATACTTTTTTGCCCCACTGTAATTAGCAAAAAATAATTAGCAATCCTCAGAAAAATAGATAATACATAAAAATTATCAATAGATGATCAATAATGAAGAGAAAAATATAAATGAAACCATTTGGTAATGAAATCACAACATTCAATAGGAGAAGTTAAAAGTTACATCAATAAATTTCCAGATATTTAAGAAAATATCTGCAGATTATTGTAAAAGAAATATCATGTTTATAAGAAACAAGGTAAACTGATAAGGAAGAAAACCATGCAAATATATGAGAAAAGTTCCAAATGACTAAGAAAAGTCCAACTTGTGCTGAATTTATGTTTACTGTGGGACTTAATTTAGAATCTACTACAAAGACAATACAGATTCTTACTCAATTAAGAGAACAATGCTTTAGGGAGCTCAAAGCAAAATAATTTCATCTTCCCTGCATAAACTTAGTTTTTTTTCAAAACCTTTGCATGGATCTCATTGAACTAAATAAGAGTGAAGGTAAAAATGTTTAGAAATTATTTACACACTTATTGAATATACAAAGGCTTTCCCGTACACTAATTTAAATATTGCTATGGTGACACTGAAACCCTTAACTGAAACAATATCAAGATTTAAAATAGCTGAAATGATTTACTTAGATAATGGAAATGGAATACACTTTGTAAATCAAATCATGTCACATTTAAGTGCAGCGCCTAAATTATTAGTACCAAACATTTACCTAGGAAACCATTTAGCTTACCATCAACAATCTACAAGATTAGTATAACATACAAATAAGGAAAATGGGGAAATTGTGAATGCAAACCCTATTAATGAAGCCATTTAACTTAGGTGATGAGGAAGGGTTTCTGGGTGATTATATGCAAAAAATGACAACTGACAGTGATGTCATCCATACTGCCCTTCCCAGGAGGGACCATGTGATGAAGGAACCATGGGAGGTGCACCCATCTCTTGAGCAAACCAGGGGATCTGTTCATCAAAGGAAACTGGACCAAAACTCCCTGGCAAGGACAGCACAAAGGTTATCCTGCTGACCTAAACAGCTGCGGAAAGCAGAGGACGTGGCACTTGGGTGCATCTAACGTTTTACCCCACCTGAAACCCTCAGCAAGAGACTGTTCTGCGACCCAAAAAGGATTAAGCGGAAGAAGATGGATGGATGGATGGATGGATGGATGGATATTGTATACTTATTTGAAAAAAAAGAAAACAACAAATGACTGTTTAACTGTTTCTCTATGCAAGTGTCAGCTGATGACTTGGCGTCCAGTAACGACCTCTACTAATAGAGAAGTAGGCTGTTTGTTTATCATGACAAGGGAAAAAATACCAGGGAAGGAAAGGTGTGGTTGGTGTTGTTACCTTATCATCCTCATCATCCTCTAGTAATACTTAATATTGGTTATTAAGTTGTTTCATTGCTTATACACTGTAGAGAATTGTTATGCTTGCCCCTTAATAACACTAACAGTTAGGCAAAATATCTTTATTGCTAAAGTAATGCAGCTACAACAGGCTGTTTGTTTTTTTTTTTAAGAAAGGCTATATACAGCAATAACATGGCAAACTTTATTTTGAATCACACCTGACACATCACTCCACTGGTTAGAAACATGATGACACTCCTTACTCTGCGAATGCAAGGTTAATTTCATCAGGGAACTCCTCTTTTTGAAGTGGGGATGTCCCCTTTCCAACAGCTTAACACTCTCTGAGTATGCAGCGGCTTATAGCGCGTCTCTCCCCTGCACTGCTACCCTGCTTGATCAACGAAGTGAGCAAGTGTTATACCAAGGATCTACATTGTCAAAGATCATTGAGTCATTGGGCGTATTCGCATTTGGCTGGACACTGGGCAGATCTGTGTACCCCGTTTTGGCAACTGACCGTACCCTCATTATGTCGGCAGGGCGGGTGGGCAGGGTGAAGAGAGATGCTTTCCTACCACATGGTGCCATTCATGAAGCATGAATGCAATCTCAGGTGGAAAGTACAGGAGTGAGGTTTTTGTTCATTGTTTCTTTGAGTGAGAGTGGAAACAAAATACCTTAGGGATTAAAACACTTAATTGTAGACTACAATTATTTACAAAATTATAACAAAGGATAGAATGGTCCTTGATCAACAAATTACCACCCATAGGGGTGTAGGCCCTATTATAGGAGGTTATTGTTCTACTTCTATCCATGAAAATGATGCAAATGGTCATATTAATACCTTAGATACTCATAGAAGTTAGTTTCTTTTAATGGAGAAGTCTCACCATAAATTTGGTAATGATTTTTATAACTTCAGATTCTTCTTGTGTGAGTCCTTAATATGATGATGAGGATGGTGAGAGGGGCAATACTGGCCTGAGGATGTTTTTGAAAGTTGCAATATAATTTAAGGCTGTTTCATATTATTTTCTATGTTCTTATTTGACACTGTCTGAGATTAATTTTGGTCACATTACACATATTCACTCTTGATATGTTCTATACACATTTTTAACTTGCAAAGATACATAATAGCATGTAAATTCTTACACATATCTTTATATTAATCCATTCACTTTATTTTACTTTTGTTGTTTTTCTTTTCATCCTGATGCTTTATTAAGCATCGGGGGGAATATGATAGAAAAATTCCATATTATCTGCATTATTATTGATATTAATAATGTATTATTATGGTATATTTGAGAAGTATCATACCTTTCATATGCCATGTTTAATGTTTATATGTGTATTCCATATAAGATAAGTTTATATATTCTTGACATGTTTCTGTGAGCAATTTCGGAGAGCTCAGACTGGAGATCAGTACAGGGTCATTACATGCGTAAGGAATGTTCTAAGCCACTTTTATAATCTCTCTGACATGTCCTGTTTTGGGTCACAGGAATGCACAGGAACTCCTCAGCTTACATAGATCAGTGTTTTATGAAGGTTCTGTTAGATATACAGTACATTCTTGTCTCCAGAGTGTCTGTGACGTCTGCCCGGATAAGCTTTGATTATCAGGACTGTCCCGTTTTGTCCCTTCCCTTATCCTCATCCTCCCTCTCCTTTCTCCTACCTATATATATCAGACTTAGAAGAATGGATCCTTTAGGGATCCTAAGTGTGGCTGAATGCCACGCTTTGTAATTCCTCCCCCAAAGTGGCCATTGGGGTGACTCCTTAATAAATGTACATAAATTCAACTTTGCACCTGATTATTTGACTTTGAATAATTTAAGCTCAAAATTATTCTAGCAGAGAGGCTCAGAGTAAAACTGCTGCTCCTCCACATCGAAATGAGCCAGTTGAGGTGGTTTGGACATCTGATCAGGATGCCTCCTGGACGCCTACCACTTTAGGTGTTTCGGGCTCGTCCCATTGGGAGGAGACCCCGGGGCAGACCCAGGACATGCTGGAGAGACTATGTTTCTCAGCTGGCCTGGGAACACCTTGGTATCCTCTCTGAAGTGTTGGAGCAGGTGGCCAGGGAGAGGGAAGTCTGCGCTTCTCTGCTTGGGTTGCTGCCTCCATAACCCAGACCTCTGGAAAAGTGGTAGGAAATGGATGGATGGATGGATGGATGTTCTTTTATTCTTTTAGTAACCCCCAATCTCATCATTGTATTTTTATAGTATTATTTATTATAGCACTCTCTCTAATTATTAATAGAGAAGGCCTATTAATTCCATAAAGACTGCCATCTCTATATAGCCTTTTCGATCTTATGGCTGCCTTCAACACTGTGGACCACGATTCTCTTTAGAGCATCCTGCAAACCCTCGGAACCACACCCAAAATCGTAGTCCTGTTTAAGCAGCTCTACAGCAGCTGGAAGAGCTGTGTCCGTGTGAACAGAAAGGAGTCCGGCTGGTTTCCCGTTAACAACGGGGTCCGACAAGGTTGTGTGGCTGCTCCTGGTCTCTTCAGTTGTGTCATAGACTATCTGATGACCAAGGTCTGTGTGCGGGTCCCCGGCATGCAGTTTGGCAACTACCATCTGTCTGACCTTGAATATGCTGATGATACCATCCTGTTCATCCCATCCTACAGTCAACTGAGAGATGCTCTAGTTGTCTACCACAAAGAGGCAACAAAGCTGGGCCTTCAAGTGAGCTGGACAAAGACTAAGCTAATGCATGTTGACAACGGACCGGACCCACTACCGTTACAGCTTGTAAATGATGCCGTCGAGTTTGTCAGTTCCTATATCTGGGCTCCACAGTGACCAACAATGGGGACATGAAACAAGAGATCAATCACAGATGTGGCCTCACTGCATCAGCCCTGCAGGCACTATGGAAACCTCTCTGGCGCCATCGTTCAATCTCATGAAAGACGAAGCTCCGCATATACAGTGCGTCAGTGCTCTCCATCCTACTATATGGGTCAGAGACATGGCCACTAAATAAGACTCTGGCCTCGAGAGTGGATGGGTTTGATAGTCAAGCCCTCAGAACCATCGAGAAAATCAGGTGGCCCCAGCGCACTTCTAATGACGTGCTCCAAGCCCGCACACATCAGCCTGCAGCATCCCACCTTATTACACAGTGGCATATCCACTAATTTGGCCATGTCCTCCACCTCCCACCAGAACATCCGACAAAAGCCATCCTCATGTTCGACCCCAGGGCCTCAGGGTGGAAAAGACCTAGGGGCAAGCCATGCACCAGATGGTTCGATGTGGTGGAGAGAGACCTCCAACAGCTTGAAGTCACTGTTGATGACGCAGAGGAGCTGGCCTAAAACTGGCAATGTTGGCACGCACCCTGCAGGAGGAGTAAACAAGTAAGTGCTCTCTCTAATTGTTGGTTAGATGTGACTTTCAGTTTGTCTTCTTGTATTGTTTGTTGTGTTTGCACAACCCCGGTGCATCAATGTACAAGTTGCTTTTTAAATGAATTGCCCCTTGAGAGATAAAAGTTTTTTGAATTGAACTGAATTGAATTGAATTGAACTGAACTGAACTGAATTGGTGGTGGCAGTGATGACTGCATAGACCAAGAAGAAGTTTGGCCGCTCAGGCCAGTTACTGTCAGTGGGGTTGAGTTGTGTGTGTGTGCGTGTGTGTGTGTGGGGGGGGGGGCTGTGTCAGGTTGTGTCCCTGGCTCTTATGCAGTCTTTTTGCAGTGAGCACAAAAGAGCAACAGAAGAGTTCAGTTTTGTACCTGGGTGAGATGATGTAATGGCTGAAGTTCATCATGGCATGGAGAGGGTGAGAGTGGTTATCCAAAATGGATTTGATTTTGTACATATGATATGATATATCATATGGGCTTGATGAGTAATCCATCAATGTGGATGCAATGGGTATTTATGGAATTGGGACACAGACTGTGCATTGTTTGCATTATGATCCTATTTGTGTGTGAACAAATGGTCTACCTCTGCTTGTTACTGATTTTTTTTTAACCCTGTACTACTGTACAGGTGGAAAATTAAGGAAAACTTTATCAGTGCCTCTCCTGGGATGTTAGAAATCACATTTCTAGAAACACCTGTCATATTGCTAATGATCCTTGTTTGTAATAAATGTTTGTGGTTCAATCGTATCATCACAAGAAACATGATTCTTCCTTGCAGTAGCCATGCTGGTGGAAACAAGGTCTATTTTCAGCATTCCTTTTCATTACAATCTTATCAACTCAACACTAAATTAATTCTAAATACTTTTTTCATCTGTTATAAATCAGGTTAGATGGGACAGATATAGGCTGAGTATGAGTAAAAATAGACAACATATTTATCATTCTCTTTGGTTCTGATGGTTAATTCACATACTGCCATTAATTAATTTAATCATTTTACAGTCAAATGGGCACGACCCATCTCAGGTGCCTTCATCATTTTCTATAATAGTGTATGTGTGTGTGGGGGGGGGGCTCTTGAGGATTTAACTCATCTGTTGTCTTTGCTTGGAGAGCCCTCTCGGCCCTGACGCAATCTGACCTCATTAACATTTTAGGTGACGAGTATGTCAAGGCCTTAATTAACAATTCATGAGCATGGCAGATAGCTATATTAACATTTTACAACTAATAAATCAGCTTTCCTAATCTGCCCGCGTGCGCACATGCACACGCGCGCGCGCGTGCATGTGTGTGTGTGTGTGTGTGTGTGTGTGTCTGCATGCACAGGGCCATGTCTATGTGCACGTGAGAGAGACGCCAATGTGGAGACTTTATGCACGTGTGTGCACGTGTGCATGCGTGTGTGGGTGGGTGGTGGGTGGTGGGGTGGGTTATTCATGAACATCCATAACAGGCAGCTATGTCTCTCCCTTTGTCTCCAAGTCTGTCTCCACGTTTTATCTCAGACCATGACATTTGTTTGAACTTTCTCTTAATCTTATGTTGTGATCAAGGATCTGCAGTGAGTCATGATGCCTTTTCCTCTGCAAAAATGACAACTATCCAGCAACTCCTAACCTGACCCAGAGGAGGTCATTCATAGTGTAAGTCCAATTAAGAGAAACTGGATGACGCACCCACAAATACAAGTGCCACACAAAATGGAAGGGTTGACTAATCAGGGCGCTACTCTCATGTATATACTGTATGGCTATTGCAAGTAAAGGTGATACAAGTAGGACTCTGTCAAGTCTTTTTCTCTGGCAGGCAAAATGTTGGATTATGGAAAAGAGGAGTAACAAGCAGATGATAGAGATAAATCTGAAATGATGGTGGAAGACAACGTGGTAGATCTAAGTCTCTGGGGAATGATGAGTTCTGCTTCCCTTTCATATAACACATATTCAAAGAGCCTGTGAGAGTGGGTGTAACTGCCAGCATTCGCTGTGGGAGTGATTATCAGCTTCGCCCTACCATAAAATGTGTTTATGTGTGAATTCCTATAGATATGCATTCTAATGGGACATATACTGAAGCATCTCCACCATCCGGGGATTCACATTAACGTGACATTTTTAAATCAGTTCAGCTCAAAACTGCCTCATGGTGGGCAAAAACAGCAAAATATCTGATCAAGATAGCCTGTCTGATACTTTGTTTCACTGTGTGATGCTTAAGGAGAGAAAAGTAAGATTGATATAATGCCAGATAGAGTGATGATATAGAGTGAAGTATGTGGCGGTAATGCACCTGTAAGCTGGCTGCCAACCGCCAGTCAAATCTAAAAGAAGAAGAAGAAGATCCCAGCACAACATCTTTCAGCAGCCCCCTGACCCCACTTTGAAAAGTGCCTGTGTGGGCAGTGTGTGCAGGCCTCTTCACTCCCACTGAATCACCTAGTGGTGTAATGCACATGGTAGCTTTTGCTGGCCAGGTGAACGTGATTTCTGCTCTCCTGCTCACTCTCCCCAGGTGATACAAGAAGATAGTGCTGCTGTTCTTTTTTTTTTTTTTTTTTTTTTTTTTAATAAGGACATGTTCTGTTTGATGAAACCACAGGACACACGGCAAGAAATTTCCAGTCCACATGCTTTTAAGCTGTATTTCAGTTTCAGGACATTTTAATTTTACCAGTACCCCTTTATGCTTTAGAATGATTTGGAAAAAGCCCTTCTAGGAGCATGGCAGATATCTTGATGACTCAAGGTACTTATTTTAGTAGTCAAATTGAGTAATTATCTAACTTTCTTTGAATTTTTGTGTGTTTCCAGGCCATAAACACTATACAGCAGGGAAAATAAGTATTAAACACGTCAACATTTTTCTCATTAAACACATTTCTGATGGAGCCATTGACCTGAGATTTTCACCAGATATCAATAATACCCCAAGTAATCCATACAGTGCATCCAGAAAGTGTTCACAGCGCTTCACTTTTTCCACATTTTGTTATGTTACAGCCTTATTCCAAAAGGGATTAAATTCATTTATTTCCTCAAAATTGTACAAACAATACCCCATAATGACAAAGTGAAAAAAGTTCTGAGATTTTGGCAAATTTATTAAAAATAAAAAACTAAGGGATCACGTGTACATAAGTATTCACAGCCTTTGCCATGAAGCTCAAAATTGAGCTCAGATCCATCCTGTTTCCACTGATCATCCTTGAGATGTTTCTACAGCTTAATTGGAGTCCACCTGTAGTAAATTCAGTTGATTGGACATGATTTGGAAAGGCACACACCTGTCTATATAAGGTACCACAGTTGACAGTGCATGTCAGAGCACAAACCAAGCATGAAGTCAAAGAAATTGTCTGTAGATCTCTGAGACAGGATTGTCTTGAGGCACAAATCTGGGGAATACAGAAAAATCTCTGCTGCTTTGAAGGTCCCAGTGAGCACAGTGGCCTCCATCATCTGTAAATGGAAGAAATTCAGAACCACCAGGATTCTTCCTAGAGCTGGTCAGCCGTCTAAACTGAGCAAACAGGGGAGAAGGGCCTTAGTTAGGGCGGTGACCAAGAACCTGATGGTCGCTCTGTCAGAGCTCCAGCATTCCTCTGTGGAGAGAGAATTTTCCAGAAGGACAACCATCTCTGCAGCAATCCACCAATCAGGCTTGTATGATAGTGGCCAGACGGAAGCCACTCCTTAGTAAAAGACATATGGTAGCCCACCTGGAGTTTGCCAAAAGGCAACTGAAGGACTCTCAGACCATGAGAAAAAAAATTTTCTGGTCTGATGAGACAAAGATTGAACTCTTTGGCGTGAATGCTAGGCGTCATGTTTGGAGGAAACCAGGCACCGCTCATAACAATGCCAATGGTGGTGGCAGCATCATGCTGTGAGGATATTTGTCAGCAGCACGAACTGGGAGACTAGTCAGGATACAGTGGTACCTCTATTTACGAATTTAATTCGTTCCGGAAGAATTCTCGTAACGTGAAAAATTCGTAAGTAGAGGCGCGTTTTACATGTAAATGCCGTAATCCATTCCAAGCCCCCAAAATTCGGGCATAAATTTTTTATAAATCGTAAAAACGCATCAAAACATGTAACAAATACATGTTACAATTAGATTACTGCACAATAAACATAAAATGAGAGTTTAAAATGAGAGAAAGAATAATAAAAGAGAAAGAATAATAAAAATTATGTTCATTTACCTTTTAACTGCGATTGTCGGCGTCGGCGTCACCTTTTGCCTTCTTTGGTTCATGTTCTGTCTCATCAGTGGTTTTTGCCTGATGTTTTGTGATGAAACGATCCAAGGACGTTTGCTTTTATCGGCTTGTAAGGGCTTCCTTTTGTTTTAATACCGTGCTGATCGTTGATGTTGTTTTTTTTTTCCCCAAAACTTTATTAAGAACAAGGTGAAAGTACAGAGTTATAACGTAGATGGTGATAAACATGGCAGTTAACAATTTTTTTTTCTCTAAATTGTGTAGTTCAGTCAACAGTCTTACAAGAGGTAAGAAGGATAAAATAAAGTAGTAAGAATAGTAAATAATAATAAGATAAAGCGAGATCAACCAAACGCACCCATTCGTGGCCAATGGGATACCAGGAAGATGCTAGGCGATAGCCAATGGCAGAGCAGCTACAGGTATGTTTACGTTCGGTAAAATACGGGAGCTGCGAGGAGCGCGTACTTTTTTTGCCTTTCGTATCCTGAAATTTTGTTCGTAACTAGAGGCAATATTTTCCCGTTGAGGCGTCTCGTAACCTGAAAATTTCGTATGTAGAGACGTTCGTAAGTAGAGGTACCACTAGAGGGAAAGATGAATCCAGCAATGTACAGAGACATCCTGGATGAAAATCTGCTCCAGAGCACTCTTGACCTCAGACTAGGGCGACGGTTAATCTTTCAGCAGGACAACGATCCTAAGCACACAGCCAAGATAACAAAGGAGTGGCTTCAGGACAACTCTGAATGTTCTTGAGTGGCCCAGCCAGAGCCCAGACTTGAATCCAATTGAACATCTCTGGAGAGATCTGAAAATGGCTGTGCACCGACGCTTCCCATCCAACCTGATGGAGCTTGAGAGGTGCTGCAAAGAGGAATGGGCAAAACTGCCCAAAGATAGGTGTGCCAAGCTCTGGCATCATATTCAAAAAGACTTGAGGCTGTAATTGCTGCCAAAGGTGCATCAACAAAGTATTGAGCAAAGGCTGTGAATACTTACACTACCGTTCAAAAGTTTGGGGTCACCCAGACAATTTTGTGTTTTCCATGAAAAGTCACACTTTTATTTACCACCATGAGTTGTAAAATGAACAGAAAATATAGTCAAGACATTGACAAGGTTAGAAATAATGATTTGTATTTGAAATAATAATTTTTTCATTCAAACTTTGCTTTCGTCAGAGAATCCTCCATTTGCAGCAATTACAGCATTGCAGACCTTTGGCATTCTAGCTGTTAATTTGTAGAGGTAATCTGGAGAATTCTGACGCAATGAGCAAACACATTGTACCATTAGAACACTGGAGTGATAGTTGCTGGAAATGGGCCTCTATACACCTATGTAGATATTGCACCAAAAACCAGAAATTTGCAGCTAGAATAGTCATTTACCACATTAGCAATGTATAGAGTGTATTTTTTGATTAGTTTAAAGTTATCTTCATTGAAAAAAAACAGTGCTTTTCTTTCAAAAATAAGGAAATTTCAAAGTGACCCCAAACTTTTGAACGGTAGTGTATGTACATGTGATTTCTTAGTTTTTTATTTTTAATAATTTTGCAAAAATCTCAAATTATTTTCATGTTTTTGTTATGGGGTATTATGTGTAGAATTTTGAGTAAAAAAATGAATTTAATCCCTTTTGGAATAAGGCTGTAACATAAAATGTGGAAATGTCATGGTCTCTCGTGCACCATTACGCGGCACACGAGTACAGCCACCCGGATGTCCCACAGCCTGGGAGATGCCCGGTGCTGACAAATGCTGGGCACACAGAAATAGGCACATATACTCACGGCTGTGGAGATCCGGGGCTGTCCGTGTCATCTGGTGAGTGGGGAGTAAAGGCAGAGTCGGACACTAACATTAAGGAATCCTCCGTATTGAAATGTTAGGCTGACTAGATGAAGGAAGTAATACAACACTCATGGAGGTACACGCTGCCACAAATGAGGGTGAATGCACCGACAATCTCTTTTCCCAAACGCAGCGTATTTATTATCCTGATGCAAACGAGGAAAGAGATTGCCGGTGTGAGGAAACATGGGCTGGACATGATTGAACCAGGTGTGTAGGAGTGCATGTATGAGTGTGTGAATGGGAATGAATGGAGTGTGAGTGTATGTGTGTGAGAACACCCAAGATGAAGCACAGCTGACGGCATTTGACAGGAGGAGGGGGTGTGCCCGAGCTGTCAGGATAATAAGTCAAAACGGGGTTTGGAACATCAAACCCAGATTCATGACAGGGTCCCCTGCCTCTAGGGGTGATTCCAGAACTCCAGTAATCCCAGCTGAAAACAAAAACAACACACCTCAAGGGAACCCCCCCCCAGCAGCAAAACCGGTGAGGGAAAACCGGTTAGGAGGGAAGCAACCAGTGACAAATACAACCCGTAATAAGCAAGTCCAAAACAGTGACCCTCCTAACAGCCCCTACCTAGGACATTAACCCCCTTCCCCAAAAGTCCAAAGTTAAGAGGGTCGACCAGAGTCCCAGGCCCCCAGCATGGTGAGTGGTGACTGATCGGGTGGCCGGCCACAGTCCCATATCCAGCAGACGGCCCGCAGAGTCACGTCCGGTGGCCTACCCGGGCTGATGGGCCAGCCGACTTGAAGGCCCAGTCTTTCAGATGGCCGACCAGCGTGGTGGAGGCACCAGAACCGAAGGGGAAGGCGGAGAGGCAGCCTAGCCACCCAGGAACCTCGGTGGCCACAATGAGGAACAGGAGCCCCCTTGCCCTCCGAAGCTTGGAGTGGGGGGACCGTAGCACCTGCGATGGTCCCGGTCCAGGACGTGGCTGTACCCGTGACGGTCTCAGTCCGGGACGTGGTTGAACCCGCGGTGGGCTTCAGCTGAGGCTCTGCTGCACCAGCGGCGGACTTCAGCTGAGGCTATGCTGCACCGGCAGTGGACTCTAGCTGGGGCTCCGTTGCACCTGCTGTGACCCCCATCAGGGGCCTCATTGCTCCCGCTGTGGCCTCCCCAGCGAGGGAGGTGATGCTCCTCATGTCCTCCGGAGTAGAATCCCGATCCTCGGTTGCCTCCAACAGCTCTCCAGCAATCCTGGCCTGAGGTTCCGAGCCCAAAAGGAGAAAAAGAGAAACCGGGTCAGGGTCGCCAGCAGCAGCAGAGCCCGGTGTGGCGGTCCCCAGGGCTACTGTGAGCTGCCCCGAGTCCACCTCACCATGAGTTGGGCAGTGTGACATAATATTGAAACTCCTGATATAGTGGAGCACACCTGCCTGAACTCTGGCTCCATCGCCGTCCAGGACTCCAGCGATCTTGGGTGCATGGGATCCTCCAGTCCGTCGGGTGCCTCATCCCTGTCGGCCTCCTGCAAGGGAGCTGGACCCGCCTCGTCATCAACGGGCAGCCCAGGTGGTGGCAGCTCCTCTCCGGCGACCCTAGGATGGAGCTCGAAGGGAATAGGAGAGGGAGAGCAATTAGGATCGCCGGCAGTGGCAGAGCCCGGTGAGGGAAGTCCAGATGCGGCTGGGGGCCGCACCCAACTCCCCTCCCCAAAAGCCAGGCAAGATCCCTCCACCATCAACAAATGAACTACAGGAGAGACTACTTGCCTGTGCTTAAGCTCTACTGCCATCCAGGACTCCGACGACAATGCCTCGGGTCCCATCGGCTGGAGGTCCGGTCCGGGGGATGATTCTACTGCGGCGGCCCCCGCGGTGGGCAAGATGGTGGTAGCAGGAGTGGGACTCTCGTGCACCATCCTCCACGCCTCTGGTTTCTCAGGCGTGGCGGGTGTGGACGACTCCTTTGCTGGCCCAAGGGCTGGACCTTCCTGGTCCTTTGGCTCCTCCTCCCCCAAGTGACCTGGATCCGGGGCCGATGGGCTCATGGGGGCACAGAGAAAACAGTCATTGAGACCAGGAACAAGAGCACTGTATGCCGCTGGGGTGGAGAACCCAAGGGGCTGGACACCCCGAGTCTCCTTGCCAGGAGGCAGGCAAAATTGATCATTGACTGTGAAACTCAAATGAAGAGAAACTTGCCTGTTCTCCTGCACTGGAGGTCCCCAGCGGCCTCCGCGGAGTCCTCTCTACTCTCCTGGCATTCCTTATCAGGTTGAGGCTCCTCCTCCCTTGGGGAAAGCTCTTTAAGTCTTTCAGCCATCTCCGGGAGGAGTCACGACTTCACCTCCAAGATGAGGTCCGTTTCAGCCAGGAGAGCCCGCCTACGTTCCTCCATCTCCTCCCGTGACGGGGCAGAGCATAGCCTGGAGTGGGAAGGCGAGGCTGCAGTATACTGGACTAGACGCTTCTTACTGCAGAACTTCCTCCCTCTCCTCCACTTGAGTGACACGGGGATGAGGTAATCTGGGACACGGAGCACCGTGCCGGGCGGCAGATCACCCACGCAGAGAGACTCCGTCCTCTCCGGAGAGGGAGGTGGCGTGGCCATGGAGAGCTCAAGCGCTGAGGAATCCTCATCCAGATCCTCCTCCATTTGGCAGCCGAGCTGGGCCAGTCTCTGCTCCTCCTTCATCCGGTGTTCCTCCTCCACCTGGCAATTTATCAGAGCGATCAGGGCCTGCCACTCCTCCTCAGCCACGTCCGTGGATTGGGAAGACACGGGGCGGGAACCATCTCTGCCGGAGAAGCGCGTCCTCGTGTCTCTTCCGTGCAGCGCTCCATCTCCATCCTCTTGTCTGAAGATTGGGAGGCATCTCCTGGCACTGACCCAGGAGATGAAGAAGATCCGAGGAGGGAGAAAGTCTTCCTCTGACGGGAGCGTTTCTTCTGATGAGGGGCCGGCTTCGATCACAGAGAGGCATCCTCCGGCTCTGCATCAGGAACGGGAAGGATGGTGGAGAGGATGGCGTCCATCCTATGAATGACCCAGAGGTTCAGATGGCGCCGCTCGACGTCCTCAGCGACGAGTCGTGCCCATTCCCGGTCCTCGGGGTGCCACTGAAAGGCGAAGATTGCTTCCTCCAGCAATTCCTGGGCTTCCAGCTCCTCATCCGTCCAGATCACCATGTTGTAACTCGGGGAAAAAAAGGTATGAATGAGAAAAAAGAAAAAACGCACGTCTACTCCGCTGAGTTTTTTCTGTATGGTCGGAGCATTCTATCATGGTCTCTCGCGTAATGGCGCACGAGAGAGGGAATGAAAAACTCAAGTGCTGGAGTAGATCGTGCTATTTATTAACATAAACTGTAACAAATTCACAAGTCCAGTAACCACACTAATGCAGACAGTAGCAATGATAGAATAATGGCCACCAGACAAACAGAGAAGCCACCCGGATGTCCCACAGCCTGGGAGATGCCCTGTGCTGACGAATGCTGGGCACACAGAAAAAGGCACACGTACTGACGACTGTGGAGATCCGGGGCTGTCCGTGTTGTCTGGTGAGCGGAGAGTAAAGGCAGAGTCGGACACTAACATTAAGGAATCCTCCATATTGAAATGTTAGGCTGACTAGATGAAGGAAGTAATACAACACTCATGGAGGTATACGCTGCCACGAACGAGAGTGAATGCTCCGACAATCTCTTTTCCCAAACGCAGTGTATTTATTATCCTGATGCAAACGAGGAAAGAGATTGCCGGTGTGAGGAAGTGTGAGCTGGACATGATTGAACCAGGTGTGTAGGAGTGCGTGTATGAGCGTGTGAATGGGAATGAATGGAGTGTGAGCGTATGTGTGTGAGAACACCCAAGATGAAGCACAGCTGACGGCATTTGACAGGAGGAGGGGGCGTACCCGAGCTGTCAGGATAATAAGTCAGAACGGGGTTTGGAACACCAAACCCAGATTCATGACAGGAAAAAATGAAGCGATGTGAATACTTTCCTGATGCACTGTACATACAAAAAAAAATCAAGGCAACTTTGTTCACAGAACAAGTTATATTTAATAAAGTGGAATGACATGGGGAAAAAGCATTGAACACATGAAGAAAAAGACATGGAAAAAGGCATAGAAAGCCAAGAAACCAGCTGAAATCCATCAGAATTTAGGAAGCCATCCCATCCTCCATCAGTGCAACTTGATTTCAGCTGGTTAAGTCCTGACTGATAGCATTTAAAAAGGTCTGTGAATATCAGATTGTAACACCACAAAGAACTCATGATGGGTAGACACAAAGAGATCTCTCTAGACCTTTGCAACCTTATTGTTGCAAAACATAATGATGGCATTGGTTACAAACATGTTTCTTAACTGCTGAATGTTCCAGTGAACACTGCTGGAGCCATCATTCGGAAATGGAAAGAACATCATTTAATTTTTTGATTTGATTTTGTTTTCTTTATTAATCCCAGAGGGAAATTCAGGGTATCCACCTGGATGGATGAAGCAGCCATGGTACAGCTCCAAACCCTTCACCATTCACACACACATTCACACCTAGGGCTACTTTAGAGTCTCCAATTAACCTAACTTGCATGTTTTTGGCCTATGGGAGGAAACCAGAGTGCCCAGAGTAAACCCATGCAGACACAGGGAGAACAAGCAAACTCCACACAGACGGGTCATCGATGGTCAGGGGTGGAATTGATCCCATGACCTTCTTGCTGTGCTGCCACAGTGCTAACCACTGCACCACTGAGCTGCCATAAACCAGCCATGACCAGGAGCTCCTCACAAGATTTCTGACAGAGGAGTCAAACGAAGTATCAGAGAGTTATCCAAGAGCCAAAGACCACTCATGGAGAGCTCCAGAAAGACCTCAAGTTAGCAGGTACTGCTGTTTCAAAGATAACAAGTGATGCACTCAACCGACATGGGCTCTATGCCCGCTCCCCTTGAAAGACTCCACTGCTGAAGAAAAAACAGGCTGAAGCTCATTTAAAGTTTGCTGAACAACATTTGGGCAAGCCAGTAAAATACTGGGAGAATATAGTCTGGTCAAATGAGACCAAAATTGAACCTTTTGGATGCCACAACACACAGCGTGTTTGGAGGAGAAATGGCACTGCACATCCCATCATGGTGTGGGGGTGTTTTTCAGCACAAGGTACAGGCAGACTTCATATAATTGAAGGAAAGACGAATGGACAAATGTACAGAGACATCCTTGATAAGAACCTGCTGCCATCTGCCAAGATGCTGAAGATGAAATGAGGGTGGACATTTCAGCAAGACAATGATCCCAAACACACAGCCAAGGAAACTCTCAACTGACTCCAGAGAAGGAAAATAAAGCTGCTAGATTGGTCCAGTCAGTCACCTGACCTGAATCCAATTGAAAATCTATGGAACAAACTGAAGATCACAGTTCAGAGAAGACACCAATGGAACCTTCAAGATTTGAAGTCAGTTTGTGTTTAAGAATGGACTAAAATCACTCCTAAGCAATGCCTGTGTCTACTTTCTCCATACAGGAGGTGTCTGAAAGATGTTATTACCAACAAAGGCTTTTCTACTAAATATTAAATGAATTTCACCAAGTATGTTCAATACTTATTCCCTGTGTCATTCCACTTTGTGAAATATAACTTGTTTTGTGAACACAGTTGCCTTGATTTCTTTGTATGTATGGATTACTTGGGTTGTTATTGATATCAGGTGAAACTTTCAGGTCAGTGGCTCCATCAGAAATATGTTTAATGAGAAAAATGTTGACGTGTTCAATACTTATTTTCCCTGCCGTACTGTACATAGAGTTACCCCTCAAACTTGAACTACTCACCAGAGAAAAGAAAAACACTTTATGGACTAAAATCACTTAACACCATTTTTAAATTATGCAACACAAAAATTTCTTAAGCTTTAAAAGTACTTTAAATCCTTTACACCAAGGGTGTCAAACCTATGGCCCGTGGGCCAAAACCGGCTCACCAGAAGGTCCAGACTGGTCTTTTCACACAAAGTGTGAAAAGACATAGGCTGCTATTTTTAAATACAGTAACTGCTATTCTGTTTGTACACTGGGATTCCCATTGTTTTATTAAGGGTAGCTGACAACACAATACTGAGACCCAGAATTAAACAGCAGAAGGCAGCAATGTGCATGCCCTATTGCAGACTGCTATTATGGCGTTTTATGTATAAATTTTATATATTTTTGAGTCAGAGGGATAACTTAGTTCCAACTTTAGTTTGTATGGTGTGGTGAATCAGTTCAGGTGGTTAGGATTGATTTGGATTGATGACAAATGTGGAAATGTACTGTATGTAAATTTAAAATAATTTCTAGAACTTGACAAATTGTTTTTATTACAAAGTAAAATATTGTATTTTTGAGTTTTCAGATACTTGTGACTTAATGTTTTGTGCCATTGTAGATTCACGGTGACATGTAAGTTGTAATGGACATATTTAAATTATTAACTAGATCATAATATTGAAATTGCATTGTGCTTTTCTTTTTAGTTAAAAAAAAATCAGGTTGTGATTTGTAAAAGAATGGTTCATTAAATGTAAACAGTTCGTAATGCATTTGTACTTCCTTGAAAATAAAACAGAAACAAATTTGTCATTATTTAGGTTATTATGCCATTATTTTACTGGTCCGGCCCCCTTTTGATTGAATCGGGGCTTATGTGACCCCCAAATTACAACGAGTTTGGTACCCCTGCTTTATTGGTTGCATATTGTATTGCTTGCATTGGCTGTATACAGTGGGGCAAAAAAGTATTTAGTCAGCCACCAACTGTGCAAGTTCTCCCACTTAAAAGATGACAGAGGTCTCCAATTTTCATCATAGGTATACCTCAACTATGAGAGACAAGATGAGAAAAAAAAAAAAATCCAGAAAATCACATTGTCTGATTTTTAAAGAATTTATTTGCAAATTATGGTGGAAAATACGTATTTGGTCAATAACAAAAGTTCATCTCAATACTTTGTTATATACCCTTTGTTGGCAATGACAGAGGTCAAACATTTTCTGTAAGTCTTCATAAGGTTTTCACACACTGTTGCTGGTATTTTGGCCCATTCCTCCATGCAGATCTCCTCTAGAGCAGTGATGTTTTGGGGCTGTCGCTGGGCAACACAGACTTTCAACTCTCTCCAAAGATTTTCTATGGGGTTGAGATCTGGAGACTGGCTAGGCCATTCCAGGACCTTGAAATGCTTCTTACAAAGCCACTCCTTCGTTGCCCGGGCAGTGTGTTTGGGATCATTGTCATGCTGAAAGACCCAGCCACGTTTGATCTTCAATGCCCTTGCTGATGGAAGGTTTTCACTCAAAATCTCACGATACATGGCCCCATTCATTCTTTCCTTTACACGGATCAGTCGTCCTGGTCCCTTTGCAGAAAAACAGCCCCAAAGCATGATGTTTCCACCCCCATGCTTCACAGTAGGTATGGTGTTCTTTGGATGCAACTCAGCATTCTTTCTCCTCCAAACACGACAAGTTGAGTTTTTACCAAAAAGTTCTATTTTGGTTTCATCTGACCATATGACATTCTCCCAATCCTCTTCTAGATCATCCAAATGCTCTCTAGCAAACTTCAGACAGGCCTGGACATGTACTGGCTTAAGCAGGGAGACACGTCTGGCACTGCAGGATTTGAGTCCCTGGCGGCGTAGTGTGTTACTGATGGTAGCCTTTGTTACTTTGGTCCCAGCTCTCTGCAGGTCATTCACTAGGTCCTCCCGTGTGGTTCTGGGATTTTTGCTCACCATTCTCGTGATCATTTTGACCCCACGGGGTGAGATCTTGCGTGGAGCCCCAGATCGAGGGAGATTATCAGTGGTCTTGTATGTCTTCCATTTTCTAATAATTGCTCCCACAGTTGATTTCTTCACACCAAGCTGATTACCTATTGCAGATTCAGTCTTCCCAGCCTGGTGCAGGTCTACAATTTTGTTTCTGGTGTCTTTTGACAGCTCTTTGGTCTTGGCCAAAGTGGACTTTGGAGTCTGACTGTTTGAGGTTGTGGACAGGTGTCTTTTATACTGATAACGAGTTCAAACAGGTGCCATTAATACAGGTAATGAGTGGAGGACAGAGGAGCCTATTAAAGAAGAAGGTACAGGTCTGTGAGAGCCACAAATCTTGCTTGTTTGTAGGTGACCAAATACTTATTTTCCACCATAATTTGCAAATAAATTCTTTAAAAATCAGACAATGTGGACTTCCAGTCTGGACGCCATGGTGATAGCAACCTAACGCTGAAACTCCCAGACTCAATCCAAGGAAAACATCCTCAAAATCAGACCTAACAGATTTTTGGAAGATTAAAAATCAAAAGACAATAACACCATGCCTAACCACAAGCAGAAGAAACTGACATTCCCCAGGTCAGGACGCGCAGCGGCCGCAGAATCTGAACCGGAGGAGCTCCGTTCAGAAGACGAGGACCTGGGCCTAACTAACAAAAGGATTAGCTTGAAATCGCTATTTGACGAAATACGACGATTTCGGGCCGAATTTCTTGAATTCAGAGAGGATCTAAAAAGGGCGAACAGCAGAATGGACCAGGCCGAAAACCGAATCTTGGAAGCTGAAGAAAGAGTAAAAGTGCTTGAAGATTCTGTGCTGGATTTACACAGAAAACAGTCAAGGCTGGAGGCTAAGCTAACCGACCAAGAAGGAAGACAGAGACGAGACAACATCAGAATTCACGGTCTGAAAGAAGGAGCTGAAGATAGTTTCAACACAGTGGCGGAGTGCGTGGAATCCTTATTGAGAGAGAAGTTGGATATTCCACAAACCACCGATTTGAAGATAGAAAAAGCCCATCGTACATTAGCCGCAAAGCCAGCCCCGGAAGCGCCCCCACGTTCTGTGGTGGTGAGATTCGCCAATTTCAAAATAAAACAAGAGGTTGTAAGACGGGCTTGGCAGAAAAAAGGATTTATGCATCATGAGAGAAAAGTCTTCGTGGAGCACGATTACGCCCCTGAGGTTCTTAAAAAGCGACGGGAATATAACGACGCCAAAAAGGTTCTACGGGAACAGAATCTACGCTTTCAGACGCCATTTCCGGCGAAGCTAAGGGTCTTTTACGGGGAAGAGTCATGTCTCTATAATTCAGCGGAAGAAGCAACAACTGACATGGCAAGAAGAGGACTCCCGGTAACGGTGTTTAAACCCGCAGCGGATCTGAGCGAGAAAATCAGAGCTCAAACGTGGTCCACTCAGAGACCTTCAAAAACCACGGGCCAGCAGCAGGAAATCCAGCCCCAGAGCTACAAAGATAAGCTTTCCAGTTCCAGGAAGGAATAGCAACCTTTTTGTTTTTTTTTTCTTTTCAGTCACTCTGCACTTTCACCCCCCCTCCTACAAGGTAACAAACATTAAAGGAGATGCAGAATCAGCATGTGGTAAAACCTTTCATGGAGCAGTTATAGCATTAGAAACAAATGTCTTCTTAATTTAAAGGGGAAAAAAAAAACCATGTTAAAATAGAAACGTAACAATGACCCACATGTTCTCTCTACACTAACAAATACTGTATTAGAGTGAATGTTTGCTGTGATGGGGGTGGGAGGGTGCACACAATCTCATAGGGTATAGGCATAAAAAAAAAAAAAAATCATTACAAATTCGGACTGGGATCTGAAATTCACGTTAAAAACATGGGACAACTTACAGGGGTAAGAGAGGGCCCTCAACACGTAACAGAGTTTGAGGAATTTCCCTCAGAGCCTACACTCCATCAGGGCTCTTACAGGGTCTTTAAAGCTCAGGAAGTTTTTTTGACAGTTTTTTGTTTTAAAGTTTCGTACACTATGTTCTTAATGTTTTTTATGTTCTTAATGTTCTTTCAGTTTCTGAGTAGCAAAAAAGAGGGCCACCACACTGTTATACTAAATAAGAAAATACAATGGAGAAACAGGGTGTAACCAAAATAGCCTCATATAATGTAAAAGGGATCCTGAATCCAGTTAAAAGATCCAAGATTCTAGGCAAAATGAAAAAAGACAAAGCAGAAATAATATTTTTACAAGAAACCCACCTAACAGACGTGGAACACACTAAACTCAATAGACAAGGGTTTAAAATGATCTCTTCATCTTCATATAAATCAGGGAGGAGGAGGGGAGTAGCGACATTGATATCAACCAAAATTACATTTGAAAAAAAAATCAGAACACAAAGATAAAGAAGGGAGGTACAGTTTGGTAACTGGGCGGCTAGAGGGAGAAGATATCACCCTGCTGAATGTATATGCACCACCAGGGGCTAAATGGAAATTTTATAAAAATGTATTCGACCTAATGATAACTAAAGCCCAAGGTTTAGTGATATGTGGTGGAGACTTCAATCTAAGACTGAATCCATACTGGGATGCGACAGGTAATTCTTCACATCAAAATAACACCCAAAATAAGAATACTCGGATGCTACTAAAAAAAATGGGAATCTGTGACGTATGGAGGGAATTCAACCCCAATGTAAAAGATTATACTTTTTATTCAACGCCACATTCATCTTACTCAAGGATTGATTACTTTTTTATGTTTAATAGAGACATTGGAAGAGTAAAAACATGTAAAATAGGACTGATGGATCTCTCCGACCACAGTCCGATCTATATGGACTTAAACATCCAAAAATACACAAATAATACATTTTCCTGGAGGTTGAATTCAAGTGTCCTGAAAGGACCACTGAAAGATGAATTGGAATCAGATATTCTCAGATATTTGGAAGAAAACGATAATGGAGAAGTATCTCCTTTAATACTGTGGGATGCGTGCAAAGCTGTAATAAGGGGAAAAATTATTGCAAAACTGGCAACCCAAAAGAAACTGAGACAAGAAAAACTAATCACACTAGAGTCAGAACTCAAGAACCTAGAAAAAGAACACAAAGACAACACTCATTCTAATGGCTCGCTCAAGATTAAAGAAATTAAAAATCAAATAAATGAGATCTACACAATAGAAATCCAGAAGAAACTTACATTTCTGAAACAAAAACACTATGAAGCAGGCAGTAAATCGGCAAAATTACTAGCCTATAAATTGAGGAAACAACAAACGGAAAGAGCAATCTACAAAATCAGAGACCCAGTATCAAAGGAAATAAAATTCAGAACTCAGGATATTCTTAAAAGCTTCGAGAATTACTACAAGAACTTATACTCCCACAAAAAACATAAAAACGCATCCGAGACATTCCTAAACACATTAAACCTTCCCCAACTTACGGAATCACAAAATAAAACTCTGCTGTCAGAAATACAACCTAAAGAATTGGAAAAAGCAATTATGAAACTTAAAGCTAACAAATCCCCAGGAGCAGATGGCTATACAGCAGAATGGTACAAAACCTTTTAACAGCAACTATCTCCTCTCCTCCTGAAAACATTTAACTACGTCCTCCACACAGGGGAAATCCCCCCCTCCTGGAGAGAAGGGGTCATTGCAGTTATACCTAAACCTGAAAAGGATAAACTAGAATGCTCCAACTACAGACCAATCAGTGTATTAAATCAGGACTATAAGCTTTTTACCACTATCCTTGCCAAAAGGTTAGAAAACATACTGACAGACTTAATTCACTTAGACCAAACAGGTTTTATAAGACAAAGACAGACACAAGACAACATTCGACGCACTTTACACATAATTCATCATATAAAAAAATATAACGTCATATTGGGATTAGATGCTGAAAAAGCATTCGATTCGGTTGACTGGTCTTTCCTATATAGAATCTTATCCAGTTTCAATTTTCATAGCAACTTCATTAGAACTATACAGGCATTATATAAAAAACCAACAGCTAAAATAAGGATTAACGGTAATTTATCATCATCTCTTGAGCTGGAAAGAGGATGTCGTCAAGGCTGCCCCCTGTCTCCACTGCTCTTTGCAATCTTCATTGAACCTCTGAGCCAATGGATAAGACAAAATCAAGAAATTCAAGGTATTACACTTGGTCAGAAGGAACATAAAATAGCACTCTTTGCTGATGACATTTTAATATACCTAGGGCAGCCAGACACTTCTTTACCAGAACTAATCTCAGTTTTTTCAGACTATGGAGATTTATTGGGGTACAAATTAAACATGCATAAAACCCAAGTCTTAACATTCAACTATGACCCAAATCATTTTTCACTAAATGAACTCAAAACTAACTGGGAGTTGGAATCTATGAAATATCTGGGGGTCAATATCCCGAAACAACTCGACAAAATTATAACACTAAACTATGATCCACTGGTGACAAAAATAAAATCTGACCTAGCAAGATGGAATATGATACCATTCTTAGGTACTGCACAAAGAATTGAAGCAGTCAAAATGAATATACTTCCATGTCTTCTATACCTTTTCCAAACAATACCGGTAGAACCTCCCAAAAAAACATGGCAGGAGCTGGACAGAAGGATCTCAAGATTCATATGGCAGGGTAAGAGACCTAGAATCAGATATAGAACCCTACAGCTAAACAAAGACAAAGGTGGGCTCGCGCTGCCAAATATCAGGGACTATTTTATAGCTGCACAAATTAAAACTTTAGTAGAGATATGTAACCCAGTCTACACTGCACAATGGCAGGAGATGGAATGCCAAATAACAAGTGACATCCCCCTACAGGCGATAATAGGGAACAATGCCTTAACTAAACTCTTGAATAACACTAACCCGTGGATAGAGACCCCGCTAAAAATTTGGTTTAAGATAGTCAGAGAGAATCAAGCTAAAGAGCCCTATCAACTTCTGCAATGGATTGCCTATGATCAAGACTTTACCCCCAATAAAACAGACACTAGATTTAAAGAGTGGAAAGAGAAAGGGCTGATAAAATATTACGATTTTTTTAAGGGGCAAACTTTAAGAAGTTTTGAAGATTTGAAAAAACAAGGTCTAATAAATCAAGATCTTTACAGGTTCTTTCAGCTTAGACACCACATAAACAATATACTTAAAAAGGAGGATTTGGAAAGGGCCCAGTCAGGTGTTCTGAAGATCTTCTTAATGGCATATAAAGGGATCCCAGGGATCAGATACATTTCTTAAATATACCAAGGTCTTCAAGACTTAAAAGGAGACAACACATCATATATAAAAGAGAGATGGGAAAAAGGGAATTTCACTTTACAACTGGAAATATGGGAAAAGCTAAATAAACAGCAATGGAAAAGTACCTCATCCCTGCAGTGGAGAGAATTTGGATGGAAAAACTTGGTAAGATTTTTCAGAACACCTGCACAAAACAAATTTACCCATAAGGGGTTGAACTGTTGGCGCTCGTGTGGTGAAAAGACTGCAAATCATTTTCATGTGTTTTGGTCATGCCCAGTTATCCACCAATATTGGACCAACGTACAGACAATATTGGGGAAAATATTCAAAATAACAGTTCCCTTTTCTTTTGTAACTTTGTATTTGGGTTTACTACCGGACTCACTGGAAAGACGAGGAGATAAATACTTATTCAATGTTTTAATATTGGCAAGTAAAAAAGCCCTAACTAAAAAATGGATGCTGAAGGACTGTCCTACACCTGAAGATTGGATTAACTTGATTCAAGACATTTACTCGATGGAAAAGTTGACATTCGCACTGAGACAGGACATGGATAGGTTCATGAACTTTTGGCAACCCTGGATTGCATATGTGTCTTCCATTAGATCTAATCTTTGACAAATACCATTTCAATAATGGCACTTCTCTTTGTTACTTAATTTTCTGTTTGTTTGTTTTTTTGCTGTTCTGTTTGTTTGTTTATTCGTTTGGGGTTTTTTTATTTAATTCTCCTTAATTTCACTTTTTCTTTCACTTTAAAAAAAAAGGGGGGGGGGTGTTGTAATAACTATCCTACCAATGTTGTCAAATAGCAAAAAATAAGGGAACATGTGATGAAAATGTAAACAATGCAATGCTGTAATGACCTGTATACCCTTTACAAAAACTTAAAAAAAAAAAAAAATCAGACAATGTGATTTTCTGGATTTTTTTTTTCTCATTTTGTCTCTCATAGTTGAAGTATACCTATGATGAAAATTGGAGACCTCTCTCATCTTTAAAGTGGGAGAACTTGCACAATTGGTGGCTGACTAAATACTTTTTTGCCCCACTGTACATGATGATCGTGCATGTTGATTGGTTTGGGTTAGGGTTAGGCTTAGATGTTGTGCATATTACAAATAATGTGCACAATGAGAAAAAGACCTGTCGTTCACATACAGTGTAATATACGCAATGTCGTGTACAAAGCATCTTTATATATGGGGGGGGGGGGGCTGAAAAGTTCATAGTGGTCAAATTTGACCAAAATGTGGTTTATTTTTCAACTGCAGGGATCGAAGTGCTGCAACACTGATGGAAGAAGTGTGTAGACCAAAGGGGAGACTACAGTATGTTGAAAAATAAACCACATTTGGTGAAATTTGACCACTATGAACTTTTCAGCCTATGAACTTTTCAGCCCCCCCTTCACTAAAATAAAAATTTCACACTTCCACATTTAATTTCCTTGTGATTGAATTTTATGATTTCCCCTGAAGCTCCCCAACACCCCAATCCACCTTGTGTGCCCCTATTCATCTAAAAATCCTAAACCGCCCCTGAACTGTGGCCAGTTCAAAGAAAAATCTCCCCTGATTTGCCACTGCAGCAGCCGCCTTACCAACAGGTGCATCAGCACATTTATTACATGCTGAGGTAAAGATCAAGGTCACACCTGAATCACACTGAATTTAAAGGATTCAAAGGCTGTCCTGGTCAGGCTTTGCAGTGTAAAATGCATGTCTCAGTAACAAATGCATCGCACACTGCAAATGGTCCTCCCCAGATTTGACGCAGGATGCTCAATTTCCAATCAGCCCTCCAACTTCTGCAAAGTCAAAAAATAGAAATTGATCTGAGGGAGGTGAAAAGCAGTAATATATTTTTGGCTTAATGGAAAACAGCCCCCAACCCTACCAATCTTACATTTTTTATTTTTTTTTTTGTACATGAAGGGCGTGTCTTTACATTTTCTGTCCATGATGATCAATATCTTACTTAACAGTCCATATTAATATCACTGCATCACAACATTTTATCTTAGTAAAAGCCTTAATTATGTCATTATGTCAGTCACATTATGTATATATATATATATATACCACCAACAATTACAGTGATGTGATGAGAGGTGTTTTTTCTTCTTGGATGCCACAGTAGTTAATGACAAACAACAGAAATGGTGAATTAAGCAATAAACAACACAGTGGTACTGGTAAGTCCATAACATGAGATGATAAGAGACATGACATGAGATGACAAGATGATATGAGCATAGACGATGAAGCTGCAAATGCTGCACTCACTACCGCAGTAATGAAATGTCCTTTTCTCACTTTAAAAGAATTGCCATGACTACAGAGGTCTTTTTTGTCTTTACTGTGCGTGTGCTGCCCTCTTCTGGAGACTCAATAAACAACCAAAAACTGACGTCTTCAAATGAAGCGTCTCTACAACATCCATCCATCCATCCATCTTCTTCCGGTTAATCCTTAGAATGTTTCTTCCAAACTGAACAGCTTGGGTGTCAGCCAAGGACATGCACAGGTTTGGGCTATTGCTGCCCAGGCAACAGCCCATTTGCCATCTTTGCTCCTCCGGGGGTGGGGCAGCTGGCCTGTCAACATTAGAAATAGGTTGTTTTATATTTCCTTTTGCATATGTCAGGTTGCAACTTTTTTATATAAAATTTGGAGTGTTTTCTTTCTAAAATATGTGACTCTTTTCCTGTATATGCGTACCTTTTATACAAGAAATTTTTAAGTTTTTCTTTGCTTCTCTCACTTTTTCATCTAATTTTGAGACTTCATGTGGGACCTTTTTTTTAAATGTTCATGTTTTTGTAAATTAGAGTTTTTGTTCTTGTAAATTTGGATTTTTGTGACTTTTGAACATTCTCATAAATTGGTTCCATTTTTATTTTCATTTAGAGATAATTTTTCTTCATTTTTCTTGTAATTAGAGGATTTTTCAACATTTTTAAACTTCATGAAAATTTGAGGTTTTTTCACTCATTTTCTTTTTCCGTTCTTGAATTTGTGACTTTTGTGTCATAATTTCAGATTTTTGTCTTCCAACTTCACGTTATGTCAGTGTTTTCTCCCCTTATGTTTTTCTGTTGATAATTTTCCTTGGAAAAAAAAGACCTTTTTTGTAAATATGTTATTTTTCTCATGTAATTTGAAACTTTCTCAAAAATGTTGAACTTTTTCCTCATAAAAATTAGTGCATCTTTTTAATAAATTTTCTGTGTTTTCTTACACATTTTCAGTGATCATTATTAGACATATCTGACTTTTTTCCTCATAAATTTACAACTTTTCTCATGAATTTTTGACTTTTGTCTAATAAATTCACTTTTTCTTGTAATTTTATTTATTTATTTATTTATTTATTTTTGTATGTATACTTTATTAATCCCAGAGGGAAATTTAGGGCATCCACGTGGATGGATGAGGCTACCACGGTGGTGCGCCAATCCCTTCACCATTCACACACACATTCACACCTAGGGTCGCTTTACAGTCTCCAATTAACCTAACTTGCATGTTTTTGGCCTGTGGGAGGAAACCGGAGTACCCAGGTGAACCCACGCAGACACGGGGAGAACATGCAAACTCCACACAGAAGGTTCACCAATGGTCAGAGGGTGGGATCAAACCCATGACCTTCTTACTGTGCCACCACAGTGATAACCACTGCCCAAATTTTGTCCTTGTTTCAGATTACTGTAGATCAACAGCCCCTCAAAATGTCTGTGCACGTCCCTGCTGTCAACATTTAGTGGCTCCATATCAGTGAAATATAGAAAATGAAGCAACTGTGCTTTAGTGCACAAGAATGGGAAGGGATCTTTACTGTGACTTATTTAATTTTTTGTGCTAGTTAAGTGTTTAAGTGTTCGTGATTGTTTGCATACGCGGATGTTGTCTGCATGATGGATTCTCTGATTGCTCACACCTTTCCAGAACCAGGAACAAGTCACATGCTCCCAGGCTCTTTTAGTCATGGGCCAAGAAAACCAGGAGGACCTCTTTATCAGATTAATCACACAGGATGAAACATGGGTCCATCACTATGATCCAGAGACTAAAGCCCAGTCGAAGCAATGGAATCATTATGACTCACCACCTCCAAAGAAGACACATATCCCACAGTTGACGGGCAAGGTCATGCTCATGGTCTTTTGGGACCAGCATGGAGAATTGATGATGGATTTCCTGGCAAAGAGTATCACAGTTACCAGGACTTATTGCTTCACTGCTGCAGAAATTGCAGAAGGTCATCAAAACCAAGAGGTGTGGCATGCTGACCAAAGATGTCTTCCTCCCTCAAGACAACTCACATGTTGCCCAGACAGAAGCACAGTCCTGTGGCTATGAAATCCTTCCTCAACTGCCTTACTCTCCTGACCTTGAGCCATCTGACTTCCACCTCTTTCCAACCTTGACGCCATTTTCGAAGGGCAAGCACTTTTAAGACAATAAAATACTAATGATGATGAAGTCAAGGTGTAGTTTCTGACACAACCTGAAGACTTCTACAGGTGAAGTCTCCACAGCTGCATAAACTGATGGAAGAAGTGTGTGACCCCTGATGGTACCTATGTAGGAAATGATTAATAACTGTGCTAACTTTGGTTCCTCTCAGTCCATGGGAAATGAGTCAGAGGAAATCTTTGAACAGCCCTCATATGAACAGGTCTTTCTTATTTTTGTCAATAAGAGCCACATGATATGGGAGCCACAGGTTGTGGATAACAAGTTTAAAGAGATCTGTCTCAAACATTAATTTAACAATGCAAAAATTTGATCAACAGCTAGTTAATGCTTTTTTCTTATCACACACTGAATGATGAAAAGAGACCAGAGAGCCCCAGCAGGAACCCACAGGTGCTAGATCAACAAAGAGCCTTACTGGAATAGGTTGGAACCCAGAACCTTTCTCTGATGTTGCAGTATGGTCTAAATTGATGCAAGACATAAATTAAAACTAATGTGAACGTGAACAATAATAATAATAATAATAATAATAATAATAATAATAATAAGTACTTAGTATAGAGATGTCACTGCTGGTATGGTTATAGAATATTTGTAGTTAAAACCTGAAATCTCCTTCCTTTATCATTGCTGAAAAATCATGTTTGCACCATATGTGGCAATGTGTCCTATGGATGTCATGTGACCCCCTACAGTGTCATGTGACCAAAATCGTTGATAAATGGGAAGTGAGACTCACTCAAGATGTTAATTATAGGTGAAGTGTGTGCAGTGGTGCCTCCAGAAATTTTTCATAGGAGTGGCCACATGGGGGCCACTGAAAATCTTGTGGTGGCACGTCAAAATCAAAAGCCAAAAGTCAAGTCCAGAAATTCTCCAATGCTGTTGTCATAGGCTTATATAGACTGCAAGTTGAAAACTGTAGTTACTAGAAACTAGTGCATGCCCGTAGAAAGCAAGTATTCTTGTCTGAAAACAGGTAGCCCAATTAGGCTTTACAGGCCCAAATGTAGGCTGTGTTTGAAAGTGGAATACAAAGAGGTGTAGCCTATATGTAGACAATCGCACATGTTTGACTTTGACAACTATAAAAGGGACTGAACACTAAGATTTATTTGATTGTGTGAATATTAATTACAGAATTACTGAAAATGAATGGGACATCCAATATTAGTGACTATTTAAGAACCCTTTGTTATATAGTGTTTTGGCACATTATTGTGAAGTGCGGTGGAGTGACATACACTTTCCGTCACGTCACTGCACCGCTCTATATAAAGCGGAGGGCATCCATATTGCGGCTTCTTTGACCGGTGCCCTCTGCCAGGTGCCTACTATGTTACCGCTGTTCCACAACTTCAATAAAGCTGCGTTCACCCAGTCATCTTGCCTCATCCTTCACTCAAGGTATTTTACATACATAACATTTGGCGATCGAGGATTAACTCATGGAGGCGTGTATCACACCACTTCGCCCCTTTCTCGAGCTCCCGGGTGAACCGCCGGTGCCTTGGCCCATGTGGTTTGAGGCTTTCCAGACCTACATCACCACACTGGCCCTCGGTAAGCTCGACAAGCTAAGAGCACGTGTGCTACTTGTTCACAACCTGGATATCGAGGGCCAGCGATTCCTGCGCACACTCGGAGCTTCGGACTCTTTTGAAGACATTGTGGAGCTGCTAGCCAACCACTTTCATTTTTAGATTTGTTCTCGGCAGCGACATCAGCAAGTAGGTGAGCCTGTTCATCAGTTTGTCGCCGACTTGAGGCAGCTTGCTAGCGAGTGTCGCTTTGGGCCATTGGAAGATGAAATGGTATGTGACCAGCTTGAGGAGCAAGTGTAGCGCCGCATTGCGGGCTAGGCTACTCACAGCGCCCAATGACTTAACATTAGCCAGAGCTGTCAAGCTAGCTCTCCAGTTGGAAGCCACAGACAAGCTAGTTTCGGAGCTAACCTGGCACCAGTCACAGCAGCTGCCGAAGCCTCCTGCCATGGCAAATGTTGCAGACTTGGATAGCGAGGACAGCTTGGGTGACGATACTATAGAAGCCAACGCTGCCAGCCAAAGGTCTACCCTGGGAAAACTCCTGTGCAAGGGTTGTGGGTCCGCGACACACTGCAATAAGGCTAAGGATTGCCCGGCTAGGGAAAAACATTGTAGCAGATATGGACGTTTGAACCATTATGCTAGAGTGTGCCGTGTATCTGAACCGGAGACCGCAAGGAAGAAATCACTCTGCCCGCCCCCGAAGACCATCCATACGGTGTCCCCCAGTACCAACAGGTACACGTTTTGCACAATGGAATTGGATGGTGTGGAGGTGCTGCTGCTGGTTGACACAGGAGCGGAGGGGTTGTTGCTGAATTGGGCCACAGTGAAGAAGTTTTTCCCCCACTATAGGCTAAGAGGTAACCCAGCGCTGTTGTATGATTATGGAGGTGGCAGGCTGTGCACAGTTGGGACTTTGGAGTTAACCCTTTGAGTGTGTATGGCGCACTTCTGCGCCTGCCAGCTGATCAGTCCAAACAAAGCCTGTACAGCTGAATAGAGGGTGAAATGTACAAACCTTTTAACACCACTTGTTGGCCGAGAGGTGTGGCTTTTCATTTACCGCGAGAACTGGAAACGGTCCAATTCAAAAAGTAGGTCATATCAGCGTTTGAAGCCCGCCCCCTTTCATTCTGCTGTTTGACACGGAGGAGACAGGATGGCAAGGAAGACGTTCTCATCTGAAGAGATTTTAGTGCTGGTATTCGCCACTCCTGGTTCAGAGGAGGAGCTTAGCCCTAGTTTGTCATCTGAGTTAGAGTCCAGCTCTGATTATGTGCCTTCTGACAATGGTGCAAGCAGTTGTAGCGAAAGTGGATACAGACATCTTGCACGCGACGCTGCAGCTGCGTTTTCTGTGTCCAGCCGTGCCCAAAACGGCACAGGAGCCTCATCTGCAGATTGTTTTGCTTTGCCAAACCGTGGTTGCGGCGCGAAAAGGTCCAGAGCAGCCCGTGGGCGACGTTTGGCTGGGCAAGAGAGCACAGCTGGTGCACATCGACATGCGCCATGTGTGCGCGGTGGCAGGACAATAGGTAGTGGCGATGCGGCAGGAGGTTTGGACATTGACGGCTGGGAGCTTCTTAGAGATGAAGAAGTTTATCAGCCATGGCTGAAAGCATTTGAACAGCCAGTTGGATATCATGGAGAGAAGGACCTGTCAACTGCGCCCGCCAGTGATTTTGTGCCACTGTTTTGGACTCTGGAATTCTGGATGCTTGTGACCAACAAAACAAACAGGTACATATTTGTTGCATAAACTGTGTTTCATTTGCTTCATTTTAGTTTAGTGTGAAACAAACGTGCCGTGAGATTGGTGTTTTTAATGATTTTTAGTAATTTTGTCAATGATGGGACAAAAGGCCATGTGGTGACAGTGTGTGAAACAAAAATTATCCATCCATCCATCTTCTCCCGCTTTTCCGGAGCGGTAGAAGATAAAAACGGTAGAAGATGAAGGGACAAATGAAGGAACAAAAGGACCATGTGGTGATAAAGTGTGAAACAAAAATTGTCCATCCATCCATCTTCTAGCGCTTTTCCGGAGCGGTAGAAGATGAAGGGACAAATGAAGGAACAAAAGGACCATGTGGTGACAGGGTGACACCAAAACTGTTTTTGTTTTGAATGATTTTTAGTAATTTTGGCAATGAGGGGACAAAAGGACCATGTGGTGACAGTGTGTGAAACAAATGTGGCATGAAATGGGTTTTATTTGCCTTACAATGCTAATTTTGAGGTCAAACTTTGTGTGTCCCAAACAGATATGCTGACCAGGTCATAAGTCAAGCCAAAGCTAACTATGCGCTGAAACCCCGGTCCCGAATTCAAAAGTGGACTGCAGTAACTGTGGAGGAGCTGAAGGCGTTCATGACACTCCATCTGTCCATGGGAATACATCAGAAGCCTGCACTGAAGGACTACTGGGGAGAGTTTGGGCTGACATTTACTCCTGGATATGGCAGAGTGATGACATACGACAGGTTTGCAATCATCCTGTCTTGCCTTCACTTTGTAAACAATGACAACTGGGTTGAATATGGACAGCCAGGGTATGATCGACTTTTCAAGAACCCCCAGTCATTGACTGTGTAGTGCCACGTTTTGCCGATGCTTATGCTCCAGGCAAGGAACTCTCCCTGGATGAAATGACAATTGCATTCAAGGGGAGGTCGATCTTGAGACTTTATAACCCCCAAAAAACGGACAGGTATGGCTACAAGGCATTTTGTCTTGAGTGAAGCCAGCACAGGCTATGTGTTGCGGTGGTCACTGTACAATGCACAAAATGGCGATGACTGTGACAGTGTGGGCGCAACTCATTTTGTTGTGCGTCAGTTGATGGAGCCATACACCGGGAAGGGACATCACGTGTAAATGGATAGCTATTACATAGGGCCAGCCATCACTATGGAGCTCGCAGCCAAGGACACTGGACTGTGTGGGACTGTCAGCAGCAACAGGAAAGGTAATTTGTTTTTATTTTTATTCATTTTTTGTGTGTTATTTATGCCGATTTATTTATGCAAGTTTATTCATGCCATTATTTATGCCATTACTGTAGGTATGCCAAGGGATCTCAGACCAGCCCAGTTGCCATTGAGAAGGGGAGATGACCCAGTTTTCATGCGGCACGACAAACTGCTGGCCTGTGCGTGGCATGACACAAAGCGTGTCACCATGCTCTCATCGATCCATGACAACACTTGTGTCCGGAAACGCATTCGTACAAAGGGGAGTGCGACTAGTTTCCGTGACATAAACAAGCCTGTGTGTGTGGACAGCTATAACACCTACATGGGAGGAGTTGACAGGGCTGACCAATGAATGAAAACTTACCTGTTTCCACACAGGGCCAAGAAATGGTACAGCCGCAATTTCAACTCACTCATGATCATCTGCGTTGTGAACTCCCACATCCTGTAAACTAGGTGTACTGCTGGTCCACACAAGCCCCTGAAGCTATTCATTCAGGAACTCATCAGAGGTTTGCTTGAGGGGCACAAGAGAAGTGAGGGCAAGAGACCAGGAAGGCCTTCACAGCAAGCATTGGAGACGCCACAGAGATTGACTGAACGGCACTTTATGGCCGAAAGTACTGGTTCACGTCCAGACTGTGTGGTGTGTTCAGATCGGAGCCGTTCCCAAGGTCGTCGCCAGACGGACTTAAGGTGCGCGCAGTGTGGGGTAGGACTGTGTGCTGTGCCTTGCTTTGAGCGTTACCACACACTGAAGAACTTCAAACTCTGCCACCTTGACAAATGAGAGCAGATACTTACTGACAAAATGACCACAATGACCAAAAGCATAACAAATTGGTTTTGCTGCCAGTGCGTTTCTAATGTGTGTTTTGATTATGCTGACATGGCACATTATGCACACTGGTAAATAAAATTTCTGAAATCACAACCTTCTCTGTCATCTGCAAATTTTTTTCTGGAAGGTATTGAACATTTCATTGTCGCAATATGCAAATTAGGTCCAATTATGCACAATGCATGGATGCAAGTTCACTTGGCAGACACTTGGGTTCCTCTGCAACATTTTTGAAAATGGGACTTTGCATCTAACTATTACTGTTCTGGAGCTGTAGTGTTGTAAAATTTGGATTGTCACAATATGCAAATTATGTCCAATTATGCACAATGCATGGATGCAACTTCACTTGGCAGACACTTGGGTTCCTCTGCAACATTTTTGTGATTGGGACTGTGCATCTAACTATAATCATTCTGAAGCTATAGTGTTATAATAAAATCTGGATTGTCGCAATATGCAAATTAGGTCCAATTATGTACAATGCATGGATGCAAGTTCACTTGGCAGACACTTGGGTTCCTCTGCAACATTTTTGAAAATGGGACTTTGCATCTAACTATTACTGTTCTGGAGCTGTAGCGTTGTAAAATTTGGATTGTCGCAATATGCAAATTATGTCCAATTATGCACAATACATGGATGCAAGTTCACTTGGCAGACACTTGGGTTCCTCTGCAACATTTATGTAATTGGGACTGTGCATCTAACTATAATCATTCTGAAGCTATAGTGTTATAATAAAATCTGGATTGTCGTAATATGCAAATTAGGTCCAATTATGTACAATGCATGAATGCAAGTTCACTTGGCAGACACTTGGGTTCCTCTGCAACATTTTTGAAACTGGGACTTTGCATCTAACTATTACTGTTCTGGAGCTGTAGTGTTGTAAAATTTGGATTGTCGCAATATGCAAATTATGTCCAATTATGCACAATGCATAGATGCAAGTTCACTTGGCAGACACTTGGGTTCCTCTGCAACATTTTTGTAGTAGGGACTTGGCATCTAACTGTTACCGTTCTGGAGCTGTAATGCTGTAAAATTTGGATTATCGCAATGTGCAAATTATGTCCAATCATGCACAATCCATGGATGCAAGTTCAACTCAATTCAATTCAATTCAATTTTATTTATATAGCACCATATCACAACAAAAGTCATCTCATACTACTTTCAAATGTAGGGGAAATCCCACAATTGCAGAATGACTCCAGCAATCAGGCGATCCCCTGTGAGCAAGCACTAGGCAACAGTGGAAAGGAAAAACTCCCTTTTAACAGGAAGAAACCTCTAGCAGAACCAGGCTCAGGGAGGGGCAGTCATCTGCTGCAACTGGCTGGGGGGTGAGGGGATAGAGAAGATGAAAAGAACAGACATGTAGAGAGCAAACATTAACAGAGAGAAGCCAAGTATATTATTGGAGGTCACCCGGCAGTCTGAATCTATTAACAGCAAAACAAAGGGAGGGTTAAAAGACACCGTGTGGAAGATGTGTTCAATGACGAGACATGAGTGTATTTCTCAGGTTCGGCTTTATTGCAGAACACATTCATCCAACATTCTCAAAAGCAAGGAGAGGCAGAATAATATTACATCACACTCTTATACCTCCGGGGGATTAAGAACTCAAGTCACATGGTGCTTCTGCAAACATTCAATCACAATGCAAGTCTCTGAAGATTCACCATTGTCTCTTATTCTCCGGTGTCCCGGGAAACCCCCCAGGACCTCCTCTGAGACAAGGGCCCGACTTCACACCTCCTCGCCATCACCTGTCGGCCCCCGTCGATCCAATCTCCTGTTCCTCCAGACGTGAAGCCTCAATCCACATAAGCCATACATTTGTGGGAGATATGAACCAGACATATGTGCCACACTCTTGTGGGAAATATGAACCAAACATATGTGCCACATGACCCCCCCCCCCCAAACGTCTGCATGGGACAAACATACTCATAAATGCATAACATAAAAGACATCGCCACATAACCAATAATCAACTCCCCAATCTCTTAGGTCTTAGCTTCCTGCCGAATCTGCTGTAAGCCGGCTTCGCTGCGTCTGCAGCGTCTCCTCGCACCTGGGGATTAGATTTGTTAGCACATCTCTGTGGGAGCTCTGGAGCATGCCTTCTTGGTGGCCTGCCCCAGCGGGGGGCTTTCGCCAACTGCACGCGTTCATCAGCCAGGACAAAAGCGGGCTTGAGTCTGTTTATGCAAATTAGCTCCCTTCTGCCCCCCAAATCTAGCAAAAAATGCTTCTCATTTTTTTCCAGCACCCTGAACGGTCCATCATAAGGCGGTCTCAGCCCTGGGCGTTGTGCATCATGTCTAACAAAAACAAACTCTGCGTTTTTTAAAGCCTCTGGCACAAAAACGCGTGGAAAACTGTGATGCACTGGGCCAGGCAGCGTGTTTGATCCTGTGCCGCTCTGCAACAGCTGAGCGGGGGGGCAATTGGGCGCAGGATTTTCCGGGAGAAATTGCCCCGGCAAACGGAGAGGTTGTGCGAAAACTAACTCAGCTGGGGAGGCCTGCAAATCCTCCTTAGGTGCAGAACGCAACCCCAATAAAACCCATGGCAGTTTGTCTACCCAATTTGTATCCGTGAGCGATGCTCTGAGGGCTGCTTTCAATGACCTATGAAAGCGTTCACATAAACAGTTGGCCTGCGGGTTATACGCGGTAGTGCGGTGTACCTTCACCCCTAAGCTGCGGGCAATAGACGACCAGAGTTCGGAAACAAATTGAGGGCCTCTGTCTGACGTTATATCCGACGGAACTCCAAAACGCGCGACCCAAGCTGTTAAAAACGCGCGCGCAACCTCTTCCGCCGTTGTTGACGCCAGAGGTACCGCTTCTGGCCAACGCGTGGTGCGGTCCACCATCGTCAAAAGGTGTGTGCGTCCTTGAGACGAGGGAAGCGGGCCCACCAGATCAACATGCACGTGATCGAACCGCTTAGCCGGGATGTGAAAAGGCTCCAAAGGAGCCCTCGTGTGCTTGTGTATCTTAGCCCTCTGGCACGCTACACAAGCCGCTGCTCATTCCTTGACCTGTTTGCGCAACCCCGGCCAGACAAATTTCTCCCCCACCATCTTGACCGATGCGCGTACCCCCGGGTGCGCCAGCGAATGGACCGAGTCAAAAACGCGGCGGCGCCATGCGGCTGGAACCACGGGACGAGGCCGACCCATGGAGACATCGCATATTAAGGGGGGCATACCTATTTGCTGCACCCTGTGCTCCAGCCTTAACCCTGTTGGTCCAGACTGGAGCGCACGCACATCCGCGTCACCAACCTGCTCCGCAGCCATGTCTGCATAATCCAAACCTACGTGGACCGGGGCTGCGCGCGCTCCCGCGTCACTGCCCTGGCCCACAGCCACCGAGTCTGCCCCCACGTGACCTGGCGTTGCCACAGCACGTGAGAGACAGTCCGCCACTACATTGTGTTTGCCTGCTACATGCTGGATATCGGTGGTGAACTCCGATATTGCGGCTAGCTGTCTTTGTTGTCGGCCTGACCAAGGTTCTGAGATCTTGGCCATCGCAAAAGTTAATGGTTTGTGGTCCACAAAAGCAGTGAAACGCCGCCCTTCCAGCCAGAACTGGAAATGGCGGATGGCCAAGTGTAGGGCTAAAAGCTCCCTGTCAAACTCGCTGTATTTACTCTCGTTATCGCGCAGGGATTTGCTAAAGAACGCGAGAGGCTGCCAGGTCCCTGCCACACACTGTTCAATGACTGCCCCCACAGCTAGGTCCGAAGTGTCGGTGGTGAGCGCCAAACGGGCTGTTGGAACCGGGTGCGCTAACAAAACGGCGCTTGCAAGGGCTGATTTGACCTGGGAGAAAGCGCGCTCCCGCTCCGGAGACCATTCAACCTTATTAGTGGGTTTTTGTTTTTTTAGTGCCGCGTACAGTGGCTGCATAAGCCGCGCTGCACTCGGAAGAAACCAGTTGTAAAAATTAACCATTCCTAGAAACTCCTGCAGCACTTTTATCGTTTGAGGTCGGGGGAAATCTGTTATTGCGCGCACTTTCTCAGGAAGGGGAACCGCTCCCTGTGGTGAAACGCGGTGCCCCAAAAAATCGATTTGCGCTACCCCGAACTGGCACTTCGCTGGGTTAATTATCAACCCGTGCTCTGCCAGTCTCCAAAAAAACGCTGTGAGGTGGGTTTCATGTTCGTCCTCGGACGTGCTGGCTACCAATATGTCGTCTAAATAGACGAACACGAAAGGCAGGTCGCGTAAAACAGCATCCATCATGTGTTGGAAAGTTTGCACGGCGCCCTTTAATCCAAACGGCATGCGCAAAAACTCAAAAAGCCCAAACGGAGTTATTACCGCGGTTTTGGGAATATCCTGCGCGCGCACGGGGACTTGGTGGTAGCCGTGCACCAAGTCTATTTTAGAAAAAATGCGCGCCCCTGCCAAATGAACTGAGAAATCCTGGATGTGCGGAATCGGGTAGCGGTCGTGTGCTGAGACGTTGTTCAACCTGCGAAAATCACCACAAGGTCGCCACGAGCCATCAGCCTTTGGGACCATGTGTAACGGGGAAGCCCAGGGGCTGTTCGAGCGTCTAATTATGCCCAGTTTTTCCAGGTTGGCAAATTCCTCACGCGCTATTGCCAGTTTAGCTGAGTCCAAGCGCCGGGCTTTTGCAAAAACGGGCGGCCCAGTGGTGGTGATAAAATGTTCCACCCCGTGTTTGGCCACTGTCGCCGAAAACTTTGGAACTGTGAGTGCTGGAAAGTGAGTGAGCAGAGCATGAAACTTACCACCCGCAGCTGTGACGTTGGCGTGTGCAGTCGGCGGAGCCACCCAAGCTGTGCAGGGAATAGAATGGAAAGAAAGTGCATTAACCAGGCGTCTATTAGCAAGATCAACCAATAAACCATGTGAGCACAAAAAATCAGCCCCTAACATGTTGAAACTGACCGCTGCTACAATAAAGGTCCACTCGAATGAACGGCCCTGTAAGGACAGACGCATGGTCCTCTCACCGAATGTCTTAATCGCTGAGCCATTCGCTGCTAATACTGACACCCAGGGAGCTTTGGACGGCATCAGCCGTTCCGCGTAGGTAGACGTGACAAAACTCAGCTGGGAGCCCGTGTCCACGAGGAATTGTTTCCCCGAGTGTGCATCTGTCAGGTAAAGCAGCTTATTTTCTTCTCCGAGGGATGCAACTGCTGCCGGCCCCCCGGTCTTGGCGTTTCCCTGACGCTTGAAGCAGCACGGTGGGAGACATCTGTGCGCCCTCTCCGCAAAACGGCGGTGGTAGAAACACAGGCCGACCTCAGCTCCGCATCGCCTGACGCCTGTCGCCGCCGTCGTCGGTTCGTCTGGTGCCGCCACCTCTGGCTCCAAACCATCTCCGGGCGCCGTCCTCTGCTCAGCTGCCACGGCCGAAACTGCGCTCCGCTTGTGGGCGTCGACGAGTCGCTGCGCCTCCTTGCCGAGGCCATGGTAGTCCCGCTTGGCCAAGCGGGGTGAGTCTGCCAGAGTCACTCTCACTGCTGGCGGCAGAGTCCGGAGGAAAAGGTGGGCGAAGATAAATTCGCCATCCTCGGAGTCTTTCAGTCTCAGCATCTTCACCATCAGGTCTGCCAGTCTGTCGTTCTCCGACTCCGTCAACTCTAGGAGCCCCTCTGCTCGCTGTTGCACCGAGGGGGTGAAATGGCTGATCAGCGCCTCCTTCAATGCGCCGTACTTGTCGGTGTCCAGTGGGTGGTTAACCAGATCTTCCACCCTCTGGACCGTGTGACTGTCCAGCTTCGCCACCACATGGTAGAACCTCGTTTCATCCTTTGAGATTCTCTGGAGGTTGAACTGCGCCTCGACCGCGCTAAACCAGGAGCGCGGACTGTGCTGCCAGAAATCGGGCAGCTGGAGCATGGAGGCAGCCATCAGGCTGGCCTCTGATGAGCTCCGCTCGGGAGAATTCTCCCTGCTCATTCTTTGTCGTGGGTCACCAGTGTGGAAGATGTGTTCAATGACGAGACATGAGTGTATTTCTCAGGTTCGGCTTTATTGCAGAACACATTCATCCAACATTCTCAAAAGCAAGGAGAGGCAGAATAATATTACATCACACTCTTATACGTCCGGGGGATTAAGAACTCAAGTCACATGGTGCTTCTGCAAACATTCAATCACAATGCAAGTCTCTGAAGATTCACCATTGTCTCTTATTCTCCGGTGTCCCGGGAAACCCCCCAGGACCTCCTCTGAGACAAGGGCCCGACTTCTCACCTCCTCGCCATCACCTGTCGGCCCCCGTCGATCCAATCTCCTGTTCCTCCAGACGTGAAGCCTCAATCCACATAAGCCATACATTTGTGGGAGATTTGAACCAGACATATGTGCCACACTCTTGTGGGAAATATGAACCAAACATATGTGCCACAACAGGATCATTCCCTAATCATAGGCTATATTGAAGAGGAAGGTTTTTACCCTATTCTTAAAAACAGAGATTGAGTCTGACTCCCGAACCCAAATTGGTAATTGGTTCCACAGGAAGGGAGTTTGATAGCAGAAGGCTCTGCCTCCCATTGTACTTTTGGAGATTCTAGGTATTACAAGCAATCCGGCATTTTGGGAGCGTAGTGCTCTGTTAGGATGATAGGGTAATATCAGATCTTTTTTATACAGTAAGAGGGGGCCTGATTATTAAGAGCTTTGTAAGTGAGAAGAAGGATTTTAAACTTAATTCTAAACTCTATTAGAAGCCAATGAAGGGAGGCCAGAACCGGAGAGATACTGTATGATCTCTCTTTCTAGAACCAGTTAAAACTCTTGCTGCAACATTTTGGATCAACTGAAGACTTTTTAAAGATATTTTAGGACAACCTGATAGTAACGAGTTACAATAATCTAATCTAGAGGTAACAAAAGCATGGATCAATTTCTCAGCATCACTCAGAGACAAGATGCTCCTAATCTTGGCAATATTACGCAAATGATAGAAGGCAGTCTTAGAAACAAATTTAATATGTGAATTAAAAAACAGATCTTGATCAAAAATAACCTCAAGGTTCCTCACAGAACTATTCAGAGTAAGAGTAGCCACATCTAAATTAAGAGTTTGATTTGGAAGGTATTTCCAAGGTTTTTGGGACTGACAACGGTGACTTCAGTCTTATCTGGGTTTAATAGCAGAAAATTACAAGTCATCCAAGCTTTGATTTCCTTAAGACAGGTATCTAACTTGGCTAATTGATTACAATCATCGGGCTTCATTGACAGGTATAATTGAGTGTCATCTGCATAACAATGAAAATTTATACAGTGCTTTCTAATGATGTTACCTAACGGAAGCATATATAAGCTAAAAAGAGTAGGGACTAACACAGATCCATGTGGACCTCCATGACTGAGCTTAGGGTTGGAAGAAAACTCATCATTGATATGAACAAACTGAAGTCTATCGGACAAATAAGATCTAAACCACTGCAGTGAAGTACCATTTAGTCCAACAAAGTGTTCTAATCTATCAAGTAGAATATCATGATCGATAGTATCAAAGGCTGCACTAAGATCTAAAAGGACAAGTACAGAAACGAGTCCATTATCAGATGCGATAAAAAGGTCATTAGTGACCTTCACTAAGGCTGTTTCAGTACTATGATGAATTCTGAACCCAGATTGAAACTCTTGAAATAAACCATTTCCCTGTAAGTGGTCAAATAATTCCGTAGCAACAACTCTTTCTAAGATTTTTGAAATGAAAGGCAAATTAGAGATTGGTCAATAGTTAGCTAAAATTCCTGGATCGAGCGTTGGCTTTTTAAGTAAGGGTTTAATTACAGCAATTTTAAAAGCCTGCGGTACATGACCTAAGATTAAAGAAGAATTGATTATTTGAAGAATATGACTACCAATAAATGGGAAGACTTTTTTAAATAAGCTGGTAGGAATAGGGTCTAAAAGACAAGTTGAAGGCTTGGATGAGGAGATTATTTTATCTAACTCTAAAAGGTCAATTGGACTAAACTTATCAGAATCAGAATCAGAATCAGCTTTATTGGCCAAGTATGCACAACACATACAAGGAATTTGACTTTGGCTAAAAACTTGCTCTCGTTCAGGTGGAGGATTTAAATAAGATTTAAATAAGGATTCAATGACAACAGAGTATGTACAGTAAATTACAGTCTGTCCATGTTTCTATAAAAGGATGCAAATATATACAGTTATTTACTCAGACTATCCACACTTTGCAGAAATATATGAAAAAATATACAGTCACACAGTATTTCACTATGAACTCAGATTCAGTGATATAATGTGAATGAAGTAAAAAGCAGTGTGAGAGTTATGTGCAGTGTAAGAATGGATGAAAAGTCATGAGTACAGCAACAGGTAGGACTAGGTGAATGTTAGGAGTTCATCAGAGTGATGGCTTGAGGAAAGAAACTGTTCCTGTGACGGGTGGTTTTGACCTTCAGTGATCTGTAACGACGACCAGAAGATAGAAGTTCAAACAGTTTGTGGCCGGGGTGTGACGGGTCAGCACAGATGTTCTCAATGGAGGGTAGGTCGGTACCAATGATCCTCTCCGCAGACTTAATGATCCGCTGCAGTCTGGTCTTGTCCTGATTAGTGGCAGATCCAAACCAGACAGTGATGGAAAAGCAGAGGACAGATTGGATGATGGCGGTGTAGAAGACAACCAGCAGCTCCTGAGGCAAATCAAACTTCTTGAGCTGACGCAGAAAAAACAACCTCTGCTGGGCCTTTTTCCGGACAGTGTCTATATGGGAGGACCACTTCAGGTTCCGGGAGATTGTGATACCCAGAAACTTGAAGGAGTCCACAGTGGACACTGTGCTGTTGAGGATGGTGAGTTGGGGGGAATGAAGGAGGGTGTCGCCTGAAATCCACAGTCATCTCCACCGTTTTGGCTGGGTTAAGTTCAAGATGGTTCTGGCCGCACCAGAGGATCAGCTGCTCCACCTCCCACCTGTATGCAGACTCATCACCATCCCGGATCAAACCGATGACTGTGGTGTCATCTGCAAACTTCAGGAGCTTCACCGAAGGGTCCTCTGAGGTGCAGTCGTTGGAGTAGAGGGAGAAGAGCAGTGGGGAAAGGACACATCCTTGGGGGGTGCCAGTACTAATTTTTCGGGAGCTGGATGTAAATCTCCCTAGCTTCACCTGTTGCCACCTGTCAGTCAGAAAGCTGGGTAGATCCACTGGCAGGTGGAGGGGGGCACCTTGAGCTGGAGGAGTTTCTGATGAAGAATGCCTGGGATGATGGTGTTGAACGCTGAGCTGAAGTCGACAAACAGGATCCTGGCCTACGTCCCTGGGGAGTTGAGGTGTTGCAGGATGTAGTGTAGTCCCATATTCACTGCATCATCCACTGACCTGTTTGACCGGTAGGCAGACTGCAGTGGGTCCATCAGGGGACCTGTGACGACCTCCAGGTGGTTCAGCACCAATCTCTCCAAGGATTTCATGACCACAGAGGTCAAGGCAACAGGTCTGTAGTCGTTTAATCCTGTAACAGAGGGTTTCTTGGGAACTGGAATGATGATGGAGCGTTTGAAGCAGGAAGGCACTTCACACAGCTCCAGTGATCTATTAAAGATCCGGGTGAAGATGGGGACCGACTCGCTGGAGCAGACTCTCAGGCAGGACGGAGACACACCATCAGGTCCTGCAGCCTTCTTGATCTTTTGTCTCTGAAAGACCCAGCGCACCTCCTCTTCACAGATAGTTAGTGCTGGTGGGAGGTCAGAGTGGAGGAGGGATGGAGTTCCTGGGGCTGCAGATAATCCTTTTGTGTGGGTGGGAGGTGAGAACTGTAGGTTCTTTTCAAACCTACAGTAAAAGCTGTTTAGGTCGTTAGCCAGCTGGAGGTTTTCCACAGGGTGGGGGGATGGTCTCCTGTAGTTGGTGATATTCCGCAGGCCTCTCCAAACAGAAGCAGAGTTGTTGGCTGAGAAGTTTTGTTGTAACTTCTCACTGTAGCTCCTCTTAGCAAGCCTGGTCTCCTTCGTCAGCATGTTTCTGGCCCGCTTGTACAGAGTCCAGAATCTGTTTATCCAAACAGATATCAATTGAAGGAGTTGTAGTGGTTGCTGTACTTAAGTTTATGGTGGGAATAATCTGATTGATTTTATCTCTAATAGATAAAATTTTATGATTGAAAAAGTTCAAAAAGTCTTGACTAGTAAGCTCTAGGGCAGGGGTGGGCAATCATGTGCCATGGAGGGCCATTCTACTGCAGGTTTTCTGCTCCACCCAGTCTCGTCAGCAGGTGTTTTCAATGATTAGCAATCCTTGAAGCTGATCAGATCACACACCTGCTGAAGAGACTGGGTGGAACAAAAAACCTGCAGTGGAATGGCCCTCACTGCCCACCCCTGCTCTAGGGGGATGTGGGGATTGACAGAGTCCTGACTCTTTGTCAGCCTGGCTACAGTGTTGAAAAGAAACCTGGGATTATTCTTATTCTCTTCTATTAATGCAGAGTAGTAACTTGTTCTAGCTTTTCTAAGAGATTTTTTTATAAATTAGGAGATGACTTCTCCAGGCTAAATAGAATTCATCTAAATTAGTAGAACGCCATTTTCTTTCTAATTAACAAGTCTTCTGTTTTAAGCTACGAGTTTCTGTGTTGAACCAAGGGGTTAAAAATTTCTGATTAGACTTTTTCTTGTTTAAAGGGGCCACCAAGTCTAGAGTCTGATGCAGAGAGGCTGTAACACTATCTACCATGCTATCAGTTATGAAAGGAGCAAGCTCTCCATCTATTATTTCCGTTGTGTTGACACATGGTATAGAGCACAGGTGTCAAACTCATTCCATGGAGGGCCAAGACCCTGCAGGTTTTACCTCCACCCAGTGTCTTCAGCATGCGATTTCACTGAATTTCTTCCCACTGATTGCTGATCAGTGAAAACACCTGCTGATGACACTGGGTAGAAGCAAAACATGCAGGGTCTTGGCCCTCCATGGATTGAGTTTGACACCCCTGGTATAGAGGAAACAATCTGCAAAAATTTGGAAACAATATCATCTGAAAGACATCTGCTGTTGTAATATTTTTCTTTAGGAGTCAAATAATCAGAAATAGTGAAATCAAAGGTTAACAGACAATGGTCTGACAGTACAGGATTATGAGGAGACATTACCAGATTTTCTATTTCTACACCATAAGTCAGAACAAGGTCCAATGTATGGTGGAGATGATGGGTAGAATTTTCTACTTTCTGGGAAAACCCCATTGAGTCTAATATTGAATTGAATGCCTTATTAAGGCAGTCACTATCTACATCAACATGTATATTAAAATCCCCTACTATAATTATTCTATCTGATTTCAGCACTAAATCAGCTAAAAATTCGGCAAAATCAGATAAAAGCTCTGAGTAGGCTGAGGGAGGATGATAGACTATGGCAAAGAAAATTGGGTTTAAGCTAAGATTGCTAACATGCCTCATAGTGAGGACCAGGTCCTCAAAGGAATTGAAACAGGTTTTTGGTTTTATATTAACTAGAAATTTAGAATGGTAAATTGCCACTACTCCACCTCCATGACCAGAACTTCTAGGATTATGATAGTTTAGATAACCAGAGGGAGTTGATTCATTTAAACCAACATAATCATCTTGCCCTAACCAAGTCTCTGTAAGGGATATTAAATCAATCTGATTTAATATCAGCCCATCCCTGGGCTGATGGATGGGCCCATCCCATCCATCCCTGGATGGGCTTTTTTCTAAAGCCCATCCAGGGACAAGAGTTGCAAATTAGCTAATAGCTATACACTCTATGTGCAACACATCAGATTGATTGTTTTTGATTAATTGTCTATGTTTATTGCACTGTCCCTGTCAAATAAACTAATCTACTACTACTACTAATTAATAGATCATGAACTAGCAGAGATTTGGGAGTTAGAGACCTAATATTTAACAAACCGCATTTAATTTTTAAATTATGAAGAGGAAGAAGAGAGGCCGAATCATTAAATTTAGAGACGTGATGTTTAATTTGAGTTTTACCAACTTTTTGTTTAATCACTTTAGAATGTTTATACATTATATTTTTATTAACTGTGGGGGGAGTAGGCAAAGGTTCTCTGAAGGGGAAGACGGGCTAAGTTGAGGGGTGGTGGATGAGGAGGAGCTGCAGAAAGGCGTGAATTTATCAAGTTATGTTGAATTTGTCTTGGGTTATAATATTTTGGGTAATGGGAGACAGACACAATCTCTATGGGGTTATAAACTGAAGGCTGATCTAAACAGTGAGGATTATTTGGATTAATAGGATTAATATAAGAAGTGGAAACAAAGAAGGGTTGGTTGGCAGACCCAGGAACTTCGGGGTGAGTTAACGCACCAAAATTCAGTTCCGCCGGACCGGTGGCGCCACAAGAGTCGGCTGCCCGTTGCAACAGCCTTTTTTTTTATCTTCCTTCTTCTTTCTACACCTTTCACTCTGTATATATATCACGGACGCACGGATCGCCCCGGGGGTCTCCCGGGTCGGCGGACGGAGCCACTGTTTGCAGCGGGAGACGTTACAGCGGGGAGGAGCTGGTGCTAGCTAGCACTTGGCCGCCGCCCGGTGCTAATGGGAAACTCGACATACCGGGAGCTGTAGCGAAAACGACGCGGGTGCCAGGCTGGAGTTTAGGCGGCGTGCAAGAAATATAAGACAGAATAATAAAGAGCGATGGCAAGAACCAAGCAGACCGCCCGTAAAATCTACTGGAGGAAGAAGCCCCCCAGGAGACAGCTAGCCACCAGGGCTGCTCGGAGAGGCGCTCCGGCCACCAGCAGAGTGAAGAGGCCTCGCCGTCACAGGCCCGTGGCTCTGAGAGAGATCCGTCGCTACCAGAAATCCACGGAGCTGCTCATCCGTAAGCTGCCCGTCCAGCGCCTGGTGAGGGAGATCGCTCAGGACTTCAAGACCGTCCTGCGCTTCCTGAGCTTCACCGTCATGGCTCTGCAGGAGACCAGCGAGGCCCACCTGGTGGGTCTCTTCTTCGCCAAGAGGGTCACCATCATGCCCAAAGACTTCCAGCTGGCCCGCCGCATCCGCGGAAAGAGAGCTTAGACTTTCTGCTGCACATTCACCAACCAACCATAATGCTCCGCACTGTGTGTCTATATATATACATTTATAGTAATATGTACATATGTTTACTAGATGTTCTTGTTTTTTCTTGCCTTCTGATTGTTGCTCTGAGTGTTGCTATCCCTGTGCTGTTGCAATCCTGGAATTTCCCCATTGTGGGACTAATAAAGGCTTATCTTATCTTAACTTAAATGGAATAGAACAGGTTGTTCCTTAAAACACGTGCACCAAGTCTATTTGGATGGATGCCATCTGGCCTCATAAATGATGGGCGGTTCCAAAACAGGTTGAAATTGTCTACAAAACCAATGTTAAAAGTAGGACATGTAGAACACAACCAGGTATTAAGACTGAGAGTTCTGCTAAAATAATTGCCACTTCGTCTAAAAGGGGCCAGGGGCCCAGAAATAAATACACGTCTGCCACAGTTCATAACAGTGGACAGAAAGCTCTTGAAGTCACTCTTTAAAATTTCCGACGCTTTATCTGGGATGTTGTTGCATCCAACATGCACAATGACAGTTTTAGCGTGGGTGTATTCATTTAACAGGTCAGGGATAAGAGCCCCAATGTCTGACACTTTAGCCCCAGGAAAAAATTTTGTGGCACAGTACCCGTTCCTCATCATTGAGTCACCAATTACCAACGTCGTCTGGGGGGGCCTTGCCGGTGGTTTCTGAAATGGGGGATAATTTTGCCGTTGATGTTGTTGTGATGGTGGGGTGATGCGCTCTCTTCTTTTTGGAGCTGGTGTATAGTTTGGTACACCTAAAATGTTTTTAATCCGGGGCTTGCGGGTTTGGGCCACTGTTGAAGGAGGAGGAGGAGGGGGGCGGACATGGGAGGATGATCGACTTCCAGGTGTAGAAAATCTTCCAGGGAAAGGATGTTGAATCTGTTTTCCAGTAGCAAGGGGAGAGAGGAAGCACAACCGTGTCTAGTCAACAGCCGATGCTTGCTGGTTGGTTCAACCAAGGTCCAGGGTTTATTGCTGGGGTCCTGGACAGCTGAAGAAACCGGAGCAGGGGTGGAAGTGGATGGCGATGTGCTGAATTCACCCAGGTAAGTAGCCATCTCTGCTAGCTGAGAGATGGTTGCCGGGGCTGATGTTTTCCCGAGAATTATAGTGTCTAGGTGGTTTTCAGCCTCCCGAATCTTATAGAGGTTGGACAGTCTCACTTCCAACTCAGAAACCTTCTTAAGGAGGGACAAACAGTTGACACACGTCGGGGATGGGGTCATGACATCTGACAAGAAGTGGATAGCTAACTAGCTAAAAACAGCTAAAAACAGGTTAGCCTAGCCTGGTGAAAGCAGCCCTGCCCGGGGTCTGATTCACCTGTGTGCCAGTCGGGCTTTCTGCTAGGCCAACACTAAGCTAACACTAGGAAAAAAGCTAACATTAGTAAAAAGAGAAAAAGAATTAAAAACGAAGTTAATATAAACAAACAAAAGCGGACAGGATAACGCTTTGACGCGATGCGACATGACGTTCACAGACGTCCCAGAGAGTTGATAGTAAAATTACTTAAAATAGTAAAAATTAATTTTACCACCAGGAGTTAAATCATTTAATCTAATTTCCACAGAAACCTCACACAATCTCTTAGAAAGCTCACAGCTCACTTGCTTCACCTGGCAGACACTTGGGTACCTCTGCAACACTTTTGTAATTGGGACTGTGCATCCAACTATAATCCTTCTGAAGCTATAGTGTTATAATAAAATTTGGATTGTCGCAATATGCAAATTAGGTCCAATTATGCACTATGCATGGATGCAAGTTCACTTGGCAGACACTTGGGATCCTCTGCAACATTTCTGTAATTGGAACTTTGCCTCTAACTATTACCATTCTAAAGCTATTGTCATTTGAAAATTTGAGGTCAAACTCTGCGTTTTCCTGCCAAAAAATCTACATGCTCAAAGGGTTAATGGTTCGGTACAAGTCTGCAATGATAGTTGACTTCACGTTCCACGTGACAGTGCAAGGCGATAACATCATGGGCTGTGATCTGTTTTAAGGACTGGGTTTCACCATAAAAGACAACGCCAGGAACGAATGGTCGGGTTGGACAACAGCTCCTGACCAGGTGTGTGGCAGTAAGAATATGTGGCGAGTTGACAGTGTGTGAGGAGTGAGGACTGGAAGGCGTCGAAGAGAAGAAGAAGAAGATTGGGACCACATTTACGTCTGTGTTCGGCTGGCGGTAGGATTGATTTGTTTGTGGTGGATAGCAAAAACTGTACGCTGTCTGTAACATTATGGTATCTAGCTCTGATGGGTACGATAAAGATGAGGTGGGCTGGACACTATCCAGGCCTGGGGGCCAGAAAACAGCAGCTGGGGGGCAACAAGACCTAGAAGCGGGTCAGATGAGAGTGATGCGGGAGGAAGTAACAATGCGAAGAAAACATGAACTGGCCAAAATGGATGGCAGTTTGAGGATGTAGGGAATGACTGCAAGGTTGTCATTGAGTTCAATCAGGGTGGGTGGCACTATCACCCAGTTAAGTTAACAAAAGTAATTGAGAAAGAAATTGGGAAAGTTAAGTTTGCAAAGTTCTTGAATAATAACCGGCTGATAATTCATGCCACAAGTAAACAACAGCAACAGAAAATACTGACAATGACATGTCTAACCAGAGAACAAATGAAGGCGCATGTTCCTGGCACGACAGCTAACTTGAGGGGAGTTACATCAGGTGTCCCTTTGTGCATGTCTATGAAAGAAGTGAAAAACGAGATCCAAGGAGGAAAGGATGGGCCACACTGCTCAGCAATGTCAGGGAAAGCTAAGATGTGCTAGATGTGGAGGGGAACATGAATATGGTAAATGTGACAAGGGCGCCAAAGTAAAGTGTTGCAACTGCGGGGGTGAGCACAGTGCTGCATATGGAGGATGTGTTGTGCAGAGGGAAGCTAGACAAGCCCAGGAAATCAGAATAAGTACGAAAATCTCATATGTGGAAGCTCTAAAGACAGTTAGAGAGGAAGGAATAGTCAGAAACACAGCAGGCCTTCCTCAAAGAAGTTCAGTTCAAATGGAAGCCCAGCAATCAACAGGTCCCACGCAAGCACAGGATCGTGCTGCTGCAAGGAATGTTTGTGTTCACAAATGCAAAATGGATGATGACACATTGATAGTTAAGAGGACAAACTTTATAGCTTTTATCTGCCACACCATGAATGTTGCTGCACAGCTAAAGAAGAAAAGTGAAAGAATCAAAACCATTGTGGAAGCAGCACAAAGCTTCCTAGATGTGAAAGATATCACAGCTGACCAGATTCATGCTTTATTGAATGCTGAAACTGGGGACACTGCACATGCTGAAACAAGAACTTAATTATGTTACTACACATACTACAGTGGAATGCGAGGAGTCTTATAGCAAACAGACAAGAACTCAAGAAGTATCTTTACAAACTAGAAGTTGTTCCACAGGTAGTGTGTGTACAGGAGACATGGCTTCAACCTCACTTAGATTTTGGTATTCCAGGATACAGTTCAATCAGACAGGATAGAATTAACACTGTAATGGAGGAGGATGTGCCACTTGCATTAAAGATGGCCTGGCGTATAGGCTGATTTCCTCCCCTGAGGATATAGAGTGTAATATTATTGAAATATGTAGGCCAAATTCGCCCCTTTCACATTCCCCACAATGCAATGCGCAACCGGCAACATCCGGTAGTTTGTTTACACTGGCTCACATGCATACACAATGGAGACAGAGTTCAAGATATGTCGAAATAAAGCCACAAATCAGGGTTCCAGATGCGTAGTACCTTTCTGTAGTAATCGCCAGGGTACAGACAAGGAACAGGGCATAAGAAGATCATACTATAGGTTTCCCAGCGGTGGAAAAAAACGCAGATCTTCGGCGAATTTGGGAGAGCAAAATCAGGCGTGAAGGATGGACTTCAAGTGCCAGTGACAGAATTTGTTCAGACCATTTTCAAGGAGGTAAGAGCACTGTTTGAATAATATATTTATCTATATTGTATTACCTGTTATTACTCAATAAAATATTAGCATTTAGTCTAATTTTAGGTTCCAAACTAATCACTGATCAAATCCAATACAAAGTTAACATAGTATCAATTTTCTTTATTTTATTAGTTAATATAGTCTTGTCAGACTTCTGCATTATAAATTACATAGTTGTATGTGTGTGTATTTTGTTTATTTACATATATATATATGTATTTGAACTTTATACATATATAATAAAGCTGTCAGTAACTACTGACACTGCCTCCTTTTTTTATTTCAATTCTGGCATAATTAGTATCTGTTAAACTAATTTCTATTTTTATCCAACAGGTGTACGCACACACAAGAAAGGTTCGCTGGGATATATTCCTACGAAGTTTAAATGGACCGGACAAACGAAGAAGCGACAGACGATGACATCAACTTCTGCCTCCCCTGTCATTCCATTGCCATTCTGCAAAGATTCGTGGACTCCAAAGGAAGAATCCCCAAAGAAAGTCAACATATCACATTATCTAGTGACCACTTCCTGAATGCTTTGCCACTTAATTCTTCAGTTATGGCTGATAAGGGTTTCAATGTGTCAAGGGAACTTAGAGACGGGGGTGAAACTGATTCTCCCTAACTACAAAGGTGGTGACCGGTCGCAGATGTCGGTGGAAGAAGCTGCAAACTGCGAGGCAATCTCGAGCACACGTATTCATGTTGAGAGAATTATCCAGAGAATACGAACATTTCACATTCTGGATGCCACTCTGAAAATTTCACAACAGGATGTGACAGAGCAAATGTTTACAGTTTGTGCCTACTTGTCTAATTTTCAAATGCCTATTGTTAATATTCACAGTGTTCTAGCAAGTCCAGTATCAGAGTCTGAAAGTATCTTTGATTTCATTTAATTTGCTTTTTGAACAAGTGGGCAGCTATTTCTTGTAATCACTAGACAACACACTTAAAGACTGTAGTAAAGTAAAATAGTTTTTATTAGATTTCAGAAAAGGAATTTCAAGACATATACAATCAATATTTCTGTACAGCTGTATATAGGATATTGTGGAATGTTAGTCAAAACTGCATTATGTTTTTGTTAATAAATGTATCCATGGTCACTATGGTGTAAACTTTAAACAAAGATTTATTGTTTATATTGTGTATTGTATTTTTGTTCTAGATAAGAATTTGTAGTAATAAAGACCATTTTATTCAACCTGACAAATTTGTATTAAATGCATACATGTATAACACAAAAAAAGGAATGTAATACCTACACAATCAATGCTAAACATATGTGCACTTTTATAGTACAATCATGGAATGATAAGTCCATGGTAGAAACATCCAATGACTAGCTACAAAAAGCCAAAATGACTTGAAAGCTAAAAATATTTCTCATAAGAACTACATTTGCATCATGACAAAAACTAATAACGTTTCTGAAAATGACTAGCTATTCACATGAATAAGAACATCACAGAAATTATAGCGCCATCCATCAAGAAATACTAAACATTCATGTAAACATTTGGACAATTCCTTACACAGGATATGCAAAACCACGGAATATCTTCATCTACCATGTCTTGGTTATAGTTCGCACATCTCCAGCATGACCAAGAATCACAGTTGCATGGACATTCACACCCTACACTTGCATCTGAGTTGTCTGGCTTAATGTTCTCCGTTTCAGGCAGTGTTTCAATGTTTTTGCTGGCAGTGCTTTCACCTCTGTGTACATTTTAGGGACTTTCCCTGTCATTTTCTGCTAGAATCCATACGGCATTATGCACCTGCAAGAAATGAGGAAAAGATGTCACATTGTGTATAGATAAATGTATGTATAATACTATATATATATGTGTAACCACTAGTTGAAAATAAACATTTAATGTACATCAACACTGAGCAGCTGATAACCTGCTGACGTGCACTCACATGAGTTATGCCTCATGAGTCATGGGTGCAACTTACAACTTCTAAATATGTCACAAAAACACGCTGCATATGTGACAGAGATCATTCTGCGCAGTTCGCCCCACACGGGACACGAACCCGCGACCTCTCAGTCAACTACACAGTTCGAGCATGGGAGACACAGCACGATCGCGCTGAGCTAAAGGTCCGACCGATAGCTCAGCGCTACCGATACTGTATGAGGCTTTGGGAGGGAGGTTTTACTAACGTTCTACGCCGAACAGTACTAGTTGGCATCCGTTACACTCTCCCCCTTAAACCTCACTCCCATCCCGGGTTCACGGCACCATTGTGACAGAGATCATCCTGCGCAGTTCGCCCCACACGGGACACGAACCCGCGACCTCTCAGTCAACTACACAGTTCGAGCATGGGAGACACAGCACGATCGCGCTGAGCTAAAGGTCCGACCGATAGCTCAGCGCTACCGATACTGTATGAGGCTTTGGGAGGGAGGTTTTACTAACGTTCTACGCCGAACAGTACTAGTTGGCATCCGTTACACATACGCGATTAGCATAGCATGTCATACAACCAAAACACAATAGAAAGCTCGAAAATATTACTAGGTATATTGCTGCAGCTTGATATGTATAGAAAACTGTTTAACTTACCACAAATAAGTAAAAAATCGCTCCCCCGTTGCTAGATTCAAGCGTGTTTATATTGGGCGCTGGGAAACCGGATGTTGCCGGTCGCGCGAGGAATTGTGGGATTGTAAAAGGGGCGAATGGACAAGGAAATATTAAGCTGATTAATTATTACAACCCATGTAGGAAGTTAACAACAGATATTTTCAGTGTTATGGCAGGGGAAGGGCATATGAAAGAGGTATGTTGTGGAGACTTTAATGCCCATACAGTAATAGCTTGTGGGGAAGCACACATACAGATAACAATGGAAATGTTGTGGAAGACATGTTAGATGAAAGATTGTTAATTTGTCTAAACAGTGGTGAAGGTGCCAGGGTGGATGTGCATAGGGGCACATTATCATGTATTGACCTGACTCTGGTATCTGATTCTTTAGTGGGCACCTGTGAATGGACGGTTATGAACAGGACAACTATGGGAAGTGATCACTTCCCAATACTTACAGTCATTAAAAGTGAAGTATGTATACAAGAGGGAAGATGTTTTACAAGATGGTGTTTTGACAAGGCAGACTGGGGAAAATTTAGGCAATACTGTGTTCAATTGTGTCATTTGGTAAACATTAGAAGGTGGCATAGAAGAGTGTTCAAGTCAGGTAACTAATCTTATTCTGAATGCTGCAATAGCAAGTATACCTAAGAAAACAACACCGGGTAGGAAGAAGGTTGTACCCTGGTGGAATGACGAATGTAGTATTGCAATAAAAGAGCGAAACAAGGCATTCAGAGAGCTGAGGAAGAATATGACTAGTGAAAACTTAATAGAGTATAAAAAGAAAAAGGCAGTAGCTCGAAGGATTATTAAAAACAGGAAAAGGTCAACATGGAGAGAATTTTGTTCCACCCTTGGTAGGAAAACAGAAATAGGTGATGTCTGGGGTATGTTTAAAAAAATGAGTGGGAAAAGGGTATCAGTGAAAATTCCAGTTCTAAACCCATTTAGTGGATGGGGACAAGATGACTGTATTAGACAAAGAAAAGGCAGAAGTACTAGGTAGAGCATTTGCAGCAGTGCATAGAGGAGAACATCTTGGTGAGAGTCATAGACAGCAAAGGCAGCATAAACACAGAGAAAATGCAAACTTAAAAAATGAAGTGAAAGAGGACATGACTGTGTTAGACCTCGAACTCACAATGTCAGAGCTTAAGAGAGCTTTGCAAGATAGTGGATACACAGCTCCAGGATATGATCAGTTAACCACTTGCACTCCGGGCAATTTTCCTAAAAATGCCAAAAAATAATGTGCCCAAAGTAAATCGAAAGCTGTTATTCAACCCTTTGCAGCATCTTCATGGGGTTGGTCTCATTTAAAAGAAAACACTTTGAATTTTTTGGCAAAAAAAACATAATCTCTCTACGTGCTCCGGCCACTGAGTTACAGTCATCTAAACATACTGAACTTGAAGAAAAAAAAATTGGACACAGTGTTTTTTTGGATACAAATGCTTGTAAATAACACACAGCTGTCCGATCCGGCTGGAAAATGCAACAGAAATGTAGAACCAAGTGTTATCCAGCTGAGATCCAAATTTGGTAACAATACCACAAAAAATGAATATTTTACACAGCTTTGTTCTCAGGCTGTTCCCAGGCGTTTTGGAACTGTGCCAAATGGCACAGTTTGGAAAAACATCTGTAACTTTTGAATAATTCAATGTAGAATCTTCATTTTAGGCTCTAATGAAAGGTCACACTCAGGGCTGTGTCTGTGTGTGTGTGTGTGGGCAGGGGGTCGTCCCCCCCCCCACCACCAAGGACCGAGTTCGGCCCTCGCTACATGACGGATTACACTCCTTGCATGTTTTCACAGCGGCTCCCCCCCCCCCCGCTACTGTGTGTGTGTGGGGGGGGGGGGGGAACCGTGAACGGACCGTGAACGCCCCCCCCCCCTCGCTACAGAAGAGGGCCATCGCTACATGATGGAATAGACTCTGTACTGTCCTCACTAAGTTGTAAGAACTAGCTAGACAGCAAGTTAAACTTTTCTTCATTGGTGATTTATTTCTTGACAAGCAGACTTCGACATCACAGCTTCAGAAGATAAAGTGAAACTAAAAATGAAACAAGTAGGAGACTAATTAAATTCTGTAACGTTTCTACATAAGCTAGCACTTAAAACACAACCTAGAAAAGGTAACTAATGACCTTGGCATTCATTACAGTGGTTAAGCTATGCTATTGCTAACATTTAGCTACCATTAACATATGTTCAAAAAATCGTTTTTTCTACATTTACTTTTAACAGTTTCTAAACAACATAAACCATGAAATTATCTTCCATAACAAATACTAAGAGCATAAAGAATGAATACATACAAGGGATGCATCTGCTGGGGCTATGAAAAGCGAATTTTTTAGGAACTCCTTCCTCTGAATGGCAACATGACTTTGCCCTTGGTCCAACTGACATTTTACTTCCTACTTCCTGTTTCTAACGTTATGACATCACTAGTCAAATTAAAAGTACTTCCTATTGCATGAACTTACATTGAATAAAAGTCCCAAATTCTGCCAGAAGGCAGCACAGACTCATATGCTTCCCCCCGCGGATTGGGGGGCGTTCGGACCGTGAACGCCCCCCCCCCCCGCTCCTCTTCTGCAGCGGAGGGGGGGGGGGGCGTTCACGGTCCGAACACGGCAAATGAACCATTTATCGCGGCGCACGCACTTCGTATTTCGTGCGCAGTACAGTTGTAATTTACCGATCGGTCAAAAGTCATTTTTGGAGTACAGTTTTTAGGGATAAATAATAATTTAGCTTATAACACCTTACCTCTTCAAAGCAGCAGAGTCGTGGCGAACATCTCTTCCCCCACTGTCAGACGAACGCGACGCTGCTCCGCTCGTGGATCACGATCAAAACATAATTCCATTATTGCCGTTTTGGCGAATGATTTACGACTTTTGTCGTCGGCCTCCGTCTATTCTGCTGGAATGAGTGCAGGTCCCACTTGTGGGTGTTCTCCATGCTGCTGGGTGAGCCTGGGTCTGTAGTAGATTCGTCCAGCGTCCTTTGTTTTCATCTGTTGCAACAGTAAATCTCTCTTCACCCAGCCTGAATTTCTGTGCTTCAATTGGCTCCTGCGTTCACAGTAGGCGGGTCCTCCTTCCTAGATTTTCATTCATTGGCTCTTCAAGGTTTCAGAAACCCAATTCGAGGCTCTTATTAGTCGAATGAGAGGTCAATCAGATGAACTAATCTGTTCGCGGCTGTCTGCAGCTTTTTTTTTCAGTGGCGCTTGGAGGCCAGCACCATCTCCATCTGCACCATCATGCGTCATGCGTCCAAGCGCGCATGAGGGCGCTCTCGTGCGCCCTCGTGCGCCCTAGAACGCAGAGACTTGCCCGCCCGCGGAACAACGGAGTGCAAGTGGTTAAGCTATGCTATGTTCCGGCAGTTGCCTATGCAATCACTGCAACTGGTGCTGAAATTGTTTAACAGGATATGGAAGGAGGGGGTTATCCCAAGTGGGTGGAAAAAGGCTGTAATTTTACCATTTAATAAGCCAGGGAAAGATCCAGCTCATCCAGGCAACTACAGGCCAATAGCATTAACGTCACATTTAGGGAAATGGATGGAGAAGGCGTTAGTTTACATACTCTTATACAGTATGTACTAGAGCAAAAATGATTAATAAATGACTATCAGAATGGTTTTAGAAGAGGAAGATCCACAGTGAATGCTCTAGTTAGGGTAAGTAATGATATTGAAAAGACTCTCAAAATTAAAGAAATAATGGTTATAGTTTATCTGGATATTGAAAAGGTGTATGACTCACTGTGGAGGGATGGACTTCTTATCAAATTGAATAAAATGGGCAATGGTGGTAGGATGTATACTTGGATAATGGATTTTTTTAACAAACAGGACAATTAGGGTTAAAGTAGGATCAGAAGTTTCTAATGACTGAAATAGAAAATGGTGTTCCTCAGGGGAGTGTGATAAGCCCTGTTTAATTCAATATAATGATTAATGACATGTTTGAGGATCAAGAGGGATCCATCAAAACAGCACTATATGCAGATGATGGAGCCATATGGACGAGGGGAAGAAATGAGAAATTTGTGTTCAGAAACATCAGGAAAGCAATGGAGAAAGTGGTCATATGACTGGGGATTTAAATTTTCAAACAGTAAAACCTCCTATATTACTTTCACAAAAAAATGCAGAACTGGTACAGAACCATTAATATTATATAATCAACCAATAGAGAAAGTGAGTGAGTTCAAATATCTAGGATTGTGGTTTAATAGTGCATACACATGGAGAGTTCATGTTGAAAATCTGGAGACAAAGTGCAAAAAGGTCATTAATCTCATAAAAGCTGTAGCTGGACATGACTGGGGTGCAGATAAACAGGCATTAATTGACATTTACAGAGCACTAATGCAATCGACAATAGACTATGGATGCATGATTTATGGAGCAGCGGTAAAGACGACTCTGGAAAAAATTGATAGAATGTAGCATAGAGCACTTCGCCTGTGCATTGGAGCTGTCAAAACAACACCAAACAATGTAGTTTTAATAGAAGCAGGAGAAATGCCAATGGATTTGAGAAGAGATAAACTCACATTATCATACTGGGTCAAGCTGAAAGGAAGTGACGAAGCGAATATTTCAAAAACAACACTACAAGACTGCTGGGAATATTGTAATTTCCAGGGACATGGGTTTGGGTGGACAATTGAAAGAAGGACCAGAATGTATGGGCTGCACACCATTGATATAGCTAGCACCAGTCCAGTGAGTAATGTTCCCCCTTGACTATTTCCGGGAATAGAAGTAGATGCTAGTCTGCTAATGAGGAAAAAGGATTGGCATATGAGTGAAGTTGGTGTTAAAACAAGCATTTACCTCAGGAACAATTACTGTAACTTCTTACAGCTCTATACTGACGGTTCAAAGAATAAAGAGGGCTCTGTTGGAGTTGGAGTATACATCCCAGAGTTTAAAGTGACCATTGCAAAAAGACTCTCCAATAATACATCCGTGTTTACAGCAGAGATGGTGGCAATAATTATTGCTTTGCAGTGGGTGGAGGAGGTCAGACCGGACTGGATGGTGATGTGCACGGACTCACTTGCAGCATTAAAAACCATACAGACACTAAAATCTACAAGGGAAGACTTGGTGATTGAGCTATATCAAAGTTTATTTAGGGTACACAGGGGTGATGGAGAAGTTCAGTTTTGTTGGGTTCCTGCACATGAAGGGTTGAAAGGGAATGACTGTGCAGACAAATTAGCAATAAGCTCTCTTGAAAAAGAGATAACTATACCATTGTCTCTTGGAAAAGGTGAAGGGAAAGCAGTAATCAAGAAAAAAGGAACTGAACTATGGCAAAAAAAGATGGGATGAAGATCATAAAGGCAGATCATATTACAAAATACAAAAATCTATTGCAATAAAGAATTTCATAACAACCAGAAGGAGGGAAGACATCATTATGGCAAGACTCAGACTGGATCACACACGTTTAAATGACACTTTATTCACCATGGGGAAAAGCGGAGAAAATGTTGAGCACATCTTATTACACTGTCACAAATACGGAAATGAAAGACAGATAATGGAAAATGAAGTTCGAGAGGCCGGTAGGGAATGGGATTTAACTGGAACTCTGGGAACAGATGGAGATGAAGAGGCAATAAGAATCACGAGGAGGGCTCTTTTCTCTTTTTTAAATAACACAAGATTAAGTCATAGAATTTAGGGGTCGGGCTCAGATGACATAATGTTACACACTCTTGTACAGTAGGTGGCGGTATGCACCTTTCAGTTGTTTGCTATCCACCAACAACCAAGAGAAGAAGAAGAAGAAGAAGAAGAAGACGAAGAAGAAGAAGAAGAAGAGTTGGGTTGTGGCCAGTGGAACCCTCCGGTTCCGGTGGTCGATGAGGACATTGTGTGGGACGAAGAGCTAACGGACACCACGGCGGTCAAGCAGGACCAGCTTCACTCAGGTTCGGCCCAGGAGGGTCTCAGTGCCAGCGCTTGGGATATGGTAGAGGGGAGTACCGAGTGTGGCGGCGAGGCGTCTACAAGTGACACCGGTGTGCTAGCCCCAGATGCCTCCTGAGCTTGGCCACAGGGGGATGGAGGATCTGCAGCTACGATGGTGAATGCTACGATGACTTTAGAAAAGATTGGGGCCAGACCGACGAGCATGGAAGAACCACATGCTCAGCAGCACCACTTCAGGCCGAGCGGGGCCCTACTGAGGGTTTTGGACTTGGTTCGGGTTCGGGGTGAAGAACATCCATGGCAAAGATGGGCCAGACAACAGCCAGCTAAACATTGAGGGTGCCTGCTTGTGGTTAACTGGGCAGAGCGTACTTTAGGCTGTCCGATGGCTCAGCGAGGCACGGCAATCAGCTTTGGCATGTCCAGGAAGAGGCTCCAGGGGACAAGGCTGGACGTGGGCCTGAGTCGGTGGTGAAGAAGCGAGGCTCCATCGTCTGGAAGATCAGCCATCATCCTAGGGGTCTGCTGCTTCCAGGGGCGCACTTGCTGAGGGGCTGACCTGGGCCCCCCATGCCAGTTCTACTCCTCCTACCCAAGGAACAGTGCTGTAAATATTATGCATTCGAAATTCTTGTGTTATGGTATATGTTCATGTTGTCATGTGGGATTATTTTGTGCATTTTGTTTAGTTCAGGAGCACAGCATGTAATTTTAGTTATGTATGGACTTTCTTTAGTTTATTGGGTGGCAAAATAATCCAGCCCGCCGTGCGGGCTGTACAGTAGTCCACCTATCAGCCCTATTTTGGGCGGCGCGGTGGTGCAGTGGTTAGCACTGCGGCAGCACAGCATCTCACCCTTGGCCATGGGATCCCTGGTTCGATCCCAGCCCCTGACCAACAGTGATCTGTGTGGCGTTTGCATGTTCTCCCCGTGTCTGCGTGGGTTTACTCCAGGAGTTCTCCGGTTTCCTCCCACAAGCCAAAAACATACAGGTTAGGTTAACTGAAGACTCTAAAAGTGGCCCTAGGTGTGAATGTGTGTGTGAATGGTAAAGGGATAGCGCCGTACTGTGTCTGCTTCACCCATCCAGGTGGATGCCCTCAATTTCCCCTCTGGGGATCAATAAAGTATACAAAATCAAAAAAAAATCAAAATATTTTAGGGTGTTTTGTGTGAATGTGTTAGGCCATTTTAGTGCATTGTTTTTTGTCATGTTAGTGCGTGATTCGGGTCCCAAATTTTTGGGGGGGGCGGTCAATTGTGTGTGTGGTTTGGGACTTTTCTAAAGGGAGGGAGAATGTTATATAGTGTTTTGGCACATTATTGTGAAGTACGATGTAGTGACGTGTGTTGTGTCCATAATTACTGAAGCGACAAGCAGGGCGGAAGGCAGTTTATATCTTTTATTATTAACTCTCAAACAATACACCAGTCACACAGCAGTAGATTACAGCGCTCAAGGTCCAAGCGTCTACGACAAAAGAGGACTACCCCTTCCGCCCCTGGCCTTTTATACTCCGGCCAGCATCACCACCAGAAGTGTGGTTCACCAGCCCCCTCTAATCCCCGGTAAATCCCAGGCTGCCATATTTTCTACTGATTTACGGACGTAACAAAGTGCACTTCCCATCACATCACTGCACCGTCTTATATAAGGCGGAGAGTGTCCATATTGCGGCCTCTTTGACTGGTGCCCGCCAGGTGCCTACCGTGTTATCACTATTCCACAACTTCAATAAAGCTGTGTTCGTCCAGTCATCTTGCCTCATCCTTCACCCAAGGTATTTTATATACATAACACCCTTGTTTATTTGTTTGCCAGACTTATCTGTGTGATCTTTTATGAGTTATATTCATCAGTGTTGTATCTTGCACTTTGGGGAATGGGAGTTGTTCAGTCATCATTATAATTGTTTTAGTTTGTATGTGTAGTTTATAGTCTATCGTCAATAAACTCATGTAGTACTATAACAGGACATGTTCACAAATATTTGAGACCCATTGTAGGGCATCCTTTTATATTTTAGCAATATTATAAGTACAAAACACCAAACATTATTGTACACAGCAGACTGACCCGTTTGGCTGCAGGTGTTGCATCAATGTTGCCCATTTGTCAGTAAATAAAAAATGATTTATTTCGTTATTTGAGCGGTTTTTGTCACTGTCGTCGTTTAGTCAAAGCGTCCATGTGTCCGCATATGATATGCAGTTGATCTGGCTATTCCACTCCACAATCATGGTGGTATTAATATTAAAACCTCTTGACTGTCTGTGGTGCATTATTGCACCCGGCAACCCCCCCCACCCACCCCCTGGTGGTCAAGATTGTTTTCAAGAAAATATTCAGTTTAGATATCAGAGATTTCCAAGGCTATAACTTGAAAGTGGTAAGAGATAATGGCTTACTGTCAGAAAGATGTAGAATATGATGTCATGGTCCGTGCGCTGACTCTGTCCGCACTGAGGTTGTCCGGGGGTTCCCGTTCTCTTCTCAGGCGTACCATATGGCCGTCAGGGCTTTTATTCTGACAGCGTCATGGCGGGCTTCCGGCTGTCAAAGCCGAGTCATGTTGTGACAGCTGGTCACCGTTTTTCCTGATTACATTCTCCATTCATTGGAATGGCATGGGTATTTAAGGAAGCAGCTGAGGCCTACTCCTCGCTGCGACCTCATCAAACATTCCTCCGTCTAACCTCCATCGTAGGAGATTCTCAGTAAGTGTTCCCTCATAGTCTGCTTTCCTGTGATTTAGGAACTGAGTGTGTGTCCATGCTTTTGCCCCACGTGGCTCTTTATTTTGTATTATTGTCTTTCGTTAATAAACTATGCAAACTCGTCGGCTGACTTTCAGCATCTCATTGATGGCTCGTGATAGCCATCGCTGACATATGATCCAATGTTTGAGATAGGAGTAAATTTACACACAATAAGACTGTTCTACCTCTACACATATGCACCTGTAGCTTCACACTAATGTAATCACTGATGAAGTCATTTTCTCCTTATTCGGTTCTTATTTAGAACTGTTTACCTTCATTTTGTCTCTCTGTTAAATCCACTGTCTTTTCTATCATGTTTTATTAAGTTTTTCAGTTGTTTTCCTGTGAAAACTCTGTTATTGATGGGGTCAAGATTTTTTTCAAGAAAATATTCTGTTTAGATGTCAGAGATTTCCACGGCTATAACTTGAAAGTGGTAAGAGATAATGACTTACTGTCAATTAGAAAGATGTAGAATATGATCCTAAGTTTGAGATAAGAGTAAATTTACGCATCTAATTTGCATAATGCCACGGCAGCCATATCGAATTGCATAACTTTCGGTCAAAAGTGGACTTTGGTCATGTTTACACAAAGGATGATTTTGTTTTTTGTCACCATTTTTTGTTTGGGGTTTTTTGTTTTCTTATCTTCAAAGTATATGAACCAGAAAAACAGTACAATGTAAACAAAGAAATTTGTCAGACTTACTGCTGGCCAGGTGGCTCGTTTCATCCATTTTCATCATCCTAGTCGTTATTTTGTCTTCTGTCGGTCATTTTTGCTTTCTCTCCCACATCCAGAAATTTATGATTATTCCACCTCAATTTCACTTTTATTCCACCACAATTTATCTTATATGACGACACGGAACTGGCACAATTGCTCTGTCCAATCACATAGGGCTGCGGTCAATGGCAGGTGAAAATTAACCAGTTTCGGCCACCCTCTGCCATAACAAAATGTAGATATTTACCTTCATATGCTAAATAATCTCTTTTTAGAATCATAATTGGCAAATTTGGGAGCAAATGCCTCCTCCATGTTGTGATGGAGCACATCAACATTTGTTTACAAACTCTTCTTCTTTGGTGTCCCAGAAGTGAGGTTTTCAGGTGGTTCTTTGGGAGACATCAGTCCTCCAAGACAAGAGCAGTAAGTTATACTGTGTCTGCCACCTCGTGAGGTGGAATACTTAGTACAACTAGGGATTTTTTATGGTTTATGGCCACATCACATGACACATCACATGACAGGCGCAGAACTGTGATATAGACAGTGAGGGTGCTTTCTATGTCCATGAAACCCGGACACAAGAAGGGTTAACTTTTAATTTTTAGATAGCCGTGCACCGGGAGGAATGCCATGTTGAACCCGCAGTGCCACAAAGGACACCGGTGGCACACGGGTGAAGCGTGGGTGAAGCAGCAGACGAGACTCCCATTAATCGGGCAGGCTGGGCTTGGCTCCCTGCAAGGACTGCAATACGCTGGTCCAGCTGCTCTCGCCCCTGCACACCCGTGCACCTCGTGTTCTCCACATATCAATGGCCGAAATGCAAAACTTCCTATCTGAAAAATGCACTTTTTTGAGAAAACTAAAAAAAAAAAAAAAGCTTTTTGTGTTCTTGCAGAATGCTATGCTTTTTTTTTTTTTTTCGTCAGAATAATTTTCTGTCACAATAAAGGATGGGACTGTCTTGCAGACTGATATGAGCATCCTTCCTTGTCTCATCATCCAAAGTGAAATCCGCATATCAGAAAATCCTGCAGATAGGAGGCTTTGCATTTCAGCCATCGATATGCCAAATTACCCTTTAGAGCTACACAATCACGGCACCATTATAGTATAATTTTTTTAAGCATTAAATCATCAGTATTTTCTTTTTCTGGTCAAATTTGTCACTTTTCACTTCCTAGTTTTGTTTGTGGAGTGCTCTGGTGGCTGGTCGTGATGCCGCGCATTATCCAATCAGTACGGCGTCAACCCGAAACCCCACCCACACTTCTAGAAAACAGAACATGAAGAAATGGAGCAGTGGCTAAACTTTTATTGATAAAAATTACTTATTTTTACATATTTTAAATTACACTGGCTGCCCATGTATTTTAGAGTTCATTTTATTTTAAAATTCTTTTATTTGTTTTTAAATCCTTGAACGGTCTTGCTCCGCCTTACCTCTCTGAGCTTCTGCATCCCTACGCTCCCACCCGGTCCCTTAGGTCAGCTGAACAGCTGCTTTTGGAGGTACCAAAGGCGAGGCGCAAGCTCAGAGGGGACAGAGCCTTTTCGATCATGGCCCCCAGATTATGGAATGATTTACCTCTGGACATCAGACAAGCACCTTCACTGTCCATTTTTAAAACACGTCTTAAAACACACTTTTACACCCTGGCCTTCGACCCAGTATGAGACATTGATTTTATTGAATGAAATGGATTTTTATTTTTTTACTTTTTATTTTATTTATGAATTTATTTATTTTTTTTACTGTGGTTCTTGGGTTAGCGCCCTTTGCGTTAGTGCCCTGCTTTTATGTTCTCTTGCTGTACAGCACTTTGTGTAGCAAGTGTTGTTTTTAAAGTGCTTTATAAATAAAGTTGATTGATTGATTGATTGATTTTCACTGAACAACTCCATACTTGGGGATGTACACCCTCGTAACCTCAGCAAACCACTTATAAAATCTGAGGTCAATCTGACGAATGATTTGTGAGATATCTGAGGAACATTCACACACACACACTCACACACAAATAGATTTGTTGCAATTTTAAGATTCTTAAAGATGTATTCTTGAGACTTATTAAATCAAAAGGTTAATATTAATAGAAATTCATGTACATTCTATGATTCCATCATTGAGAAAGGAGAACATCTTTTTTTTCCAGTAGTTTCACAAAGTTTCTGGCAAACTTTACAGTTCTGGATAACACTTAACAAACTTCTCCAACTTTATTGGACCATATAAGATTTGACCTTCAAATGCAAAAATAAAGAATGAATAATCATTTGGAAAAGTTTTCAAACATAAATGTAGTTGCTTTAAAATTAGTCCAATTTTTAATGCTGTCTTGAACAAAATAGAACTTTATGAAGGTCTTAAAACACTGTAATATTATTAAAGCCTCACTTGTATATTACTATGAGGAGGGCTGAAAAGTTCATAGTGGTCAAATTTGACGAAATGTGGTTTATTTTCCAACCACAGGGATGCAAGCGCTGCAACACCGATGGAAGAAATGTGTGGACCGAAGGGAAGACTATGTTGAAAAATAAGCCATATTTGGTCAAATTTGACCCCTATGAACTTTTCAGCCCCCCCCCCCGTAGTAATATACAAGTGAGGCTTTTTATAATATTACAGTGTTTTAATACCTTCATACAGTTTTATTTTGTTCAAAACAGCATCAAAAATTGGACTAACCTTAAAGCAACTACATTTACTGTATGTGTGAAAAACTTTTCCAGCACCTTAACCCTGTGAAAAGAAATTTGCATTGTACTTCATTTATTCTGTTTACATCATCTTCTTGTTCTAACAGCAGCATTTTTTCCTACTCAACACTGTACATTTAGTGCAGCAGATACTGTAAATGATTTTTTTCAGTTGAATCTTTCAAAATGTGATACAAGCACCAAACTTGGCACAAATACTCCTTGGGGGTTACATTTTTGAAAAAATACGCTAGCCACCTGAAATTCAAGATGGCCACCATTTTTTTCAAGATGGCCACCATAATCAATACAGAAAAATTACTTTTTGCAACAAATATGCACAGACTTGCCCAATATGGATGATTCTGGTACCGAATCATACATTTTAGACGATAAAGAATCTAATTTTTGAACTTCTGAATCACTAAGAACCTTCCTTTTACCCTTACCGCAACTCACAGACACTCAAAAGATCGGGAAACACCATTCCCTGTCTACATAGGGATGTCTGTCTATGCCAAGATCAGAAAGAGGACACTAGTCGAAATGCTTCATGAGCATGGTGTCAGCATTTCGTATGGCAGAGTGCTGGAGATATCCACACAGCTGGGAGAGGCAACAGTGAACAAGTATGTGGATGATGGTGTGGTGTGTCCACCAGTTCTGTGCAGAGGGTTGTTCACCACAGCAGCCATGGATAACATAGACCACAATACCACTGCAACGACAGCTACCACTTCTTTCCATAGCACTAGCATCTCACTTTTCCAGCACCCAACCAAAGATAACAAAGGTGAAGAGCATGAACCGCTCAAGTTTGGAGGAAAGAAGGTTAAGACAGTTCCAGAACTTCCTGACTCCTATACCAATATCTGTCCTGCCTTCTTTGCCAAAACGAACCCTTCTCCTCCACATGGTGGTGTGACAGTTCCAGACGCCACTCTCCTGAGACCACAACTGGCACTTGAGTATGAGTGGCTGGAGAAGGTCAATGATACTGATGAGACAGATGGGACAGAGAACGTGACATGGGCAGCCCACCATGCTTCCAAGAAGAGAAGCCCTGCATTTGAGGCCAGCATCTCCTCACTGTTACCTCTGCTTCAAGATCTAGCCCACTCACTTGCTACAGCCAGACATGTAACGGACAAGATCAAGGAGACTGCATCATTCCTGAACCCAAACCAAGTACCTGCCCTGACTGCCGACCAGCCCATCTATGCAGTGGCAAAGCAAATCCAGTGGCACTGGCCTGAACAGTATGGTGAAGACAAGTTTGTCATCATGTTTGCTGTCATGTGGTGATCCTCGCGGATCACCAAGAGACGCCACAGAGTTCACCAGAGAGTTTGGCTAAGATGTTATTTATTTCCTGACGTGACAAAACACAACTATGAACCCCTTAGGGCAAACACACACATAACTAAGACTTGGGCTCGTAGGGCTAACCCAGCCGCCACGAGCTAACTGTGACAAAACTATGATGACAAACCTGACATGAAGGTCTACGGCACTCTCTAACATGACGAGGCGTAGACCCAGACTTGACAAGACAAACGAGATGAGACGTTGACAGAATGTAGACCAATACACCAACCCCTTACCGTCATCAGTGCCGGGCTTAAAAGGGCGAAGCACTAACGACGGTAATGACAATCAGCTGACCGGCCGTTGACAGGCTGAAGCCCCACCGAGCACTTTCACAATAAGAGCCCGGTGAGGCCAGAATACAGCCCGCAGCTGTCAAGGCCGGCAGCGAGAATAACTTAGCCCAAGCGCGATCAGAACCGGCGCTCGGGTCATAACAGTACCCTCCCCCCACGGGCGGACTCCGAACGCCCCAAGGAACCACCCTGCCCCCCCCCGCCCCCCCAGGGTGGGAGGTTGGGGGACAGGTGCGGAGGGAGAGAAACCAACCCATGAACAAGACAAAAAAAACCATACAGGACAATGACAAGGCAACAACTCAGACCAAAATCACAGACTACAGAAACAAAAACATCAAATATTCAAAAAACAGAGCGATGACCTGAAAAAAAAAACTCAGATAAACACAAGAGAACAAATACACATGGGGAAGAATAAGGACCAGAACTACAGAGCCAGATAAACTAAATACAAGAACACATTACCCGCTCATACCAGACTTAACATGAAAAACAAAAACAGAGCATTACCCGCTCATACCAGACTATATGAAACAAAAACAGAGCATTACTTGCTCATATCAAACTATACATGAAGCAAAAAAAAAAAAAAACCCAGAGCACTACACGCTCTACCCAGACTATACATAAGCCAGCAGGGCTACTGCAAACACACATGAAGCAATCTAAAATTGCTTAGCATAACTTTACTATGGCTAGACTGTGGCTTTCAAAAACACAAGAGACAATCTAAAATTGCTTTGACATAACATGACTATGACTTGACTGTGGCTTTCAAAACAAAGGCATGAGCACTAAATACAAAATAACCAGGACGAGGAAAAAAAAAAAGCACAAATAATGAGACAAACCCAGGGACCACTACCACCCCCTGATAGTTTATGTCGACCGATGGTCAAAGGAGGCGGACCAGGCAGCTCACCAGAGTCCAAAGTCCCGCACGTCCGCTTCTCCGGTGGTCGAACTAGGTAGCCCCATGGCACACATAACAGGTTGGGTGGCCGAACCGAGGTGCCGAACCGGCGAAACAGTCCCTCCGGCGGCCGACCCGTGTCCCTCAGCCACCAGTCCAGGGCATCAACAACCCGCAGCGGCCTCCCTGACGAGAACAAAACTCGGGAGAACCGGGGCGAGCGAACAGGGACCCCCATGGCCCCCGGCGATGATGAGACTGTAGAAACTGATCCACGCTTTTGTTAGCTCGAGATTAGATTATTGTAATTCTTTATTATCAGGTTGTCCTAAAACATCTTTAAAAAGTCTTCAGCTGATCCAAAATGCTGCAGCAAGAGTTTTAACGGGTACTAGAAAGAGAGATCATATCTCTCCGGTTCTGGCCTCCCTTCATTGGCTTCCCATAGAGTTTAGAATTAAGTTTAAAATCCTTCTTCTTACTTACAAAGCTCTAAACAATCAGGCTCCTTTTTATTTAAAAGATCTGATACTACCGTATCATTCTAACAGAGCACTACGCTCCCAAAATGCAGGACTACTTGTAATACCTAGAATCTCCAAAAGTACAATGGGAGGCAGAGCCTTCAGTTATCAAGCTCCTCTCCTGTGGAATCAGCTGCCAATCTGGATTCGGGAGTCAGACTCGATCTCTGTTTTTAAGATTAGGGTTAAAACCTACCTTTTTGATATAGCCTACAATTAGGGAGGGATCATGTGTTTCTGAACCCTCCCTTAGTTATGCTGCTAATAGGTTTAGTCAGCCGGGGGACCTCCAGTAATGCACTGGGCCTCACTCCTTTCCTCACTCTCTATGAAATATTTTTTTTTGCTGGTCATTAACATTTGTTTGTTCTCTCCCATAGATTGAGTCCCCATCGTGCTGTTTGTTCTCTACATGTCTGTTCTTTTCATCTTCTCTGTCCCCTCACCCCCCAGCCAGTCGCAGCAGATGACTGCCCCTCCCTGAGCCTGGTTCTGCTGGAGGTTTCTTCCTGTTAAAAGGGAGTTTTTCCTCTCCACCGTCGCCAAGTGCTTGCTCACAGGGGATCACCTGATTGCTGGGGTCTTTCTGCAACTGTGGGGGTTCCCCCCTACAGTTGATAGTGCTATGAGATGACTGTTGTTGTGAAATGGCGCTATATAAATAAAGTTGAATTGAATTGAATTGAATTGAAAAGGGGCGGTGATTCTGAGGGGATTGATGAGCCAAGAATCCGCTCCGCGAAGAAGGGTCTGCAGCTCCTCCTCCGCCAATGGACCATGCTTGCGCTGCATCACCGCTGGACCCAGATTGGGTCCCAGCTGCACCCACGTTGGGCCCCGATTGGGCCAGAACCGCACCCGCGGTGGACCCCGATTGGGCCTCCGACGAACCCACGTCGGACCCCGATTGGGCCGAAACCACCCCTGCGGTGGGATCCGATTGGGCCTCCGGTGCAGCTCCGCTGACGAACTCCACCCCCAAACCTGGGACCGCCACCTCGGTGACACCGACCCGTTCCCCGCCGGCGACACTAAAACAAAGCTCGGGGACAGGAAAACCGGGATCAGCATCACCGGTAGCAACGGAACCCAGCGAGACGAGCTCGGGCGCAGCAGACGGCTGCTCCTCACTCGTCTCCCCGAGAGGCAGGCAAAAATGCTCAACAAAAGAGGACGGAGACATAAGAGGGAGCACTTGCCTGCACTCGGGTTCCGTTGCCACCCAGGACTCCGACGATCCGGGTTCAGGGCGACTCTCGTCAGCTGGCTCGGACTCAGCTGCGTCGGGCTCCGCAGCTGGCACGATGTCATCAGCAGCCTCAGGTTCCTCCCACGCTGTTGTCCACGCCGACGACCCATATGGCGTGGAGGCAGGGAACCCTTGACCCACTGGCTCAGACCGCTCCAGCGAGGAGACCCGGGGACGCTTCTTCGTCGGCTCAGGCTCCGGGCCGCAGTCCGCTCCTCTCCTCCGTCCAAGACGTGACTGCAGGGCCGGATGCAGGCTATCCAGCACTGCAGGGGCCCTCTTTGTCCGGCGACGCTGGCCTGGCGTCGCGGACCGCTCGACGGGGGAGAACACAGAGGCAGTGGGTTTAATAATTTCATCCACAGCAGGTGGAGGGAGCTCGGGGGGCTGCGAACCCCGAACTCCACCCCCAGGAGTCAGACAAGGCAGAATAATATCATGATGTGAGAAATTATCGTGCACTTGCCTTCCTACCAGGGCAGAGATGGTTCCTGCTGTGGGGGACGTCGTTCTTCCTTCTCCCCGCTGGATGGCGACAGAGGGCCCCCTGGGAAGATGAGGTGGGGCCGCTCTCGGAGATTCGCTGACGGGATACGCCGGCAGCGAGTCCAGCCAGGGATTCCGCTGAGGGGTGCCCGCGCTGTTACGCCGACGTCCTCGCCGGCCCCCAGACGGCGCGTACTCCTGGACCTGCTCCGGGACAGGACACCAACGCGGGGAGCGGGGATTCCTCCTCCCCTGCTTCCTGCTCTTCTCTTCCAGCCCGCGAAGCAACTCGCGCTGAATGGCGAGTTTCTCCCACCTCGTTATCACCTCCAGGTGGTCGTAACTATCGAGGGGAAGGTTGTCCAAAAGCTCCTCAGTGTAGTCCAAATACCTGCACACGTCACTGGGAGCGTCCCACAGCGTAGCGGACAATAACGTGCAGTCCACGTACTCCAGGACCTCCGCTAGCCTTCTGTCCAGGCGCCGACCGCGACCCCTGGATGACGGCATTCTCCCAGCAACAGGCATCCAGACAGGGAAGAACAAACAGTCCAGTTATGGCACAAACTCCCAGTGAAACGGCGTCTCGATGCGGCGCCTCCGTTTAGGCGACCTGGCAGGAGTATACTGTCATGTGGTGATCCTCGCGGATCACCAAGAGACGCCACAGAGTTCACCAGAGAGTTTGGCTAAGATGTTATTTATTTCCTGACGTGACAAAACACAACTATGAACCCCTTAGGGCAAACACACACATAACTAAGACTTGGGCTCGTAGGGCTAACCCAGCTGCCACGAGCTAACTGTGACAAAACTATGATGACAAACCTAACATGAAGGTCTACGGCACTCTCTAACATGACGAGGCGTAGACCCAGACTTGACAAGACAAACGAGACGAGACGTTGACAGAATGTAGACCAATACACCAACCCCTTACCGTCGTCAGTGCCGGGCTTAAAAGGGCGAAGCACTAACGACGGTAATGACAATCAGCTGACCGGCCGTTGACAGGCGGAAGCCCCACCGAGCACTTTCACAATAAGAGCCCGGTGAGGCCAGAATACAGCCCGCAGCTGTCAAGGCCGGCAGCGAGAATAACTTAGCCCGAGCACGATCAGAACCGGCGCTCGGGTCATAACATTTGGAGGACTACAAATAGAGATGGCTGCACTGAAGTCAATTGGAAAGTGTCTCCAAGACAGTGGCTGGACAGGGGCCCTAGAGGAGGCAGGGGTGACTTCTTCTGGAACAGCAGAATCTTTCCTAACAGCATCAAGCATCCCTAGGACATGCCAAATCCACCAGATAACAACATGCAGTCTCCATCAGCTCCTGAAGGCAGCCTACACTGACTACTGCACAGAGACAGCTGAGAACTTGAGGAAGTGCTGAGCTTTGATGTCTGGTGTGAGAAGCGCAAACTGGAAAGCTCCCAGTTTCAGTTCTGGCATCTGGTGCTGTCCATGGAACTAGTGATCCTCCTCCTGGTTCGAGCATTTAGAGAAGCCAACTTCAGCCCGTTCTGCCAGTCACTGGCTGAGTTAACCCCACACTTCTTTGCCAACAACAACACAAACTATGCACGCTGGCTTCAGAGACATGGTGACCCAGAAGGAGAAACATCCCCAGCTTGCCCAAGAATATTAGAGTGGAAAATTTGTTGTTCACAAGTCCAGTTGGGAATTTTCTGTGATGGCTATTGACCAAGCCCACAAACAGGCCAATGCTGTCATCAGAGGTGATGGGGGAGCCATTGGCGTGACTGAAGATCCATCAACCCTGAGAAGATGGATGGTAGCCAATCCTCAGGTCAGCCACCTAGTTGAGCAGTATGAAGTGGCATCCAAAGGGAAGGAAGCTATAGAACAAACCAGCCACCGTGAGCAGACACCAAAAGCCCAAAGAGATTTCCTTGAGAAAGTTCAGAAGCTGTCCCATGCAATGAGAGATCTGGGAAATCCTTTCCAGGAGAGTCAGGACCTGCTGTCACTGGATACCAAGGACATTGCTGACCCCAGTGTAGCTGAACTGATTAGCACACACCATGAGAGAGGCAGAACCCGTTTCCAGGAGTTCATGGAGGGACTGGCACTAGAAGAAGTTACCACCTTCTATGAACCAATCAAAAAGAATAAGGTGGACTTCTTTCGAACAAAAGATGCTGAAGGAAGACTGCCAACTCTTCTCTAAGCTGTTCATCTCATGCAAGAGCAGAGATTGTGACCTGCAGGAGTTCTTTCATCATGAGAATCAGCAGTTCCCTGCTTCCTGTGAAGATGGGAAGCTCTACTCGTTGCTCACTTATCTAACGATCTACAGTATGCATAATAAATGAAAATACATGTTGTAGATGTACATGTATCACTCAGTAAAATTTTGTTTCATATCACTGCAAATGCCGGGTTTCCTGTACATTTTTCAGTGTTTTGGACTAGAAATGGTAGAAAGAAGCTCCAAAGTGATCTTAGAGTTGTATTTATGGATTCCCCATACTTGAGAACTTACTTTTTAACACCAGGATCAACTAAATTGGTTACTGTAGTGAGATTCTGTGGCAAAAAAAGCAATTTATATACCAGAATGGCAGCCATCTTGAAAAAATGGTGGCCATCTTGAATTTCAGGTGGCTAGCCTATTTTTTTTTTTTTTTTAAAAAGTAACCCCTAGGGAGTGTTTGTGCCAAGTTTCATGCTTGTATTGTGGGCACCCAGCACAAAGCAGACTGAAACTATTCACGCTCAACAGGGATTGCATACGGACAGAGAAACCCTGGAGGGACAACCAGAACAATGGACTATGGACATCCCTGGATTAAGGACAGGACGTCTGAGCGCCAGTTGGTCACGCGATTGATATGTATTGACTGATATGTATAGCAATATGCAAATATGCCATGCATTCTCTGTGTAACATGTATAAAAGAGCTTGCTATACATGCCTCAAGAGGACGCACACACACACAGCACACACAGCACAACACAGCACACAGTGCTACAGTGTGTCTCATGATGATGGAGGAAATAAAACTCTGAAACCTTCCAGCTTGTCGCATCTCACCTGAACTTATTTGTTCCTCCACACTGGTGACCCTTGACGAAGAATGGAACACGAGGCGAACACCCCAGAGATCACCCGGACGGGAAAACCCAGCACGGGTCATGGTGCGCCCCTCGCCTGATCTTTTACCTCCACACTGGTGACCTGACAAGGGAGAATGACCGTCTGCTCCCTCTCACCGCGCTGTGGATCCCAGAGAACACCTGCAACCTCTTCATCCTCACCGGAGCACAGCGCTGGGACCAAAACGCACCATGAACGACACGAGTGAATGAAGGAAGCAGCCTGAGCAGGGACAATCATCGACGCTGACTGCGTTTATTCCCACCGAGCTCCCCGACTCTAACTAAACTCAGGACAGCGGACCTCCCAGGCACAGAAGCCCCGCATGCACACTGCAGGATTACAAGGACAGCGCAACTGCCAGTTATGTGGTCACGGCGCCAAGCGCGCACCACGCACAGAGACGAACCGGCTCCACAGACTGATACATCGTCCTTCGCTGCTGCACATGCCCGAGAAAAACGGCCAATCGCCACCCTCGGAACCTTTAGGGCTGCCCTCGCACCGAAAGCAGCTGTGCAGCCCACACACAAGACTTTGTATGGGTTTCTCAGCCACGGCGCACAAGGGGAATTTAGCCGATTGCTTTCCCCGATGACTTTAGCGCTGCTTCCCGCACCTATAGCCAAACTGCCGAGTCCCTGACACAGCTTCAGTTTATCACAGCCACTACGCATCCTCGGGGAATTGGGCCGATCGCCTTCCCCAGATCCTCGTTGGACCGGACCCGCACGAGAAGTCAGTGACTTAACTTGATATTTTTTTTTTCTTTCTTTCTTTCACAGCCACTGTGGATCATCGCCAGGTTTAACGGGAAAGTCCCTCACCATCGCGGATCCACACGCAATTTTTGTGCGGCCCAGACACCTTTGACGTCCCGGGCCGGCACTCGCTTACTCCCACCCCCCTCCCCCTCTTCCTGCACAGCGCTTTTCCTGCACCTCACTCCCTAAAGCCGGCCGATCGCCGTCTTGTTCCATTATGCACGAAACACACCGGCCCGTGCGCCCACGATCCACAGCCGTTCAACGTGCTGGAACTCGGAGCGGAGCACACTGCCCTTTCCACCACTCCCCCGTTCCCCCCCCCCCTTCACGGACTGACATTCCCTCCGACAGTTCTACCTGCGCTGGAGCCAAACGACGGGGGGGGGGGGGGGGGGTTACAGCCCCTTTTGAGCGTTCTGGGGGGAGCCGTGTGGGCACCCAGCACAATGCAGACTGATACTATTCACGCTCAACAGGGATTGCATACAGACAGAGAACCCCTGGGGGGACAACCAGAACAATGGACTATTGTTATACATCCCTGGATTAAGGAGAGGAAGTCCGGGCGCCAGTTGGTCACGCGATTGATATGTATTGACTGATATGTATAGCAATATGCAAATGTGCCATGCATTCTCTGTGTAACATGTATAAAAGAGCTTGCTATACATGCCTCAAGAGGACGCACACACACACAGTACAAACAGCACAACACAGCGCACAGCGCTAGTGTGTCTCATGATGATGGAGGAAATAAAACTCTGAAACCTTCCAGCTCGTTGCATCTCGCCTGAACTTATTTGTTCCTCCACAGTATCACATTCTGAAAGATAATTTCACTTATCTGCTGCACTATTGCGACATTTGCTTTTATGATTTCAGAAACTTTATCCACCTTATTCCTAGCCCCCATGATGCCTTGTGTGAATTATGGGCACAATGTCCGGTACTAGTTTAGAACATGTGGTTGTCACTGAAACGGGACACTTTACCTTGTTAAAAAACAATGACTTCGGCATCAGAAATGCAGGAACGTGGCCTTTTGCGCCTCAAAAACAGTAATATTATCATACCACTTCCCACGACTATGGAGGGATGAGAAGATGACCTTAAAAAGTGGTCTGGCAAACAATAGCTCCGTTAGTTAGCACTGCTGCTAAGATGCTAACACTGTAAACAAATAAAAGCTCTAAGGTATATTAATGTCTCCATCGCAATAAAGTCGGATGTATTTTGCTAAAAGATGTTGGACATAATCAGATTTACCTCAGAGCAGATGTAGAATCTAGTCAGAACCATAAAGAACCACAATACCATGAACAGCTACAGCTGTTCGTTTCACCCCAAAATTAAAATGCTCTTGCTGCTGTCATGCCCTGAATGTGTGTTATTTAACTTAACACGTACAGACCTTTTCTGACAATTGGTCAGAATTTTATTGATCTACACTACCGTTCAAAAGTTTGGGGTCACCCAGACAATTATTTTGTGTTTTCCATGAAAAGTCACACTTATTTACCACCATGAGTTGTAAAATGAATAGAAAATATAGTCAAGACATTGACAAGGTTAGAAATAATGATTTATATTTGAAATAATTTTTTCCAGATACTCAACCTGCTCAAAGGAAGGTCAGTTTTATAGCTTCTCTAACCAGCTAAACTGTTTTCAGCTGTGCTAACATGATTGCACAAGGGTTTTCTAATCATCCATTAGCCTTTTGACGCAATGAACAAACACATTGTACCATTAGAACACTGGAGTGATAGTTGCTGGAAATGGACCTCTATACACCTATGTAGATATTGCACCAAAAACCAGACATTTGCAGCTAGAATAGTCATTTACCACATTAGCAATGTATATTAGATATTAGAGTGTATTTCTGATTAGTTTAAAGTTATCTTCATTAAAAAAAAACAGTGCTTTTCTTTCAAAAACTAGAAAAGCACTCGGAGAGCGCAGACCTCCGCCAAGCGCCACAGTTCCCCCCCATACAGTGTTTGTGTGTACGTTTTCAGATTCCTTGACCATGAAAACATATGACTAGCAATTGGATTCACAATGATAGGATTTGTGGTTCAGTAGTAAAAGCATTACCTCCTTGGCAGAGGTAATAAACTCAAGTGTTGCTGTTGTGTCCATCTCCTCCCTCTCCAAACTCTCAGGCTGCGGGCGTTGCAATTCATCGCACAACCACGTACAACCCACAGGCCAATGGGTTATGCGAGCGTTTTCATAGATCACTGAAAGCAGCACTCAGGGCTTCACTGATGGATGCAAATTGGGTAGACAGGTTGCCATGGGTTTTATTGGGGTTGCGCGCCGCGGCAAAAGAGGATTTGGAATCTTCCCCGGCAGAGAGCTCGTCTTTGCGCAGCCACTATGGCTGGCCGGGGAATTTCTGCCAAATAATCCGGCGCCGGACAGCTGCCTGTGTCAGCTTTTGCAGCGTTACACAAACACAGGCTCGCTGGCAGGCCCTGCTCACAACTGTTTTCCGCGTGCTTTTGTGCTTAAAACTTTTAAGAACGCGGATTTTGTGTTCGTCAGAAACGAGGACCGGCGCCCTCTATTGCCCCTGCACACATGTTGAAAATGGCCGTATCTCACAATGTTAAATAATCCTTTAAAAAATTCCTGTATCCAGATGGTGATCCGAATCATCCCCAAAATTTAATCAGTTCTTCCTTGTACCATTTCCAACAACGCCTGAAAGTTTCATGGAAATCCGTCCAAAACTTTTTGAGTTATCTTGCTAACCAACAGACAGACAAACAAACAAACAGACAAACAGACAGACAAACGCTGGCAAAAACATTACCTCCTCCTGGCCTCCGGCCTGGCGGAGGTAATAAGGAAATTTCTAAGTGACCCCAAACTTTTGAACGGTAGTGTATATTTTGTGATCATTTAAAAATTAATGCATGCTGAAGCTGCTAGTCCATATCGTAAAAGCCCCAAAAAACTATTTGATTATCTTTCTTAAATCGTTTAGCCTTAGGAAGCATACTGTTACTATTTTTTATTTATTACTTTACTTCATGCAGCCTTCATTCTGGTGACATATATGACACATAAACGTCAGATCTGTGACATTCATACAAGTGAAAACATACCTGGTGTGCTCTTGTGTCTGTCCTGTGTCTGTACTACCAATCACACCAACAGTCCTTTTTCGTTTTCAGTGCATGATCTAAGCATTGCCAGTGAGAAGCCTCCATTTATACAGTCTATGGCACAACCACGAACACTAGCAACAAGTAGCAGAACTATGCCAAAACATTCAAAAAATACAAAAACTACAAGTGCTGAAATTAGCTGCCATTTGAGTGCAAAACACGTATGTGGACTATACATTAAAATGAATTTGAAAAAACTTTTTAAAATGCTATTTTAAATGCCCCTGCTACTCCACTCTTGCTGACTCATTTAACACTACTTCAGCTGAAACCAGAATTTCCGCCCATAACCGCTCCTACAGCAGCACCCCCAGGAATAAGGTGGATTTTAAATTTAAAAAAGAGCTAACAAGCTAATGCTTGTGGCAAATGTGGCAAATGTAACACCACCCCAAACAACAGATAAAACCACAGAAAGCACAAACACATTTTTAAGTAAGTATTAAATGACTTACGTTGCATTCCCATTAACACTGGTGTCTCTCAGCATCCAAATAAGGCACCAATAAGGCAAGCAACTGTATGTTATATGTGGAAATACCTGGTGATGAATGAGGCAAGATGAAGGTTGCGACAAACACAGCTTTATTGAATGTGTAGGGCAGCAGTACACGGCATGTCACCTAGCATGGGCATCCAGCGTAAAGAGGCCATATCATGGCGGCCCAGCCCACTATATAGGGCAGTGCGGCGACGTGACAGGAAGTCCATGTCACCACACTGCCATAATTCCCTATACCACATCCCCCCCCACACACTTAGAAATGTCCAAACCCACACACACAAATGAAACCCACCCCAATTTAGGACCCGAATCACACTCTAAAATACACCAAACTAATGTACTAAACTGGCCTATCGCACTCACACAAAACAACCTAAAATAGGGCTGGTGGGTGGACTGCCACACAGCCCGCATGGCATGGTGGGTTATTCTGCCACCAAATAAACTAAAAAAAAGTCCTTCAATAAACTAAAATTCACAGCCGTGCTCCTAAACTAAAACAACAAATACATTGTGGCGACACTAAACACAGCGGGGAGGCATTCCTCTGGGACATTTCTCTGAAACATTTCTCACACCCAGCAGTCACCCAGCAGGGGCTTGGAGGAAGCAGAGAACAATTGACACACGACCAAAAGAACCACAGGAGACAGACGGGACTGAATGCATGCGTCTTTGTATCAACCAATGTCATGCTAATCATGTGTATTGACCAATGGTAGTAGATGACAACTGATATGCATATGTGCCATGCATTCTCTCTGTATGTATGACAGTATAAAAGAGCTGGTCTCCCTCATCTCTGTCTGTTAGCTCTTTCACTCTACTCTCATCACGACTAACCGGGCCCCAGCGGCCACACTGGGGCCAGCAGGCTGTACTCATGTTAGATGGTAAATAAAGAATCTGTGCTGACCTACGCTCGTGCCTCGCCTACACATCCTTACCTTTGCATCCTCTACAACATAACATAACATACAGTGGGGCAAAAAAGTATTTAGTCAGCCACCAATTGTGCAAGTTCTCCCACTTAAAAGATGAGAGAGGTCTCCAATTTTCATCATAGGTATACCTCAACTATGAGAGACAAAATGAGAAAAAAAAATCCAGAAAATCACATTGTCTGATTTTTAAAGAATTTATTTGCAAATGATGGTAGAAAATAAGTATTTGGTCACCTACAAACAAGCAAGATTTCTGGCTCTCACAGACATGTAACTTCTTCTTTAAGAGGCTCCTCTGTCCTCCACTCGTTACCTGTATTAATGGCACCTGTTTGAACTCGTTATCAGTATAAAAGACACCTGTCCACAACCTCAAACAGTCAGACTCCAAACTCCACTATGGCCAAGACCAAAGAGCTGCCAAAGGACACCAGAAACAAAATTGTAGACCTGCACCAGGCTGGGAAGACTGAATCTGCAATAGGTAAGCAGCTTGGTGTGAAGAAATCAACTGTGGGAGCAATTATTAGAAAATGGAAGACATACAAGACCACTGATAATCTCCCTCGATCTGGGGCTCCACGCAAGATCTCACTCACCCTGTAGGATCAAAATGATCACGAGAACGGTGAGCAAAAATCCCAGAACCACACAGGGGGACCTAGTGAATGACCTGCAGAGAGCTGGGACCAAAGTAACAAAGGCTACCATCAGTAACACATTACGCTGCCAGGGACTCAAATCCTGCAGTGCCAGACGTGTCCCCCTGCTTAAGCCAGTACATGTCCAGGCCCGTCTGAAGTTTGCTAGAGAGCATTTGGATGATCCAGAAGAGGATTGGGAGAATGTCATATGGTCAGATGAAACCAAAATAGAACTTTTTGGTAAAAACTCAACTTGTAGTGTTTGGAGGAGAAAGAACACCATACCTACTGTGAAGCATGGGGGTGGAAACATCATGCTTTGGGGCTGTTTTTCTGCAAAGGGACCAGGACGACTGATCCGTGTAAAGGAAAGAATGAATGGGGCCATGTATCGTGAGATTTTGAGTGAAAACCTCCTTCCATCAGCAAGGGCACTGAAGATGAAACGTGGCTGGGTCTTTCAGCATGACAATGATCCCAAACACACCGCCCGGGCAATGAAGGAGTGGCTTCGTAAGAAGCATTTCAAGGTCCTGGAGTGGCCTAGCCAGTCTCCAGATCTCAACCCCATAGAAAATCTTTGGAGGGAGTTGAAAGTCTGTGTTGCCCAGCGACAGCCCCAAAACATCATTGTTCTAGAGGAGATCTGCATGGAGGAATGGGCCAAAGTACCAGCAACAGTGTGTGTGAAGACCTTGTGAAGACTTACAGAAAACGTTTGACCTCTGTCATTGCCAACAAAGGGTATATAACAAAGTATTGAGATGAACTTTTGTTATTGACCAAATACTTATTTTACCGAGGAATTTACCAATTAATTCATTAAAAATCCTTCAATGTGATTTTCTGGATTTTTCTTTTCTCATTTTGTCTCTCATAGTTGAGGTATACCTATGATGAAAATTGGAGACCTCTCTCATCTTTTAAGTGGGAGAACGTGCACAACTGGTGGCTGACTAAATACTTTTTTACCCCACTGTACATAAATCAATTTTGTCCTGCATTGCTAAATGTTAGAATATTAAAGTTAATCATGAGACTGTTGTGGGGTGAAATTGCTAGCTCTATCCAATCCTCTTCCTTTATCCAGACTTGGGACAGTGCAGGCAGTATGCCCGTATATCATCTCCAAAAAACCTCTTCAACCAGCCTTTGAGTCCAATGTTTAATTCCCCCTCCTTTCTGTGTTTTTGAGTGTACAGTTTAGACTGCAACATGATGAGCTAGCTAGCTAGATGTTTAGCTTATGTTACAGAGAGACACACACAGTGGATGAGGTGAGTAGGTGACTGAGGCTGTAAGTCAAATGCAGTGATTTATTAGTGTGATACTGACAGTGAAGAAACATTTACATCCCGCTCTGTAAAACAGGGCGGGATTGGTGGTGTGTGAAAACTGGTGAAAAACCAGCCCAGGCATATTTTAGAGATGGTCTGCTGTGTCACACGATTATGGCAGCCTATCAGATGTCAGAGCCAAAGCCTCACTGCACATTGCACAGCCTCAGTCAAGTACTCGACTGAGTACTGACTCCCACTGACTCCCACGCAGAGTGAGCTCAGCAGCGTCGGGAGTGGCAGAAGTATTACTTCTGAAATGTTACACCATTCATCCAAATTCTACAGTGATACCAAGCAGCATAATTTTGAAAAATAAACAAAATAAGCACTATTTAAGTTTGTAAAATAATAGTGTTAAAAATACAATAAATAAATAAATAAAACATTGCATTGTGGAAACAATTACACATATATGCAACTTGGTATTACCATAGAATTTGGATGAATGGTGAAACATTTCTGAAGTAAAAAATACTTGAATCCAGTTGACCTGACTGAGCTTTCATACAGCATACTTACCCACCTGGATAACTGAGAATCTTCACCAAATTAAGAAATTGAATTAATTTTGGATTCATTTTTAAGTCTTAGTTTGTGGCGGGTTGGTGTAACCCCCACAACAGACTGGACAGACACAGCGCTCGGCTAGAGCAATTAACAGAACAGTGAAATGTGTGTATTAATGTCTACAGGCAGCCCCGCTTCTTCTGACTCACTACTGTGATGTTAATGTGCCTTTCATGCATTGTGTTCATGAGTCCTGTCCTTACTGTGACCTAGAGACTGAGATCAATATGTAGATGTGCCTTGTAACCTCTTTGTCTTGCAGCTGGAGCAGAGGCCAGCAATCTGCCTATTGTGATGTATGTCTCTCAAATGCAAATGTCTCATGCCTGTTCTGCAATCTCTTTTATCATACCAACTGCTGGGAATGCTCTTTTATGTATTGTTGTAGTTAGGTATACACTCACCGGCCACTTTATTAGGTACACCTGTCCAACTGCTCGTTAACACTTAATTTCTAATCAGCCAATCACATGGCGGCAACTCAGTACATTTAGGCATGTAGACATGGTCAAGACAGTCTCCTGCAGTTCAAACCGAGCATCAGTATGGGGAAGAAAGGTGATTTGAGTGACTTTGAACGTGGCATGGTTGTTGGTGCCAGAAGGGCTGGTCTGAGTATTTCAGAAACTGCTGATCTACTGGGATTTTCACGCACAACCATCTCTAGGGTTTACAGAGAATGGTCCGAAAAAGAAAAAATATCCAGTGAGCGGCAGTTCTGTGGGCGGAAATGCCTTGTTGATGCCAGAGGTCAGAGGAGAATGGGCAGACTGGTTCGAGCTGATAGAAAGGCAACAGTGACTCAAATAACCACCCGTTACAACCAAGGTAGGCAGAAGAGCATCTCTGAACGCACAGTACGTCGAACTTTGAGGCAGATGGGCTACAGCAGCAGAAGACCACGCCGGGTGCCACTCCTTTCAGCTAAGAACAGGAAACTGAGGCTACAATTTGCACAAGCTCATCGAAATTGGACAATAGAAGATTGGAAAAACGTTGCCTGGTCTGATGAGTCTCGATTTCTGCTGCGACATTCGGATGGTAGGGTCAGAATTTGGCGTCAACAACATGAAAGCATGGATCCATCCTGCCTTGTATCAATGGTTCAGGCTGGTGGTGGTGGTGTAATGGTGTGGGGAATATTTTCTTGGCACTCTTTGGGCCCCTTGGTACCAATTGAGCATCGTTGCAACGCTACAGCCTACCTGAGTATTGTTGCTGACCATGTCCATCCCTTTATGACCACAATGTACCCAACTTCTGATGGCTACTTTCAGCAGGATAATGCGCCATGTCATAAAGCTGAAATCATCTCAGACTGGTTTCTTGAACATGACAATGAGTTCACTGTACTCAAATGGCCTCCACAGTCACCAGATCTCCAATCCAATAGAGCATCTTTGGGATGTGGTGGAATGGGAGATTCGCATCATGGATGTGCAGCCGACAAATCTGCGCCAACTGTGTGATGCCATCATGTCAATATGGACCAAACTCTCTGAGGAATGCTTCCAGCACCTTGTTGAATCTATGCCACGAAGAATTGAGGCAGTTCTGAAGGCAAAAGGGGGTCCAACCCGTTACTAGCATGGTGTACCTAATAAAGTGGCCGGTGAGTGTATATACTGCACTGTAACCCATGTTCACTCTCTCATTCACTCACTCTTCAGCTGCTGCTGCAGACACACACTTTGTGTCTCCTCCTCTGAGAGCCTGAGGATCCCGCTCTGGTCTGCTCACACTTGCACCGGAGCGAGGATCCTGTGAAGGCGGTATGATTTAATAAACCTGCTTAAAACCTTCACCAACGCTGCTTTATTTCATGCCGCTTCAAGTTATTTTTATTATAATTGAAAAAAGTCATTTTATTTTTATTTATTTTTGTTATGAATTGCCCTTTTTAAGGGCTATTGAAGGACAACAAACGCACGCTGAGTTTACACATTTATTAACTGAAAGACGTACATAACTACACTTATATATAATGGAGTGGAGGTGTGCTGGAGGAGGATGGGACTCATGACTTCAGGATGAAAAACAGCCTGGAGGAAAAACAGGCTGATGTGTACGGGGACGCCAGAGAAAAAGAGATAAACTCAGCCAGAGTCACACCCGAAAGGAAACAGGGCTCACGGCTGAGAAAAAACGGGAAAGGGAAAATATACCTGGTCGGAGTGTTCCCATCCACCAAAACCAAACTTACTCAGAGAATCAGAACCTTCTGAGGAAGCTTACAGTAGGACATGGCAACCAGGGAAATGTTGCCCTATCCTTAAATAGGTGAATGAATGAATGATTGAGGGACGACAGGTGTGGGTACATGGATGAGGAAATAATCGAAAGCAAGAAGTGACAGCTGTGCAGCCCATGAAACAAAGTTACAAAAAAGACAAAAAAAGTTTGACAAACAAAGCTGCACGACACTGTCAGCATAAAAGCACAAGCCAGAAACTAAATAATAATACAAAAATAAGATGACACAACCCCAAAAGATGTAAATAATACCATAATACAAAATGACACACAATAATTAGACAAGACTATAAGCACAACACTAAGAATACAAACAACCCATAAATAAACAGAACCCAGAGACATAATACCTGCACATAACAGAAGCAAACAAACAGAAAAGCACTAAACTTAAACTGGAGACCAAGCACGGCACCCATCCATGCTCAGGACCATGACAACTTTGCTCATTGTTGTATTTTATTATCATTTTATAAGCATTTCTTTCAAGTATTTATGCTGATGAGTTTTATTTATATTTCATATATGCCCTTGCAATAAAGTTGTTAATGAAACTGCAATCATGTGATTTTCCTTTAAGGGGCAAAAAGTATCGGCATCGGAAAAAAGTCCTGTAAATTAATGGTATTGTATCGAAAGGAAAAAATGCTGGTATCACCCATCCCTACCTTCAACCTGACTGACGGTGCAATTCTCAGCATCACCTGATTAACGTGCTCACGCCACCTGGTTTTCTACCAGAGTGGTGGGAGGAGACAGGTGATCTGATCTGTCCTAGTCTGCTGTATTTTGTTAATATTTGTTAATAACATACAGCACGCATAAATTATTCTTAAACATCTACTACATGTAAAATATGACAGAAAAACAAGCTATAAAATTATGTTAGACCGTCCAGTGGCATGGGGAGCCAGTGGAGTGCCACAGTGTTTCACAGGGGGACCATTGCCACCCTGGCCACCACTTGGGTGCGCCACTGAGTGAATGACTGAAAACCAAGGTCTCAGAGAAAAAAACTGAACTTGTTATTAAGAAATTATGTTTCTACGATCTGATCAACCCCTGACTGATATTAGCAAGTGGCAAACTTGATATTAGCAGTGGTTTATATTTCCTCTGGTGTGCGCTACAGCCGTTTCTGGCTGTGAAGCAGAAGACATAAATGCGACAACAGAGCCTTTCAGTCTGTAGCACTAAGGATTTGGAATAGTCTCCCACTCCAGCTACATTTAGCTGACACTGTGGAAATCAGCTGAAAACGTTTTTGTTTAATGAGGCTTTAATTTCTGTTTTCAATTTAACTGCTTTGTTTAATGGTCCATTTAGTATTTTCAATTTATTCTAATCTTGTGCTTTAACTTGTTTCTGTATTTTTTTTTAATTATTATTTTTATTGTGTCTCTATCCAGTTCTTTTTATTCTATTTTATTGTGGATAGTGCTATATGTCTATGAAAAGCACTTTATAAATAAACTTTACTTACTAACAAGCCCCCTCAGCCACTTGAGATCCCCACGCTGCAAGTTCACCTTTGTAGCTCAGTGGGATTAAAATTGCCTTCGGCATTTTTCTTCTTATAAATGTATAACTTTTTTCATAAAGTTGTGACTTTTCTTGTAAATTTGCAACTTTTTTCTTATAAGAAAAAAGCTTAGAGCTTAGACTTTCTGCTGCACATCCACCAGCCATAATGCTCTGCACTGTGTGTCTATATATATACATTTATAGTAATATGGACATATGTTTACTAGATGTTGTTTTTTCTTGCCTTCTGATTGTTGCTCTGAGTGTTGCTATCCCTATGCTGTTGCAATCCTGGAATTTCCCCATTGTGGGACTAATAAAGGCTTATCTTATCTTATCTTATCTTATAAACTTAAATAATGAACTACAGACAACCACTAAGCAATAACTTTTTTAAAAAACTGTGCTGTTATGTTGGAAAGCTGTGCTATTTTATGCAGACTCTACTATCCTACCCCCTTACCTATGCAGCAAACAATCACACTGAAGAGGATGATAAAATAAAGGCAGCGTTGGATTTTTAAGTAGCTTAATTATCACCCGCCTTCATCAGAACTCGGCTCCAGCCCATAGTGTGAGCAGGCTGAAGCCGAATTCCTCAGGCTCTCAAAGAGGAGACAGTGTGTGTGTCTCGCAGCAGATGCAGAACCAGAATGAGAGAATGAGAGGGTTTGCGTTACAGAGTTGCAGCATATATACTCGACTACAACAATACATCAAGGGCATACCCCAGCAGTTGGTATGACCAAAGAGATAACAGAACAGGCATAAGACATTTGCATTTGAGAGACATATTGATCTCAGTCCCTAGGTCACAGTGAGGACAGGACACATGAGCACAATGCATGAAAGGCAACATTAACATCACAGAAGTGAGCCAGACGAAACGAGTCTGCCTGTAGACATTAATACACATTTCACTGTTCTGTTATTTGCTCTAGCCAAGCGCTGTGTTTGACCAGTCTGTTTGTGGGGGTTACACCAAAGCACATCTACATATCAGCAGTGCAGCAGAAAAAACCAAGAGAAGAGAGCTGAGTGTCCTTAATCTGTTGTGGGGGTTAACCGAACCGCAAAACACACGCTCCCCCCCAGAGGGCACGGCAGGGGGCCGAGACCTCGATAATCCCTCTATGGGAGCGAGCTGTGGGTGAAGCTCACTGCAGGCGGAGGGGGAGGGAGGAGGGGGGTAAGTGCCGGCAGGGGGATGGTGAACTCGTCCGAGCCGTGCAAAAATTGCTTGTGGGTCCGCGATGTCGAAGGGCTGTCCCGTTGAACGTGCAGAGGTCCACAAGAAGAAAAATTAGTCTCTGGCTCCTCTCGTGGCCATGAAGAAAACAGGAGCGGCGAGGCTGTAAGAAAAAAAGAAGCAGAGGGACTCGGCTTGTTGGCTTTAGGTGCAGGAGCAACCCTAAAAAACCCCGGGAACAGCTGACGGCTGAAATCCCTTATGTGCCGTGGCTGAGACCATTAAAAAAATCCAGTGGCGAGCTGCGTGCTTGCTTCAGGTGAACGAGCAGCCCTGAGGGTTCTGTGAGCAGCGGCGGAGGACGATGGCGGTCTCTGGAGCCGTTATTTGTCCCGTGCGTGATGCGCCGTCCTCGTAACTCCCCGGTGCTTGCGCTGGGGCTCGTGCGTGGGTGGGCCAGCTGGAGAGGAGAACCAGGGTGCAGAATCTTGGTGGGGATTGGCGCAAACGGCGCCGATAAAATCCAGGTTTGGGCTGTGGCTGCAGCTTGGCCATGGTGCGTTGGAGCGGTGAGAGGAAATAGAAGATCTTCTGTCCCTCAGGCTCGTGCAGATGCGTTGGAGCGGTGGGAGGGAATAGACGATCTTTGGCACCGCTCGGCCGATTCAGCGTGGATGTCCAAACCAGAAGTCTGCGTCGCACAAAGCGTGTGCGTCTTCGGGTCACCAGTGCAGCTGTCCAGATCAGAAGGTTGGTTGTGTTTGCACAAAACGTGTGCATTCCGGGGTCACCAGTGAAGAGGATGATAAAATAAAGGCAGCGTTGGATTTTTAAGTAGCTTTATTATCACCCGCCTTCATCAGAACTCGGCTCCAGCCCATAGTGTGAGCAGGCTGAAGCCGAATTCCTCAGGCTCTCAAAGAGGAGACAGTGTGTGTGTCTCGCAGCAGATGCAGAACCAGAATGAGAGAATGAGAGGGTTTGCGTTACAGAGTTGCAGCATATATACTCGACTACAACAATACATCAAGGGCATACCCCAGCAGTTGGTATGATCAAAGAGATAACAGAACAGGCATAAGACATTTGCATTTGAGAGACATATTGATCTCAGTCCCTAGGTCACAGTGAGGACAGGATGCATGAGCACAATGCATGAAAGGCAACATTAACATCACAGAAGTGAGCCAGACGAAACGAGTCTGCCTGTAGACATTAATACACATTTCACTGTTCTGTTATTTGCTCTAGCCGAGCACTGTGTTTGACCAGTCTGTTTGTGGGGGTTACACCAAAGCACATCTACATATCAGCAGTGCAGCAGAAAAAACCAAGAGAAGAGAGCTGAGTGTCCTTAATCTGTTGTGGGGGTTAACCGAACCGCCACAACACCGTTAAATCAGCATCCCACAACATACATTCTGTTTGGGGATGTCTAAGTTGATCTTATATACAGTATATCACTCTATAAATGCAAGAAATCTGTCTGTTTGTCTGTCACGATCATAGGACATCATAGGATGGCCTATGATGTCTGCCTGATGTCCTATGATGATCTTATGATCTCAGGCATCATAGGACTCACGATGCCGTCAGAAAGATACGATGTCTGTATGACGTCATATATAGGGTACGACAGACAAGGGATGCACAGAGAGACAGGAAACGTGAGGCAGTGCGCCATGCACGTACTGCTGAGTCAGTTGAAGTCCAAAATGGCTGCCAAGTGAGCGACACTGCACGCCAGGCAAGGTACAGAGAAGCTGAGACCGAGGAGATTGGAATACTCGACTGGCCGCCAATGCTGCAAGCCAGGCGAGGCACAGAGAAGCTGAGACCAAGGAGATGCGAAATAGTCAGCTGGCCAGGGACAGTGAATGCCATGCAATGCACAGAGAAGCTGAGATGCGGAATAGTCAGCTGGCAAGGGACAGTGAATGCCATGCAAGGCTCAGAGAAGCTGAGATCGAGAAGATGCGGTATAGTCGGCTGGCTGCCAAGGCTGCACGCCAGGCAAGGCACAGAGAAGCTGAGATCAAGGAGATGCATAGGGTACAACAAACAAGGGATGCCTTGCGCCATCAGGAAATGCATCATGCACGTCTGGAACAGGCGTACAAAAATAACCATAATCTCACTCGGTGTGATGATACAGACTTCTTCCAAGAGGAACTTTATGGCGATGACACACACTGAGTATTACTGAATGAATGGTGACATCAAAGATCAAAGGCAGGCATCTCCATGGTTGCCGTTGTCATGTAACAGTAACTTTCTACAGGTGTGCAGAAATGCTTGCTTATACTTGGTTTCTACGGGCATGCACAGGTATGCACTAGTCACTCTATAAATTCAAGAAATCTGCCAGTTTGTCAGTGTGTCTGTGTGTCACGATCATAGGACATCATAGGACGGCCTATGATGTCTGCATGATGTCCTGTGATGATCCTATGATGTCAGGCAACATAGGACTTCCGATGCCGTCATATAGACAATACGACTGGCTACCTATGATGAAGGCATGATGTCCTAGGATGCCTGTCTTGATGTCTTTATGATGTCATATAGATCATCACTCACAATGCCTGCCTTGATGTCTTTATAGGACGATGCCATCATATAGACAATAGGACTGGCTACCTATGATGTAGGCATGATGTCAGCCAGGCTGACAAAGAGTCAGGACTCGGTCAAGCCTCACATCCCCCTTGAGCTTTCTAGTCAGGACTTTTTGAACTTTTTCAATCATAAAATTTTATCTATCAGAGATAAAATCAGTCAGATTCTTCCCACCGTAAACTTAAGTACATTAACTACTACAACTTCTTCAATTGATATCTGTTTGGATAAGTTTACTCCAATTGATCTTTTAGAGTTAGATAAAATAATCTCCTCATCTAACCCATCATCTTGTCTTTTAGACCCTATTCCTACCAGGTTGTTTAAAATAGTCTTCCCAATTATTGGTAGCCGTATTCTTCATATAATTAATTCTTCTTTAACTTTGGGTTATGTACCGCAGGCTTTTAAAACTGCTGTAATTAAACCTTTACTCAAAAAACTAACGCTCGACCCAGGAGTTCTGGCTAACTATCGACCAATCTCTAATCTGCCTTTCATTTCAAAAATCTTAGAAAGAGTTGTTGCTGCGCAATTGTTTGACCACTTGCAGGGAAATGGTTTATTTGAAGAGTTTCAATCTGGGTTCAGAGTTCATCACAGCACTGAAACAGCCTTAGTGAAGGTCACTAATGACCTCCTTATCGCATCTGATAATGGACTCATTTCTGTACTTGTCCTTTTAGATCTTAGTGCAGCCTTTGATACTATTGATCATGACATTTTACTTGATAGATTAGAACACTATGTTGGACTAAATGGAACTTTGCTGCAGTGGTTTAGATCTTATTTGTCCGAAAGACTTCAGTTTGTTCACATCAATGATGAGCTTTCTTCCAACTCTAAGCTCAGTCACAGAGTTCCACAGGGATCTGTGTTAGGCCCTGCTCTTTTTAGTTTATATATGCTTCCGTTAGGCAATATCATTAGAAAGCACTGTATACATTTTCATTGTTACGCAGACGACACACAATTATGCCTGTCAATGAAGCCTGATGATTGTAATCAATTAGCCAAGTTAGATGCCTGTCTTAAGGAAATCAAAGCCTGGATGACTTGTAATTTTCTGCTATTAAACCCAGATAAGACTGAAGTAATTCTTGTTGGTCCAAAAAACCTTAGAAATTCCTTTCCAAATCATACTCTTAACTTGGATGCCGCTACTCTCACTCTGAATAGTTCTGTGAGGAACCTTGGAGTTATTTTGATCAAGATCTATTCTTTAATTCACATATTCAATTTGTTTCTAAGACTGCCTTCTATCATTTGCGCAATATTGCCAAGATTAGGAGCATCTTGTCTCTGAATGATGCTGAGAAACTGATCCACACCTTTGTCAGCTCTAGATTAGATTATTGTAACTCGCTATTATCAGGTTGTCCTACGGTTCTGGCCTCCCTTCGTTGGCTTCCCATAGAGTTTAGAATTAAGTTTAAAATCCTTTTTCTCACTTACAAAGCTCTTAATAATCAGGCCCCCTTATATATAAAAGAGCTGATATTACCCAATCATCCTAACAGAGCACTACAGTCCCAAAATGCTGGATTACTTGTAATACCCAGAATCTCCAAAAGTACAATGGGAGGCAGAGCCTTCTGCTATCAAGCTCCTTCTCTGTGGAACCAGTTACCACTCTGGGTCCGGGAGTCAGACTCGATCTCTGTTTTTAAGAACAGGGTAAAATCCTTCCTTTTCAATATAGCCTACAATTAGGGAGGGATCTTGTGTCTCTTAACCCTCCTTTTGTTTTGCTGTTAATAGATTCAGACAGCCGGGTGACCTCCAATAATGTACTTGGCTTCTCACCGTTCATGTTCTTTATGTCTGTTCTCTTCATCCTCTCTATCCCCTCACCCCCATCCAGTCGCAGCAAATGACTGCCCCTCCCTGAGCCTGGCTCTGCTAGAGGTTTCTTCCTGTTAAATGGGAGTTTTTCCTCTCCACCGTTGCTATGTGCTTGCTCACAGGGGATCATCTGATTGCTGGGTCTTTCTGCAATTGTGGGGTTTTCCCTGCATTTGGTAGTGATATGAGATGACTTTTGTTGTGATATGGCACTAAATAAAGCTGAATTGAACTGAATTGAAATTGAATTGATGTCCTAGGATGGGCAACATAGCACCCAATTAACCAAAGAAGAGATACTCATCACCGGACTCACGACTTTGTGTGTGTGTGTGTGTGTGTGTGTGTGTGTGTGTGTGTGTGTGTGTGTGTGTGTGTGTGTGTGACAATCAGAGCACATCATGAGAGGCCTATGATGACCCTATGATATCAGGCAACATAGGACTCACAATGCCATCATATAGACAATGACGTCACCATAGGAGTGCCTACGATGTTCCGCCTTGATGTCTTTATGATGTCATATAGACCATCACTCACGATGCCTGCCTTGATGTCTTTATGATGTCATACAGACCATCACTCACGAAAGAAGAGATACTCATCACCCAATTAAGAATAGGACACACTACTTTAAACCACACCCATTCAAAGCAGTACACTCACGAAAGAAGAGACTTCCAAGAAAACAGAAAAAATCAAAATCATTGTGAAAGCAGCAGAAAAATATCTTGGCATTAAGGGGCTACAGAGGGAAGCAGTTGACTTGTTAAATAGGGGACCTTTAGAGGTCTGATGACACGATTTTGAAATTTTTTAGCATGTTGTGTAAACCGCAAAAGTCGTTGTCGATGACCAATATAATATTTACAACTGCGCCTGCCTAAACTAGTTATCATCAAAAAAACGCAGCCGCTGACTGGACTGTGGTGCCGCTCACCGAATGAAGGGCGGCACCGCCATGACGTAAGTGACAGAACAGATGCCCGTGTTGTTGACTGGAATGACAGCAGCTTTGTAGCTCACAGTTTCTCTGGTTTCTTGTTTTAATTTTATGGCTATGCATTGGCGTTGTGCCACAGGCTTAGATAAACAGCAGGCCATGAAAGACCACATCACACGCTTCAGCTACAACTGTCATAAGACTCCTCGTGCGCTTTTATGCAGGATAGATAGATAGATTTGTTTATTTGACAGGGACAGTGCAATAAACATAGACAATTAATCAATGACAATCAATCTGATGTGTTGCACAGAGTGTATAGCTATTAGCTAATTTGCAACTCTTGTCCCTGGATGGGCTTTAGAAAGGAGAAACAAGTTAAAAAAAAAAAAAAAAAAAGGAATACACAATAACCACATACATCAATGCAAAAACCAAATACGTTATAAATACACAATTATAAATATTATAAATATTATAAATACACAAATATAACAACCTGACACACATTTGCCTATTTTAGGCCTCCCTCCCTTCGTCACTCACTATAAACAAACACATTCATTCCTTCCCTTCATTCACTCTCACCCTGCAGACAATCATTTCATACATGAGTACATTCTTGTTTATTTTTCAGCCAGTTTTTAACCTTTTTAGTGAATGTTTTAAAGTCTGTTATTATTTTAATTTCATTTGGCATTGTGTTCCAGATGTGACTGCCCTTTATAGAGAAAGCTGTTTGTCCAAATGTGGTTCTGCGGTGGAATATTTTACAGTTATTGTTAACAGAACTCCTGGTGGCTCTGCTGCTGTCCGGAGGACAGGAGCAGAGGAGGAGGAGGAGGAGCGCACAAGGAGGAGCGCACAAGGCGGGGAAGGATTAATAGATTTACGTGCAGCTTTGACCTACTTTCTGTGATCGCATGCTGACACTTGCCGGTCCGGCCACGTCCCCTCTCTCATTATCACCAGCTGATTCAAACTCCCGCTGGTCATGTTTCCCAGTCCTCGCCCAGGTGCTTCTTATCTTCTTATCACACTATCACCAGCAGTGCGTGTACTTAGCGGCCGTTTGCCAGTCACGCACTGCTGGTCCATAGTATTGTCATCTGTGCTGTTAGTCTGCCAGTATTTTCAGCACTCTCACGACGTTAGTCACTCCATGTTCACCATGGTTCTTGTGCATCCTTGAAGCGATGTCGGCTCTGGGGCGCAACTGTGGCTAACATGTCTCCTCTCATTCATTCTCTGGGCAATGCTGGCCCCCGAACGCCATCAGTAAGTGTGTTTGTGTTTTTTGTAAGTCTCCACCTTTTTGGAAATTGTCTGTCTTTCTGTATTAGATGTGCTGTGGTGAACCATGCATGTAAATCCTTGTTATTTCATCCTCCCTCTCCGTGCCCTGCGTAAGAGCGCATGGAGGGTCATGATGAATGGATTTACGTGCAAAATTCACCACAGCACATGTATTGAACATAACAATGACGACAACAGTTCCCAAAAAGGTGAAGACTTACAAAAATAAACAGAAACACTTGCAGTTGGCGTTTGGGGCTGACATTGCCCTGCGAACATGGAGAGGAGACGTGTTAACCACGGTTGCGCCCCAGGGCCGACATCGCTTCAAGGGGCGCAACAGAACCATGGCTGTGTGGAGTGGCTAACACTTCATGATAGTGCTGGCAGTATTGGCTGGCTGACAACACAGCAGATGATGCACACAAAACATGAACAGCTGACAGTCAGAGAGGGCACGTGGTCGGACCGGCGAATCTTGGACAGTGCCCACCTGAAAGTGGGTCAAAATGCACATAAAGCACATGTACAAAACAAAAAATATAATACATAATAAACCCGATGCCTGAGCCACAGAGAATACACTGCTATGATTTTATTGAAAAATCGGGTTTAAATAAATTATATTTATGAACAAATAATTTGTTGCAACATCTGTAACAAAAGCATAACACTCGGTGTATCCATGTGTTTGTCGCTGCTGCTGCGGTGGGCATGTGTGCCTCTCCACTGTCACTCTCTTGAGTCTGACTCGTTCGACACGATGTCCGCTTGGCACAGTTCAAACCTATACGGTCTGATGTCCCCAGATTCTTCATTGTCATCCCATTCTTCGGAACTATAATCGTCTGAAGATTGAACAACACAAACCAATCCCAGACTACATGTGCTGGAACCATCATCGATGTTTTCTACCACTTCCATCCTGTGTGTACAATAGGCAGCCAAGTGCTGTGTTCTGTCGATGACGCTACAACATGGCCGGGGGTTTATCCAGCCACTGACGCAATTGGTGACGTGGCACTCATGAAAACGTTGGATATTTGCGTGAAAAAAAGGCTGTTTGACTTAGAACTGCACAAATCAACCTATTTCATCATGTTGTATTATGTGTTGAAAAATTAGATGAAGTCAAAAATGTGTCATCAGACCTTTAAGTTCAAACACATCATGGGCTGGTGGATCAACCGCCAATCAAGTCGAAAAGAAGAAGAAGAAGAAGAAGAAGAAGAAGAAGAAGGAGATGAGACGCAGATACAGACTACAGCTAGAAGAATAATAAGATGAGATGGAGATACGAGATTAAAAAGAAGAACATCACAAAGCTATGAGGAAACCGTCACAAAGCTCTGAGGAAAATGTCACAAAGTGATGAGGAAAACGTCACAAAGCTATGAGGAAAACGTCACAAAGCTCTGAGGAAAATGTCACAAAGCGATGAGGAAAACGTCACAAAGCTATGAGGAGGAAAACAGACACACAGAAAGACAGACATACGTATATGGAGTGTGTGGCAGTAATGCACTTGTAAGCTGGTTGCCAACTGCCAGTCAAATCTAGAAAAAGAGATACCCATCATCCGATTAACAATAGGACACACTACTTTAAACCACACCCATTTGAATCAGTAAATTTGGAAATCTCACTCAGTAAGGCAGAAGGCACTCTATAAATTCAAGAAATCTCTGTCAGTGTGTCACCCGATTAAGAATAGGACACACTACTTTAAACCACACCCATTCGAAGCAGTACCCATGAAGAATGGCCGTCTACATTACAAATGTGTAAAATGCCAAGCAAAGCACTGATTTTCTACGGGTGCTCCGGTTTCTTGGTTTCTACAGGCATGCACAGGTCTTCCTGAATAGGGTCGAAAGCCACTTTTTGCTCAGATCTATTTTCATGATCCTGTCCATGAACTGGAATTACAACGCACCTATCCCTCAACCAGTGGTCTGAACGAAGAAGAAGAAGAACAACAAGAACAAGAAGACCCACCAGATGGAGAGCAATAGAGTGAGGAGAACTGCTGCACGTCAGAAAAGATGCCGTGAAGATGAAACACCTCAGGTTCGAGCAGTACGCCACAGGCATGACTGTAAACAACACAGCCGTCTCAGACAGAAGGAGACCCTTCAGCAATGGGCATGCAGAAATACTTGCTTATACTTGGTTTCTACGGGCATGGACGGGTATGCACGGGTATGTACTAGTCTACTGTAATGACATAAACAGTCTTCAAAATACCATTCATGATCCCAAGGGCAACAGCTGGTAAAAATAAATATATGAACATTAATACCTTAAGATGCAAAAGCAGAAATCATATTTTATCAAAAGTGTCCCTATTATATTTTCAAAACTACTATATGCAGAGACGGACTTACCATTAGGCAAAGGTAGGCGACTGTCTTAGACCCCGATCTGCTAAGGGCCCCTATCTACTAGGAGCCCCATATATTTTTTTAACATTTAGCATATTTAACATGATGTCCAACAAAATAAAAAAACTCCAGTTTCACCAGCAGATAGAGAGTAACACTGCTTGTACAAGTGCACATGATGCTAATGACGAGCACCTGTGTTAATGAGGAGGCAACAGTGACGCCTACTACTGATAGTACAGGTAAACAACTATTTTTTTTTTTTTTTACTATTTTTTCTAATTGCAAGATTTGCAGAGGCCAAGGCTCACAAAGTTAAATTTAACTATGACCAACTGTGCTCCAGGTATGCACAGGATATCTACAGCCTCAGCAGATGACATTGCATGAGATTAAATATAGGTTTTGTTTGTTTTATTAAGATCCCCATTAGCACTTGTATAAAACATTGGCTATTCTTCCTGGGGTCTAACATAGTATATATTCTCCCTTGTGTCTACGTTGTACAGAGGAGGGAGCACAATAGATGTCTCTGCAAAAATGGACCAGTCAGCCGAACATGAACAGGACCCTGCCGGCAAATGTGGGTAAGCCAGTCCTTCCAGGATTTCACGGGATGTTTTTATGATTGTTCCAGCCCAAAAAGCCTGAATTTGTGAGCTTTTTTTTTTCTTTTTTTTAAGTTGTGATAAAAGTTGTGATGTTTTGAGAGGGGTTTTTTTGCACTTAAAGTTGTGGTAAGAATTACAAATTTTAAAGCAGATGCTTTTTTCCATAGTTTACTGCAATGACATTCTATAACACCACAAGAAAAGCACAGGATTGTCAAAAATTTCCTATTAAACAGTGATTTGTAAATTAAGCAGAAACATCTGCTATACACAGAAACTCTTGTGCAACAGCAAATACAGATTTTAATTCAACTGAGAATGAAGCAGCTACTCATAAATTTGTCATAAAAATGACCAACACTGGAGGCTACTCTTGCTGAGAAACTGAATGAAAAGGAGGAATAAAATAGTTATCCAAACAGCTAAATTGCATTGAATGCATGTTAAGATAAGATAAGATAAGATAAGATAAGATAAGATAAGCCTTTATTAGTCCCACAACGGGGAAATTCCAGGATTGCAACAGCACAGGGATAGCAACACTCAGAGCAACAATCAGAAGGCAAGAAAAAAAAAAAACAAGCAAGCAAGAGCAGCTAATATACATATGTACGTATTACTATAAAATATATATATATACACACACACACAGACACACAGTGCAGAGCATTGTAGCTGGATGGAATAAATATATGAATATATGAACACACAGTGCAGAGCATTGTAGCTAGATGGAATAAATATGTAAATATATAAACACCCACAGTACGGAGCATTGCAGCTAGGTGGAATAAATATGCAAGTATATAAACACACACAGTGCGGAGCAATGTAGCTAGATGGAATAATATGTAGATATATAAATATATAAACACACCCAGTGCTGAGCATTGTAGCTAGATGGAATAAATATGTAAATATATAAACACACACAGTGCAGAGCATTGTTGCTAGATGGAATGAAACAGCATAACCGTCTACTTAGTTATCCTACATGGTATGATTATGTGCCCATACATATTCTCACCCTCCATAGCGACCGGTAAGTTCCTAGTTGTATGCCGGAGGGGACCATTGTGTAAGTCTATTGCATCTTTTGCATTCAAAAAACTATTAGTTTGTTACGTCTTTTTGCTATCTCTGCGAGCAGCCCTGCTTAGGTTGTACAGTCTGACAGCCGTTGGTAGGAAGGACCTACGAAACCTCTCGGTTGTGCACCTGGGATGATGTAGTCTGCTGCTAAATGAGCTCCTCAGTGCATTCAGTATGTCCTGCATAGGGTGGAACTCGGACTCCAGCAGAGATGACAGTTTAGCCACCGTCCTTCTCTCTCCTATCTCCTCCATCGGATCAAGGCGCTGCCCCAGGACATAGACTAAAGAGCATAGTTTTAGAAATTATGGCAGCACCTTCATTTGAAAACTCCCTAACCGCAGCAGTCCCCAACCACTCGGTACTGAGCACAGAGAAAAAAGAAATAATTTATTCTGTTGCTCTGTATTATCTGTCAAAGTCTGTGTTTTTCTGGAAAAAAAAATACTGAATATTCTTTCTCTTTCTGTGTCTGACTCCTACCTGTCTGTCTATCTGCTGCATGTCTTGACACACACCTTTCTCATCAGATACTCATCTTTCCTTTACTGGGAGTCGTACTGGGCAGAAGGACTCTCCTTGGGGGTTTGTTGGGAGCGCGTGTTGGTCCATGTCCAGATCGGAGATTCACCGCTTTAAAGCTCATTGACAAGATGTAGTAATGATTTTACCTCTAAAGATGTATGAAATGTTCAAGCACTGCTGTAGTGTTAGATTTGCTCGTTTGTGGTTTTATGGCGTCTCTCATCACGCATGCTCTTATGTCAGGGTGCTTTTCAGATAGGAGGACTTTTTTCAACACAAACTCAGCACTTCGTACACGTGGTCAAGACAGAGACGTGGGGAGACGTCCACCGGCAGGCCGGGGGAGACGGAGGAAGGGATGGTGTGGGAAAACTTACAGGTGAGTGTTTTTTTGTTTTGTTTTTTAAATCACACACTCTGTTTTTTGCTGATGTGTTCCGTTAATACTCACGGTAAACACTGACGTGAGCGTGGTGCAGCGACACATCTGATTCACTGAGTGCTTGAGTGCTACTCAGGGACAAATTTGATTAGTGAAATTGGTGAAAGTTGATAAGGATTGGCCAAAACTGCGGGTAAGTTGCAGTGATTGGACAAAGTTGCAAGGTCGCTCAAAAGACGTGGCGATGGCCTCATTTCATGTGAATTAGTGTGATCGCAATGTCGCGAAATCCTGGAGGGACTGATAAGTGTGAACAAACAACAGATCTTCCTCATGAATTTCTGTTGTTTTCATAATAGACAAGAGTCTACATTCAATTTGTTAAACTTCTTTGTTTTTCTACAGATGTCATTCCTGATGCCTGAATGATATCATCATTTGAGGACTTCTGAGGACAATGAGTTTCAGGTAGGATTTCAATAAGGCCTGATAAGAAAGTGGAGAACAAAGAAAAAGTAGGGCCCCACTTTTGTCTTTGCCTTGGGCCTCAAATGGACTAAGTCCGCCCCTGTCTATGTAAGATAAGATAAGCCTTTATTAGTCCCACAATGGGGAAATTGCAGGATTACAGCCGCAAAGGGATAGCAGCACTCCAAGCAATAATCAACAAGATAATAAGAACTGGTTAGCCATCCATCCATCCATCCATCCATCCATCTTCTACCGCTTTTCCGGAGGTCCGGGTCGCGGAGGCAGCAGTTCAAGCAGAGAAGCCCAGACTTCCCTCTCCCCAGCCACCTGCTCCAGCTCTTCAGAGAGGATACCAAGGCGTTCCCAGACCAGCTGGGAGACATAGTCTCTCCACCGAGTCCTGGGTCTGCCCCGGGGTCTCCTCCCAGTGGGACGTGCCTGAAACACCTCAAGTGGGAGGCATCCACTGGTTAGCCAAAGTAGTAAATTAATATACATACGTACACAGATATATACACAATGCAGTGTTCCTTTTTGGAATGAGGTCTATAACAATTAACACTATGGGTGAAATAGAAATGAACTGTTAGATTAAACTGCATTCAACTCTCTTTGTGTCATTTTCTTATTTTTCTCTTAGTTTCTGACATTTGTCTGATCAGCAAAAAGTGGTGCACTGTTTCCAGGTGAAATGGTGTAATTTCGGGCCATTTAGCAAAATAATTTTAACAATGTGTAACGCTTTAGCACAGTGCATACAAGTATGATTATTAGTACAGATTCTTTTCAAGGAGGAGGTGAGAAATGAAGAACGTAATACACCTTTCAAGATGTAACAATAGCCGGAATTTATTTAACATGAATACAGTTTCTTCATTTCCTTTCAGATAATAGATTTTCTTAGTTAACCAGTGTCTCGTTTAAATTATAGAAAGTCCATCCCAAAGAAAATAAAATAAATTCAGAGCTCTGATAAAAGAAAGTAGCAACCAAAAAAACAACAAATAATGTTCATCTACCTGGGTAGTGTATGTTTGAGTGTTCTCCTATTATTAAGGTGAAAAGAGATGTTTCAGGGCTTATCTGGGCAAGGTGGAAGGGTTATGGAGGAGAAAAGGGAATCCTCTGGGCTGGGGAGATGATCCTCTGTCCATTCTGGTCTGGGGGTCCTCAGCTCGTCTTCAGCACCACCACAGAATTGTCCAGAAAGTGTGTCTCATAGATCACAGGCATAAAAAAAAACCCAACCTGCATAAGCAGGACAATATTTACTCACTCATCAAATAATCATCACCAGATCTGGTACAGTCACTTAAAACACTTATATTGTGGTGGCACGGGGGGGGGGGGGGTCTCCACCCACAGAAGGCAGCTGGGGAAAGGGGGAACAATGGACTGAAGGAGGAAGTGTCACCGGAGGTCTCAGACGGGACAGTCAGGACTGTTCACCCCCCAGGGAGAGGAGAGAGAAGCGGTGCCGGCATGATGTTATGTTAATGTGCCACACAGGTCTTTGTTCCAAACAATGTATGATGGTTGGAAGTCCTGGGTCTCAATGCATGGAATTAAAGGTATAAAAGGAAAATGCACAGAGACCCGGGACTCTCTTTTACTGTATTGTATGTTGGAGAAGGAATAAAGTTTGTGTGTTGTGCAGCTTGTTCTCTCGCCTGCTTCCTTTCTTCACATTGTTGACCCCAAGACGTGCCATGGACAGCGAGCCAAGCACCGCCCTGGAAACTACCTGGAGGGAGAGCACCAGCGCCGCGTGCGCTGTCTCAGTCAAGCTCCCAGACTTCTGGCTTCACGACCCGACCACGCGGTTCCTACACATAGAAGCCCAGTTCGCACTCCACGGGATAACAATGGACGACACAAAGTATTACTACATGGTCGCTGAGCTGGACGCACACGCCACACAACAGGTGACGAACCTGCTCCAGGAGCTGCCGGCCCGGGGAAAATATGAGGCGCTCAAGAGGATGCTACTCCAGCACTATACCCTTTCTGACAGTGAGAGGGTAGAGAGACTCCTAAAGCGTTCAGAGTTAGGTGACAGATCAGCAGTGGGGCTCATGGAGAGCATGTTGGAGCTGAGGGGGAAGGACGATGAACCTTTCCTGTTCACCCACTTATTCCTCAGGAACCTACCGGCTACGGCGAGGGCGATCCTGGCCAACTCGCCACAGCTAGTTGCCAAGGACTACCGCGCCCTGGCGCAGGAAGCGGACCACATCATTTTGGCGACCAGAACTCTCAGCGTGCAGGCAGTGGCACTGGCATCCATGAGGGACTCCAGCGAGGGCAAGGAGCCGTTGGTGGTAGCCGGGACAGACACCAAGAGATGAAGGAACGGGGCGATCTGTTTTTATCATCGCCATTTTGGCTCGAATGCCCAACGCTGCCTGTTGCCATGCCAATTCAAAAAGCCGGGAATACAGCATGTTCGGCATTCAGTTGCAGCTGCAACCGCTGGCGACAGGAACAAACTGCTTTATGTCACAGACACACGTTCAGGGAGACGGATTTTGGTGGACTCCAGCTCCCAAAAGAGCCTCATCCTGCCAGTCAACGCAGACAAGGTGACAGGAGGCAGCGGTCCCGAGCTCACGGCCGCTTACCAATCCACCATCAGGACATTTGGCAAACGGATACTGACAATATGCTTACATTGACGCAATTTCCAGTGGGACTTTGTGGTAGCTGCATGTTCTGCTCCCATTTTAGGCGCAGACTTTCTATGTGCTTATGGGTTGTTAGTCAGTGTTGCTAATAGGCAATTAGTGGATGCTGTCTCTTTTACCTCATTGCCCTGTACAGCTCGGGGAGCGGGGTTGACAACACTGGCTAACGGTATAGCTCCAGGGGATAAATACCAACATTTACTTGCACAGTTCCCAGCACTCACAGTCCTGACTTTTTCGGCTATGATAACGAAACACGGGGTGGAACATTTCATAACTGCAAAAGGCCCATAACGCAACCTCAGCAGCTGGACACAGCTAAACTGGCCAGCGTGCGCGAGGAGTTTGCCAATTTAGAGCAGCTGGGCATCGTCGGGCTCTCCAACAGCCCGTGGGCATCCCCGCTACACATGGTGCCTAAAGCCGATGGGTCATGGTGACCGTGCGGCAATTTCCGTCGCTTGAACAATGCCATGGAACACGATCGCTATCCTATTCCACACATCCAGGATTTTTACGTGCACCTGGCCAGGGCGCATATTTTTTCGAAAGTGGATCTGGTCCGTGGATACCATCAAGTCCCGGTGCACGTGGAAGATGTCCCCAAAACAGCGGTAATAACTCCTTTTGGCCTTTTCGAGATTTTACGCATGCCGTTTGGATTAAAAGGCGCGGCGCAGACTTTCCAGAAGATGATGGATGCAGTGCTTTGCGACTTGTCCTTCATTTTTGCCTACTTAGATGACATTCTGGTAGCTAGCGTGTCTGAGGAGGAGCACATCGCCCATCTCAAGATGGTTTTCCAGAGGTTGGAAGCGCACAGGCTTATAGTGAACCCGACAATGTGCCAGTTTGGTGTGCCAGTGATTGATTTTTTGGGCCACTGCATTTCACTGGAGGGCATGACTCAGCTACCGGATAAGGTGTGCGCCGTGTCGGACTTTCTGCGTCCGTTTATAACCATTTCCTTCCCAGGGCAGCCCAGCTGATGCAGCCATTGTATGCCGCGTTAAAAAAAAAGAAGCCCGCGGAAAACGTTGACTGGACTCCCGAGCAAGTCCAGGTTTTCAAGAATGTCAAAACAGCACTTGCGGATGCCGCATTGCTAGCCCATCTGGATCCGTTGGCACTCATAGTGCTCACTATGGATGTGTCTGATGTTGCCATAGGGGCAGTGGTGGAGCAGTATGTTTCCAGTTCGTGGCAGCCGCTCGCATTTTTCAGTTGAATTTTGTGCGACAACAAATGCAAATATAGCACATTCGACAGGAAATTGTTGGTTCTACACCTGGCAACGTGTCATTTCCTGTTTTGGCTAGAGGGGCGCAAGTTCACTGTGTTCGTGGACTATAAGCCACTGACGTACACGATGTCCAAGGTCTCGGAACCGTGGTCGGCCGGGCAGCAACGTCACTTGGCTGCGATCTCGGAGTTTACGACCGACATCCAACACGTTGCCAGTAAGCTTAACATCGTGGCCGATTGCCTGTTGTGCGCGTTAGTCTCCCTGGTTTACATGGGAATAGATTTCCCCGCTATGGCTGCGGAGCAAACTGGGGACGTGGACGTTTGTGCGCTCCAGTCGGTGCCTACTGGGTTATGGCTGGAGAGCAGGGTGGTGCAAGAAGGGTACCCTTCCTTGCTCTGCGATGCCTCTACCGGCCGCCCACGCCCAGTGGTTTCGAGCTCCTGGTGCTGCCGCATTTTTGAGTCAGTCCACTCCCTTTCACATCCAGGTGTGCGTGCTTCAGTGAAACTAGTGGGAGCGAAATTTGTCTGGCCGCGCTTGCGCAAGGATGTAAAGGAGTGGGCTACAGCTTGTGTTGCATGCCAGTGGGCCAAAGTGCACAAGCACACTAGAGCCCCCTATGAGCCCTTCCAAATCCCGGCCAGGAGGTTCGACCACGTCCACATGGATTTGGTAGGACTCCTCCTGCCATTGCAAGGTTTCACGCACCTTTTGACTATCGTGGACCACACCACGCACTGGCCTGAAGTGGTTCCGCTGGCTTCTAAAGTTTGCATTGTCTAGCTCGTTGCCTTGCCTGCTTCCTTTCTCCACAATATATAGTAATTTTACAGCACACTTAGAATAAGCATTCATTAATGTTTTTTTTCTGCAACACTTGAAATAAAGAAACTCTGGTAGAAATATACCAACAGTAACAAGAACAGCATTTTTTCCATGAATTTCTCCTGAATTAGCTTAAACTTCAAAGATGAAGTTTTCTCACTTTTTCTTATTGGTTTTTCAGTACTGTCTCACAAACTTTGCCACAACACAAAACATGAATATGAATCATACAGTTCCCACCGTGAAAATTTCCCACTCACAGCATAACGAACTGTATTGGTAAAAGTTATCTTAGTAGCTACTTACAGCTAAAAACTAGCTTAGCATCTATGAAACACCAAACTCACTGGAGAATTCAATTCACGAATCAATCGCTCCTTTGTGGAACTGCAACAACCTCTCCCTAGAGCTCTTCTGGGCTGAATGTCTCATCAGAAGAATCACAAACGTTTTATTTGTACTAAGTCTCTGTTTACTCTGTATATCTTCTGTAAGACCTATTTTTTCCTCGTGTCATTCACAGCTCTTTTCTTTGCGCCTTTCTGTTCAGTCATCTTCTGCCGCTTTTTTTCCCATCTAAGAAATGTTATCTATGCAGCGCTACTACTGCCCCCTGCTGGACAAATAAGAAACATTCTGTTGCAGATGAAAATTACACTGACAAGTCAAGTTTACTCTTAATGCAGGTTACTTTCAGTGGGTTACAAATGTCTCCTCTATTTCCAAACCACTGAAGCCCTGAAGAGTGAACAGTGCATATAGTAGAGTATGTGTTCCCCCACATCCCTGTGTGCTTACAGAGCAGGCAGGATGTAAAAAAAAACTAAGCTACATGTAAAAAAACTAAGCTAAAAAAAACTAAGCTCCATGTAAAAAAAACTAAGCTACAACACAACACAGGCTGGATATGTCATAATTGATTGTCATCATGATTGACATATCCAGCCTGTGCTGTGTTGTAGCTTAGTTTTTTTTTCTCTCTGTGACATTCTGTCTTAGATTTGTCTTGAATAGTAACTGCTTAACTTAGCTTAGCTTAGTTTTCTCTTTTTTTTTTTTTTCTCTCAGTCACACTTTGTCTTAGCTTTGTTCTAAATTGTAATCACTCTTGTCTTGTTTACTCTTTATTCTTTGAATTCTTGGATGGAATATGGGTGGGCAATATAAGCTGCGGCTTCAGCCATCACCCATTTCGGATAACTCACGTGGAATTGTTTAGTAGAAGGAGTCTTTGTCTAATTTGACCTTGTTGTTATATTATACAGTTTCTTTAACCTGTACTGTATTATCCGAAATAAATAAATTCATTCAATTCAATTCAATGTAAATGACTTGTTGTTATCCCTGCACTGTGAATGTCATCAACGCCGTCACTTCACACCTCTTGTTCTCCTGTGGCCCCATTTAGCGACATTGCCCTGTTATCAGTGAGGTGTGAATTATTGCTGTTGACTCAGAGTGAAGGCGTCATCCCCCTGACTCTTACATTAATTAACCACCCTGTTTTCAAAGACACAAACCCATAATTAAAAGCAAACTCCAGCTTAATCCTCTTTGGTTTTGTTTTCTTTGCTCCAAGTGAGTGTTTTCCTCCTGCTGCAGTTTTAGGGAGGAGGCTCCGGGCCCTCACGTCACTTGAAGGGAGTTGCAGCAAGTGTGGACTTCCCCAAAGTTCACTTGAAGGAGTTGGATCAGCCACGAGGGCTATGTGACTTTTGGGAACGTCTCCCATAATAGAACAGTCCTATTGTTCTATTATAGAGCTATTTATTTAACTGTGTTTGTTCGGCATGAGTTACGCGTGTGCACGCATGGACTGGTGGTGGACCGTCTTCACGCTCATTTTTTTTAACTTTCACGTCACCCGCGGGTCTCCATCCTCTTATGACTTATTTCAAGGGACGGCATACACTGGACCGGTGCACAGACACAGAAATCGGTGAGTATCTTTTGCCAGAACAGCTTTTATGAAAATGTCTGTGGCTAAGAATAGGCTGAACCCGGGCGCTTCTTGGCCGCCCCCCCCCTTTTTTTTTTTTTTCTTAAGGTGAAGTTGTGCGCTTTTGTTGCACAGCTGCCAATAAAAATCCCATCCGTGCCAAACTTCTTATAGATGCGTTTCAGCTTCCTGTGGTCATAATTAGCCTTCGGCATTCACAGTTATTTTATCAACTTTGACTAAATTTAGCTGCAGTTGGTCAGTGTTGCCAGAGACGATAAAGTCTAGATAAACACTGTAAGTGTGCCACAGATTACTCTAATCTCCTATTTTTTTTTAAAAAAAGACCACATCCCGATAAACTAAAATAAACCAGTCGTGCATGGCACAATCAGAAAGAGAAGCCATGCATCCTTGAGATCAAGCTTCCGCAACCTGCAACTGCAGGGACACACCGGGCTCCCCTGCCCATGGGGCCCTAAAAGTGACTTTGACCACGAAAATGGAAAAAAAAATAAGGAAAACAAGTTGTAATTTATGTGTGAAAAATTTCTAAATTACAAGTAAAAGGTTGGCAAAAAGTAGAAGCAGTAATAGTACAAATATATGAGATTTATGAGAAAAAAATGTTTGACTGCCAAGCAAGCAAAAGATTTTAAATAAATAAATAAATGCAAATTTGGGAAAAAGTCACAAATTTATAAGTTGCTAATTTATAAATGTCATATGAATCAATCAATCAATCAATCAATCACTTTATTTCAGACACCGGTCCATATACGTATATAAATATTTTAAAAAAAAACATAATTCTAATGTTTATAAGAAAGGACCCAAATATCTGTATAAAACTGACAAATTTACCAGAAAAAAAAATGACAATTTATGACAGAAAATATGCACAGTTATGTAAGAAATATGTATAACCTACAAATTGGGGGGAAAAAAGTAAATTTGCTTAACGATACAGAAAAGTACCGGAATGGTGGCCTAGTGGTAGTGCATCCTTCCTAGCTGGGAGGTTGTGGGTTCAAGTCCCCAGCCAGGTCATACCAAAGACCATGTAAAAAATTGTAGCTTGGTGCTCAGCAAACTAGAATGAGGAAAGGAACGTTAACAGACGACTGACCCCTGTGTGGCCTGGGGTCACAGAAATGGAGATGGGCACCACTACCACCACGTGGTGACCCACATGCTGTGGAAGGTGATTTAACAGAAAAATTGCAAAAAAACCCCAAACATATTAATTTAGGAGAGAACCTACATGGAAACACTTCCTATTAAAGTTTAAATCTGTTTTAAGATAAGATAAGCCTTTATTAGTCCCACAATGGGGAAATTCCAGGATTGCAACAGCACAGGGATAGCAACACTCAGAGCAACAATCAGAAGACAAGAAAAAAAAAAAGTGGCTCCATGTAGATTTTTGAGCCAAAAATCACTACATGGCTCTTTCTCTTTTCAGTAGTTGTAGGTGTTGTCAACTCAACTAACATCCCAGCTGATACATGTGTGTGGGTCAATCAAGAGTTTTTCTTGGGGCGAAGCGATATCAGGTGGCATGGGGCCAACATGAGCATCTGATGTCATGTGAGCATCTGATGTGGCATCAGATGCTCATCAGTGGTTAAACTTCGGGAGCCCTTCACTGCCCTGGATGGGGAACTGATGGGGAACTATAGTCTTCACTGGAGAAATACTTTTTACATTCAAGTGTACTTTTAAATACCTTTTAAATGTATTATTATTATAGGGATTTACTGTAAATGCCAGCTTAATTCAGTTATACAACACTTATCCAATGTTATTCATTAGACTTTCTGGTATATGCATGTATATCAAAGGTGTTATTTATCTCTACCTCCCTGCAGGAACTGGTGTGCTTATGTGGTGCACAAAAACGTGAGCTGCGTGGTACAGGGGACTCCGGAGAGCTTCCAGGAGCCTGTGGTGGCCCCCTGCCCAGTCTACCAGCCTGACTGCCAGCAACAAGTGACGTGAGCATCCAGGGAGATGGGGTAGAGGGTGCATGTTCAGATGTATGAGACAGACAGGATACAAAATGGTTCTTTGAGAGGGAGTCGCAGGCAGGAATAGTCAAAGTGCCTGCAAAACTCAGTTGGCAGAACTCTAAAGCCCTGCTTTTCCAGCAAATTGAAAGACTTGATGAAAAAGGCAAAAGCCACACGGGGGATTGAGCCAAAAGCCAACAATGACTTTGTGATTTAAAATGCACTATATAGAGTAGACAAAATGATGTCACTAATGATAATTTTGTTCAGTTGTACGCTCTCTCTTCATAGACTGCACAGGAGGATGGATGTTGCTTCTGAAATGTAAAAGTAAAGAAAATATGAAAGTGCCTTAGTGATCAGTAGGCAGTGACTCCCCTGGTTGCTAATATTATTCAAAATTTTGGAAGTTTCTATGACAATGAGACGACTGATCTCTTGATCTATACTGTCTGAAACCACTTTCTTATTGAATGTTTGGTTAAGTCACAGTTTCAGAGTATTATTTATCATCACATTGTGTACATGTTCCAAACTGCTAATGGAGGGAAGAGAGATTATAAAGACCCATCTCATGACTGGCAGGTGCTACCTTTGAGAATGCACAGCCGTTTGATTCTCTATCGGGTCCAAACATTGCTTTATTCATCCCGCTAAGAAAATCCAAGAGGATGGTGATATAAAAAAGTGTTGTGGTTGCAAAACTGGATGATGCCCATATAGTGCATGTCCATCAGTCCACTCCACTCTGTGCCATTTTGACACAGCAGAGATGCTACTTTTAACACAACATTTATGAGAAAGATTCATTTCATTTCATTATGAGCATGTTGTAAGAACAAGATTTAGCCTGCTGATACTAGCCATGTTTACATGGACACAAGTAACCGGATTAAAAGCCTGGTCAGAATAAAAATGCTTCATGTAAACACGCCAATCTGAATATTCTGACCTGATCACGTTCATTCGGATCAAAATTTCATTCCGATTGAGACGGGTGGGTTATGCCGATTGTTAATCCGAATGATGCGCATATAAACACTTATTCCAAAGGTTGGGCAGAAAATGTTTACTGCGCATGTCTGTATGTCAGCCATACGTCGATGTGACGTATTTCCGCCTTTACAGCAGCTAGCGGAAGACATAGCGGGAGTAAAACAAAACTGGTCTGTACCGTCCTACTGTCTCCCTCTGTTCGTCATATGCAGAAGTATGTACTTGTAGCTTCATTACGGAGACCAGCAGAAGCAAAAGTACAGTCTGAATAACACAATACAGGTCCATTTCAAAAAGAGAAAGACACGAAGTGGGGCTTGCTAACACCGGAAGTTGCTTCTTCTTCTACTATTTTCGGAATGTCAAAATGTCGACATGCGCATGTCAAAATGATTTAGTCCGTTCAAACGTGTGACACATGGAAACGCACATCCTAATCAGATCACCTTATTCAGGATCCATGTAAACAGTAAAGTTCTGATCTGAATTGTAATCAGATTGAAGAAATTTTGCCCATGTAACCGTGGCTACTGTCACATTATAATGCAATGCTCCTCGAGAACATAACATCCAGGTTAATTGGCATGATGAGCATCTAAAAACATGAAATCGCTATATACTCATAAAGTTTATTTGTATCTAGCCAATTCCAAATCTTTTTTTCTTTTTTTTCTTTTGTTGATTTTCCACAGACTACAATCCAAGAAACTTTGCTTTGACACAAAAAGGTTTAATTTTTAGACAAATACGGATACAGATATTTCTAAATATTCATATTTATCAATTTAGTATTTAAATATGTTGTCATATGCAGGCAATGGTCATCTGCAGTTATTTTGTCCTCACATACAGTATTACTATGATCATCATAGTAAAAGGTGCAGTAACGTAAAAATAATAAGTTAAGATCGTCCTCATCACTGTTTTCATCTCATCAACAGTTCAAGGTTTCAAAGGCTTTTATTGTCATGTACATCGATTAAAACAAGAGAGTGCAATGAAATTTTTTATTTCATGATGTCTCTTCCCTGTTGCCATGGTTGACATGCTAAACATTATATATTATATACAGTATGTCACAAAAGTGAGTACACCCCTCACATTTTTGTAAATATTTTATTATATCTTTTCATGGGACAACACTGAAGATATGACACTTTGATACAATGTAAAGTAGTCAGTGCACAGCTTGTATAACAGAGTAAATTTGCCGTCCCCTCAAAATAACTCAACACACAACCATTAATGTCTAAACCGCTGGCAACAAAAGTGAGTACACCCCTAAGTGAAAATGTCTAAATTGTGCCCAAAGTGTCAATATTTTGTGTGGCCACCATTATTTTCCAGCACTGCTTTAACTCTCTTGGGCATGGAGTTCACTATAGCTTCACAGGTTGCCACTAGAATCCTCTTCCACTCCTCCATGATGACATCACGGAGCTGGTGGATGTTAGAGACCTTTCGCTCCTCCACTTTCCGTTTGAGGATGCCCCACAGATGCTCAATAGGGTTTAGGTCTGGAGACATGCTTGGCCAGTTCATCACCTTTACCCTCAGTTTCTTTACCAAGGCAGTGGTCGTCTTGGAGGCGTGTTTGGGGTCGTTATCATGTTGGAATTCTGCCCTGCGACCTAGTTTCCAAAAGGAAGGGATCATGCTCTGCTTCAGTATGTCACAGTACATGTTGGCATTCATGGTTCCCTCAATGAACTGTAGCTCCCCAGTGCCGACAGCACTCATGCAGCCCCTAACCATGACACTCCCACCACCATGCATGACTGTAGGGAAGACACACTTGTCTTTGTACTCCTCACTTGGTTACCACCACACATGCTTGACACCATCTGAACCAAATATGTTTATGTTGGTCTCATCAGACCACAGGACATGGTTCCAGTAATCCATGTCCTTAGCCTGCTTGTCTTCAGCAAACTGTTTGTGGGCTTTCCATGCAGACCATTTGATGCAGTGCGTGGCATATGGTCTGAGCACTGACAGGCTGACCCCCCCACCCCTTTACCCTCTGTAGCAATGCTAGCAGCACTCATGTCTATTTTCAAAAGACAACCTCTGGATATGATGCTGAACACATGCACTCATCTTTTTTGGTCGACCATGGCGAGGCCTGTTCTGAGTGGAACCTGTCCTGTTAAACCACTGTATGGTCTTGGCCACTGTGCTGCAGCTTAGTTTCAGGGTGTTGATAATCTTCTTATAGCCTAGGCCATCTTTATGTAGAGCAACAATTCTTTTTTTTTCAGATCCTCAGAGAGTTCTTTGCCAGGAGGTGCCATGTTGAACTTCCAGTGCCCAGTATGAGAGAGTGTACGAGCGATAACACCAAATTTAACACACCTGCTCCCCGTTCACACCTGAGACCTTGTAACACTAACGAGTCACATGACACCGGGGAGGGAAAATGGCTAATTGGGCACAATTAGGACATTTTGGACATTTGGACAAGCTGTACAGTGAGTACTTTACATTGTATCAAAGTGTCATATCTTCAGTGTTGTCCCATGGAAAGATATAATAAAATATTAACAAAAATGTGAGGGGTGTACTCACTTTTGTGAGACACTGTACATAGCAAGCAAACACTATAATAAAAAAGTTTGTGCAAAGTGGTAGGTAGCATATATATATATATATATATATATATATATATATATATATATATATATATATATATATATATATATACGGTATATACAGTATATATATATATATATATACACATTCCTGTGCTTTCATTTTCAAATAAACTATCAATGTACACTGACGCTAAGTATGCTTCTTTTAAATGACCAACTTTTAGCTGCATATTCTAGTAGTATTTAGTTCAAGAAAACTTTATTTTGACAGGATAAGTATGTTTGATTTATTTTGAAGCTCATCTACACCTGTTATAAATAAAATTGCTTGTTTCGATGCATGCAAAGAAGATAAAGTGTATTTTATTGGTTTTATGTGAAAAAAAATGTGAACACATCCAGCTTCACAACAAGTTTCCAAAGTGGAGTGTTTATATATATATACAGTATATATATACAGTATATATATATATATATACAGTATATATATATATATATATATATATATATATATATATATATATATATATATATATATACACTACCGTTCAAAAGTTTGGGGTCACCCAGACAATTATTTTGTGTTTTCCATGAAAAGTCACACTTATTTACCCCCATGAGTTGTAAAATGAATAGAAAATACAGTCAAGACATTGACAAGGTTAGAAATAATGATTTGTATTTGAAATAATAATTTTTTCCTTCAAACTTTGCTTTCGTCAAAGAATCCTCCATTTGCAGCAATTACAGCATTGCAGACCTAACATGATTGCACAAGGGTTTTCTAATCATCCATTAGCCTTCTGATGCAATGAGCAAACACATTGTACCATTAGAACACTGGAGTGATAGTTGCTGGAAATGGGCCTCTATACATCTATCTAGATATTGCACCAAAAACCAGACATTCGCAGCTAGAATAGTCATTTACCACATTAGCAATGTATAGAGTGTATTTCTGATTAGTTTAAAGTTATCTTCACTGAAAAAAAGTGCTTTTCTTTCAAAAATAAGGAAATTTCTAAGTGACCCCAAACTTTTGAACGGTAGTGTATATATATGTAGATAGATATATACAGTATGTAGATAGATAGATAGATAGATAGATAGCCATGCAGAGGTGAAAAAGTGCCAAATGGAAATAGATTGTCGTCTGTTTCTGTTGTGGGGAGAGGGGAAGTGTGGTGGGGAGTTTTTGTGTTAAGCCTTGTTTATGCTACACCTCCACGCTGGTGCACTGAGATGCGTGTCTGCTTTGGACAAGGCCGGTATGCACACAGTTGTGTATGTACATAATTTTTTTCATCTGTTAGGCTAAGCATTTGACACAAGCGCATAACCGTCATTTGTAGTTTCACCCCAGCTCTATGGGTAGCGCAAATGTACTAACACACCAGTTTGTTTGCTGGCTATATAAAAGTAAAGAAACAATGAGAGTGATGCACATTTTTTGTAGCAACAATGGTGTTTTGAGGAAGAGGAGGAACTACCATTTTTCAGTGCTCTTCTCCACTCAAGTTACTTCTGCTGCAAAATGATTCATGCATGTTCATTCTCATCTTCCTCTTCATCTTCTTCGTCTACTTTGACTTTGTATGCTGTGTCGGTGGCGCCACCTCTTGAATGGGAGGTTCAGTCTTGCGCATGTGTAGTCAACGTGCCCAGACAACATGGTCACAAAAATTGGGCTACACGGAGCCTAGCAGACTGGAGAGAATGATGTTTTCATCACACAAGCCTCGTGCAGTGTTTCCCCTAGGTTTACAGCCGGGGGGGAGGGGTGGGGGAATCAGCAAAGACAAACTCTTAAAGGAATCATGGTGTTCTTAAGTTTCTTTTAATAAGAGTTTCTTTTAATAACAGCAGTTAGTATAAATAACAACTATACAAAACAAACAATTGTTGAACAAAACATCAGAATATTTGAACGACACTGAACAAAATATCTGAACATTTGTTTATATGGCAGTTATCCACAAAGTGTGCACAGTACAGAACAGTTGATTCCCCAACTGATGGCATTAGTCACTATTGGGGCAGGCCAAAATGAATGTTTATGATACTGCAGAATGTTCCTGCAGAACTCTGATTTGGACTGGGTAACCTTTTTTGCCTGTTCAGACGTTACACCCAGCAGGTTGCTGATTTTCAGCCAGGGATCTCTATAATATTTCTTCAATGGCAAAGCAAATAAAGCCTTTTTTGTAAGACTGGTATTTTCACCCCCTACACACATGAGCAACTACCAACTCATGCGCTCTACCAACTGAGCCACCACCGGAGTGGTGGCTCAGTTGGTAGAGCATCTGCCCCACACTCGGGAGGCAGGGGTTCAAATCCCGGCCGGGTCATACCAAAGACCATATAAAAATGGTGCTTTCTGCCTTCTAGCGTGGTGCTCCGCATAATGGAATGGGGAAAGTAAAGTTACACACAGAGCTACCAGAGGACTGACCCCCCGCTGTAGCTTTCACTACTTACAGTAGCTGTGTGGCCTAGGGTCAGAGAAACGGAGATAGGCGCCGCCCATATACACCTTCAGGTGTGAAGGGATTAACTAACTAACTAACTAACACACATGAGCAATCCGCCTGAGATACTGCACTATGATAAAATCTTTGATGGCCACAGTCTTTGTCAATTTAAAAATATCTTCATTGGAATAAACAAAGTGAAATGCGTCTTCCTCATCATCACAAGCCTTTCGGCGCCAGCCTCCTTTCACCATACTTCTCAGGCATTGTGTCCAGCAAACTTCAAGTTTGGCAATTGGCCTCTCATTTGGGAACCACACTTGAGTGCCATAGACAAGTACAAGTCTATACTGAATGCACACTTCTACGATCTTTCGTTTTGTGTACATGGGTACCCTGAAATCGGTCAGCACATTATGTAGCTCGTTAAACTTAGCTATTGCACTGGCCACATAGTGTTCGGTAAAGCATCCATTCTCTGCACTGGTAACAATCTGACCAAGATAGCAAAAGTGTGTCACATTCTCAGTGGCATGAACTTCTATAAAAAACAAGGTTGTCTGCTTTGCAAGGGCTTGGTCATTGAACACTTGAGTCTTAGTCTTCTTGAAAGATATTGTTAGCCCAAAATGCTTACACGCCTCGTTGAGGACACTCAAACTTTTTCCACCTCACAAATGGATTTAGAGAACAGAGCAACGTCGTCGGTACACAAGATCCACTTCACAATTTCCGTCCCTCGCAGCCAACCTTGACAGCGCTGTTCTCTATTAGTACAAAGATGTGGTATGTTGTGTTCAAGATTAATTCCCCATCTGCCAGGGAAGGCCTTATCAATCTCACTGGCTGCGACTTCCAGCACAGAGTCAAAGTAATAGTTGAACAGACAAGAGGATTCTTAGCCTCCCTTGTGGCATCCTATACATACATCAACTTGGTCTTCATCCCACTGATGGATGCTGTTGTGTTCATGTAAAGTGCTTGTAATATCGATGTGAGCCGTGCTGCGCCCGTTCATATACTCAGCACTTGAAAGAGGAAATCACAACGAACATGGTTGTACACAGAACTCAGGTCAATATAAGTGACGATGAGAGGGCCACCAACCTTGTCAATTACCGACTTCAAAATAAATATTGCATCTGTTGTTGATCGATACTGGCGGAATCATATGGGGTTTCACTAATGTGTGTTTTGTACGCTTCCTTAAATCGGTTAATGATGATTTTTGCAAGAATACGACTCTTATTTGCTCCAATGGACAGACCACAATAGTTCTCAGTGACACTCAGGTTACCCTTCTTATATAAACAGATAATACTGAAGTGAAGCCACAAGACAGGGACTTTAACAAGTGTCCATATCAATACCATCAGAGATAGGATCGCACTAATTAGGTATTTACTCTTATTATACTTTAGATACTCAGTTTTTAGCTTATCCGTTCTTGCGCTTTTGTTCTTAAAGTTTTTCATAACGTCACAAACCTCCTCCTCCTCTGGTACCTCTTCATTTATATGAGGGGGGGCTGAAAAGTTCATAGTAGTCACATTTGACCAAATGTGGGTAATTTTTCAACCGCAGGAATCCAAGCACTGCAACACCGATGGAAGAAGTGTGTGGACCAAAGGGAAGACTGTTGAAAAATGAACCACATTTGGTCAAATTTAACTTCTATGAACTTTTTGGCCTATGAACCTTTCACCCCTCCTTGTATATATTGCCTCATCACTAAGATGTAAGAAGTCACATGGGTTTGCAAGCTCAGGTTGAGTAACTAGCTCCCTCTGCTTGAAGTGCTTTTCGAAGTGTTGCTTGAGTTTGGACTTCGAGGTCGCATGCTTAGATTTGGATTTCAATATCTTGACCTCCTTTGCCATTGTGAATTCAGTTTTTGTCATTGTTGTGTTAGAGTTTGGACTTTTATTTGTGTGGTATGGGTGGCGGCTCCACCTTCCGGTTCCGCCACCACCCGCAGCTATAAGAGGGCAGTGGGCAGGAGGGGCGATCTCTTTGCCACCTCTTCTGCCTGACGGTTGCGTGTGTGCTGTGTAGTGCCTCCTTAATAAACGTGTTCAGTTCGACACCTAGCCTCGTCCTTGGCTCCATATACAGACAGAACATTTGGTAACAAGGATAAAAGTGGATTAAAACAAGATATGGAAGCATGTGGGTTTGAAATTCAGTCATTTTTGGAGCCCCCCGACGAGCCATCGGTTCCCTGGCCGAGGTGGTGCATCGCTTTCCGGACGTACATGGTGGTACTGAACCTTGGGAAGCTGGAGAACTTGAGGGCATGTGAGTTGTTGGTGTACAATCTTGCAGTGGAGGAACAGAGCGTTCTGAACACAATGGGTGACTGTGATAGTTTTGACGAAGTGGTTGAGCTAATGGCGTGCTATTTTTGTGCCCTGGAAAACGTCATGGTTTGCAACATTTGGTTTCGTCAATGCCACCAACGGGTGGGTGAGTCTATTCAGCGGTTCGTGGCAGACTTGGGGCTGTTGGTCAGCGGGTGCCAGCTCGGACCATTGGAAGAGGAGATGATTCGAAACCAGTTGGCGGAGTATACCAATGGCGCTGCAATTAGGTCAAAGCTGCTTACGTTTTTGGGCGAACTGACGCTGCCCACAGCCATCACGTTAGCTCAACTGCTGGAAGCTGCAGATAAACTGTCACGGGAGCTGAGTGAGAGCTTGTCACACCAACATCTGGGATCACCGCCAACCGCGCATGCAGTGGACCCAGTCAGCGTTGGAAGCATGGAGGATGACGCCAATGCTGGGAATGTGAGGTCCACCCCAGGAAAGCCCAAATGTGTGGGTTGTGGGTGCACGAAGCACCGTTTAAAGGCCAGAGATTGTTCGGCAGGAGCGAAGCGCTGCGGCAAGTGTGGCCACTTGCTTCATGTCACCAGGGTATGCCACAGATCCGAGCAAGGAAGTCCGTGGCACAAAGAGGACTCTCTCGCCCCCACGGTAGTCCATGCTGTGTCCCTGAGCACCAACAGACACGCGTACTGTATGGTGGAGCTGGAAGGGATGGAAGTGCTTTTATGGATCGACATGGGAGTGGTGGGCTCAGTGCTGGATTGGATGACTGTGAGATGTTTTTCCCCACACTTCAGGATTGGGAGTGACCCGGCGCCGCTTTGTGGTTGTGGAGGAGGACGGCTGACCACGGTGGGAACGTTGGAACTGACGGCTCAGTGCAAATCAGCTGAGATGTGGGACCGTCCGATCCCGAGAGTGGTAGACGGCGTAGTGTGGGATGAGGAACTGCCTGGCACCCTGGAGAGTGAGCAAGACCAATATCGCTCAGGGTCATCACAGGAGGATCCCTGTGCCAGAGCTCAAGTCGCCCTGGACGAGGGTACTGGGCGGCACAGCGGGACGCCTGTGACGATGGGCGACGTTGAGAGGCTGGTTTCACCTGTTCCCAGATCTTGGCTGAAGTGGGCCGGTGAACAACGGGCCACAACGGCGATGGCGGTGGCGGAGTTAAAAGAGGTGGGGGCCAGACCGTCAGGCACGGTAGAACGACGTGCCAAGCAGAGACCCTGCAGGCCGAGCGGGACCCCTCTGGTGGTCAAGAACTGGATTTGGGAGAAGAGGCGACCACGTCAGGTACGGGCCGGTCAGCGGTTCGAGGAGCACCAGGGACAGTCATGCGTCATGGCCAGATGGGAGGATGCTCATCTCCAGCTGCTACACAGTTCGTTGGGGCACCCGAACGAGCTGTGGCGTGCCCGGGAGGGAACTGTGGGACGTGGGCCTGGACGAGCGGAGCGGCCGGTGGTGATGAAGAGGGGGTGCACTGGTGCTGAAGCGACCTGCTGCGGCCCAGGAAGCTGGCTGCCTCCAGAGGCGGACTGATGACAGGGTGGTCCAGAGAGTCCACAGACTTGTGTTCTCCAGCTGTTTGTATATAGGTTAACTGTTGTACATGCGTTTGAATCGGTTATGTGTGTGTCATAAACTGATTGTTGGTATGTGGTTGCATTTGGAATGGCATGGCTTCACTGTTATAATTGAATTCTTTGGAATATTTATGTTCTATGTGTTTGCTGTTCGTATAAGTTCATGGGGATTAATTTGGTGTTATGTTTAGGTTAGGACACGGTGGTATTTTGTTTTAAGTGGACTTGTTGAAGTACGAGCGGCAGAATAACCACCTTTGCCATGTGGGGTGAGGTGGCAGTCTGCCCATCTCCCCCTAGTTGTAGTTGTTTTGGAGTGACTGAGTTAAGCCATTTGTGTTGTGTTATCTAATTACTTTAAGTGCATGGTTTGGGTTCAAAATTGGGGTGGGTCTGAAGTGTGTGTGTGTTTTTTTGGCTTCTGTGAAGGGGGGGGGGGATATTGTGTTAGAGTTTGGACTTCTATTTGTGTGGTACGGGTGGCGGCTTCACCTTCCGGTTCCGCCACCACCCGCGGCTATAAGAGGGCAGTAGGCCGGAGTGGCGGTCTCTTTGCCACCTCTTCTGCCTGACGGCTGCATGTGTGCTGTGTAGTACCACCTTAATAAATGGGTGTTCAGTTCGACACCTAGCCTTGTCCTTGGCTCCATATACAGACATAACAGCCATTGCAATGTATTTTTTGAACACCTGGAAGTACATTTCAAAAGCCTCTTTATAAGGGAAGTCTGACACATCTGGCCCATTTATTGAGATTCACATGCAGGCTGCAAGATGCTCTGGGTCAAAACCTGTCATCCGGTGACAACCGAACTTTTGCTGCTTGTCGGAGGTAGGACGTGCAGTGCCTGGGCTTTTTTCTACTCTTGAACCTGGAACAGGAGAGCTACTTCAGGCTGCTACTAGCAGGAGAGCTAGTGTTGCAACCTTCATTATCCTGGTTGTGTTTAAAAATGCAGATTTTTTTTCTGCTTTTCAGTTGGCTGACACAACATGCTTTGCTACGCGCTCTCTCTCCGTTGGTGCCAGTGTGTTCACCTGTATGTGCACACGTTGTGTCTGCATGCACATGAGCATGCATGTCTGTGTTGACGCTTAGCGGAGTTCTGCCCCACAGCATGAGAGCACAGAGAGGAGAAGAGACAGAAATGAACTGCTGCCGTGTAAGTAAGATAAATAACATAAGGATATTTAGTTTGTTTAATAAAAGGACAAGGTAAAGACTTGTTCTATAGTGAATGCATCTTAAAATGACTTCTGTTGTCATTAGGCGCGATATAGAAAAATAAAATTAAATAAAATTAACTTGACACTCTAGGGGGGGTGGGGGGTCCAATGGGGGGGGGGGGGTGCCCCCAATATACTGGTAAGGGAAGCACTGTCGTGGTTGAGCGGATGCATAGAGTGGAGGTGCAGCATAAACCCAGCTTTCTAGTCTGAGGAAAAAAAACAGTCTCTGAACCTTGTGCTCCTGGATTTGACACGCCTACATCGCCCGCCGGATGGCAGCACTGTAAAATGGTGGTGCTGTGGGTGCTTGATGATGCTGTGGGCCCTTCTAAGGACGCCCTTATAGCAGATGTCCGATAGAGAAGGGAGAGCTTTCCCTTGCTTTGTTTCATACTTTTCCTTAAATGACAAATCATGTAAAAAAAAAAAAATGCAGAGTTATTACAGCTGTAGGGCAACCAGAACACTATGTTCCTAATTAATGACTGCCATAAGTGGTGCTAACATCATCACCAGTAAAAGTTTTCATTTTGTACTGGAAGGCATGTTGCAATCTAATAGTTTTTTACTTTGTAAATCATTGTCTGCCCTAAGTGCATGCTGTCTGTAAGCTGTGTGATCCTCCTGCACAAACACATTCTGAATGTTGCTGTGCAGTGGAAAAGATTCCTGGAAGATGATCATTCTTAGGTCATTTCCAGCTGAAGCCATCAGAGGGGATATGCACGTCATGTTACGATAAGAAGCATTAGCTTTCTGTCGTCTCACGTCAGGATAAGAATTAATTACATAGTGTAATTAATAATGTAAGGTAGCAGTGACAATGCTGTCCCACCGGGTTTCACTTCTCTTATTTTTTTCTTGCTAATTAAGTCAGGCAGTTTTATCAGTGGCAGTTGGGAAGGTGCAGAGAGGATTGGTTTAGGCATCAACTTTCCAGATGTTCAGCTCGATGTGACCTCTGCCTTCAGGGAAGTGATGTCATCTATTGTTTCTTTAGGGGACTGCTTTCTTTGGCTAGAAAGTTGCAATTTTCATGTGCTGGAGAACAGTGGAGAAGCCTAAAAATGTAGAAGAAAACAGATGTTTATGTGATTGCAGGAATGAACACTTCCCAGGAAGCCATATTATTGAAACAGCAATAGCAGAGGGGTTTTACCATGGGCAGATATAACACTATTAAAAGTCTGTAAACAACCTTAAATTGACCTTTAATACAGTATAGTCAGGTGTTCCATGATTTTATTTACAGTATATTTGTCTGAAACGTCGCACAAAAAAAAGGATGTATTTCTCGCTGTTCTACAGATACCAAACTCGGTTTCGGCCCACGTACAAGATTGCCTACAAGACAGTTACAGAGTTGGAATGGAGATGCTGTCCTGGGTACCAAGGTACAAACTGTAACGATTTAAAGCCTCAACCAAATCGGCAAACAGTGCAGGGAACACGCTCATACCTTCCACTAAATCCTGGACATACGAGACACACACAGAGTAAGACACGTTAGCTTTTGTTTTTCTTTGTACAAAATACATGACCACTTTTTTTGTATTTACTGACAAAATTCAATAATTAATGTGTGATTGTAGGACCAGAACGCCGAGAGACGGCCCAGCATGAGACAAGGCATGGTGGAACAGATAAGGTGCACCTTCTGGAGGGAGAAGTTCAGCGTCTTTCTCAAACTGTCCTGGAGCTCCAGACCACTTTATCAGGGTTGACTACAAATCTCCGCACAGATCTGGAGGATGACGCCAAAAAGATGCTGGTGACACTTTTAAACAACATGCGTCTGCCAGATAATGCTGCTGAGCCAAGGCCAGAGGAGAGCCTGGCTGTGCTGGATGGTCATCAGGCTACCAGAGGAGGGATGGCTGGAGAGAAGGCCATAGTAAAAATAGTTGCTCGTTTGGATGATATCAGTAATGCTCTACAAAGCAAGGATGAAGTCTTGGAGGACTTAAGGGGCATTACAACAAGTCATGAAGGGCAGATACGTGTCCTGATGGATGCGTCTCAATCTCAGACTCCAGGTTTAGCAGAGTTTGATGTTATACAGACTTACATTGATGGAAAATTTGAGAAGCTTGAGAAGGATCTCAACCAAAATGTAGAAGAACAAATCGCCAAAGTCCAGAACATGTGCAATGACAAGATCCAGATGATGCAAAAAACCTGTGAAGATAGCAGCGAGCAGGCTTTGGTCAGATTGACCAAACTGGTGGATTCCAAAGAGGCTGATCTCAGGAAAGAGATCCGGTCACTTCGTCTAGATATGGCTGCTGCAGATGGACCAGTACGAACTCAAAGACAGACAGATCCAGCCAAAGAGGAAAAGGACCACAGTGACCATAAAGACCTATGGCGTGAGATTGACCGTATTGCCGAGGCTCACCGCATCCTGAATGTCCGTATAGACAATGAGTTGGCACACCTGTCTGTGCCTCAGGAAGCAAGTGATTTTGCCTTGCTGATGGAGGAGTTGGAGGCACGGGTGAATATCACAGAACAAAATGCAGAGACGCACTGTTTCTACATTGAAGAGAAACTGACTCAGAAAATCGCAGATGAGGTGGCAGCACTCCGTCAGCTTCTGGATGAACGTCTGAACAACATGGACGAGCAGTTTACGAACATGCTGGTGGAAATGAGCAACAACTCTTTCCCGGGGATGCTAAGTGACTCCGTGGATGCCATCCAGATAGAAGTCAACAACAACAAGTTCCTCCTCCAGGGTTTGGAGGATAAAGTCAATGCCGTAGGGGAGTTGTGCTCAGCAGGGTGTTCCAGCCCAGGAAGTCTTGTAGGTGAAGGAAGTTCTTTGCGTACATCCAGTGGTCTCGAAATAATTTGGAAGGACCTGAAGCGGTTTAGAAATGACTTGGATGTACTTAACACAGATGTCAGCACCAACACAGACAAGCTCCAGCAGCTGGAAGAACTCTTTCAGAGGCAGTCGATCACAGATGAGAGAAATGAAAGGATGATGGGTGACTTACAGAATGGGCTGATTAATCTTCAGAATAATGTTCTTGGTCTGGCTGGTGCTGTTGCTGGGTTAAGTGACTCATTAGGCAAATACAACCAGGATATGCAAAACATAAATTCAACATGCTGCCACACAGAGCAAAGTGGCATTGGAAGTTCATCACGACAAGACTGGGCTTCACCCGATGTCACGCGCCAACAGGTGGAGGAGCTGAATAATCGAGTTGATGCACTTAGCAGAACAGTTTCCTCTGAACTGAAGCAGTGTAAACAGAACACACAGGGTGTTTCTGATGGGATCTCTGCTGTGGATGGACGAGTAACCAAACTTGAACAGGTGTGCAGACGGTTAGATGGAATTTCTGCTAACGTCAAAGAACTGAAAGATGGGCTGGAAAGACACATTGGTGGTCTCAGGGACTGTGTCTACAGGATGAATGCAACATGTGAAGACCAGGGAGCAGACATCATCGCACTGCAGAATTCCATGCAGAAGATTCAGGCACAGCTGTCTGCAATGACAAGGCAGGCTTCAAACAATGTCCCTGTCAAACAGCCAGGTGAGTGGTGATTAGTTGATCACATTTTTGGTTACCAAGAGAAATGGCTTGAAACTTAAGTTATGATGAGGGTTCAGATATTGTTCGGTGAAATGCTAATCACTCTGTAGCAGATTTACAGAGCTGATATTTTTGCTGTAACAGTTGCATCAGACTAAATCTCATTGACATTTAATGAGCTCCAGTTGCTTCATCTCTGCTATTGTCTTCCTGTGTGGATAGTCTTTTATGACCATTTACACATATGGAGATCTTTGGGTGATCATTGAAGGATCAAAAATTGACACATTCTCCCAAGTATCCTCAAAAAAGCCATTTCTGTGTAAATGTTTGGGAGATCATTTTATGATTTTCATGGCAAAAAATCCTTGAGAGATCATTGGGAGATCAATGACATTGTTGAGCCGTCAAGGAGGGCTCAAGGAGCACTCAGTGATCTCATCAATGTCCCAATAATCTCATCAATCTCCCAGTGATCTCTCGGTGATCTTTCAATAAATGCCAAATTTTTCCACCCTGAAGGTAGAGATGGCCGAGAAATCAGTGAGGGCTTGCTGAGTGTTCGATGAAAGATGACTAGAGTTCATATAAAATTTGCTGAAAGATCATTGAACACTCATTGAGAAATCGTTGAGAGATTGTTTTGGAATGAGTCAAAACTTTGAGGACCATGACGATCACTGAAGAGCCTTGAGAGATCATTGAGAGAGCTTGGCAATCACTGAGAGATCATTGAAAGATCATTTGGAGATTTGGCCATTTTGTCATCAGCGATCTCTCAACAATCTCCACCCCCGTGTAAAGGGGGTATTAGCTTTTAAAATGACAAATTGAATTAAATTGAAAATCTCTAGAAATTTGGTGCCAACGCTCTTAGAATGGACTTGTAATTCAATGATTTTCTGTTTGTTGTATTTTAACATGGCCACTCCACAGGAAGAATCAACACACCTCAGAATTGTGGTTATAATGATATCTCAATGATGCTTGAATGTTCTCTGTGCCATCCAAACATATCAAAATGCAAATATTCTCATACTGTAACTAATGTGCACTATAGAGCTTGTCATAGTGGAGTTGTAAGAAAAAACAATCTTTCAAATTGGAATGTAGGTAAATAGTTTTGTGAAAAGGCATGTAATGTTACACTCATTTTATATAGAGTCAGCAGTAAGTGTGTACTGCTGCTTAAACATAAATATTTTATCCTCAAACACCATCAGTCCCCAATTCTGAGTTAAAATTTTATCCTCACCATTACTGTGTCTCGAGTGTCAGGTCAGGCTTGGAGCCTTCTAGTGGTAACATGTAACCCAGTACAACCTGCCTCATGGACGGGTGGTCGGCATCTAAACCGGCTCCCCCACCAGTGTACACTGGTGAGGTGGGTGACATGTCACCCTGCAGGATCAAAAAACAAGACCTGTCAAAGGGCGGATGAGCTCCCAGCGAGCCAACAGCCAACATGCACCTCTTCAAGTCCCCAACAGCAGACCAGTACAAAAGATACATATCTTAACTGGAATGGCAGAAAATGGCTGCAACTGAGTTTGGACCCCCGGTCATCGAGGTTTTCCTTGCCACTGGATCTTGGACCCGTTCTCTGTGAAGTATCCGTGTGCCTGCTGTCTGTGCATCAGTTTTCACACGTCAAACGATGTCACGCACAAGGCATCTACCAAGACTAAGTCTTTAATCACCAAGTCTTGCAGCGACTGGCAAAAGGCAACGGGGACAGGATAGTGAGATCTGGGAGTCCCTCGTCTTGGACCGGCACGTTATGGCGGCAGAGTCTGATTCAGTCGTCTCACTCATGGAATGGAGTAGGTGAGTATTTCTGCAGCTTTCTCTGCGACTGAACAACCCTTTTCAGGATCCATTTTGCTCACCTCCAATGTGGGGAGGGGGCTAGAAAATGTGCGCCAAAAATAGTCTGCTTTACCCTTTCCTGGCTGGAATGCCACGTCCAGCGGGATCACCTTCAGTGGTCAAAAAACTTACAAAATAAATCTCGGAACTTGGAATGTATGTACCCTATTGGACGACACAGACCACTCCAGTCGACCAGAACAGAGAACTGCTCTTGTATCTCGGGAACTGGGTCGTTTCAACATTGACATAGCTGCACTTCAGGAGACCCAAAGAGCTGGAACCGGACAGTTAAAAGAACATGGCGGTGGCTATACGTTCCTCTGGCAAGGCAGACCTGAAGGACAGCCGAGGATGCACGGTTTTGCTTTTGCTATCAGAAATGAATTCATCAAACATGTTGCTGAACTTCCATGAGGTGTAAGTGAACGTATTATGACAATGTGCCTTACGTTAGCTTAACAAAAGTATGCTACCATCATATGTGCCTACACGCCCACCCTTGATGCCGAGGATGAGATCAAGGAAGACCTTTACTCAACACTGGAGATCATCATCACAAACGTCCCTAAAGATGATAAGGTCAGAATCCTAGGTGACTTTAATGCCAGGGTTGGAAGAGATTGTGACTTTTGGAAAGGATCAATCAGCAGAAATGGTGTAGGAAACTGCAACTCTAATGGTGTACTCTTGCTAACTATGTGCGTCGAACACCAACTTGTCATAACTAACACCCTCTTCCACCAGAAGAACAGATTTAACGCCACTTGGCAACACTCTAGATCAAAGCATTGGCACTTAATCGATTATGTGATCGTCCGTGCATGTGACCAGAAGGAGGCCCGCATTACAAAAGCAATCACCAGTGCAGATGACTGCTGAACTGATCATCGGCTTGTTTGCTCCACCATGTCTCTGAATATTCACTGACGGAGGCAGAAAATGGCAAAACGGTGCAGAAGAAGACTTAATGTCGAGAAACTGAAAGTTTGCGAGTTTCGCAAAGGACTCCAGCAGTCACTCCACCAATGCCTTCAATCCATTCATTGTGAAGAAGTGGAAGAGTACTGGAGTGAGCTGAAGGCAGCCATCCTCTCTAGCAGCGAGGAAACCATTGACTACAGTAGTAGAAAACACCAAGATTGGTTTGACGAAAATGATGAGGCCATTAGGAACCTAATTCTGGAGAAGAGGCAGGCCTTCTGTGCCTGGCAGCGTGACCCAACAAATGGCGCTAAGAAGAAAGCTCATCAGACCATTAAAGCCGAGGTCCAAAGGCGAATCCGACACATTAAAGACCAATGATGGGCTGAAAAAGCCAAGGAGATTCAGAATTGGTGAATAGCCATGATAGTAGTAGCTTTTTTAGTGCCACAAGGGCGATCTACGGTCCTAGTACATGTGGGGCTACTCCAATAAAGGATAAAGACGGCAGTCTTCTTAAGATCAAAGAGAGCATTAATTGCCCCTGGAAGGAGCACTTTCAAAATCTTCTCAACCACGAATCTCTGGTAGATGAGTCTATCTACCTAGAGATCCCTCAGCTGCCTGTGGCTTGCAAGCTTGGTTTAGAACCCTTCCTTGTTGAAGTAAAAGCTGACATCAGTCAGCTAAAGAACAGGAGGGCTCCTGGTTGCAACGTAATACCAGCAGAGAGCTTCAAACTTGGTGGGGAAGAGCTTACCTGCTGTCTCTACCAGCTTATATTTCTCATCTGGCAACGAGAGAAAATAGCTTTGAATCTAACGGATGCTGAAATCATGAAAATCTTTAAGAAGGGAGATAAGTCAGACTGTGGAAACTACCGGGGCATCTCACTTCTTGCTATTGCTGGCAAAGTCCTCGCCCGAATCCTTGCCAATCGTCTGCATCCCCATGCGGAAAAATTTCTCCTGGAATCACAATGTGGTTTCCGACCTAATCGAGGAACTATCAATATGATTTTCTCTGCCCGTCAGCTACAAGAGAAGTGTTGTGAACAACACCAGCCACTTTACATGGCCTTCATTGACCTTACAAAGGAATTCAATTCAATAAACCGCAAAGCCCTATGGAAAATCTTGGCCAAGTGTGGATGTCCTGAAAAATTTATTCGTATTCTCAGGCTTCTCCATGACAACATGACTGCAAGAGTCCTTAATAACAACACTGCCGCCAATGAGTCTTTCAATGTGCAAACAGGCATAAAACAAGGCTGTGTGATGGCACCCACTTTGTTTTCCATTTTTGTAGCAGCCATCATGCATCTAGTAAAGAACAGAGTGACTGGTGGGATAGAAGTCGTCTATAGAATGGACGGTGGCTTATTCAGTCTCAAGAGGCTTAAGGCAAAGACTAAGACCAGTAGTATATCGGTGATGGAACTGAAATACGCTGACGACAACTGTGCCTGTGCCTCTTCGGAGGAAGACCTTCAAGCGACTCTGAATGGCTTTGACGATGCTTACTGGAGACCTGGCCTTTTTCTAAATGTGAAGAAGACTGAGACACTCTTTCAGCCAGCACCAGAGTAAGCTCATACCAATCCATCCCTTAAGATTGAAGACTCGGCCCTACACAGTGTACACAGTTTCTCCTACTTGGGCAGTATCCTCTCAAACAAGGCAGACATTGATGCTGAGATCCAACACTGACTCCAAGCTGCCAGCTATGCCTTTGGACGACTGCGAGAGAGAGTATTTGACGAAAGGGGCATACGTACTGACACCAAAATCCGGGTGTGAAAGGCTGTTGTAATTCCTACTCTCCTGTATAGCTCAGGGTCATGGACGACTTATCGACAGCACGTGAAGACCTTTGAGAAATACCATCAGTGCTGGCTCTGCTGAATTCTTGGCATCAGCTGGGAGGATCGACGAACAAATGTCAGTGTTTTGGAAGAGTCAGATTGCACCAGCATCGAAGCAATGGTCATCCAAAACCAACTTCATTGGTCCAGTCATCTGTCACACATGAACAACTCTCGTCTTCCAAAACAGTTGCTGTTTGGACAACTTTGATCTGGAACAAGATCAAGGGGAGGTCAAAGAAAGAGTTTTAAGGACAACATCAAACCCTCCTTAAAAGCATATGGCATCAATGCAGATACGTGGGAGGATGTCACTTCCAACAGATCGTGTTGATATAAGACTGTGTACAAGGGCATGTCCCATTTTGAGGTCCAAAGACGAAATAGGGCCCAAGAGAAGCGCCTGATGAGGAAAGAAAGGGAAAAGGAACCTACACCGCTGACTACTGCCTACAAATGTGACGACTGCGGACGACTATGCACATCCCGCATAGGACTGATCAGTCACCCGCGGGTGCACAAAACCCGATAAAAAGACACCCCTTGGACGACAATCGTACTCGGAGTCCAAGTGATACCCAATGATGACTGTGTCTCACAGTTTTACAGTTAACAGCCACTGAACAAAAGGAGACTTGAATGTTTGTTTCTTTGTTTCACATAAATATTTGAGTTATTTTGAGTTACACCACTAGAGTGGTGGCCTTGTTGATACAGCATCCGCCCCACAACCGGGAGGTTGGGGGTTCAAGTCCTAGCCAGGTCATACCAAAGACCATATAAAAATAGTACTTCCCACCTTCTAGCTTGGTGCTCAGCATAATAGAATGGGAGAAGGAGAAGTTGTTTGTGGTAGCGCCTTGCATGGCAGCAGCCCCTCTAATTCAACATGTGGTTAATATTGTAGATAGGAGAAGACATAATTTTGTTCTACTGTACATGATTGTATGAACTGAATGACAACAGAGATGTCTTCTTATTTGAACAAATTTCTGAAATTATTCTTGCAAATTTGTGTGTTCTGTTCTTGTGAATTTATTTCTCTTTTATTTATTTATTTATTTTTGTTTACTTGAGGCTTTACATCTTTTCACTTAAATCCTATGTACAGTAAACTGTAATACCAGTAAATTGCAAGTTCAGTGCAGTAACGGGGGTGCAGACAGTGACAGATTGGTTTGCGCATGATCAGTATTGCAATGACAGCAGCAGGTATGTCACATGGCCGGCCCAACAGCAGACCCTACAGTAGGGCTGTCACAGCAGAACTTTAGAAAACCTGTATAAATGGCAAATTGATTTGCACAATAATAATCAGAAAACGAAACAAAAACAAACAATAAAGTAAACAGTAAACTGTAAAGCAAACAAAAAGGCAATGTAATTAAAGGTCCCATTCACTGAAAATTTTTTTTGTAGGTTTTAACCTGCTGAAATGTCTTTAGTCACATGGTTAATGAAAAACATCAGAAAGCTCTCTTGTCTTAAAAAACCCCACACACAGCCTTTTTTATCATTCCTGTGTCCGATTGGCCGTTTTAACTCATCCAGGTTTTTTCCTCTATGTCAACGATAAGTCCAGCCTTGATACGCCATCATAGTTGTCTGTCTGCAAACGTAGATGAGCAGGGAGTCCAACCAAGGTGTTATCTTCAGACCTATAGAGTTAGCTTACCAAACACGGTTTATATTGTTATTTTCTTTACATTTCACTCACCCTAATAAATATCCCTGTTGCCACCTGGTTCACTACTCCACAGTTGTTACTGTGTCATTCTGGCTTATTTTGTTATATTTTCGCTACATTGACCTGTTAGCATTAGCTTGGCTAGGTTGTCGGTGGTTAGCTGAAGCTACCCATTTAGGCACTCATTCACAAATGCTTCTGTGCTTATTGTACTCCAGGGACCAGTCATAGCCTATCGACCACTGAAACCACACACCTGTCCACCAATGATGCATTTTTTGAATTAATTCTTTGAGACAAATTTCTGTTAGGTGGTTCAGGCTTGCACCTGAGCTAGGAGCTAGCCAACGAAGATTAGCAATAGAGAATGGGCGTGTGATGTCACCCAATGGAAAAACCGCAAAGAATTGTGGGAAAAGTGTTCTGCCTGTCTTTGTTTAGTAGTGAGCAACGACAGCTGTTAAGCTGAAGTTTTTGAGAGGGTTGCTTCAGTGTGTTTTTATTCATCCGAATACCACGCAACGTTAGAATGGGGAAGTTTTGCTGCATTATCAAATGCAACAACTGCTCCCATGATTGGTGTGGGGAAAAAGATTCATAACTGTGTACGCTTTTTTTAACTTCCCGACTTGGAAGAAAAGTGGAGAGAATTGGGTCTCTGATCTAACAAAGAGGCGTTAGATGGAATGGATTGCAGCGGTCAGAAGGAAAGACATCAGCTTCGACAATATTCTTGCGCACATGGTTGTGTGTTCATGGCATTTTCACAAAGATAAGTTGTGATTTAAAGACATAAATATTACTTGTATGCATGTGGAGGTGCTGCAGCTGTAACAGAGGCGCAGGTGCGTGGAGTTGTTGCCAGCCTTTAATAAGCCGGCTGCACGTCTACATATATAATCAAAGTCAGCATTTTTTGTGCAGGCAAACCAGCCTATGAAATGCTCGACTATTATCACGATTGGGTGCCATCATTACATCTCAGTCATGAAGTGAAAATAACGCACACTGAGCTGTCAGAGATGATTGAAGCTGCACCACCTTCATTATGCATGGATTTAAAATCAGCTGGGGACTGAAGTCCATAGAATGTTTGGTATTGTTAGATTCAGCAGATTCTCCTCTTTCAGGTGACTGTAGAAACGTCACTGTCCTGATTTAGTATGTTTTCATAGCGGCCAATTATCCTGGCAATTTTTTCAGTGTGCCAGCGTGAGCGTCGGGCTTATCACATTACTCGATTAGCATCTCATGTCCAGTTGTGTAATAATGTGCATATACTTATCAAGCATCATATGACACAGTTGAACATAAATCCAACATTTCACTGCTGGGACTCAGAAATGTCTGTAGTTGCAGAGACACATGCTTGTGCACAATACTATGTAGAAACAATGATTGCTTACCTTTGTGCAAGCAACGGTTTTCTGATCGTTTACCCGAAATATTTGAGGCAGCTGGACCCATCCATTGGTGGATTGAACATGAGCTTCTAATGATTTATAGTTCTAAATTGCTCATGGGTGCATACGCTCACCCCACAAACCAGGAAGGCAAACACATCTGACAGTGTGACTCGAAGCAGTTGATTGAGATCCATGGTCCATTTCTTGTGCTCAGACAGATCGATCCCATTTATTTCTTTAATTTTTTGGAGGTAGTGCTCCTTTGTTTCCTTATTCAGCTTCTGTTTGCTGCATTCCATTGCACGTATGTCTGTCCCCGTTACCAGTTGCAGTAGACGACAAGTAAACAAAAAAAGCAGACCATGACAATGGTGTTGATGGCCTAGAATGCAGCGCAGCATGACTTTAATGCCCATTCTCTATAGTGACATAAGAGGGAGGGTGGAGTTAAGCTTTTAGGAATATAAAAAGACATGCACTGAAACTAGCCGTTCTAATTTGACTAAAATATGTCAAACATTTCATTAAGACCTGTGGGAGCTGTCAAAATGTGGGGAAAGGGCAGTGAATGGGACTTAATTGTGTTAACATTGCTAACAAAATAGGTGGCATTCTCTCAGCTTACATGTTTCTAAGATTTTGTAGCTCTGACAGACGGTGAATCTGTCCTAAAGTCTTGTCTCTTTCCTACAGTCTAATATTCATACCTTATGTAGCCACTTTCAGTGCAGGACTATAAACCAAACTTTAAAGACTTAGAAAATGAACAACAGCAGCAGTGTGCACTGTAATAAAGGACTGAGAATGACAGCTTAATGAGACATCTTCATAAAAAAAAAAACAAGTTGTGAGGCACACTGTTTTTCACCAAAAAATGTCCTAAGGCAGAAGCAGTGCTTGCAGGGGGTTTCCCTTCACCAGCTAGCTCCATTTGCATCATTAGCAGTATCATGATCAGGAAACATGACAGTAATTGGATTCAGATTACAGCACAATTTTGCCACTTAAAAGTCCATTAGTTCAGTGGTTTCCCACATTAGTGCACTTAAACACTAAAATTAGTCAATAGTAATAGAGTAAAAAAAATGCAAACTAAATACACAATCCTTTTTTAGCTTCCTCCCTAATTTCCAACATATGAGTTTATCAAGTACAGTTAACATCTGTGTCAACACAAACATTTCCTGAAGATAATCCTCCATATAATGCATTCTGCCTGCATGCTTTACATCGAGGCTTGCAGGGAAGGATCTGATCCCATGAATGCCCACATGGTATTTCCCGGAGTGAGAGGGCATGGGTTCACGAGGCCTCCCGTGCTCTCCTTGAGTATGTCATTCAATATGTAAAGGCAGAGGCCCCCACTGAAGACTTCCTGTCAGATACATTTGGCCTGTCCCAGAATTTTAAGTTTCTAAATATGCACTGATAGTCGGCAAGGACTTTCTACAGTCCATGCCAACGACTGCAGTTTATTTTCTCCGTTTCATGCCTCGTGTTTCCTTTATGTAAATTCCAGAATGCCTGAGCAAGCCAAACATCTTCCTCAACCCCTTTATGAACACGATGAGTTGTGAGGTCTTTGTCATGACTTTGCTTTTGTACCCAGACCACAAAACTTCAGACCTCAAGCTCGGTGCACATACCACCCTCCCTGTTTTCTTTCTCCTTTAACGCATGCACACATACCAACCTCCTGAGATTCCCATAGGGTGACCTCAGCCTGATGCCTTGAGTCTGGTCCTCATTAAGGGCCCTGACTCACTGTTGGAGCCAGTCTTGATGGAGAGGGGAGAAGCGGGGCTCCACACCCAGGACCAGATGCTTCAGTTACCCTCGTTTGTGATGTCATGACTGGGGCCCCATTACCAGTGCCTCCCATTCCACGGTGCAAAATAAGAGCGTAATAGGGGGCCAAGGAAGAAAAAGGAGGGCAAATGGGGAGAGACGGAAAGCGTGAAAACATTTTGTATTCCATTTTAGCTTTTGCCTAATATGGCCTGTTGATTTCCAAACTGTGAAATCTGATTGCATTACCGTACAAGGAACATTTGGAGTGGTTTGTGCTCCCTGCCCCCCCCCCTTCCCAATCCCACCACCACCACACTTACCCAACTTTCTGATAAAGATAGGCTGAACATTGTAAGTTGATATTCGCGGTCACTTGAAGCTCTGATAAGAAACCTGGGATAAGAGTAGGGGGTGTGGGGGTGAATTGCTCCTTCTGCTGTTTTTTCAGTGTTCAGCCAGGTGGTCTGGTGTCTGATGTGTGTATTTAAGTTAGGCCTCATTTACACCTGGTATTAAGCATTTTCTTTCTGTTGTTTTGTTTTTTTGTGATTGGCCCACCATTGGATATGACAAAGGACAGGTATACTCAAAACACCATTGGAACAGATTTACTATATCTTATCTTCCAAACCACTACTTTTGTAATTACATTTTTTATTTGAAATGTGAGATATACATGTAGCCCATGACAGACATTAGTCGCTCATATCAAAGGATGACAAAAAATGGAAAATTGGTTATAAAACAAATCAATATTCTCTTTTTCCCATCTTCCTTTTAACACTCTATTCCTCCATTTCCATCTCATTACACGTACATCTACCTATATACATATATAAATAATAGAAAATGAAAAAGGATTTTAAATATTAAATTCATTACACAACCGACTCCATCTGGGCTCAGCCTCAGTAACCTTGCACAGTCTCAAAGGTCATTAACTAAAGGCTGGCTTAAACAACATATCCAAATGAAATTTAGAAAAACATTGGTATTTAACATGCATATCAATCCAAAATAATAAAAAAACAAACAAGAGGTGAGACGAGAATAAGAATGAGATCGCAGATACAAGTGGCTGAAATGAGCTTTCACTGTAGGATTGCGGCCGCTTGTATCCACTTGCTGGACTCACCCTTAGAGATAGGGTGAGGAGCTCAGTCATCCGGGAGAGGCTCAGAGTAGAACTGCTGCTCCTCCACATCGAAAGGACCCAGTTGAGGGGGTTTGGACATCTGATCAGGATGCCTCCTGGACGCCTCCCACTTGAGGTGTTTCAGGCATGTCCAACTGGGAGGAGACCCCGAGGCAGACCCAGGACACGCTGGAGACACTGCGTCTCCCAGCTGGCCTGGGAACATCTTGGTATCCTCCCTGAAGAGCTGGAACAGGTGGCTGGGGAGAGGGAAGTCTGGGCTTCTCTGCTTGAGCTGCTGCCTCCGCGACCCGGAAAAGCAGTAGAAAATGGATGGATGGATGGACAATCAAACAAACAAACAAAAATCACAACCACAAAATATTAAACAAAAATCATAGGGTTATAGGGGCCATTAATCCATATTACTCAACTTTAGAGATAAATGATGTTACATAATTAGTCCAGCTTCTCCAATGACTTTCAAACTTGTCTTACTGTAATCTAAGAATAAATGTGACCCTCTCCATTTCATAAATCTCTTGGACCACACTGACCCAGTCTGACTGCTGGACTATCTGTTGTCAACCATTTCCTTGTAAGGGCTTTCTTACTCGCCAATAGAAAAATATTATACACGTTACTTCCAAAATCCTGCAAAGTATCTGGTCTTATTCCTAAATAATAATAATAATAATAATTCAAAATCAAAAGGAGTTACCACTTACAAAACTCTGTCTATATTAATCTTAATATTTTCCCACTATTTTACTATTTTAAAAGAGCAGGACAATCCCAAAAACAAATGAAAATGGTTTGCTTTATTTTCTCCACATAACCTCCAACATTTAGTGTCTCCTCCCGAAAGACCTCTTTGTGCTGGCATTTTAAAGAACCTAACTATATTTTTCCACCCAAATTCCCCCCACGATAAGGCTAATGTATTCTTCCACTGTTGAAGAACTAACATTTCCCACACCTCTACCTGTATTGTAATTTCACTCTCCTTTTCCCATCTCTCTTTTATATAAATTGTATTTTTTGGTTTAAATCTTGTAATCCTCTTAGAAACATTTTTATGTCCAGGATCTGATTTATAACCCTGTAAGAAAATCTTTACTAAGCCTAATTTCATTTTATCTACATCCTCCTTACTTATTGTCTTCTCTAAGTAATATCTAAACAGCAGGAACCTATAGAAATCCTGACTGGTTAACCCAAATTGACTTTTAAGGTCCTGAAAATTTTTTAGTCTACCCCCATCATAAAGATCACTATATTTTTCCAAACCTTTTCCAGAATCTGACATCTCTCTTATCAGGTTTAAAATCAGAATGATATCCTGTCCATCTCAGACATTAAAACAGTTCTTTTGTTTTGTTTTTTCTAATCACATTATGGCAAATCATCAATGAAGTTTTTATCAAAAGATTATCTTTTAAATAAGAAAATAGTCTGATATTACTCAATATCTGACATTCTATTCCTTTTCAATTAGCTTTATAAGATGGGTTGTATATTTCAACCAGGAGTTTTATTTATGCTGTCCAAAAATATTATTTAAAATTTGGAAGGGACAAGCCTCCTTTATCCTAAGCTAAATGTAGAGTTTTAAAACAAATTCTAGGCCTTTTCCCTTGCCATATAAATCATAATATTTACCTCCGCCAGGCCGCAGGAGGTTATGTTTTTGCCAGCGTTTGTCTGTTTGTCTGTCTGTTTGTCTGTCTGTCTGTTGGTTAGCAAGATAACTCAAAAAGTTTTGGACGGATTTCGATGAAACTTTCAGGCGTTGTTGGAAATGGTTCAAGGAAGAACTGATTAAATTTTGGGGATGATCCGGATCACCGTCTGGATCCAGGAATTTTTTAAAGGATTCTTTAACATTGTGAGATAGGGCCATTTTCAACATGTGTGCAGGTGCAATGGAGGGCGCTGGTCGTCGTGTCTGACGAACATGAACTCCGCGTTCTTCAAAGTTTTAGGCACAAAAGCACGCGGAAAACAGTGGTGGGCCGGGCCCGGCAGCGTGCCTGTGTTTGCGCTACGCTGCAAAAGCTGAGATGGGTAGCTGTCCGGCGCGGGATTATTTGGCAGAAATTCCCTGGGCAGCCATAGGGGCTGCACAAAAACAAGCTCTCTGCCGGGGAAGCTTCCAAATCCTCTTTTGCCGCGGAGCGCAACCCCAATATAAAACCCACGGCAACCTGTCTACCCAATTTGCATCCGTCAGTGAACCCCTGAGTGCTGCGTTCAGTGATCTATGAAAACGCTCGCATAACCCATTGGCCTGTGGGTTGTACGCGGTTGTGCGATGAATTGCAACGCCCACAGCCTGGGAGTTTGGAGATGGAGGAGATGGACACAACAGCAACACTTCAGTTTATTACCTCCGCCAAAGAGGTAATGCTTTTACTACTGAACCACTAATCCTATCATTGTGAATCCAATTGCTAGTCATATGTTTTCATGGTCAAGGAATCTGAAAACGTACACACAAACACTGTATGGAGGGGAACTGTGGCACTTGGCGGAGGGCTGCGCTCTCCAAGTGCTTTTCTAGTAATTTATGTAATTCCGGGAATTATTCATTTGAAAGATCAACTGGAATGTTTTCAAATAAATATGAGGGGGGCTTAAAAGTTCATAGGCTGAAAAGTTCACAGTTGTCAAATTTGACCAAATGTGGTTTATTTTTCAGCATAGTCTCCCCTTCAGTCCACACACTTCTTCCATTGGCGATGCAGCGTTTGGATTCCTGCAGTTGGAAAATAAACCACATATTTGACCACTATGAACTTTTCAGCCACCCCTTGAATAATAATCTAGGCCAGGGATGGGCAACTTTGGTGTTAATGAGGGCCACAAAACTTTTTCCTCACTTCACGAGGGCCAGATTTACATGTAAACCTTCTGTGTGGGTGTGTTTGTGGGAGAAGGGGGTGGTATTATTTCCCACAAAGTTTAAAGTTTCACAGTTAAAACTGAAAATGAAAATAAAAGGTACTCAATGTTTTATCATATTAGAATTAAAATGACTGATAAAATTATATCTTCCCTGCAATGGACTGGTGATCTGTCCAGGGTGTACCCTGCCTCTCGCCAAAGATGCTGGGATAGGCACCCCCCCACACACACACACAAGCAATAGACAATGGATGGATGGATGGATAGATGGAGGGATGGATGGATGGACTTTACTGATCCCAGACTGGGAGATTACGGTGTAACAGCAGCTTGACACAGTAGACAACCCAAATCAACAGTAATACACAGCGTAATAGAAAAAGGAGTTACCCAGGGAAGTACAAATGCTTAGATGAGTTTATACAGTGGATATAAAGAGTCTACACACCCCTGTTCAAATGACAGGTTTTTGTGATGTAAAAAATAAAACCAAGATAAATCATTTCAAAACTTTCCACCATTAAGATAGATAGATAGATAGATAGATAGATAGATAGATAGATAGATAGATAGATAGATAGATAGATACTTTATTTCGAACAAAAAAGTAAAAAAAAACAAAACAAATGACAAGTGCGATAAAGGTGACAGTATACAGTGCTTGAAAGGGAGAAGGAAGAAGTGAACACTTATTAACTCCCACTCCTCTTTTCCATAAATACAACCCATGTGAAATATATACAAATTACCTCATTTAAGACCCCATGTAGACAATTAACTGTATTTTGTACATATCAACATTGACACCCATCCATCCCAACATACACTACCGTTCAAAAGTTTGGGGTCACCCAGACAATTATTTTGTGTTTTCCATGAAAAGTCACACTTATTTACCACCATGAGTTGTAAAATCAATAGAAAATATAGTCAAGACATTGACAAGGTTAGAAATAATGATTTGTATTTGAAATAATAATTTTTTCCAGATACTCAACCTGCTCAAAGGAAGGTCAGTTTTATAGCTTCTCTAACCAGCTAAACTGTTTTCAGCTGTGCTAACATGATTGCACAAGGGTTTTCTAATCATCCATCAGCCTTCTGACGAAATGAGCAAACACATTGTACCATTAGAACACTGGAGTGATAGTTGCTAGAAATGGGCCTCTATACACCTATGTAGATATTGCACCAAAAACCAGACATTTGCAGCTAGAATAGTCATTTACCACATTAGCAATGTATATTAGATATTAGAGTGTATTTCTGATTAGTTTAAAGTTATCTTCATTGAAAAAAACAGTGCTTTTCTTTCAAAAATAAGGAAATTTCTAAGTGACCCCAAACTTTTGAACGGTAGTGTACATACAGTCCATACATCAAAACCCAGCCCCAAACAACACAGATATACACAGTACTGTCCCACCCACCATTCCATAGTGTCCCAGAGTGAGCATAGTGAATTGTGCATATAAATACTACCCCTCTAACATATATTCTTTCAGCAAATAATGTTTATACCTATTTTTGAATTGATTTCTGTTTGTACATCGTTTCAGTTCCAGCTCCAGACTGTTCCACAAATCCACCCCACAGACAGATATGCACAGACTTTTCTTAGTTGTTCGTATCGTAGGTTTTGTAAAGTTTGAGTCTCCTCTCAAATTATAATCATTGTCTCTTTTTTTGAATATTTTTTGTATATTAGTTGGGAGTTGATTATTAATTGCCCTGTACATTACTTGTGCTGTCTTAAATTTAACTAAATCCATGAACTTTATGACATGTGACTTTAAAAACAACGAGTTGGTATGGTCTCTATATCCAACATTATTTATTATCCTTATAGCTTTTTTTGTAATGTGCATATTGGCTGTAGGTTGGTCCTGTAGGTGTTTCCCCAGACCTCTACACAGTCATTAAGATATGGTAGAAACAGTGAATTGTACAGTAAGAACAATGATTTATAGTCCAAGATGTGTCTTGTTTTCCCCAGTATCCCTATACATTTTGCCAACTTGGCCCGGATGTGACTGATATGAGGTTTCCAGCAGATTTTATTGTCTAGCGTCACCCCCAGAAATTTATTTTCCTGTACTGTTTCTATTCTGGTATCATCTATCGTTACCATTATTTCATGATTTATTTTATAATTTCCAAGCAACATAATCTTTGTTTTTTCACATTTAGAGATAATTTATTTTTGTTGAACCACTGCATTAACCTTTTCATTTCAGTTGTGACCACCTCTAAAACCTGCTGCAAATTCTCACCAGTGCAAAGAATATTTGTTAAGAATATATTTAATGTGACATATAACCTGTACAACCCAATTGAAAAACAAACTGAAAACCTTTAAGGGGAAAAATAAAAAAACTTAAAATAGTCTGGTTGCATAAATATGGACACTCTCTTATAACTGGGCATGTGGCTGTGTTCAGAATTAACCAATCACATTCACACTCATGTTAAATGGGAGTCAGCGCACACCTGCCACCATTTAAAGTGCCTCTGATTAACCCCAAATAAAGTTCAGCCATTCTAGTAGGCTTTTCCTGACATTTTTGTAGTCACATCTTACAGCACAAGCCATGGTCCGCAGAGAGCTTCCAAAGCATCAGAGGGATCCCATTGTTCAAAGGTATCAGTCTGGAGAAGGGTACAAAAGAATTTCCAAGGCATTAAATATACCATGGAACACAGTGAAGACAGTCATCATCAAGTGGAGAAAAAATGGCACAACAGTGACATGACCAAGAACTGGACGTTCCTCCAAAATTGATGAAAAGACGAGAAGAAAACTGGTCAGGGAGGCTGCTAAGAGGCCGACAGCAAAATTGAAGTAACTGCAAGAATTTTTGGCAAGTACTGGCTGTTTAGTACATGTGACATCTCCCGTCTTCTTCATATGTCTGGGCTATGGGGTAGGGTGGCAAGATGGAAGCCATATCTTATGAAGAAAAACATCCAAGCCATTTGAAATCTCCCAAACACATGTGGGAAAATGTGTTATGGTCCGATGAAACCAAGGTTGAACTTTTTGGCCATAATTCCAAAAGATATATTTGGTGCAAACACAACACTGCTCATCACCAAAAGAACACCATACCTACAGTGAAGCATGGTGGTGGCAGCATCATGCTTTGGGGCTGTTTTTCTTCAGCTGGAACTGGGGCCTTAGTCAAGGTGGAGGGAATTATGAACAGTTCCAAATATCAGTCAGTGCTGGCACAAAACCTTCAGGCTTCTGCTAGAAAGCTGAAGAAGAAGAGGAACTTCATCTTTAAGCATGACAATGACCCAAAGCACACAACCAAATCAACAAGAGAATGGCTTCACCAGAAGAAGATTAAGGTTTTGGAATGGCCCAGCCAGAGTCCAGACCTGAATCTGCTCGAACATCTGTGGGGTGAGCTGAAGAGGGCTGTGCATAGGAAATGCCCTCACAATCTGACAGATTTGGAGCGTTTTTGCAAAGGAGAGTGGGCAAATATTGCCACATCAAGATGTGCCACACTGATAGACTCCTACCCAAAAAGACTGAGTGCTGTAATAAAAGCCAAGGGTGCTGCAACAAAGTATTAGTTTAAGGGTGTGCATATTTATGCAACCAAGTTATTGTAAGTTTTTTATTTTTCCCATTAAAAGACTTCAGTTTGTTTTTCAATTGGGTTGTACAGGTTATAGGTCACATTAATGGTGGAAAAAGTTTTGAAATTATTTATCTTGATCTCATTTTTTAACTTCACAAAAACCTGGCATTTGAACAGGGGTGTGTAGACTTTTTATATCCACTGTATACTACATAGGCTACTACTAGGTTAAATAGATGATGATCCTTATGAATCTATGGATAATACCAACTGTACAAAGAAGCTTTATAAAGCATAAGGTGAAATGTGAGGTACCAATTAGAGTGTAGGTGCAGTATGGCAGCGTTGTTATGACCAAAATTCAACATTAGAGTGAGTTATTATACAGTGAATTTTTCCCCCTTGTCCTATCAAGCAGCTAGGTAAGCAGAACAGAAATTTGTTTCCCTTATTGTGCCAAACAGATTTACTTTGCCAAAAGGCGCTTTATACACTACATACACCACCGTTCAAAAGTTTGGGGTCACTTAGAAATTTCCTTATTTTTGAAAGAAAAGCACTGTTTTTTTCAATGAAGATAACTTTAAACTAATCAGAAATACACTCTATACATTGCTAATGTGGTAAATGACTATTCTAGCTGCAAATGTCTGGTTTTTGGTACAATATCTACATAGGTGTGTAGAGGCCCATTTCCAGCAACTATCACTCCAGTGTTCTAATGGGTACAATGTGTTTGCTCATTGCATCAGAAGGCTAATGGATGATTAGAAAACCCTTGTACAATCATGTTAGCACAGCTGAAAACAGTTCAGCTGGTAAGAGAAGCTATAAAACTGACCTTCCTTTGAGCAGGTTGAGTATCTGGAGCATCACATTTGTGGGGTTGATTAAACGCTCAAAATGGCCAGAAAAAGAGAACTTTAATGTGAAACTCGACAGTCTATTCTTGTTCTTAGAAATGAAGGCTATTCCATGTGAGAAATTGCCAAGAAACTGAAGATTTCCTACAACGGTGTGTACTACTCCCTTCAGAGAACAGCACAAACAGTCTCTAACCAGAGTAGAAAGAGAAGTGTGAGGCCCCACTGCACAACTGAGCAAGAAGATAAGTACATCAGAGTCTCTAGTTTGAGAAATAGACGCCTCACAGGTCCTCAACTGGCAGCTTCATTAAATAGTACCCGCAAAACGCCAGTGTCAACATCTACAGTGAAGAGGCGACTCTGGGATGCTGGCCTTCAGGGCAGAGTGGCAAAGAAAAAGCCATATCTGAGACTGGCCAATAAAAGAAAAAGATTAATATGGGCAAAAGAACACAGACATTGGACAGAGAAAGATTGGAAAAAAGTGTTATGGACGGAGAAATCGAAGTTTGAGGTGTTTGGATCACACAGAAGAACATTTGTGAGACACAGAACAACTGAAAAGATGCTGGAAGAGTGACTGACGCCATCTGTCAAGCAAGGTGGGGGTAACGTGATGGACTGGGGTTGCTTTGGTGCTGGTAAGGTGGGAGATTTGTTCAGGGTAAAAAAAGGATTTTGAATAAGGAAGGTTATCACTCCATTTTGCAACGCCATGCCATACCCTGTGGACAGTGCTTGATTGGAGCCAATTTCATCCTACAACAGGACAATGACCCAAAGCACACCTCCAAATTGTGCAAGAACTATTTAGAGAAGAAGCAGGCAGCTGGTATTCTATCTGTAATGGAGTGGCCAGCGCAGTCACCAGATCTAAACCCCATTGAGCTGTTGTGGGAGCAGCTTGGCCGTATGGTACGCAAGAAGTGCCCATCCAGCCAATCCAACTTGTGGGAGGGGCTTCTAGAAGCGTTGGGTGAAATTTCTCCAGATTACCTCAACAAATTAACAGCTAGAATGTCAAAGGTCTGCAATACTGTAATTGCTGCAAATGGAGGATTCTTTGACGAAATCAGAATCAGAATCAGAATCAGCTTTATTGCCAAGTATATTTACAAGTAAACACACGAGGAATTTGACTTGACATTGGACGCGCACGTTAGGCGCATCCAATGACGCGTCGCCATACAAGGCGCCTGTCACGAAAGCAAAGTTTGAAGGAAAAAAATATTATTTCAAATACAAATCATTATTTCTAACCTTGTCAATGTCTTGACTATATTTTCTATTCATTTTACAACTCATAGTGGTAAATAAAAGTGTGACTTTTCATGGAAAACACAAAATTGTCTGGGTGACCCCAAACTTTTGAACGGTAGTGTATATATTATTTATAAACTCCTCTTGTAATAACTTTTAATACTTCATTAAAATAGTTTTACCCATGAAGGACCTGACAGGGGGGAATGGGGAAAGGAGGGGTGGGGCGAAAGAAAAGAAAGTGTCATGCGGTGATCCTCGCGGATCACCATAAGACGCCAAGAGTCCACCAGTGAGTTTTGCGATGTGAACACACACGACGAGACAGGACAAGACTGTGAGCTGCTCTCGGCAAAAACACACAAATCAATACATGGGCTCGCAGGGCTGACCCCAGCCACTACGAGCTAAACTGTGACATGGCAAATCACGAACCTGACATGAAGGTCTAACGATGCTCTGACAAAGCTTGACGAGGTGTAGACCATAACTGACAAGATGTTGACAATCTGACAAGATGTAGACAATACTCCTGCAGCATTACTGTCGCTAGTGCCGGCTTTATGAAGGCGAACACTAAGGAGCAGTAATGACACACAGCTGACCAGCCTTGACAGGCGGAAGCCCCACCGAGCACCTTCACAATAAGAGCCCGGTGAGACCAGAATACAACCCACAGCTGTCAAGGCCGGCAGCGAGTTGAACTCAGCCCGAGCGCGATCAGAACCCAGCGCTCGGGTCGTAACAGAGAGGAACAAATGGAGAAAACAAACAGACTAACACACTGAAACAAACAGAAGACAAACTGTTTCTTCTACTGAAAAGGTCTCATGACGAGCCTGGTATCTGCACCTGTTAAAGGACAGAGACACATACAGTATGTGTGTGCGTGTGTATGAGAGTGTGCTGTGACCCCTGCAAGTAAGTGTGTGCATGTGGGTGGTTTACCAGAAAACATACAAAGAGGGTGGCAGGTCACAGCAACCCCCCCACCCCCCCGGAAACCCCAAGCAAGCAAGATAGTGCCACCAATCCCCAGAGAGCACAAATGTCCCAAAAACCAACAAGCCCCAGGACAACCAGGTATCTGCCCCAGAAGGGACGGCTGAGGGAGGCCAGCCCCCATCCCCCCAGCGAGGCAAACACAAGCCCCCAGGTACCTGGGCCAGCACCCCCTGGCGTGGGCCCTCCCAGACACCCCCACAGCGGGCCCGTGCCAGTCCCCCAACACGCCCTGGGAGCCCCCAGGCCCCATGCCCAAGGAAGGTGGCAGCAAGGCGCGGGAGCCCCATGGGGGGCCAGCCCCCCCAGTCCAAGGGAGCCCACATAGCCAGGAGGTACCAGGAGGCACGAGGCACCAGTGTAGAGTGAAATTTTATTGCTGACATGAGACTGAAACAGTGTTAGTGCTTCAGTCGCTCTCTTTAGAAAGAAACCTCAAAGCTTTGAATCTTTTTCTGCACAGTTAGAAGGAAAGCCTCAGAGCTCATGAGGCTTCACCTGTCGAACAAGAATAAATACTACAGCTCCTCAGTAGTATTTATTCTTGTTTAAAAGCAGCCTACTTTGTACATTTACTGATGTTTACAGCCTATTAATGCGGTCTTAGCAGGCAACACATAGCTTACAAACACGGGCTCCGGTGCACACTGGTCTCTCTGTATCTCTGTGGCTCCCTCACTCTCGCTCCACCACTCCCACAGAGCAGCACCTAGGTTTTGATTAGAGCTCCCCCTGCTGGCGGACTCTATAATTGCATTTAAGAATGTGGTTCCAAACGTGATATAAATAAATAATCGATATTTGGAAATGGACTGGCAGGCCACAGTGCCCTGGCAAGTTGCCTATCCCTGATCTAGGCATTATATTCATTTTTATGGCCTCCACTTTCTGTGCCAACCCTAGGACAGGTACCAAAGTCCATCTAGTTAAATCAGACTTAGGGCTGTATTACCATGACGGGGTCGTTTAGTCAGTTGTCAGTGATGCAGAATGCGTTTATGGGCATTTCCAAGTTCATTTCCTTATCACAACAGTGTAAAAATGAACTTTCCACCGGCGCATGACGCAAAGAGGTCGGTCTAATCATTCAGAGGTATGTTTTGGATAATGCAATCCAAAGTACTCCTTCCCATCCCTTTAAGGCAAAGAGGTGCATTATCTAAAGTGAACTGTGATCGTGACAGTTTAAGACGGGTTTTGTGCTGACCAAAGCCCGTGTGTTTGAGCCAAAATACACGTGATAGTAATGCTGCTTGGTAATAAGGAAGACATCAATCACAGTTGATGCCCAGTTAGTTATGTTACAGAAAAAAAACGGGTAAGAATGGGCTGAAAAATCAGCTGAATGGTTAAATGTCATGCGCACGGATGCAACACACACAGACATGAATGGGTTTGAAACTTCAGGAACAGAGGATGATGCCTGTGCAAACTTTCATTAACTTTCATAAACTTTAATTAACTTTCATGAACTTTCATTAACTTTCATAAACGTTCATTAACGATGGCACAGAAGTCACTCCTTGCCATCGTTTCCTCCTTTCCTTTCCTCCATCTCGAATCTCCTCCTGTCCGCGATGACCCTGGCCACAAAGCAAGCCTGCTTTCAGTGGCTTCTGCTGGCCCCTGACAGGTGACAGTTGGGGGCTTGCTGGTGGAGAACCCCAACCCTTGGCGCAGTGTGGGCGCCAGTTGGACACCTGGGGCGTGCAGCCAACGCAGATGTGGACGCATCTCCTGTCTCTCTGGGGAGTTACGCTGAAAAGTACAAAGCCACACATTCCTTGTTCATTCATTTATTCCCCTAAAAATAAACACATTAATCCCTAATAAGTCCGTGATGAAAATGAATACAATGGATCAGACTAACACACCCCACCCCTGCGCCACACATCACACTGTCTGTTCATTCATTCATTCCCTTAAAAAACATCCTATATTAATGTCTAATCTATAGAATTCAATGGTAAGTCCACAATTAAAATGAGAGTGTAGATGGAATAAAAAAAAATAGTGTGTGATCATCATATGATTAAATTCTAAGAGTAATTCTAAGGGCGCTTTCAGATGGCAACTGTTTGGTCCAGACCAAAGTACCAAACAGTGGATTCCGCAGATAGTTTGGTTCATTTGGTGCTGTCTGAACGCGCGTTGGAACTCTGGTGCACACCAAACAAGTGAAGTCTGGACCCCCTGAAAACGGAGTTCTCGGTTCTCTTGCAAATGAAGTCTGGTGTGCTTCACTTGCAGTGTGAATCCAAACGGAGTATCCAGCGGACCAAAGGGTGGAAGTGCCCCTCGGCGTTTGTGTAACCATAGCAACACGTAGTCTGAGAAGAGGAAGTGGCGTTTACCGTAGTTCATCTTGGGTAGAAAATAACAGTAAAGACAACCGCACGAATCCAAGAAATCCTTTTACCCGAGAAAGCCGAGGAGAAAAGTTAAAAAATGTCTCGTTTGTGGTGGACAAACACCCCGGTTGAACGGAACGAATTTCTGTTTTCGGTCCTGGCCAATTGATGAGCCTGATTTTTCTTCTTCGTAGAGATTTTTTTCTTCCTGGTCAGTGGTGGTTTTGGCTACAGCACCCCAAACAAGCAGTTGTAACTGTGTGACATTGTCCAGGCAGTTCGGTCCACTGCAGTGTGAATGCAAATCAAACCAAACAAAGGTGTGAAAATTCTTGGCATTTTCCACCCAGTTGAACTGAGACCCCTGGACTACCCTGATCTGAATGCAGCCTAAAAGAGAACTAGAAGGGGTGTCAGGGAGGGATAGTACCTCTGTAGGGGGACTTGCCATGTCCTTTTAGGACAGCTCATTGGTTCCCACCTGGCACCCAACTCTTACCTGTGGCTCCTCGAAGCTGTAGCATATGCAGCGGCCACATCCCGGTACACCGCTTTGGCAGGCGGGCTGAATCAGGTGAGGGTAGCCGGTAAGGCCTCAAACCCTTAGTTAAACAGGGTATGCCTATCCAAGCATGTGAAGACTGTAGTCGGAGGATTGAGCGGATGAGGTCATTCTTTGTCCCAACAGTCATAAAGGCGGCGACAGCAGACGTTGTGGAACACAAAGGGCACGGCAAGGCACTATAGACGTCGTGGTCATCCACTGCAGCCGAAGAAGTCCCTGGTCATGACGGCTGTTTTCATACCACCAGATCCTGGCTTTTGAGGCTGAGAGAGTGGGATTGCCCCAGTATATCGACTTTTCCACTTTTTAAAAAAATTTTCCCGCACATGTTTTCCTCGTGTGTGTCAGTCCTTAAAACTTTATACAGTCCTCGGAGACGTGGGCAGTGAAGATGGCTGCTTAGGTGAGGAGCACCGCAGTGCAGACAGCCTTTTTTTCTTCTACAAGGGCGTTTTTCTCCTGTTTCCTCAGCTGAAACTATTATTATTACCATACTTTACATTGAGACTGGATTTGTGGGGAACAGGATTAGTATGCCAACGCAACAACAGAAAATTAATCCTCGCTCCAAAGCCGGTGCTAGCAAGGAAAATGTGGCTAAAGCTGGTGATGCCACATCGAGCCCTCCTCCCTCTCCGCCACCTTCGGCAGGTGCAGGTGATGCCAAAGACCAAATGGCGGAGGACATATCTAGGATCTTTGCACTGTTGAAGGAGATATCGGAGAGGCAAGACGCCAAACTCAACTCCATTGGGGCGTCAGTGAGGGCGGTGGACGCCAAGCTAGCGGAGTTGGCTACCCGGCTGGGAGATGTGGAGGCTCGCATCGCTTTTCTTGAGGATGCTAATACAGCTCTGGATGCTAATCCCCCCGCAACCCAGACGCAGGTAGAAGATTTACTTTTGAAGCTGGACGATTTAGAAAATAGATCACGCCGAAACAATCTACGCTTTGTCGGCTTTCCAGAAAATTGTGAAAAATCAGATGCCCTTACCTTCATGCGCAAAGCTATCCCACATCTGCTGAAAATGGAGTTCCCTGGAGGGCTGGAAATTGACCGTGCGCATCGGAGCCTCGCTGGACGCAGACCTGACGGGCAGCCGCCCAGGGCTATCCTGATTCGACTTCTGCGCTTCCAGGATAGGGAGCGTATTGTGGAGGCAGCGCGCAGGATGGGAAAGCTGGATTGGAATGGTCATCACATCATGATTTTCCCGGATTATTCCAGACGAGTATCCGAGATGAGAGCAGCGTTCAAGCAGTGTAAACACCTGCTGCACCAGAAGAAGATTGCATTCTCTCTCAGGTACCCTGCAGTTCTCGTTGTGAAGTTGGCAAGTGGTAAACAGGAGTTCACTGACCCTAAAAAAAGCATTGAACCTGATTCTTTCACTACCGTGAGACATTGATGAACAATGGTATAAATATATGCTATATGTTTATTTGTTATATATTTTTGACGGAGGATTTGATGAAGTATTAATTTAAGGTTCCATTTTTTTTTTACTGCCCACGCTGTATTATCTGTAGGCATGAGGCTGCTGCGATGTTGCGGCTCTCCCTAAGTTTGTTGCACTGTTCACAGTCACGGTCCTAGAGTTTTTTATTTTCTTTTCTTTGGTTGGTGCGGTTTTTGTGCACCGATGGGTGACATTGGTTTCAGGTCACCGATTATGTTACTTTATGATTAAGTGGTTTTCGGTTTTTTTTCTTTTTTTTTTCTGTATTTTTAATTTTTATTATGTTTGACTTTTGCCCAGTGAGGGGGTTTTTGCTGGAGAATTGCTGGATATTTTGGATGGTAATATGTACCGTTTATGATGTTGGCTAATTGTCAGCGCTTTCTTAACCTTATTACTTGGAATGTTAAGGGCCTTAACCACCCAATTAAGAGGAAAAAATTGGAACACGAATTAAGCGAAATGGGTAATTATCCCATTTTAGTAGGTGGGGATTTTAATCAGGTCATGGACAATATTTTAGATCGGAGCACCCCCTCACAGCGTACATCTAAATCTGGCTCTATATTGAAAGACATGTGCAATGCAATTGGTTTGGTAGATGTTTGGCGGCTTTTTAATCCGTCCACAAGGGATTACACTTTTTATTCCACTGCTCATAATGTGTTTTCCAGGATTGATTATTTTTTAATGTCAAAATTTTCTGTCTCTTCTGTAAATTCAAGCTTCATTGGTAGCATAATACTGTCAGATCATGCCCCTGTTTTTTTACATATGATCCCGCCTTGTCAGTTGAAAAAAAATTCTAGATGGAGGCTTAATTCAAGCTTTCTTTTTAATCTAGATTTTGTGTCCTCTTTGAAAGCAGAGATCTCCTTATATCTTGAGACAAACTGGGATTCTGCTCCCTCTGCCAGTGTTGCTTGGGAGGCCTTTAAGGCATTTATTAGGGGACATATTATTCAATATGCATCTTTTAAAAAGAAAACTAACATTGCTAAACAGATTGATTTGGAGAGGAGAATAGCTATATTAGAGACTTCATTCAAACAAGACACAAATTTAGTAAATTTGTCACCCCTTCTGAAGCTTAAGTATGAGCTGAATTCAATTCTAACACAAAAAGTTGAATTTTCCCTATTTCGTCTTAGGCATAAACAATTTGAGGAGGGGGATAAAGCTGGCAAAATGCTGGCTAGATATATTAAAATGAAAGAAGCTCAGTGTACTATATCTGCTATTAGGACATAGGATGGTACTTTGGTGTCAGACTTAAATGAAATTAATGGTGCTTTCAGAGAATTTTACACCTCGCTTTATTCTTCTGAAATGGAGGCTGGATCTCAAGAGATCTATGCATTTTTATCATCCCTATCTCTGCCCTCCCTAACGAAGGAACAAATAGATTTACTTGACGCCCCAATTACTAAAGAGGAAATTGTGAAAGTTATTAAGAGCCTCCCGACTGGAAAGGCACCGGGCCCTGACGGATTCACTGCAGAATTTTACAAGGCCTGTGTTGATGAGCTTTCTCCTTTACTTTTAGAAATGTTTGCGGAATCCTTTGAACAAGGCCGTCTGCCCCCTTCTTTAACAGAGGCTTTCATTTCGCTTATTTTAAAAAGCAATAAAGATCCGTTAGAATGTAAAAATTATAGACCAATTAGTCTTATAAACTGTGACTGTAAAATTCTCTCCAAAATTTTGGCATTAAGATTAGATAAAGTAATGATATCTCTTATAAATCCTGATCAGGTGGGTTTTATTCGTTCCAGGGGTGCAGCAGACAATATTAGGTGATTTATTGATATCATATGGTTAGTTCGAAATGATCCTTCACTTGCACACCTCTCTCCAGTGGCAGCCCTCTCCCTGGATGCTGAAAAAGCATTTGACAGGGTTGAGTGGCAGTATCTCTTTGCAACTCTAGAGACCTTTGGTTTTGGTTCAAAGTTTCTTTCTTGGATTAAATTACTATATAATGAACCTAGAGCTTCAGTGATATCAAATCGAGTTACATCACAGTCTTTTAGACTTTATAGGGGTACGCGCCAGGGCTCCCCTTTAAGTCCCCTGCTTTTTGCTTTGGCATTAGAACCATTAGCTGTTGCTATCCGCAAAGACAGCAATTTTCCAGGTATTCAGGTCCATGGCAGTACCCATAAGATAATGCTGTATGCTGATGATGCATTGGTACTGATTACACAACCTCAAAAATCAATTCCAGCCCTCCTTAAAATTATTAACCAATTTTCACGTTTGTCTGGTTATAGAGTTAACTGGATAAAATCAGAAATTCTCCCTCTAACATCTTATTGCCCTAAAACACTGTTTACATTTGGTCAAAATATAGGCTTCTCTTGGCCAAAATTAGGAATTAAATATCTTGGCATCCTGTTTCCTCACACTTTATCAGATCTGATTCAGATTAATTTTGAGCCCTTGCTTGAAAAATTTAAAATAGACATAGAAAGGTGGTCACCTCTTTTTTTGTCTCTCTGGGGCAAGGTCAATGTTATTAAGATGATTTGTGCACCCCGATTTAATTACCTTCTGCAATCTCTTCCTCTTAGGATCCCAGTTAGGTATTTTCGACAATTTGATAGGTTGTGCAATAAGTTTTTATGGAATGGTAAGCGCCCTAGATTAAAGTTGAAGAGATTGCAGAAGTCTATAGATTCAGGAGGTTTGGGGGTCCCAGATTTGGTTTTATATCATTACGCTTTTAGTCTTAGACATTTGATTCATTGGGCTCTCCCCCCTGAGAGAGCTCCCCCTTGGTTTTATTTGGAGAGTTACTTGAACAGCCCTCTTCCCCTAGTACATCTAATCACAATTAAACTTTCTTCTGAATTTCAGTCGCATCCTATTATATCCTTTTTACAATACGTTTGGAAGAGAGTTGCTTCTATACTAGAGTTTAGCTCTCATCTTCATTCTATGGCTTCTATTTGGCTTAACCCAAGTCTCCATATTGGAAAATCCCCATTTATGTGGAAAATCTGGGTGAAAAAGGACATCTTGATGTTAAAAGATCTATATGAAGGGGGAGCTCTCAAATCATTTGATGTTCTACGGGCACAGTATGGACTACCACAGAATCAGTTTTGGAAATATTTACAACTTCGACATCTGCTGTGTCAAGTCTTTGGATCTACAACTACCCCTCCTCCTGATGTAGATTGGCTCATCCAGGCTTTGAGTTCCTGTGGCAAAAGATCTAAGGCCTCAAATTTCTATTTAATGCTCCTTAAGAGCTCAAATAAAGACTCTACATTCCTTAAACACGTATGGGAAAAAGATCTGAATTCACAATTTACTGATGTTGAATGGGCAAATATTTTAAAGAATGGGAAGAAAGTGTCTAGGGAATTGAAAACCAGACTTGTTCAATTTAAAATTTTGAATCGATTTTACTGGACACCTCGTAAAATGTTGAGAGCGAATCTCATTCACTCTTCAAGCTGCTGGAGATGTCTACAGGGGGAGGGGACATTAATCCATATGATTTGGAGTTGTTCGGTTATACAAGACTTTTGGTTGCAGATCCATAGACATATTATGACAATTGTTAAGCAAGAAGTGCCATTTACTCAGAGACTTTTTGTCCTTGGGGATCCATCAATGATTCAGGACCCAATCTCTGATGCCGAGTGGATTCAGACTGCTTTGATGCTGGGCCGAAAGTTGATCACTTTTTACTGGAAATCTTCCTCTGCCCCACCCATAGCTCAATGGCTCAGGGAGTTGGGCAAGCTTGCTGCACTAGAACGCCTTTCATATAAACTTTTGGACAAGATGGACAGCTTCTATAATAAGTGGGGACCCTTTCTTACCTTTATAGGTGTAGTAGATTAAGCTAATCATCTTAAGAGTATTAGGGTGGAAATGGAATGTTTTATCCTCTCACTGGGTACATTTCCTTTTTTTTTTTTTTTTTTTTTTTTTTTTTTTTTGTTCCTGTTTTATTTTCTAAATTGAAAACCCAATAAAAATTCAAATTACAAAAAAAAAAAAAACTTTATACAGTCCTGCAACGATGGGGGACGAGTGAAGCAACAGATGGAGGTGACCACTGGCAGTTGTAGCTTGAACCCTACACGCAGGTGGCTTGGTGGCAATAGTCGCTCTCCTTCTGACCCCGAGACAACAGTAAAGTTTGGCGTTCCCCCAGGCGACTGAGTAGCCTCTTTAGGACAGCACTGCTCACCCTCACATGAGGGATGGGACTAGAAAATGTGTCCCAAACAAATGCTTGTCCCTTCCAACTGGCCAGCATACTGCGGCTGGCAGTTCTACTCCCCAAGCAGTCGAAACCAAAGAAGAAAGACACTAATTCTTAGTGCGTGGAATGTACACACACTCATGGACAGAGAGGCCTCCTCGAGGCCTGAGAGAAGAACAGCCCTCATTTCAAGGGAACTGGCCCGCTACCGCATTGACATTGCGGCTCTCAGTGAGACCAGACTAGCCAAAGAAGGATCTGTGGCCGAACTAAAAGACGGCTACACCTTCTTCTGGAAAGGCAAGGCCAAAGATGAAGAGAAGATCCATGGAGTAGGACTGGCCATCAAGACATTGGTTCTCAAGCAACTTCCTGACCTACCAACGTCAGTTAATGAACGGCTGATGAAACTCCATTTCTCCCTCAACTGTAACCGGCATGTTACCCTTATCAGCGTGTATGCCCCAACTCTCAACAGCAGCAATGAAGTGAAGGAAGTCTTTTATGAGGAGCTTAGTACCCTCGTGAAGGACACTCCTCCCAATGACAAACTCATCCTGCTAGGCGATTTCAACGCCAGAGTCGGAACAGACTGCTTTAACTGGAAAGGCGTGCTGGGGCCACACGGCACTGGAAAATTAAACTCCAACAGCTTGATGCTCCTGAGCCTTTGTGCTGAAAATCACCTCGCTATCACAAACACACTGTTCCGGCAAGCAGACAAATACAAGACAACATGGATACACCCAAGATCCAAACAGTGGCATCTGATAGACTTTGCCATTTGCCATCATAGAGACACCCGTGACATCAGGATCACCAGGGCCATGCGCGGAGCAGAGTGTTGGACGGACCACCATCTAGTCAGATCCATCCTATCCCTGCACGTTTCTCCAACACACTGCAAGATGCCGAAAGTCATCAGGCCAGCGTTAAACATCGCCAATCTTAAACAACCTCAGCAATGTAGTGAATTTGCAGAAGATCTGGATGGCCGATTGATTGCCCATGGACCCCTGACTGGCTGTCCAACACAAAGGTGGGAACAGTTTAGAGCACTGGTGACGGAGTCAGCAAAAACCACCATCGGCCCCAGGAAACGAGTGCACCAGGACTGGTTCGACAAGAACATCAAGACACTCCTGGATGACAAGCAGAAGGCCTTTGTTGAGTGGCAGAATGACCCCACTTCCATTTCCAAGCGTGATTGCTTCAAGCACCTCCAGAGACAGGCACAAGCAGCGCTGCAAAAGATGCAGAATGAATGGTGGGAGAAGAAGGCAGATGCGGTGCAGAGATACGCCGACATGCAGAATTCCAAGATGTTCTTCAGCGTCATCAAGGAAGTATATGGACCTGCCAAGCCATGTACTACCCCACTCCTGTCGGCAGATGGCTCAACTCTGCTGAAGGAGAAGAGCAGCAACAGTGCGCGATGGAGAGAACACTTCAACTACCTGCTCAACAGACCCTCCACTATAGACCCCCACGCCCTCAAGCTGATCCCACAAAAACCCACCATCGACTGCCTCGACCTTCCCCCTACAATGGACAAAGTCTTGAATGCGATCAGGCAGACCAATTCAGGCAAAGCACCTTGGATGGATGGAATCCCGGCAGAAATATTCAAATCAGCCGGTCCTGTGGCCCTCGAAATCTTCCATTCCCTCCTCACCAGAATCTGGGATGAAGAACAACTGCCCAAAGACTTCAGGGATGCCACTGTCGTCTCCCTGTTCAAGAATAAGGGTAGCAAGTCTGACTGCAGCAATTACCGAGGTATCTCCCTTCTATCTATTGCCGGAAAAAATACTGGCCCGGGTCCTCCTCAACCGACTGATCAACAACATTCTGAAGGGAGCCTGCCAGAAACACAGTGTGGATTCCGCCCAAACCACAGCACCGTGGATATGATCTTCTCTGTCCGCCAAGTGCAGGAGAAATGTCTAGAACAAAACATGGACTTATATGCAGTCTTTATCGACCTGACTAAGGCTTTCGACATGGTGAACAGGGAGGCCCTCTGGATCATCCTATCCAAGCTTGGATGCCCAGACAAGTTTGTAAATCTCATACGCCAGTTTCATGACAACATGACTGGGCAGTTTCTCTGAGGTGGAGAGGTATCGGAGCCATTTAACATCAGCAACAGCGTCAAGCAGGGGTGCGTTCTGGCCCCGGTCCTCTTCAACCTCTTTTTCTCGTGTGTCCTCAACCATGCCATCAGGGACTTGGACCTTGGGGTATACCTGCGATACAGACTTGATGACTCACTGTTCGACCTCCGCCGACTGAAGGCTAAGACCAAGGTTGCAGAAAAGATTGTCCTGGAAGCACTTTTTGCTGAAGACTGTACCCTCATGGCCCGCACGGAGTTTGATCTCCAGATCATCGTGAATAAGTTTGCAAAAGCCTCACGCCTTTTTGGTCTCACCATCAGCCTCGGCAAGACAGAGGTACTGTTCCAACCAGCACCCGCCTCCACTGTCCCTCCCACTCCATCTCAATCGAGGGTACCCAACTGAAGACGGCAGACGACTTTAAGTACCTCGGCAGCATCATCAGCAACGACGGCAGACTGGATAAGGAGATCAATGCCAGAATCTGCAAGGCCAGTGAAGCTCTTGGTCGTCTCCGAGCTCATGTCCTGAACCAGCACAACATCTAGCTGTCCACGAAGCTCAAAGTGTACAGGGCTGTTGTCCTCACCAGCCTTCTCTATGGATGTGAGACGTGGACCGTGTACAAAAAACACCTGAAGCAGATGGAGAAGTTCCACATGAGAAGCCTACGGATGATCATGAACATTCACTGGCAAGACCGGGTCACAAACTTTGAGGTCCTAGACAGAGCTGAGATGACCAACATCGAGGCCATGACTCTGAAAGCCCATCTGCAATGGGTTGGTCATGTGATCCAGATGGCTGCCCACAGGCTGCCCAAGCAGCTCATGTATGGCGAACTCTGCTCTGGCAACCCCTGGCTCTATAAAAATCACAACAATGGTGATATTGGACAGCCCTGCCGGCATCCCCTTTCTATCTCAAAACTATTGGATAAACTACCATTAATCTGTATTTTAGCTAATGGTTTATAGTACAGTGCTTGTAGCACCTTAACAAAACTTTTATGGAACGTTGTCCGCCAGTGATGTGGGACTGTTGCTTTTTTTGACCACTTGTTTTCCAACATATTATAGGTAATTTAAGATTATCTCTTATAAAAGTTATAAGACTGAGCAAAAAGACGTTCTGACCCTTGTTAAAGGACACATTCATTAAACATGGTGCATTTGTATGTTTTAATCTTCAATTATTCAGTCTCCCATTTATACCTATGGACAATTTGAAGTCCCCAGTTAAGGCCAGTTCTCAAATATCCCACCAGAGCCTAGCTAAAACATGTACCCACCGCATAGCCTGATGTGGTTATGTAAATCAAGCTTTATATCCTAAATGGTCAAGTCTTTCCTTTTAGAGAAAGTCTTATTTTCTGTTAAGTGTGCCTGTATGCTAAATCCCAGAAGACAGGGAGTTGGGCTGTGTGGCTCCAGATTTATTGGTTACTTCAGGATTGGAAAGGAGAGAAATTGTCTAAATAGAGATAAAATATCCAGAGAAAATCCCCGCTCTGTGGGTGTGGTGGTGGCTGAGAGAGTTCTGAAAAGTTCCCTTTCTGTGTTTGAGCTCATATTCTCCACACAGTCATATGAAGACCCCGAGGAGGCTGCAAACAGATGAGGTGTTGTAATAACATAGCTGAAAAATTGACTGGAATAGTTTCAACCTTAGTCAGCGTGACTTCTGAGTGGGAATTGTGTGACTTTAGTTTGAAAATTGTTGGCACTGATTTGCCCACGACAGCTGTTGCTGCAGCAGAGGTTGGCCGCTGCTATTTGTGTATTTGTTTCTTGCTGTTTACTCTCTCGGAGGCAGTTGTGCTTCAGTGCATTTAATATCTTAAGGATTGCAAAGCGGTTTCATAAATTTCTTGAGGAAATGTAGAAATATGACAAGTGCTTTTGTACCTTATTCACACAGTGACTAATCTGAATTTTCTCATATGATTCACAATCTGTTTTTTTCCTGCTCCTGTTTTTTGGAGAAGATCCCAGCCCAGCTCAAATCACATCCCATCATTTATTTTTCCCTCCCTGTCTTATCTCAGAGTTGCTCACTTTACTCCCTCATAGCGCTCTCCTTCTGTCCAATTTTTGTCCTTCCAAGAATGCCAGAGGACTTTCTTGCTCTCTCGCTCTCTCTCTTTCTCTCTCTGTCTCTGCTTCTCTCCACCCTGTCCCACACGTATTGAAAAAAATCATAAATTAAAGGCTTTGATTTCATGGATCAATGGGCTGCAACTGATCAATCCTGCTTTATATTGGAGAGACGGGCAGTAAGAGCAAGTGTCTATTCTGATGAGGAAATGCAAGCAAAAGCAACATAAAAGGCCCTTTTAAGTCAAAGGTTGTCTGTCAGGGAAATGGAAAATAATGTTGGACACCCCAACACACACACACACACACACACACACACACACACACACACACACACTGTATACATTTAGTCAGCATTGATTTTTTTTTTCTTTTTTTGGTGGGAGAGGGGGTGGGGGGGGGGCGTGACAAAACTACTGCTCCCCTGGTGGTATATCTGAAGCTTTGAGGTGAGGTGTTCCCATCTGGAAGTCTTCAGAAGCAACTCCCAGAGGTTTGCCATGTTGTGCACACTTTTCAGCCTCCCGTGACAAAATATGACTAGGAAAATAAGGGGTGGAAGATGAAATTGTGTCCATGTGAATGGCGAGAAAGAAGAAAAATCCACGTCAGACTGTAAACGATGCATTATTATACGCATGTAACAGCCCCACCTCACTCAGAGCCCTTCGACACCATGTTCCATTGCGTGATCAGCCTGTCTGCTGCAATATTCCCTGACGCTTACAGATACTTCTGAGCACTCACGAACTGTCACCCAGTTCTGCGGAGGCACGACTGACAAAAGCATCCTCCTCCTCCCTCTGCAGTGTCTCAATCTGCCTCTTAGCAATAACATCTGGCTTTGGTGACACTCCTGCTTGCACCAGTGCACGTGTGACTGTGCTCACTTTTGCGGGTGCTTTCTCATCTTGGTGGTTGCCCCCTTAGCGAGACAGAGGCTAGGGGCTCTTGGGAAATGTGCACTCAGGCACTGGGTACAATGAAGGAGACACAGTGAGGAAATGAAGGAGAGATTTCTGATCAACTCAGTACAAGATGTCAATGTCAGTGTCAACTTTATTTATATAGCACATTTAAAAACAACAACAAGATTGGCCAAAGTGCTTTACACATGATAATAAAACATATGATGAAATACATACAAGATGATTGCTGGGTTTAATTTGGTTTTGATTATACTGTACATGTGGTTTCTGGGTAGCTTGTGGTGTCAGTTGGATGAAGAAGGAAGAATTTTGTGGATGAGTTGATGGTGTTTGTTTGATAAAACCAAGATGGCTGATTACTTACATGACTCAGTGCAACAAGGAACATTTTATGTAACACAGTTGTTTTCAGATACTTAAAGTCTGGTCTTTGAATGAATGCACAGTGTTACTGAGAGTTAAATTATACAGATATACCGGAGTGGTGTCCTAGAGGTAGAGCGTCCGCCCCACAACCGGGAGGTCGTGGGTTCAAGTCCCAGCCGGGTCATACCAAAGACCATATAAAAATGGTACTTCCTGCCTTCTAGCTTGGTGCTCAGCAAAAATAGAATGGAGGAAGGAAAGTTGGTTGCCCAGCCACAGGGGGTGCACAATTCAGTGTACTCCCTGTGCTGGTCCCAAGCCCGGATAAATGGGCAGGGTTGCGTCAAGAAGGACATTAGGTGTAAAAAATCCTTGCCAAATCAGCATGTGGATCATTGCAATATAAGGTGATGATACGCTGTGACGACCCCAAAAGGGAGCAGCCAAAGACAAAAAAAAAAAAAAATATATATATTTACAGATGTTTAGATAAACTGTATAAAAACACACCTAACTTTTTTTCTCACTGTCTGACATTAAATAAGACTAAACTTTTCCTGCTTTATGCCATTTAGGATTACCAAATAGCTTAACGATGTTTATACAAGGGCAGACTTTGCGAAACTGAATAAAGTTTTTTTTTCCAAAAAGGATGGGACTTCCGGGTCACGGAGGTATAATTTCTTTTCAAACAGCGCCTCACTGTGGAAATTAAGGTATCAAACACAGTATTGCAATTCTCACTGAGAGATGACAGACTTGACAGTAAATTACTGTTAGTAATTAATGGTTACTAGAACACCTTTGAAGCGGAGTGATAGACATCCAGTGAAACAATGGAGTGCAATTATGGTGGAATATAGTAACTCCTGGAATCCCTATTGTCCAATCAGATTGCTCGGTCAGAACTAACTGTTGTATAAATGCTCTATATACACTGTATATACACTGGAAATCAAAGTTCAATCAGAAGCAAGACCTTCACTCTTAATCAAACTGTGATGAGAACTATAAAGCATAATTAAAATGCACTCAGTTTGCTGTGAGTTTAAATGGATTTTTAACCCGTTTTTTCTTGTTGTAAACGAACACATTGCACATCAAACAGAAAAAACAACGTGCTTCCAGGGCCCAATATTAACAACAGGCAAGCTCTAAATATGGGTGCATGTTTCCTTTGGTGTGTGGCTCTTGGAGGGCTACCCACAGCCCACTGGCTTGTAAATTATGAGGTAAAACATCTTGAGTCATTTTGAAGCTCATTTTACAAGTGTATAATCACAAAATTAGCATTCAGATTGGGTGTATATAAACTTTACTTTTACTTTAATTCTTCGTTTCATGTGGTCATATTTTTCTCAGACAAAACTGATTTCTTTTCAAGAGCAAAGTAAGTATAATAGCATTTGCTTCAACAAAAAAAGAATATACTGAGTTGACTACCGCTATCTGTTCGCTATAATAGAGGAAGCTTCATGACTTTATGTGGACTGGGACCATAGCATGGCCAATCAAACGTGACAGAGAGAGAGAGAGAGAGAGAGAGAGAGAGAGAGAGAGATTTTTGATTTTTAAAAGATCTTTAATAAACACACTTGTCCATCAGTCAATACAATTTCTATATCATGCTATGTTACACAGAAAATTAATCCCCCAAAAAACGCCCCAAAAAAAGCTGTTCATCATGAACTGAACAGAGGACATTCTCCAGGGACCAGAGGGTCCTGAAACCTTCCACATCCCCATTCCCCATAAAAAACTGAAAGTCCAGCCTGATTCTGGCTTTAAGTAGCCTCACAAATAAAATTTTGACATCAACATCATTCTCAACATTTTCAAGTTTTCTTCTCCGGCTTACATAGATAGCCAACTTTGCCTGTCCTAAAACAAAGTTCAGTAGTTGACACTTCTGCTTAAAACGACGATTGTACATAAAACCACAAATGAAAACCTGCTTAGAGAAAACTTCCTTAAAAATATGAAAAAGTTTTGTGAGAAGTTCAAAGAGGCCACTCAGGCGCTGACATTCAATAAAACAATGAAAAACAGTCTCCCTAGAGGAACAAAAAACACACTGATCACTGACACTGCTGTTAATCACAGAAACAAAAGCATTGACAGCTATAATACCATGCAGGACCCTCCACTGTAAGTCTCCATGTCTCTTAGGGAGAGGGGCTTTGTAAAGAGCCCTCCAGGCAGGCCGATGCCCTTTTCCTAGTTTAAAATAGGCTCTCCAAGGAGTGTCCACACAGGTGTTCAATCGGTCCTTGTTGAGTGCCATCACCACCAGTCTGTAGAGTGCCTTACCACTGGCTCCTCCAAAGTCCACACCAGTGGGAGCACAGAATGCCAGTAAGGAGCAAGGAGCGACGTCAAAGTCCATATAGAGCGTGAGAGAGGGAAAGGGGTCAGTGCTTTCTGGCTGCAGCGTGCCATTGCTAAAGTCCAAGAGTAGGGAGTGCTCAAGTCCATGAAGCTCCTGTTTCCAGTGTGCAAGAAGACCATCGATGAAACGATTCGACCTGACACCAAGATGAGCTGCTAAAGCTGAGGCGTTGTTGAGGCCAGGACCAGCCAGTTCCACCACTTGCTTCAGAGTGAGAATGTTCCTGGAACACAGCCTATCAAGGAAGGTCCTTCCAACTCCCGGCAGGACACCAAGGCGACCACCAAAAACCAGCGGCTCCCTCAACAACCAGTAGAGGGAATCGCATGGCCCTCTTTGTTTTTTAAAAAGAGTCCACACTGAAAAGAGACTGCGGTAAAAACTGGGTAAAGACAGTGCATTAGAGTTCTTAAAATCCATTAAAAACACAGGGAGGTCTAGCCCAAGCCCAAGGACTCTCTGTAAAATAACACAGGCCAAAGGCCTCCATACCAGGTCCTGGGGGCCCGTCAGCAGTCTCTGTATGAAAGTCAGTCTAAAAGCAGCACATCTACTAGCTAAATGAATCACTCCTTGCCCCCCCTCCTCTTTGGGAAGAAATAACAGGGCTTGAGGAACCCAGTGGAGTCCACCCCCCCAAAAAAAGTCCACCAAAACAGACTGAATTTTGGACAACAAACCAGCAGGGGGGTCCATGCACATGAGGCGGTGCCACAGGGATGAGGAAACAAGATTATTTAAAATGAGCACTCTTCCTCTAAAAGATATTCTTGACATTAGCCACTTCCACTTGTTTAGTCTCCCGTTAATCTTCTCTATGACCCCATCCCAATTTTTTTGCTCAAACTGCTGATTTCCAATAAAGACACCAAGATACTTAAAACCTCCTTTTTTCCAAATCAACCCACCCGGCAGCGTAAGCTGATTTTCTAGTTTCTCCCCCACCATCAGAGCCTCGCTTTTCCCCCAGTTTATCTTTGCAGAGGAAAGTTGGCCAAAAAGATTGACACTCCTAACCAGAACGTCAATGTCACTCTGCTTATTTAGCAGAATGACTACATCATCTGCATAGGCCGACAGCTTGAACGTGGTGTCGCAGCCAGGAAAAGTAACTCCTGATAGATCCCTTCTCAGGCAGTGAAGCAAAGGCTCTATGGCGAGGGAGTACAGCATCCCTGAGAGAGGGCAGCCCTGCCGAACCCCCCTCTGGACTTTTAAAGGGGCAGACAGGCCCCCATTTATCTTCAGCACACTCTCAATGTCACTGTACAAGACCCGTATCCTGGCTATGAAGCCTGGGCTGAACCCAAAAGCTGTTAAAACTGTCCATAAATATTGGTGTTCAACCCGATCAAACGCCTTTTCCTGGTCAATTGAAATCAAACCAGTTTCTACCGCCAATGAACCAGAGACCTCCAAAATATCCCGAATTAAAGTGACGTTGTCACTAATCAGCCTGCCAGGCACACAGTAAGTCTGGTCTACATGAATGAGCTCGCTCATCACCTTTCTCAGTCTTCGGGCCAGAGCTTTTGAGAGAATCTTGTAGTCTGTGCAGAGCAGAGAGACTGGCCTCCAGTTCTTTAGGCTCTGGAGGTCCCCCTTTTTCGGCAACAGTGTGATGATGGCCCTCCTGCAGGTCGTGGGTAGGGTCCCCCTTTCCAAGCTATCTTGGAGAACCTCCAGCAGGTCTGGACCAAGCAGGGGCCAGAATTCCTTTAAAAAGTCCACAGAGAGACCATCTATGCCTGGTGATTTTCCATTCTGGAGGCTCATTAGCGCCGCATGCAGCTCAGACAGAGACAGTGGAGCATCCAAGCCGGCAACAAGGTCCTCTGAGAGCACTGGAAGACCATCAAGGAAAACCTGGCCCAGTGACGTGTCCTCCCTCCACTCTGCTCTAAACAATTCACTGTAAAAGCTAGCAGCGTGTTTCCTGATCTCTGCTGCTGTGGAGATTGTTCTCCCGTCATCGCCCAACAAGGAGTGAATGAGCTTTCTCTGTCCATTTTTCCCCTCCAGTCCAAAAAAGTACTGGGAGGGCGAGTCCATCAGAGCTACATCCATGTAGCGTGAGCGGACCAGAGCACCCTGTGCGGTGACCCCTAGCAAGCTAGCCAAGGCTGACCTTTTTGACTTGAGAGCCTCTAAGTGCTCCTGTTTTCCTGTAGAACTGAGCAACTCCTCTAGTTCTACCACCTCAGTCTCCAGAACTTTCAAGGATTGGGTCAAGCTACGAGTGACATTTTGAGTGTACTGTTGGCAGAGTTGTTTTATCTGGGCCTTACCAAAATCCCACCACAATTGGAGAGAACTAAAAGAGGGTTTTTGTTCCCTGTGTGACTTCCAAACATCATGAAAAACCTCTTTAAAAAACACATCATTTAAAAGTGTATTGTTAAAATGCCAAAAAGCACTCTTACACTTTACATTTTCAATAAACACAGAACAAAACAGCAGGCAGTGATCAGTGAAACCAACAGGACAGATACAACTATTTTTAAAAACACTCATTTGATGTTTAAAACCATAAAAACGGTCTAACCTAGCCATAGATAAAAAGGTTATCTTTGACATGGCTCCAGGTGTACTGCCTCTGGTCCCCATGATGTGATCTCCACACATCGGCCATTTCATGTGTTTTCACCAGTTCTCTCAGCCTATTGGCAGAAGCAGGGTGAGGCTCCTGATGGTTCCTGTCTAGTCTGTGGTTTAATGTACAGTTAAAATCACCCCCCAGAAATAAAAAACTATTTGGATCACAGGACTTAACCGTATCCGAAAGCACGTCAAAGACCCTGATCCTCTCTGCTCTCTGTGTTGGCACATACACGTTTATAAAAACGAAGTTCACGTTTTCAAACTGTACCTTTAATAAGAGGAAATGACCTCTCACCACCTCTTCTACCTCATAAGAGACAGGCACACAACCCCTAGAGAAAAGTACAGCCACCCCCCCACTGCTACTGGATTTGTGGCTAAAAAAAATGCAGCCATCCCACTCTTTTCTCCAATGGCTCTCAATGTCCACAGTGCTGTGAGTCTCCTGGACCATCAGCACGTCAAGTTTCTTTAAATTAAAAAGCTTGTATAAAGAGGCCCTTTTTACATTATCCCTGGCCCCATTAATATTGAGAGTGCCAATTCTAAGGTGGGGCATTAAAAAGGATAAAAATAGGGTACAGTAAAACACACATAGCATAAAAGGGAAGAAGCAAACTAAGAGTCAACATGACTGTTAGTAATTTGCAATTTCAGTTTAGCAACCAGTTTCTTTAAACGATAAATTTCCTGATCAGTGAAAGTCTCATTCCCATCATTCAGTTTCATAAATTTGCGAGCTGATGCCACGAATAACTCCAGATCTGGAAAGTAATTTTCCACTTTCACAGCTCTGCTCCCCTTAGTCACCTGGAGAAATTGCCTAATTTTAGTAAAACAATAGGAGCTTTGCTCCTCCTGCGTCTGCGTCTGCATCAGTTCAGACTCATCTCCACTTTCGTCAGAAGCGCTCTCATTCAGTAAATCTAAATTCCCAACCCTACTAGATTTAGCAGAGCTCTGCAAGTTTTCAGCACTTTTCCTTTTTTGTGCAGCTTTAAAAGGATCCTCTTCAACAAAACTACATTCCTGCATTTCTTCATGAAACGCAACGTTTGTCATGCAGTGTTTGCTCTGTGTGTCCGCTACAGCCTCAAACCGCTCCTCCCCCGCCTGCAAAGTCTGTTCATTCACGTTCCTTCGTTTAACTGCACTTTTACTTACACCCTCCACCTGTTTACCCCGGGCGACAGGCTCGTCACAATGATCAGAGCTGCCGCCAGACAGAAATTCCCCACCATCACTGTTTGGGGGGACAACTACCGTGCCCGCCGCGGCCACCCCAGCAGAGGCGGACGCGGACGCGGACGCGGACGCCCCCGCAGAAGTAGAAGCGGACGCGGATGCGGATGCGGACGCGGCCGCAGTCGCGGCCGCGACCGCCCCAGCAGAAGCGGGCGCCGCAGCGGCATCCCCCGCACCACATGTAGCGCTACCCTCCGGACCACCAGAAACAGCGGCGTCACCTTTCTTACCGCCAGTGCTCTTTGTGTTCGCCTTTTCAGGACATGACCTAATAAGATGGCCTTCTGCGCCACACGCAAAACACTTCATGGTTTCAGATGTTGCAAACACCAAGTAGCTAAAGCCGTCAATCCTGAAATTAAAAGACGCGTTCAGTTCAGCAGAGCTGTCTTTCAACACCATGAAACACTGCCTCCTATGACATACAACATGCTTCAGCAGGGGTGATTTACTACCCAGAGAGACCATTCTGATAGGGGACACAACCTGGCCAAAACGGGACAACTCTCTAATCAGCTGATCATTTTTAACGAAAGGAGGAGCGTTTGAGATGGTGATCCTCCTAGACGGATTCGCCAGCGGTAAAACGGGAGTAAAAGTGTCACCTATGACCACTCCCTGTGCCACCACCTGATCAGCTTTCTCAGTCGAATCCAGAAAAATCACAATTGCGCTGTTCATCCTCGATGCTGATTTTATGCTGCCATGCCCAACCACCTGTCCTACAGCGAGGCTGGCCTCCTCCACAGAACAGGGAACTGTCGGGAGGATTCTCACACCATGACGCCGGGTTAAGCGCTCAAACTCCACACCACCATCAATCACCGGCATGATGCCGGCCGGGAAAAACCGGCAGCAGAAGCTACCGTTCCCCAACACACTCACTCCAACACTCACACCCCAACACACCCACACTCAACCCACTATATTAAACACACACACCTCAAACACACAAGATAGAGAAAAAGTTAGAAAATACAAAGTTTAAAGTACTCACTCGACACCACTCCACACCCCTGCTCCCACAAACGCCCACGCATGCGCACGAGAGAGAGAGAGAGAGAGAGAGAGAGAGAGAGAGAGAGAGAGAGAGAGAGAGTAGCACACAGGAGCTACTGCAGAGATCATATTATGAAAAAGAAAATTACCCCCTCCATGTCAGAGGATCAGAGGAGATGAAGAACCAAAAACTTTATTCATGTCTTATTCTAGAAGGTACCGGATCAGAATTTTGGGGACCTCTAAGGAATATCTCAAGTGTGCATTTGCGCCACAGTTTGCATCTTGCGTCAGAGGAGTCTTTAAGTCTTTAGTTTCTATCAGAGCATTGTCTGTTTTTCCACTGTGTGCCATCACCACCTAGGGACTTACTGTGTGCACAGTTTGCGCTCCTAACATCTTAACATGTTTCGACTGTGCACTGCACAGTCGAAACATGTTAAGAAGGTAAAGACATCTCCTTTCTATTTTTGTCTTTAATAAGAACAAAAGGTAAATAATTAAAAGAAGACAAAATGAACCTACTTGAACGATGTTGATATTATGTTGTATTCTCTGTCATTGTGCCTTTTGCAAAAAACAGACCTAAAGTCAGCGGTGCATTATCAGTCACTGTCTAAGCAGCACATTTAAAAGTCGTGAGCATGCATGTATGACTGTTCCTACACAGGGGCCAGAATTTCTCAATGTACATTATTTTGATCGACTGATTTTTTTTTTTTAATTATCATAATCCATTACCTGATCTGTCCGTTTTATTTGATAAAAGACTGAATGGCTTGATCATTCTTCTTTTTTCTTTAATTTAACCACCAAACTTTTCTGTGCTGTTGTACAGCGGGACTGGGACACATCCGTCACCCTTGGCCAGAGCGGAGCTTGCCTGCTGGGATTCTACACCCAGAACAAATCACACAATGCCAACTGACAGTTTTATTATTTTCCTCCACATTCACTGTCATTCTTTTAATCTGCTCTGATGAAGGCCAGCAGGCCAAAACATTAGCATGTAATTTTGACAATGATCAAAATAAATTGGGTGAATTTGGAAGATAGTCAGACTGTCAAGTTTGGTGTGTGCTGCCTCTTACTTCTGATTTGGATCATCTTGGTTTTGCACCACAAGTCTAATTGGGGAAGCGCCTCCTTACAGAGAAGTCAGTTCTTTTAACAGAATGATTCAAAATCGAAATGTAATCAGAACAGGCTTGATTTTGATCTCGTCCACGGATATCCCGACAGTTTTGTTTTTCTTTGAGTGAGCTCATTATGCCCTCCTTCCCTTTCTGCCTTATTTGAAGCCAGAATAAAATTAATTGTTTTGGCAAGTAAAAATGTGCTTTGACATAAATGGTCTTGGACTGATAGAGGTTTTTTTTTTTTTTCAACTAGACCTCTCACAAATTTACGAGAAAAGCTTGCAATTTTATGACAAAAAAGATATGATAAATGAAAAAAAATTCAGATTAAAATCAGTTTACAGGGAAAAAAAAGTTGTAAATTTAGAGGAGAAGTTAAAAAAGACAAGTCACAAAAAACTAAAAACTTGAAAATAAAACTGCAGATTTTAGAGGGAGCTGAAAACTTATAACAAACAGTTACAAATTAACAAGATAAAAGTCTCAAGTTTCATAAAAAGAAAGACACACAGTTACAAGTAAAAACTGAAAACTCGTTTAAACCTTTTTTCCAAATTTAGCTGAAGTTGAAAATATAAGAGAAATGTCAAATTCTTTGTGAGAGAAGTTGTGCCTTTAACAGAAAAGAGCGTGCATATTACTTACAGGTCAGGCTATACTTATCTCTGCCGTTTTATCTTCATTATCAGGATTAAATGTGTTTTGTAGCTCCATGCAGATGTTTTATTGCAACAAAGTTTTCAGAATGGCTCTTTCCACAGCAGAGAACGACAACCCCTATGCCAGACCAATAATTTACAAAGTTAAGTGGTGTATTTCTGCATGTTTTCTATTCTACTCCTTACCTGCCTGCAGGAAGTGTAAATTTGCTAAATTTCCTCACGCATCCCGGGAGTCAGTGATCAATCAGCAGCATAACACACTGGCAGGATGCTTTGTTGCTCCACCTTTTTGTTTGTGTCTGCTAGTACAGCCCCCAGCTTTGTTGTTGAAGCTATTAGTATGGAGAATGGTGGTTATCTCTCCCTGCAGAATGTCTAATGCTGTATTATTTGAGAATCTCTCAGAAAAGCTTTCAGAAGAGTTCTTCGTGCGTTTGTTTACGCCTTTGGTGAAAGTATGCGCCCCAACTCTCCACCAAGTTTAAAGCACACTAGATAGAAGATGATGTAAAGATACAGATAAGCCAGAGTGTCACAAATCCACCTGACAGCTGGTTCTGAGAAGGGGCTGACACAATGCAGGAAGTATAATTATTATTATTATTATTATTATTCCTCCTCCCCAGGACACCCTCATAGCATCTGTATACTGACCTCAGAGGCCCAGGTGGTGTCTGTGCCCTGAGGGGTCTGGCAGGCAGCCAAGTGTTTTCCATTCTGGTTCTTGTTGCCTAAAATGCACATTGATGACTCAGTTTGCACACAAGAAGGATAATATCACTAAAGCAACGTTTTATGACCAAAAGTCCTTCTGTATTTACAGCAAAGTCACTGCCTCTGTTTTGCTTTTCCTCTCCAAGGTCGGACCTCAGGGCAGGAGAGGCCCGCGTCTGTGCCAGACACAGCTCAGAGCAGACCCAGAGTCCAGCAAATCCACATCCCTGTCATCATCCCGCCACCGCCTTCCAGTCCCAGGCAGCCATACATTCCTGGCCAACCAGCGCAGCCCAACACACACGCCATCAAGATCAGCCCTCCGAGCCAGCCTTCCAGATCCCAGCAACCAGGCCGCCCCGCCCTGCCGCTAGTTCCCGTAAGGCCCGTGGTGGAGACGGGCGAGGCGGGACCTCCGGGATACACCCGCAGGGTGACTGTGAGAAGAGGGTCAGAGGATTCGTCCAGCACACCTGTCAAAGGGTTCGCCGGGGCACCGGGTGAGCAGCGTTAGGTGTCAAAATGGTGTGAGTCTCCTGAGGTGGCGAAAGTAGGAATGCATGATAGTAGAATTTTTGCCAATATGCCAATATTTTAAAACTAGTTTTTGCCGATTGCCGATGTTGCATATATATGTTGCATATATATGTGTGCATATATTTTTTCCCACCTATAGTATTTGCATCTCCTTTGACTTACAGTGATGATTAACTGGCATATAAAGACACATTCCCCAAGGAAAATAAGATAACTACCTCAACTTAATATGAAAATAAATACGTGTTATGTATTTTCAGACAAATGTACGAGGGGAGGGAGGCTCTGCATCCCTTTATAATATTAGAATATACGCGATCCAGTGTTATCTCCTCATGTTGCACACTTAATATGTTGGTCAAAACCAGGTCTGCTGCTAGCACATAGCCAAGTGCTAACTTAGCATTAGCATCTGGACCACTGTTACCACAGCAACAGAAACCTCCCGTGACAGCAGCTCCAGGTTCAGTGAGCAGTACTTATCGATGACCACAGGGATTGTGAACAAATCCTTATTCACATATATACAAACTCCACTTCCACAGCTCTCACCAGATTCCTCTGTCCTGCGCTTCAGTGTAGTTAGCAGCACGCGAGCTCACCCACGGTATCTATGATCTTGGGGTGTAGCCGGCTTTGAATCTGGGCTACATATCCAGTTTTTGTTTGTCAGTCTTGTTTCCAAGGGACCGCATTTGTGACAGAAAGGCTAGGCAGCGTCGGTCTGTTTGGAGCCCTGTTAGCCGAGCCGCTTCTGTTTACGCAGTTGCCTCCGCCTCCCGACTGAGGAGAGCGTAAACGCCGGTGCTGTAATGGGAACTTGGAACATTCGCCCAATTGTGCAGTAATTCCTTTCTGCTGTAGACAATGTTTGATGTACTTCCAAGAGTGCTTAGCCACAAGAAGTAATACAAAGAACCACAGCTGAGGGACTACACAGTGGCAGCCAGAGTGTGGAGGGGGCAGCCATGTTAGCTGAGGTACGCTCGTCTGACGTAATGACGTCAGTCCCTCACGCTGAGGGGAAAGCGTAATGCTACCAGCAGAGCACGAATCGAGACCCTTGACTCTACTGTAATATTCTATCAGCTATAAATAGTCATTTTTGCCGGTGGCTGATAGATAATTTTAAATGCTCTATCGACCGATACTGATAGGATGCTGATACTGTACAGTATCGTGCATCTCTAGTTGAAAGATACTGCATTTAGGCTCATTTTATTTTCACTGAAGACAATCTGGGCTTACTGCACAGGGCAAATTATGTAATACATCTGTTAAAAATGTATGAATGCATGATGTTGGGTTCCTGCGTTGCTGTTTTAAAACCTGCTGACAGTCACATACTTCATGCACTGGCAGAAGCTGCAAGCCTCCCCACTGAAATATGGCCTTTTGTTACCATAATGATACAAATGACGAGGCACAAGGAAGAAGGGGGTTGTAGGTTTTCCCCTCTGTCTGCTGTTTTAAAGGAGTCATTGACTGAAGAGTTGTGTTTTGGTAGGTTTTAACCTTCTGAAGTGCATCTGTTGGTCACGTGATTATCGAAAAATTATCAAAATACTCACTTATCTTAAAAAAGCCCTCATTTAGCCACTCATTCATAAATGCTTCTGTGCTTACTTTACTTCAGGGACCAGTTTTATCCCATCGACCACTGAAACCACACACCCCTGTCCACCAGTGATGCTTTATTTCATTCATTTGTTTTACACAGATTTACATTAGTTGGCTCAGGCTTGCTATCTGGGCTAGGAGCTAGTCAGCTACAATAGTGATGGAAGAGGGAGGGTGGCGTTAACTACGGTTCTTTGTCATTTAAAGAGACATGCACTGAAGTGAGATTCAGAGGAATGCTGCAAAAGATGCTTGACAGTTATGCCGCAACAATTAAATAATTAAAGAAAAATTGACCAAAATATGTCACAAACATTTCATGAAGACCTGTGGGAGCTGTCAACATGTGGGAAAAGTTGACCCCTGTAAAAAGGTGAATCTTAAACTGCAAAACTTCTGTTTCTGCAACTTGTTGTTTTAGCCTAATCTCAGAAATATAAACTTAAGTTGGTACGCAGTGCTTCTGGGAGGCTACGACCAAACCTTTTTATTTCATAAAAAAAAAATTCTTTAATGTTAAAATACAACATAGTGCTTTATAGTACACTTGACAAATTAAAGTTAAAGGGTGTAAGTGCACACACAGTTAGTAGCGGTCCTGAGTGACCTCATGGTTCCTCTTAAGAGATCTAGGCTCAGTAACATGAGGTGCATCCAGCAGGAACTGTAAAGTCCCTTTATGTAAATCCTCATTTGGACAAACTGCCCTCTCCATTCGTGGAATTAAGATGTGGAATGTTTTGTCTTCGGAATTCAAACTGGGTACAGGCTGGAATCATTTTAAATTGAACTTGAAACAGTTTTTAAAGAGGGAACAGTCATGTTGTCATGAATAATTTGCTGTTAGTGTGGGGCAACACGGTAGTGGAGTGGTTTGCACTGCGGCAGCACAGCAACTCACCCTTGGCCGGGGGATCCTGGGTTCGATCCCAACCCCGACCAACAGTGATCTGTGTGGAGTTTGCATGTTCTCCCCGTGTCTGCTTGGGTTTACTCCAGGATTTCTCCGGTTTCCTCCCACATGCCAAAAACATGCAAGTTAGGTTAATTGGCATCAAACTGGGGATTCTAAATTGTCCTTAGGTATGACTGTGAGAGTGAAAGGTTGCGTGTCTCTCTGTGTTGGCCCTGCGATGGACTGGCGATCTGTCCAGGGTGTACCCTGCCTCTCGCCCAAAGATGCTGGGATGGGCTCCAGTCCCCCGCGACCCGAAAAAGGATTAAGTGGAAGAAGATGGATGGATGGATACTGTTGTGCCTTGTTGGTTTGTGTTGTGTACTATTGGGACTGTGTATGTATTTCGTGTAGTTGTATAATGTGTTTTGTGTATTTTAAAAGTCCAACTAGGGGCTGGCATTGCAAATTAGCCTAGGCTACAAATGCTTTGGTCTGTAGTAATAATTTATGCTACATACTTGTCCCTATACAAATAAATAGTAAATAAAATAAAATAAAAATAGCACGTAAGTACAACACAGATATGCCACAAGTACCTTTTAAGTACTCAATAAGACTCATTTAAGAAACTCATAATCTGAGTAATAATCAAAAGCATGGGACTGTATTCTTTCACTTTGATTGGGTGTGTTTATGGTGTTACTACACAGTAATTACAGAATATTTATACTATACTTACAAGGTACTTATGCACTTCCTACACTGTAATTACACTCTAATCTATAACTGTTTTGTAGTGTTAACAAAGGTGCTCAAATACTTTAATCCCTATTTCATATGACTTCTGTAAGTAATAATATCAGTAATATTTATCATTTTGAACTGTTCTCATTATTTCTCCTTGTTTTTGTCCAGGAGTTTGAATGATAACAGTTCAAAATATAAACATTCATTATATAAATTATACTCGACCTCAGTCTATCAAGTCAACAGTCTTTACCAAGCTCTTTTAGCTTCTCTCCCTTTAACGCCAACCTCAGTAAGAGCGTCGTAGTTTTGATTGACCAAATTAAGGACATTATATAGATTCAGAAAAGGCAAAAGAGCAAGCCTCGGCCCAAAGGATCAAAGTCAAAGTCAAAGTGCCTTTATTGTCATTCCATTGTTAATAAACAATGCAACGAAATTGAGATGCTGCTCCCTATAAACAAACTATCACACTCACAGTTCACTCATGCATTTAACATTCTTATAATTACAACAATAAATAATGCTTGAAACAATATTACCTAAAAGTTCAATTCAACTTTATTTATATAGCACCATTTCACAACAACAGTCATCTCATAGCACTATCAACTGTAGGGGGAACCCCCACAGTTGCAGAAAGACCCCAGCAATCAGGCGATCCCCTGTGAGCAAGCACTTGGCGACGGTGGAGAGGAAAAACTCCCTTTTAACAGGAAGAAACCTCCAGCAGAACCAGGCTCAGGGAGGGGCAGTCATCTGCTGCGACTGGCTGGGGGGTGAGGGGATAGAGAAGAAGAAAAGAACAGACATGTAGAGAGCAAACAGCACGATGGGGACTCAATCTATGGGAGAGAACAAACAAATGTTAATGACCAGCAAAAAAAAAATATTTCATTGAGAGTGAGAAAAGGAGTGAGGCCCAGTGCATTACTGGAGGTCCCCCGGCTGACTAAACCTATTAGCAGCATAACTAAGGGAGGGTTCAGAAACACATGATCCCTCCCTAATTGTGGGCTATATCAAAAAGGTAGGTTTTAGCCCTATTCTTAAAAACAGAGATCGAGTCTGACTCCCGAATCCAGATTGGCAGCTGATTCCACAGGAGAGGAGCTTGATAACTGAAGGCTCTGCCTCCCATTGTACTTTTGGAGATTCTAGGTATTACAAGTAATCCTGCATTTTGGGAGCGTAGTGCTCTGTTAGGATAATACGGTAGTATCAGATCTTTTAAATAAAAAGGAGCCTGATTGTTTAGAGCTTTGTAAGTAAGAAGAAGGATTTTAAACTTAATTCTAAACTCTATGGGAAGCCAATGAAGGGAGGCCAGAACTGGAGAGATATGATCTCTCTTTCTAGTACCTGTTAAAACTCTTGCTGCAGCATTTTGGATCAGCTGAAGACTTTTTAAAGATGTTTTAGGACAGCCTGATAATAAAGAATTACAATAATCTAATCTCGAGCTAACAAAAGCGTGGATCAGTTTCTCAGCATCACTCTGAGACAAGATGCTCCTGATCTTGGCAATATTACGCAAATGATAGAAGGCAGTCTTAGAAACAAATTTAATATGTGAATTGAAGGACAAATCCTGATCAAAAATAACTCCAAGGTTCCTCACAGAACTATTAAGAGAAAGAGTAACCACATCCAAACTGAAAGTTTGATTTGGAAAGGAATTTCTAAGGTTTTTTGGACCAACAAGAATGACTTCAGTCTTATCTGAATTTAATAGCAGGAAATTACAAGTCATCCAAGCTTTGATTTCCTTAAGACAGGCTTCTAACTTGGCTAATTGATTACTATCATCTGGCTTCATTGACAGATATAATTGTGTGTCATCTGCATAACAATGAAAATGTATACAGTGCTTTCTAATAATGTTGCCTAGCAGAAGCATATATAAACTAAAAAGAGTAGGGCCTAGCACAGATCCCTGTGGAACTCCATGACTAAGCTTTGAGTTGAAAGAAAACTTGAATACAATATGTACGTAGCAAAATGAAAACATACTGAGCGATAAATATAAAAAGACCAGCTTATACACACAGGGTTATTGCCACAAAATAACCTAAAATAACAAAATAATACCAGCAGTCTGTGCGTGTTACATAAATCCGTTCAAAATATGTACTGCTGCTGGGAAAAAACTGGGATTGAACCTGGTAGTCCGGGTTTTATGGGATCTGTACCGCTTTCCCGAGGGGAGCAAGTGAAAGAAGTCATGGCCTGGATGAGCACAGTCTTTAATGATGGCAGTAGCTCTGTTGAGGTACCAAGACCTGGAAATCTCTTCCAGAGAAGGGAGAGAACAGCCAGTGATTTTTTGCGCAGTCTCGATCACTCTCTGGAAGGCTTTGCAGTCTGCGGCTGAACAGCCCTCATACCAAACCGTGATGCCATATGACAAAATGCTCTCAATAGCAGAGCGATAAAATAAAACCAGCAACTGTGCATTCAGGCCATTCTTCTTGAGGAGCCTCAGAAAGTGTAGATGTTGTTGAGCCTTTTTTATCGTAGCTATGGTGTTAACTGCCCAGGTAAGGTTGTGAGAAATATGAACACCCAGAAACTTAAAAGCCTCCACCCTCTCCACACGCTCCTTGCCTATATATAGAGGAGGCGGCTCACTGCTATGCTTCCTAAAATCAATAATGAGTTCTTTTGTTTTTTTTGTATTCAATAGCAGATTATTATCTGAGCACCATCTCACCAGTTTCTGGACCTCATCTCTGTATGTGGACTAATCTCCTCCTGATATGAGCCCCACTACTGTTGTGTCATCTGCAAACTTCACTATAATGTTTGTGGGATGAACAGGTATGCAGTCATATGTGTACAATGAATACAAAGTGGGGCTCAACACACAGCCCTGTGGTGAGCCTGTGTTAAGCATGACTGTAGAGGAGGAATGGGGTCCGAGTCTAACAGTCTGTATTCTGTTTGTTAGGAAGTCCTTAATCCAGCTGCAAGTGTGAGTAGGCAGACCAAGCTGAAGCAATTTGGTGATGAGAATGAGAATTGTATTAAATACCGAGCTATAGTCAACAAACAACATTCTTACATAGCTCCCCTTGTCTTCTAAATGGCTGAATGCCGAGTGGAGAGCTATAGCAATAGCATCTTCGGTGGATCTGCTCCGCCTGTAGGCAAACTGGTACCGATCAAAGTATGGGGAGAGACTGGGCAAAAGATGTTTCAATACCATTTTCTCAAAGCACTTCATAACAATGGGTGTTAATGCTACTGGTCGATAGTCATTCAGACTGCTAATAGTATGTTTTTTAGGTACAGGAATAATGACTGCAGATTTTAAACACTGTGGAACAACGGCTGCCTTGAGAGACAAGTTAAAAATGTCAGTCAAAATAGAGCATAGCTGATCTGCACATGCTCTGAGCACCTTTCCTGGCACTCCATCAGGACCAGTAGCCTTTCTTGGGTGAACTGCTCTCAGTGTCTGTCTCACCTTATGATCCTGCAGGATAAGCACATCAGAGCTGGCATTCAATAACATCTGTGGGTCCGGGCGAGGTGTATTTGCCTCAAACTGTGCAAAAAAGCAGTTCAGTTCTTCTGCCAGTGAGGCGCTGATGTCACTGGAAATGATGCTGCTGCCTTTATAGTTTGTGATAAGGTTAAAGCCTTGCCATACTCGTCTCGAATCATTATCAGAAAAATGGTCCTCGACTTTCTTCTTATAGGTCTGTTTAGCCTCCTTAATGTCTTTCTTCAGATTAGCCCGGGCGGTGCTATACAGATCTGTATCCCCTGACCTGAAGGCTGTATCACGAGCTCTGAGGAGTGCCTGGACTTCTTTTGTCATCCAAGGCTTCTGGTTAAGAAAAACCCTGATGCGTTTTTCCACAGTCACCTGATTGATACAGTAGGTGATGTAGTGTAATACAGTCTGTGTGTACATTTCCAGATCCTTATTCTTGAATAAATCCCATAGAGTGTTTGAAAAACAGTCCTGCAGCTGAGAAAGAGCTCCCTCAGGCCATGTTGTGATGTTCTTTATAGTAGGTCTAGCAGTTCTCCTGAGGGGGGTGTATGCTGGGATGAGCATGATAGATGGTCTGACAGGCCAAGATGTGGACACGGCACAGCTCTGTAAGCATGCTTCAGGTTCGAATACACCCGATCAAGACAATTCTTTCCCCTAGTGGCACATTTCACATACTGTGTGAAATTGGGCAGCACAGTTTTCAAGCATGCTTGATTAAAATCACCAGCTATAATGTGAACACCCTCGGGATAGGCCTGCTGCTGTTTATTTATTACACTGTACAAATGACTAAGGGCCGCTTTAGTATTTGCATCAGGAGAAATGTAGACGGCTGTTATAATAATCACGCTCAGCTCTCTTGGAAGATAAAAAGGCCGACATAAGACTGACATTGTCTCTAGATCAGGAGAACAGTAAGTGTTAATAATACGGCTGTGATTAGTCCAAGTGTTGTGAAAAAAAATGCAGAGACCGCCTCCTCTTTTTTTACCGGATTCTGCTGTTCAGTCCATTCAGTGAAGTGTGTGCTCTGGTAGCTGCACTGCAACATCGGTAATCAGCGGGTGGAGCCATCACTTGTTCATGATATAATGTCACTTAGCCCTACAATGAATTGTTTTTTTGTCTGGAAAGTACTTTGCTTCTTCAACAGTAGAAATAGACTCCAGCTCCCCCACAACCCCGAGTTGGATAAAAATAGGTTCCGAAGATGGAAACTGATTTGAGTGTTCGACCGTGTTTAAGGTATTTTTTTAACTTTAAATACAAAGTTGTTACCACCATCCTGGACTGGAACAAATAATTATGTAGTCATTATTTTGTTGATACCCTACAGCAGTGTTTATCAGCCTTTTTTGTGCCAAGGAACCCTTTGTACATTGAAAAACCTTGCAGCACACCACCAACCAAAAATGTTATAAAATGACATATTGTAGCCTATTACAGCATATGTAACGACAATTAAGTCTTGTAATTAGTTTATACTCAGTGGGAAACCTGGACCTGTTTAGATAAGATAAGATAAGCCTTTATTAGTCCCACAATGGGGAAAATACAGGATGAACACAAAGCTGATATTCTGGCAGGAACTGAAGAAAGGCATGACTGAAGCCCTTCCTCCACAGCTCTCAGCCTCTCTCATGTTTTTGTTTTTATAGCAGTCAGGCGTTAAAAGCCCAGGTTTTTCTCATCAGGGTACCTGTTTTTAGTTTGTGTTCTTATCTTGAAGTGATAGGTATTTGTTTGGTTATGACGTTTAAGCTTGCATTGGGCCATGGTACTGTTGGATAGCATTTCCCCACACACCAACCATAACAGCTTTGTGCAGTACAAGTAAATCCAAAGGAAAAGGTACTACCTTGTCTTCACTGTCTTAGCTTTCTTTTGACAACTGCTTAGCCCTTCACCTGGGTTCGAATTTTGTCCAGGGCCCAGTTCAAAGCCTGAATCTTTCCTCTTCAAATATTTATCCGTCGTTGTTTTTCTTCTAGTCACCATGACCTACCATGTCTTAACGAGGTCATTAACCTCCATAAAACGCATGAATGAAGAGGAGGAAGAAGACAGTGACCATACTGAGTTCATACTTCCCCCTACTGACATGGAAGAGCCACTACAGAACCCATGCACAACAATGACAAAATATTTGCACATTTTTGGACCAATTAAGAAGTGAAATTAGACAGCTTCTCACAGAACCACTGAAATGTTCTCTCACAGAAACCCCGGGTTCTTAGGAACCCTGGTGTAAAAGCATTGCCCTCAGACACTGGAAGACACCATTTATTTGTGGGCTGTAATCCAAAATATCACAGCAGATTTTGAAAGCAGAGTCTATTTTTTTACTGAAATATATCATGACAGAAATCATTTTGCACAAACATAAAAACATAATTCTGGCAGCATGGAAAGCTAAGTGGAGCCAGCATTACAGCATGTGTGACATAATATGAGGACATTCCTCTTTTCAGCACTGTTGTCATTTTGCAGTCATTTCAGATTTATTGTCTTCATATAAACTAACCAATTTTGACAACATTTGGAACTCAATGTGGACCTGGTTTATCCTTCTCTTGTTATTTTTGATTCATGAGATGAATGACGAGGGTTTAATTATCAGTGTGCATCAGTGTTTTTTTATCATCCAGTTTGGATTTCCATATTGTATCAAAAGGCTTTTACACCATCAAATAGTATGGAAGAGAAAACAACATTCTGAACTGAATCAACAAGGCTGCACATGATGATTAAATAAAATATATTAAAAATAAAAACAAAGGCTTTGTTCCTGCCTACATTTTTTGGCAGTAAAAGAAAAGAGAACATATTATGTTGGTTTGACTGTTACTGTTTATGTGGGAGAACAAGCTGTGTAAGTGCCAATTATTCTCCAAAACTTCCATTTAAAAAAATCACCAGTATGACTACAAACATCTGGGTGTCAGGCTCAGCAGTGGGTTGGACTGGAGATCCAACACCGATGCTGCACACAAGAAGGGGATGAGCAGACTCTACTTCCTGAGGAAGATGAGATCCTTCAACGTGTGTAGCAGGTTGCTGGAGCTTTTCTACCAGACCGTTGTCGCCAGCGCCATCTTCTTTGCTGCTGTCTGTTGGGGTAGCAGTATCAGAGCCAGCAACACCAACAGACTTGACAAGATTATCAAGAAGGCTGGCTCTGTAATTGGTCTCAGACCGGAGACCTTTGAGACAGTGGTGGAGAGGAGAACGTTAAATAAACTGCGATCCATCATGGACAATACTGATCACCCCCTCCACCACACACTAGACAGACAGCGAAGCACTTTCTCCAGTAGACTACTACAGCTTCGCTGTCGAACGGCCAGGTACAGGAAATCTTTCCTGCCACATGCAATTTCACTGTACAATGACTCACTATGATGTTGTATTCTGGTCATAGCTATGCTGCCACACTGCACCTTACAGACTAACTGGTACCTCACATTTTCACTCTGTTCCTGATAGTCCTGATAGGTTTTATACTCGTGTTAGTTTTACTTTCCATGGGTAATCCCTTTGTCTGTCATGTGTGTGTTTCTGTGTTTGGTTCTCTACTGTCATGCTGCTGTTACACTGTAATTTCCCAGTTTGGGATCAATAAAGTACATCCATCCATCCATCTATCTATCTATCTATGTTTCAAGCTTTGGGTCAAGGTTGTGATTTTTAATTCTGTGAGGACAGTCATGACTCCGAACGGTTTTGTTGATTGGTTTATTTTGCTTGGACTGTGGGTACTTTTATTTTGAGCTAAAATAAAACCAGCTAAAGCTGCAGGCGGACCCCACTATCATGAGATCAGGGCTTGACATTAGCACCGACCCACTAGCCAAACAACAGTTAAATTCTTTAGTGGGCCCATAGCTCAGGTACTTAGCAGGCACATTTCCAGGTTAGATTTTCCATTTATAAATTCCACAAAATACATCTGCATAAAAAACAGTAAATAAGTAAATACTAAATAGTGGTAAATGCAAATATGTGTCTGGGCGGGGAGGGTAAAACAAATTTGCAAGATTAAAGGTGACTATTCACAAGTAATTTTGCAATTTTAAAAAAAGGTGCAAATTTAAACTACAAATTTATTTTAAAAATTCTAAAGTCATAAATTTGTAAGAAAATGGAAAATGCATGGAAAAGATAAACATTTAAGATTAAAAAGGTAAAAATTTATCATAGAAAGTCACATATTTATGATAAAAAGGTTGCATTTTATGAGATAACACACTGTCAAGAAGAAAGGTGCAAATTTACAGGAAAAATTTGTAGAATTGTGTTTAAACATTCAAATATCAGAGGAAAAAATGGTTTATTACCAGTGCTCAGCAACTACATGATTATTACAGTGTGAATGCTTTTATTGCTTTTGTAAGAAATGCTGAAATTTTACCTTAATTTCTATGCTCTAATAGATTTTGTGGTCTGCAGAGGGTTTTTTTTTTTAAACAAAAAAAATGCTCAGATGAGTTTTTTACATGGAGATCACTAACACATGGGCTCGTGAAAGGACTAAGGCTAGTTACTCTAATGTCAAACCCACCTAAGACTGTTACTAATAAAGTCAAAACCTTGAGGTCTACATTAGACTTTTTTTTCTTTAATTTATAACCCTCTCTGAGAAATGCTATCCTCTAATGTCCAGATGGAAAACCAGACTCCTCTCTTCAGATGATGATAAAACATAATGTGTTTGTCATCTGTTTCTCTTGCAGGCTATCCTCCTCTGCAGCCTGCTTCATTCAAACCTCAATCAAGTGGCCGCCAAGGTACCACAGCAGCTCACTATTGAGTAACGTGTCATGCATCTGCCGGCTCTGCCATTCCGCTACATGGGTGCAAAAGATTGGAAAGGCTGTGAATAATTTGTAGCCTGGGAGTGCGAGGGAGTGGGAACTGGATGTGTTTTGTTAAAGGATGAGTGGGCGGGTGGTGGAAGGATTTTTTAGCTCGTCTGCAAAGTTTCACCTGGGGTTGCATTGGAAATTTATGGCACTGAAGCAGATT